>CM053601.1:138283230-138313174 GCA_028646575.1 Pseudocheirus occidentalis
ATGTATACATATATATACATAATATGTTATATAATATATTATACAATAATATATTTATACATAAATATATATTTTATATATAAATATATATTTATATAATATACAATATGTATAATATATGGTAATATGTAATATATAGCATATATGTAAAATGTTGATATTTAACATATAATTGCAAAATATAAGTATATAGACACATACACATAGATTTGTGTGCATATATCTATATGTATATATGTATATAATGATCTGGGCATGGCAGCCCATGTCTATAGTCCCAGTTGCCTGAGAGACTGAGGCTCAGGCTGATGAATCTTATGACCTCAGGAGTTTGGAGTGACAGTGTTTGCACTGTTAGACATTGGTATGATGAATTATGGCACCCACCAGGTTGCCTAAGGGAGGGAGCAAACCAGCCCAGGTCAGGGTTTCCACTCCCATTCTGATTAGTGGTAGAATCAGGCCTGTGACTAGCCCTAGTATTTCCAACCTGGGACAGCTAGAGAGACCCCATTTTTTTTTCCTTTTTGGAGGGCAATTGGGGTTAAGTGACTTACCCAAAGTCCCACAGCTAGTAAGTGTGTCAAGTGCCTGAGACCAGATTTGAACTCAGGTCCTCCTGATTCCTGGGCCGGTGCTCTATTTACTGTGCCTCTGAGACCCCATCTTAAATAATAACAGCAATGACAGTAAGAATATAAAACCAATGCTAATTCTAACATTTGGCTTTACAGTTTGCCAAATACTTTCCCATCTATTATCTCATTGGAACCTTATGGATATGCTGTCAAAGAGGCAGATGGGGATTATTCACCAACCCCTTCCCATCCCCTCCCACCAATATGGGATAACAGAAGCTCTAGGGAGAAACTGGTTTGACTGAGATCACACAATTAACAAATAGTGAGGCTCAAACTCCATCCTAAATCTCCCGATGAGTCAAATGAATAAAAGGCCATATGTGCTATGAGTGTGCCATGAATGAAAAGTGAGTAGAATGGGGACAAGCACTATAGGGACCCTCTCTTCCCTTCTAGATTTCTAGACCCTCTTACCTCTGGGAATATTTCTTACTGTCTTCCCTACCCTTTGACAATTCATAGACATACACTTTTTTTCCCATAGCTTCCCACCAGACCTTCATGTTTGTCTACTTCCTTGGAAAGATATTGTTCTCAATCCTGTGTTCCCGTGTTTATGTAATGTCCTCATCCTCTCAAGATGGGAAGCCAAGAGTGTTGCTATTGGTAACACAGCTTCTAGCAGGCATACTCTTCTGTACAAGTGGACCATGAATATCAGTAGTAGGGGAACAGTAGTTAATGGTCCAGAAATCAACACCTGGAAAAGGTTTTCCACAGTCTCTCATGCTATTCTAGTACAAAAAAATGGAGATGTGTGGGTTAGATGAAAATAAAATTAGATGGATCCAGAAATGATTGAATGGATATAATAAAAATAGTCATTCTTAGTTAGCAATTCAATGTCAAGGCAACAAAAAATTATTAACTGTTCACTATGTGCCAGAAACTAGGAATGCAAATACAAACAAACATTAAGACACTCCCCCTCTTCAAGGGGTTAACATTTTAATGGGGAAAGACAACACAGGAAAAGATCCTGAAAAGTGGGTGAGGTATCACATGGACAAATGGTGAAGAAAGAAGTCAGGAGAAATAGGAGTATAACCAAGAAAGGGAAAATGTAGTTGGCTTGGGAACTTTCCAATCAGAAAAAGGAACCAAATGGACAGAAGGGTCTTCCAGGGTGAGAAGACCACTGGGGTTGAGAGGTCTTCCAGGGTGAGAAAGCTGCTGGATCATGGTAGAGAAAGATGTCTAGAAAGTCAGGTGTAGAGTCCAGAAAGGATCGAAGGAATGAATGTCAACTTGGACATCAGCATCAACTTGGAATGATATCTCTAATGAAGGGTCCCAGGGACCTAGTCCTGGTTTTGTGCTATTTGGCATTTTTATCAACAATTTGGATAAAGATGTAGGCAGCACATTTTTTCCTGTTCATAGATGACACAAAGCTAAGAGGAAGAGCTAACACCCAGGATAAGAATCAGAAATCAAAAAGATCTTTATAAGGTTAGAATATTGGATCAAATCAAGTAAGATGAAATTTTAGAGTGTTGCCATGGGAGGACATTCAGGCTGGTAGAAGTTCTAAATGTTATTCCATATGAGGATCTGTCTAATGAGCTGGGAATATTTAGCTTAAGAAAGAGAAGATTGAGAGGAGGGTTGTTAGCTGTTTTCAAGCTGAGGAAGAGATGCTATTAGACTTATCTGAATGGCCCAGAAGGAAGAAGGAAGATCATAGTTTTAGAGTTAGGAGTGAAGTTGGAGGTAGCCTAGCCCAACCCAACCATTTTATATATGAGGAAACTGAAACCCAGTGAGCTTATGTGATTTGCACAAAGTAATGCAAATAGTAAGTATCAAAGGCAGGATTTGAACTCAGGTCCTCTGGCTTTAAAGCCAGAACTATTTCCTTTTGTATATTTATTTAAGAACAATAGGTGCAAGTTTCAGTGGAGTGGATTTAAGATTCACTTAAGGAAAAACTTGTCAACCACTACAGCTATTCACAAAAATGGAATGGGTTGGGAGATAGTGGGGCTGCCTAAATGAAGGTCTTCAAGGACAGGGTAGAGGATTATTTTTATGGTGCAGAGAATTCTTTTTCACTTACGTGTTATACTAGATGTCTTCTGAGGTGCCTTCTAACTTTGAAATTAGGTGACATTTTCAAATTTGCTCTTTGAGGTATAACATCTATACTTTTATTATACATATATATAAATTTATAAATTTATATATAATTATATATATTTATATGTAAATATATATTTCTACCTCTATAGTTGTATCTGTCTCTGCATCTATATCTTTTTCTATCTAGCCTATCTAATCTATACCTATACCCATGCCTCCATCTCTATTCCTATTATCTGTACATACTTGTGTGTATGCAGTAAACGCAACCATCTATTTGATCATCAAACAATAATTCAAACTGAAGTTTGAACAGGGGGCATGAGTGGCCAAGAGTAAAGAATGTGTTTGAATTTCACAAATATCTTAAATTTTATGTACTTTACCACAGAGCCCCAGACTTAAGCAATGCTTTTTTATTCTGGTGTTTTTTGATCCCCATTTTAAAGATGTGGGAATTGAGACCTGGAGAGGAAGTGAATTCATAGAATCATTCAGAATCTCAGAGTTGCAAGGGACTTTGGAAGTCACCCAGGTCAACCCATACCTAAATAGAAATCCCTTCTACAACACACCTGGCAAGTGGTCTAACAGGCAATTCCCAAGATCACATGAGTATTATAGAGCCATAGGAGGGTAAAAGCCAAGATTTTTCATGTTTTAAGCCTGCTACACTAGGTTAGAATAAGATAATTCTCTCTTTAAAAAAAAATTCAACTGAATTTTATGTTCATTTCTGAATTCTCTTCCTGTTATTGCTCCCTTTTTCCCAGCAAGAAAAAACAAAACAAAACTAGTTACAGATTTGTATAGTCAAGCTAAATGAATTCCCACATTAGCTGCATCTCTCCCTCTCTCTCCCTCTCTCTCCCTCTCTTTCCCTCTCTGTCTCTCTCTCTCTCTCTCTCTCTCTCTCTCTCTCTCTCTCTCTCTCTCTCTCTCTCCCCCTCTCTCTCTCTCATCCCTCTCTCCCCCTTTAAATTTGCACGATGAGACCATCATCTTTCTGTCTGGAAATATTTAGCATAACATGATTCTCCTTGACATAAAAAGTATAAACAGAACCTGAATCTATGAATTTACTAATTGTTGTTCACTGGTCTAGAAATAAACCAGATCTCTGCAACATCTGTATTTATAGCATTTATTGATGTTGGGCTAGATTAAGTAAATGTGGAAAAATCACCTTCCCTCATGCCTTAGGAGAAGCTAGAGAATTTTTTTTCTTAATTTTAAAGCTTTGTGGCATCCTGTGGATTCAGAAAGGGAAAATGGGACCAAAAAAAGATTCCTGAGAGTAGCTCAATTACCATGACTAAGGCTCTCATTAACACCACCACAGGGTTTTCCTCTGAACTGTTGATAAACAAAACTTACTTCCAAAGTACAAAGTGGTTAATAGGAAAAAAAAATGAACATGCCTGTGTAGCATGTTCAAAACCTCAACAACAGGCAACGAGTCTGGCCTCTTCTTAGACTATTTGAGTGCATGATTTTTTTTTAATAAATAGGGGGAGGGTTCTTTCTGTCCTGTGAGACTCTAAACTCAGATCCATACCCCTCAGCACTTAGCCATCAGAGAAAACCCAACTCACCTCAGTGAAAGAGGAGAATTCGTTATCAGCTGGGTAAACATAACAATAACTCATATTGTCATGGAGCTTTACAATCTGATGTGTAGATAATAATAGATAGTGTTAAGTATTATGAATCCCATTTTACAGATGAGCAAACTGGACCAGAGAGGAAACCTGCCGTACCCACAATCATACAGCATTTAAGAGGAAGATGGAAGGAGCCAGATGGTGCTGTAGAGACAACATGGGCCTGCATTCAGGAAGATCTGAGTCCAACTAGGACTTCAGACAGTTCCTAGCTGGGTGACCCTGACCAATTCACTTAAGCTCTGTTTTCTTATCTGCAAAATGGGGCTTATACTAATACCTACCTCCCAGTGTTGCTATAAAGATAGAATGAGATAATTGTAAAGCCTTCAGCACATAGTAGGTGCCATATAAATGTTAGCTATTATCATCAGCTAGTAAGAGTGTTTCTTTAACTCAAGTATTGTGGCTTTCAGTTCAAAGTTCTTTCTGTTATCCCTTTGTAGACTAGAGGATCAAGTTTAGAGAAAGCCTCATGGGAAAGGGGTGATTGAGCTGAGCTTTCACAAGAAAAAGGCACTTAACTGCACCAAAGAGGGGAGGATGAGTTTGGATTAGGAAGCAATAGGTCAGGGCTCAAGAAAGAGCTTCTTGGGGGAGATGATTTGAGCTGGGCCTCAAAAGTTCAAACCTTGACTAGAAGAGATGAGGATATAGGGCACTCTAGGGGCAGTGAGGTGGTTCAGTTGATAGAGCACCAGGCCGGGAGCAAGGAAGACTTATCTTTCTGAGTTCAAGTCTCACCTGAGACTCTTACTGGCTGTGTGACCCTAGGCAAATCACTTAACCCTGTTTGCCTCATTTTTTTTTTCATCTGGAAAATGAGCTGGAGAAGGAAATGTAAACCACTTCACGATCTTTGCAAAGAAAACCCCAAATTGGGTCATGGAGAATCAGACATGACTGAAAAATGACTTAACAACAAAAGGCAGAGGAAATTATGTCAGCGAAGAATAGAGAGGTGCATATAGGACGGATCAGAGAATGGTGAGTAGTTTGATTTGTCCTGAGAATAGAGTAGTGGGAGATAAAACTGGAAAGATTGTTTGGAGTCATATTAGGAAGGGCCTTGAATGCCAGACTAAGGAACTGGAATTTTACCTTATTGACAAGGAATCATTGCAGGGTTTGGAGTGAAATGGCCAGATCTGTGCTTGAGGATAATTATTCTGGCAACATAGAAAGGATAGTTTTGGGTAGAGAGAGAGAGCAAAGATGGGATAACCTGTTAGGAAGATACTTCCATAATCTGCCCAGGGGACAATTATGGTTTCTGTTCTAGTGGGGGCCATAAGGGCGTAAAGGAAGAGCAAATGTGAGAGATGGTTCAGGGAGAGTGTTGGAATCGGCTCAATTTCTGTGTCTCCTTAATTAGTTTCACAGATGTACTTGGTGCTTCTCTGGGGAGTGATTCCCTGTGGCTCTAATCAATGTGTCATAATCAGCCAACGCTGACAGGCTGGGAGCCTCAAAGGCCAATCTTATGACTCACAGAAAATTGGATTTTATCTTTGCTGATTTACATAGTCCACACCCCTCCTGTCCCAGAAAAGTTTGAGAGTCTGTGACCAGAAATGAGGTTTTCTGGACCATGCCTTTGACCTAGTTAGGAGAGTTCTCTGCTTGATTATAAACTCCATGAAGGCAGGGACCATACTTGACTAAAACTCTCCATCTCCTCCATCTCTGAGCTTAGACATCTGCAAACAATGTTTGTTAAGTAAATGCCTTGGGACACAAACAATTCCTGGTGAATTGGAAAAACCATTGTTTTTGGTTCCAGACCCTTCCCCACTATCCCTTGCCACTTATTAGTTTTATTACCCTGGATCAGATTATTTCCTTTTTTTCAAACTCCATCAGTTAAAACAAGGTCTCTTTGCAGAGGACAAAAAGTCAGTTTTGCTATGAAACTAGAAGTTTTGCTGAAACTATCTCGCATGCTATTTCAGACTAAATAACAAAACCTGATTCAATTATTTCTGTCCTGTTTAAGCTGAACATGCAAGCCCTGATACACATGGCACCATTTAATTGCACATGACTTCATACGTGTTGCACACAACATGCATCTGGGGACTTTCCAAACCAATTTTCCTAGAGGACAGATTGTTTACCACTGAGCCACTAAAATTCCACAGAATGCCGCTGTCTGTATCCCCTAAGGAGACCTAAAGAAACTCTTTATAAGCCAGATCCGTGCCATTAGGAAGGTGAAGCTGCTGCTGCTTCACTCATTTATTCAGTTGTTCAACAAACATGTATTAAGTAACTTCTATTTTAGTGCCCTATGATAGATGCTAGAGAGAATCAAGGTTTAGGTGTCTTTGAACAGAAGATTCAGTGCCTCAGAGGCTCTAGGCTTGAAGTCTTTCCATCATGTTAGCAACCTCCTGGGTTGACTTTCTGCCAGTTGGAGGGGGGGGAGGTGTCTGAGACCCCAGGGTCACTTCCATGCCATGATTAGGTATAACCTTAGGCAAGTGAGATTTTTGTTGTTATTTGACTCTTCATGACCTCATTTAGAAATTTCTTGGCAAAGATATTGTAGTGGTTTCCCATTTCTCTCTCGAGCTCATTTTCCAGATTGGGAAACAAAAAAATCGAGGCAAATACTGTTAGGTAACTTGCCTAGGATAGCACAGCTAGTAAATGTCTAAGGCCAGGTTTGAACTCTTTTTCTGCAGGCTTGGCACTCTATCCACTGTGCCACCTAGTTTCCAACAAGTGGGATTGCTATTATTATTATTGGGACCAGTTTTGAAGGAAGAAGGTCACGTAAGGGCAGCTGAAGAAGTGTATGTGGAAGGAGCAGAAGGGCAGTCTGAGTCTCATCCCTTTACCTTGACCTTCTTACCCCAAATCTGGTGCTCATTATATCGTTCTCTCAGCCAGGACACTGCCTTCCTTTGAGACAGAGTGAAAATATTATGGATTTTAGAGCTGGAAAGGACCTCAAGATATTATCTGATTCAACCCACAGCCTATAAGCAGAAAAGATATTGTCACTTCTGTTTCATAGAACAACCAATGTCCATGGCGGTCCAGAGTCTTGCCTGAGCTCCCAGGTTCTTGATTCCTACAGCAGGCTTATTTCCAAACCTTGTCCAATGCCCAAACCCCAAGCCATCAAGGTTGTTTAGAGCCTGGAGGACAATCAATCAACAAACATTTAATAAGCATCTATCATGTTCCTGGCACTGTCCCAGGTACTGGGGATATAATTCCTACCCTTAAAGAACTTACATTCTAATAAAGGGATAGGACACATACATATAAGGGAGTGGAGGACTGGGAGTATGACCTAGATAGCGATAGTGGGAAGCTACTGGACAATGATGTCATGCTCTTTCTGGTAGGCATAGCAATATTGATCCTGTTGTTATTCTAAGAGCAAGAGGTAGAAAGGTATGGGGGTGGGCTGGGGCAGGTGTGAGCGAAGACAGGGCAGATAACAAGACTTCCTGGGCTGGATAGGTCAGTATGTCCTAGTGTGTGATTCGTTGGGACAAGAGACATAGTCCAAAGCCACCTAAAGACAGTGGGTGACAAGGGAAAAAAACAAGAAAACTTCCTGAGATAAAGATCTAGCAGCTTTCTGATTTTTAGAGTTGAAAGAATAAGGGCAAATTGGTGTTCAGCCTCACCCATTTGGAAAACATCAATTATGACAGCAATACCAAATGATTCTCCCAGCTCTGTATGCTGCTTCTTTGCAGGCTGACTTACTCCGGCCCACAAGGAGGCTGGTAGTAAATAGAGAAGCAGTTTAATTCCAGAGAACAAACATTTAGACTTCACTTTTGTCAAGCAGAAGGACAAGGAGGATTACTTGATTTGCAGGTGAGAATAGACTGGAAGATGAGGAAGGATCAGGAAATCTGTCTTTCAAACCTGATGACCCCCAAAGTCCATTCCAACTTTTACAGTTCTCTGATTTCTGCTACCTCACAGGACTGTCCAGTTTGGCATTCTGTAGTTCCTGTTCTTTCGTCCCGCCCAGTTTGAACATTCTTCCTTCTAGGATCTCTTCCAACTCTGACATTCCATATTCTAAGGCCCCCTCTAGCTCTGCCATAATATCATTCTAGTCACTAGTGCCAAGAATCATAGAATCTCAGAGTCCGAAGGAATTCTAGAGGTCATCCAATCTAAACTCCTATCCAGTGGAGGAATTTTTTATTATTGTTTTTTTAGAGAACCAGGTCAGGTGGTGACCTGGCCTCTCTTTGGACATCTCTAGTGATAGCTTACTGCCACATTTGGAAACCCACTCCGTTGTCAGACAGCATCAGTTCTTAAGCAGATCTCCTACATTTTTTGCTTGAAATAAGCCTCAGTAATTTCTTCCTCTTGGTCCTACTTTGGTGTCTGGAGCCAAGCAGAACTCTACTCCTTTTTCTTCTGAACTCCTAAAACACTGACAATCTCTCCCACACAATGTCGTCATATATCTTATAGGTTTTCTAATTTTTTCAAATGTAAGATTCTTATTTTCTGAACTAGATTGAAAATACCTGAAAGTCAAAGATGACATCATCTCCTTTCTCTGTGTCCCTCATAGCATAGAAGGTAGGTTCATCCCTGGACAAACTCGTTGTTCAGTAAAGGCTTATTAAGATCACAGGCTTTATACCTGGAAGGGCCTTTAGAAATCATCTCATCAGAGACAGGATCATAAATATAGGACTGTATAGGATACAGGACATAGATAAAGGACTTCAGAGGTCTTTGGTCCAACTCTTTCATGTCAGAGATATAAAAATTGAGTCCCAGGGAGGTAATGTGATTTTTCTCAAGTTTAAGAGGGAGTAAATAGCAGAACTTGGATTGGAACTCAGGCCTTTTGATCCCAAATCTAGCATTCTTTCTACTATACCTTACTGAAAGGGGGAAAAAATCTACTGGTAAGGATTTTAGGATTAGTTAGTAATTTTATCTCCCTGAAGTAGCACAAAGCAAAGGAGGTCTTGATTGTAAAAGAAGGGGGGAAAAGCAATCCAGTTTTCTCCAGGGAGTCATATGGAATCTGTCAGCTTAAGGGATTGATTATGACAAATAAGAATTGGAGAACATCTCCGGAAAGGACAGTGATGTTAAACAGATGTGAAAGGGAAAGATTGACAGCCTGGTTGAGGCCTTGGAGAAGGCAAAGAATCTCCCTGCTCTCCCAGGATGAGAGTCTGGTTTGGAGCCCCAGGTTGGGTATGAAATGAACGAGGGCAGACCTATGGTTTTGCTCTTTACTGTGTGACCTTGGCTACCTCCCTTTCCTTATCTGTAAAATGAAGCTGGACAACCCCCTCCAACTCTAGGTTCTCTGTTCCCATGCCCACATGGGAAGTATGAGAATATTTTCATCAGTCAGAATCTTGTCAGAGAACTGTATGTAGAGAAGGACCCTAGGAACAGGCTGAGACAGGTCCCACTCACTGTTATTGCATATAGCAGGGTGTGTTAGTGTCTGGGAAGACTCACACCCTTGGTATAAAGGTTTGCTGAGTCCTTTTCAGGGTTACTTGTCCACATTTGGTGTCCAACTGATCCACCGAACTCTCTCCTGTGGTTCCAAGGAGCTGTAACATGTTCAGCAGACAAACCCTGGTAAATTGGGTTTAGCCTAAACTAGGTTGAGGGTAACCAAAAGGCCTCAAACCCATCAGTGAATTAGGGGGATGTCTACTCCAAGCATGCAAAAGCTTCCTTTGGTAGAATGGGCAGATGTGAACAATGTTAGAATGGGCCATGAAGGCAGCAGAATCAAGCACTGTGAAGTACTTAGATCTTGGTTTGAGACTGAAGACACCAAAGTCATCCATTACATCCCAAGCCAATGCCAGTTGTCTTGACTTTTGTCTTGCCGCTGAACTTTGGTGATTCTGGAAGAGAGAGCGAGTGAGACCAATGGCTTTTTATCATTTCTGCCTGCCTCAGAGTCCTGTGGCAATGGTCAAGTGATGAAATAGCAAATACAGATATACTGGGAGCTATAGTCCCAACCCTGTACACAGGTGGCTCAGGCCGTAGGGCCATCTTATCACTGAACTGAAGCCACAGTGGGATTCAGCAATCCCTGGGTGTCTGAACAGTGATTTTCTTTTCCTAAAGGCCTCATTGCTCATTTCCTGGTGTGAGGAAGGAGCTAGAAAAGGAACCCTAAAAGTTGACTGTTTCAGCAAACCTTACACTAGACTTTTTACCATGCCAGACAATTATCCTACCTTGAAGTTGAAACACACACACACACACACACACAAATAAACTTTTGCAAAAATGATTCCACTCATCATTGGTACATGGAGTGTGTGCATGCTTATGTACAACACAACACAAAATCTAGTAGACCTGAAAGATGAACAGCTCTTATTGTTAGAGAACTCAGTAGGTATAATGTCCAGTAAGTGGCCCTGAGTGAAACATGGCTGGCAAATGAAAGCCAGTGTACTGAAGTCAGAACCGGATACACATTTGTCTAGGGTAGCTGCACTGATGGGGAGCTCTATGAAGTTGGTGTAGGTTTTGTAATCAAAACTAATCTAGTAATTGTCTAAGCTTGTCTGTCTACCCAGAGGAGTGAACAGATTCATGATAATACAATTGCCACTTTCAGGAAAGTGCCATGACACCATCGTGATGAACCTGATGAAGTCAAAGAAAAATTATATGAAGACCTGGAGACCCTTATCATCAATGTGAAAAAATAAAACAAGCTTGCAATTCTGGGTGATTTTAATGCCCAAGTAAGCACAAACTATCAGATATGTCAGAGAGTCCTTGGGAGGAAGGGAGTCAGAAATAGAAATAGCAGTGGTCCCTTAGTGCTGAACACTTGTGCATCTCATGACTTTCCCATTACTAACACTATCTTTCATCTATCTAAATGCAATAAAATGTTGTAGATGCACCCTTGCAGCAAACATTGACATTTAATAGACTAGGCCATTGTAAGGAGAAAAGGCAAGACAGCGTGTGAGAATAATCAAGATAATGTGTGTCAGAGTGCTGGACTGCTCACAGATTTCTCCTCTCCAAGCTAAACATTTGCATTCAACAAGAGCAGCAGCTCCAGGGCAAGATGACTACCAGAAGACTTAATGTCAACAGAGTAGAGTACTTCTTCATGTGTGAATTTCTTGCTAAGTTGGAGAGAAAGCTGAGCCAATACATGGTTGGTGACAGTGGAGCAGAAAAAGGATGGAAAGCTTTCAGAGATTTGGTGTACAGCACCACATTTATTCATCTGGGCCACAACACTCAAGAGACATCAAGATTGGCTTGATAAAAATGATGGGGAAATTCAGGCATGACTAAACAAAAAAACAAGAACTCCACAAGTTTATCAGCAGGACAATTTATCCATCTCTAAGAAGACAGTGTTCACCTCCAACAGAAGTAAAGTGGAAGTGAAGCTTAAAGAGATATAGGATTCTAAGCTCAGTATGAAGGCAGATGATTGTCTCTGATAGTAGCAATCCAAAGTGCTTTTATGATGCCCTGAAGGCTATTTATGGGCCAAATTCCCATGGTGCATCTTAACTATGCTGATGGAACCATGTTGATTAGTGATAAGGACATGATCCTGGAGAGACAGGCTGAACACTTCATAGTGTTCTCAATAGACAATCATCAATCAATGCTGAAGCCATTGACCACATACCTCAGGTTGAAGTCAATCCCTCTCTGGTTGAACTACCGACTGAAGAAGAGCTTTTGAATGCTGTTAGGCTCCTCTCGTGTGGCAAAGCACCTAGTCCTGATTCTATTCCAGCTGAAATTTATAAGGTAGGGGTTCCACTGCTGATATAAAAGCTGACTGATATCTTCCAGGCTATATGGCAAGAGGACGTTATCCCCCAGGAGTTCAAGGATGCCTCCATTGTCTATCTCCATAAAAGTAAAGGAAATAGATTGTTCTGTGACGATCACACTGGGCTCCTCTCTCAGTCACTGTCAGCAAGATTCTTGCTAGAGTTCTCCTTAATAGGCTTATTCTTCATTTGGAAGACAATTATCTATGTGAAAGGCAGTGCGGCTTCAGAAAGGAATGAGGAATGGTCAATATAACATTTGCTAACAAACAAATCCAGGAGAAATGCAAGGAACAGAATAGGGGTCTATACATTGTTCATTGATCTAACCAAGTTTTCTGATTCTGCCTGTCATAAAGGTGTGTGAAGATCATGGCAAAATTTGGTTGCCCAAAGAAGTTCATCAGTATTATACATCAGTTTCACAATGGCATGCTTTCATAGGTTCTGGATAATAGACAGTACTCTCATGCTCTTCCAGTCACCAATAGAATGAAGCAGGGCTCTGTGCTTTCTACCATGCTTTTTAGCATGATATTTTCAGTGATGTAGGATGCCTTCAGTAAGGACAAAAATGATGTCAGGGTCAGCTACTGCACTGATAGTAAATTATCTAAGTTGAAAAGGTTTCAAGCCAAGACTAAACTGGAGGGAGAGTTGGTGCATGACATTTTGTTTATAGATGATTGTGCATTCAGTGTAATCTCTTAGGCTGAGATGCAACAAAGTATGGATCAATTCTCTGCTGCTTGTGCTAATTTTGGCCTAACAATTAAAACCAAGAAAACAGAGGTTCTCCACCAGTCAGTACCACACCATTCACATATGGAACCACTAGTTACAGCAAATGGAGAAATACTGAATGCTGTAAATATGCTTATTTGCCTTGGCAGTATACTTACCAGGAATGTATACATAGATGACAAGGTTGATGCATGCATTGCCAGAGCTAGCTCAGTGTTTGGAAGGCTTCATAGGAAAGTGTGGGAAACAAAGTATGCTTACCAAACTGAAGGTCTACAGAACCTTTGGGCTAACCTCATTGTTCTATGCCTGTCAAACCTGGACAGTATACTGGCACCATGCCAGGAAATTGAATTGCTTCCATTTGAATTGTCTTAGGAAGATTCTGAAGATCACCTGTCAAAATAAGGTGTCGGACACTGAGGTCCTTTCTCAAGGTGAACTGCCAAGCATTCACACTCTACAGAGCACATTGTTCAAATGCCAAATGTACATTTACCTAAAAGACTGTTTTATGGAGAACTCCCACAAGGCAAATACTCACATGGAGATAAGAAGAAACATTTACACTGACACTCTCAAGGTCTCTTTGAAAAACTTTGGAATCAGTTATGAGACATGGGAGATACTGACACAGGACTGCCCAGCATGGTGTACCTGCATCACAGAAGGGGCTGTGCTCTATGAGCAAAACATAATTGTAATAGCTCAAAAGAAACCCGACATGCACAAATGTAGAGACATCTCCATTCCAAATGTTTGTATGGATTATGTGTGCCTGTTCTGTGCTTGAGCCTTCCAAGCTCATCTTGGTCTGAGCATCCACAGTTGGACACACTGTGCCTTGACCCCAACATAGTGATACCATTTTGTTCTTCTTCAAGAACAAAGCACAATAACCACCACCATATGGTTCTTGCTCTGCTAGTTTTGCAATGGAGGTTTTGTTGTTGAATCCATGGTAGTTGAGGAGGAAGGTTTTCTGAACAATTTAATCTGAGAACATTATAGAATAATGGGAAGTACTGGTCTGGTCCTGAAGTCAGGAGACCTGATTTACATCCCAGTTCCCCTGTTTTCTACCTGTGTGACCTAAGCAAGTTGTATATATGGTGACTTCTTTCCCTTGGTTATAATTATTCTCCTTTCTCTTCCTCAGATCTTTGTTCTGTAAAAAGGAGATATATGATTACCTAGTTACTTCATGGTGTATAAATCTTTAAATGTTAGAGAATTTTGGATAATTGTTACCCCTGTTTTTTCCAGCATAAAAGTAGGAGGTCCATGACTTGGGCAGGTAAGTGGGTGCAGTGGATAGAGTGCCAGGCCTGGAGTCAGAATGACTCATCTTTCTGAGTTCAAATACAGCCTTAGATACTTACTGTGTGACCCTGAGCAAGTCACCGCAACCCTATTTTGCCTCAGTCTTTTCATCTGTAAAATGAGCTGGAGAAGGAAACTTCTTGCACTGCCTAACATATGAAGTTGTCATGAGGGGGAAAAATGACATTTCCTGGCCTAGATGAAATGAATTGTGAAATGTGTAATGTGATAATGAATATTTCAGCATCAAGTAGAGAGGCTGAGTGAATGTGAAGATTTTCTTCTATCTTTCCAATTAGCTTTTATTTTAGATTTCTCTTGCTTTAAGGCACAGATCAAATGCTTCCACCTCCAGGAAGCTTTTCCTGATTGCCCAACAAGAAATGATCTCTCCCTCTTCTGATCTCATAGCACTTCATGCTTCTCTTGTGAATTTACCTTTGTGTCACTGACTCTTTCAACTGACAATAGGCTCTTTATTTTGGTACCTCCCAATAACTAGCAAGGTTCTGGGCACCCACTAATCACTCTGTCAGCATTCATTGAATGAACGGAGAATAAATGACCTCTGTTTCAATTGTCTGGCACAAATGCACACCCGGCTGATATTTGTCACAACATGCTCACCTTTAGAAATTAATGCATTAAAAATACTCTGGATGAGTCACTGAATTGTAAAGGGATGAAAATAATTGCTGTCTCCTCCTGGCCGCTGTCAGATGAGTTCCTCCAGCCAAGCTCTCTGTCTCTTAAATAATGCATTGACTAATGAATGCTTTTCAACATGTAGGCCACTCTTAGCAATAATGGTTACTGCCTGAGACACTGCCTGGCAAAAATCACCCTGTAGATTCATTTAAATGTATTGTTTGAATCATTATTAATTATATAACATAAGGGTATGTTTCCAGTTTTTTTATTCAGCATCTTTACATTCAGGATGAGGTAGCTGATAGAAATTGTAAAACTATCTTATATTCTTCAAATTAAAAAAAAACCCTTGGGGGGGATACTTTTAGAAGGTTACTTTCTCTCTCTGGTCTCAGAGTCCAAATCTGAGGAAGGAAGGGTTTGGACTAATTGGTATCTAAGGTTTCCTCTGGTTCTGATGTTCTACCTTCTAAGGCCCCTTCTAGATATTACTGGCTATGCTCTAGGTTCTATGGTTCTGTGCAGTTCTCATAACCTATCACCTAAATGGATTAAATCCGTTTATAATTCAGGCCTATTACTCGTTAAGAAAAAGTCTTTCTATAGCCACTATTTGACCTCTCTAACCCTTCTTTCATGCTGCTACTAGAATTATTTTCCTTAGATATAAGGCTAATCATATTAGTCTTTTGTTCAAAAAACTTCAACATCTATTGCCTTCCAAACAAAATTCAGATTCCTTAGACTGGCATTCAAGGTTCTTTGCAACGTGGCATCATCATATCATTTTATCTTTCATATTACTGCCCTCCAGCAGACTTTATACTAAAACCACACTGGACATTTTATGTTAAAATCCTGCTTTGCCCTCCATATAAACCTTATGGCTTATCTTGGCTCAGTACCTTGTCTCATTCTGTTCCCTGTGTCTAGAATGTTTATGGAATACTTAACCATCTTTTATAGCAAAACTTACCTTCTATCTCCCCTTGGAGGCATTCCCCTATCACACCTTTTCTGTCCTTACTGAATTCCCCAGAGAAGGAATGATCTTTTTGAGGCAGAGATGGGCTTTGGGTACTGTGGTTTATGCAGTGCCCAAATATACATCAAAAGTGGCTGACACTTGGGTGATATATTAGTCTGAACATTCTGTAAAATAAACTTCAGACCAATGTAGATTCACTCTTTATCTTTTTCTGTAATTCTTCTTGTTGTTTGTCCTTGGTTTTCAAAGAGGACCAATGACATCATGGAGCGATGTCTTGACTTGTGTGTAAATTGGATTGAAGTGAGAAAGAGTGGCATGAAGTTCTTCAAGTGCAGCAAGGTGGGGGAGGATCTTTTCCCTTCTCCTTATATCAGCAATGGTGTCTTGCAACGGAAGCACATGACCATAAGAGACATATGCTTGCATGCCAGCCAAGATGGGGAATTCAAGGACACTAATCCTTGAGCATCAACATTATGTGTAGAGGAGGGGGAATTCCAAGCTTCCTAAACAGCATGATCCTGGAATCTGACCTCCTAACAGAAAAATGGAAGTTCTAGGGCAGTGATTCTCAACCTGTGGGTTGTGATGCCTTTGGGGGTCAAACGACCCTTTCAGAAGGGGTCACCTAAGACCATCGGAAAATACATATTTCCGATGGTCTTAGGAACCAAGACACCGCTCCTCTATCCATCTCCAGGTGGGTCCACCAACATGCAGATATGCGTACATATGAGTATTAAAGGGTCACGGCATTAGGAAGGTTGAGAACCACTGTTCTAAGGAAATACCAGCTTTGAGAGTTGCCTCTTGCTTAACTCCAAATTAAAGAGCTCTTGAATGGAATTTTCTAGAGAGAGATTTCCATTCTGATTCTTCATGGAGAAGACAGAATATGATCTAAATAGTTCTTTCACAAACTTTTTCTTGAAGCAGAAAACCACTGGGCTTTTCAGCTGAACCAGAGGCTGATGGTAATAGATACAATAACCAAATAGTGCCCCATAATAAGCAGTCCTGTATCATAGGGATCTACTGGAGAAAAAAATAATATAAAAATGCTTTTGTTTTACAGACCATAATAAGGTAGTCAATATTATCAGCATTTGGATATTTTCCTTTACAAAGGAGACCATTACTTTGAGATAACTCTTGAATATCTGAATATTTAAGTACTGATATCTGTTATACTACTGTGTGAAAGCTGATAGGAGCAATATGGATATTGTATCCCTAGAATACTGGTGCCTAGCAATGCACCTAGAGATATACAGTGGACTCCTAATTAAATGAGTACCTCAAGTTTGCTTCCTATGGCCAAGTATTTCTGCTGCAAGACACTCTTGTCAGTCAGGAGAGGGAAGAGAGAGAAATTCCTTCCCCTACTTGGTGCATTCCCCAAGATATGAAGGGAAGAGAAAGAGTCACTCTTCAAGAACTGAGTAGAGTCTGTTTGCTTTTCAAAATGCCATCAGGGATGTGGCTTGTGAATTGTATTTATGCAAAGCAGAGTTGCACAAAGTTGTCAGCCTCACTCTCTCTTCCAGAGTGATTGGAAGTCCAGTGGTAAGACAAAAATCAAGATGATTGGTCATGTCCCATGATATAGTGGATGACCTTCGCATCTCTGATGTCTAACCAACCTCTAATCACTCCACAGGGCCTGCTTCAGCCACCTTCCTGGCCTTTGGAGCCCCTTCTGCCAGGGGCAGCCTTCACATGCTTGGGGTGGGAAGACTTCCCCCCTCGCTCACCAATGGGTTTGAGACCTGTCAGTTACTTTCAGCCTGATTTAACTCATCTGTTTTAACAAGGTATGGTGGCTGCTTATGCTACAGCTTTTTGGAGTCACAAGAAAGTGGCTTAGAGGGAAGTCACCAGCAATGTGCAGTGGAGAGGGAGGAGATGAATAGATGGGGGACCTGAGATAGGCCTCTTGTAGAAGATGGGATTTCACCTAAGTATTGAAGGAAGCCAGGGAAGCCAGAAGGCAGTAAGAATCTGACATAGCAGCTCAGTAGGGAAAAGGGCATTTCAAACAGAGAGAAGGAACAAGCAATAGGCCATACATTATAAAAAAGCCTAATGTGTTTGGGGGTATACTGAGCTTTCTAATTTAATGTGTAGTGGAGATGAGGGACTTGTGGAAAGTAAGACCATGAAGATAAGACAGGTTGCCAAGGGCTTTGAATGTCAGACAAGGTAAGGACATTACCAGGTCAGTTCATTGGAAGATAAATCTGGAAACATGTATAGGGTGAGAGACCGGTGTAGTTTAGTGGGGAAGAATATTATATTTCATGACAGTAGACATGGATTCAAATCCTAGTACTATTATGCACAACCTGTGTGACCTTGGATAACTTACTTCTCTCTGGACCTTGGTTTCCTGCTCTGTACAATGAAGGGATTGGACTAGATGATGTCTAAGTGGGCCTTGAACCCTTGTTTAGAGTGTCTGAAGAATAGAAGTAGAACTTTTTGACTGAACACTGAAGGAATATGGCAGGGTAAAGGGAAAAAAAACTCTGAATATTTTTAAAAGCAATAAAAACTCTTGGCATTGGGTAAATTCTTGGAAGCTGGAGAGAGGGAAAAAGTGATTCCTTGTCACACCCTGACACACATTGCGGTCCAGAGGGCGTCAAGCTGCTCCCACTGGGTTGGCATTGTCCAGGATCATGGAATTTTGAGCTGGAAGTGACCTTGGGGATCATCTGGGCAATCCCTTCATTTTACAGGAAGAAAAGTAGGCCTAGTGACCTGACTAAGGTCATATTGGTAAAAAGTGACTGATGGAAGAGTTCTGGCCTGTGTGCTTCCTACAGTCTCACTCTGCTTCTGTGACCAAGGTCTGGACATTCCTAGAAAGGGGAAAATCCCTGTGAGCTTCCTGCTGCCTGGGCCTAGCCCTGATCCCCTTAATTCCAAAACCACAGGATAAAAAGAGGAAAATTCAGTTCATCTCTCCAGAGTAGAGGCTGAACAAGCACTTGTTGAACATACTGTAGGAGAAATTTTTTATCAGGTAGTGAATAGATCAGTGGGGTCTATCTCAACTCAACTCTGAGATTTTGTGTTCTGTTGGTCAACAAAGTTCAGTGAGCTCTTCAAGCAGAGGCTGTTGAGGGAATATCTACATCGGCTAGGAGACTAGACTGGTTGACTTTGGAGATTTCTTGCAGCTGAGAGATTCCCTCATTGTGTGAACTGGTTTAATGGAGAAGACCTCAACTTGACATATTGGAGGAGAGTAAGGGGTGTCAGTAAGACCATCCTTAGAAGTAACTTGGTGACACTGTGGATAGAGCATCAGCCCTGCAGTCAGAAGGACCTGAGTTCAAATGTGATCTCTGATGCTTAAGCAGCTGTGAGATTCTAGGAAAGTCACTTACCTTCTGTCTGCTTCAGTGTCTTCCCATGAGAATAATAACAATAGCACCTACTTCACAGGATTGTGGTGAAAGTCAAATGAGATGATATTTATAAAGTTCTTATCATAGTGCCTAGGACATACTAGGTGCTTAGTAAATGTTCTTTTCTGTCTCCCACCCATCCTCCATATTATCAGAGGCAAGCAGGTGGGGAGAGTACCAGACGAAGTCAGGAAGACCCAAGTTCAAATCTGACCTCAGACACTTACTAGCACTTAGCCTCTCCCACTGCTCAGTTTCCTCATCTGTAAAATGGGTATAATAAGAGTTGTTGAGAGGACAAAATGAGACCAAATATGAAAAATAGTTTTCAAATCTTGAAGTGCTATATAAATGTTAGTTATGTTACTGAATCTAGAATGTGCAGTTGGAGGTTTATGCGCAGAAAGGCTTTTCTGCATACAAAACCCTTCCATTACCAATATGTCCCAGGGCTTAAGTTTTCTCCAATACCACAATTCCTACTCTTTGATCACATTTATGTAGTGTTTTTAGGATAGCAAAACATTTGACATTTTGATCCTGACATTAACCGTTTTACAACATCATTTATAGATGAGGCAATGAAGGCTTAATCTTTTTCATCATCTTCCTTTCCTCTTTCTCCTTCCCCTTCTTTTTAAAATTTTTTAAAATTAGATTTTATTTTTATTGATTATTAGTTTTTTTTCTTTTCCTACTTCATCCTCTGGGGGAAAAATAAACTAAAACAGAAACAAAAACCTTGTAACAAATATGCATAATCAAGTAAAATAAATCCCCACATTTCCCATGTCCAAAAATACCTTTCTTATTCTGCATCAGCTCTCTGTCAGAGGTGGGCAGCATGCTCCATTATTGCTCCCCTGGAAACATAATTGATCACTGCATTGAAGAGAGTTCTTCAGCCTCTTGGAGTTGTCTGTTTCCCCAGTGTTGGTGTTATCATAATGGCAGTTCTGGTTCTGTTCCCTTCACTGCCTCACTCCTTACTCATCTTCTCAGGTTTCTCTAAAGCCATTTCTTTGTTTATTCTGATAGTACAATGATATTCCAGTCTCTTGCCGGCACAAAAGGAGCAGACTAAGATATGCAGAGGAGACCTGAAACCATAACATAGGGGAATCAGTTGAAAGAACAGAGTATGTATATCTTAGAGAAGAGAAGACTTTAGATGGAGTTGGGGAGGGACGTGATTGTTGCCTTAAAGCAACAGGAGAGCTACCTTTTATATGAACATACACAATAGCTGTGAAGAGACAAAATGTGAGACAGACTGAGAAGTTATAAAGACAAGGTGCCCTAGGACAATTAGAGGACAGAGGAAATCACTTCCAGTGGATGTATCAAAGAAGACTTCATGGTGGAGGTGGCAGCTGTGTTGAGCCTAAAGAAGGTGAAGGATTTCAATAGGTAGAGATGGGGAGAGAGTGTTATCCTCAGCATGGGCAGTAACTGGTGGACCTAAGGAAGATTGCACGGACTGAATGGAAACCAGCAAATTGGCTGGGCTGCAGAGTAGCTGGAAAAGAGAATTTACTTACTCTCCTTGCATAGATAATGATACATCACAAGACCTGACACCAGAAGATTTGTGTTATAGGGTTGATACTCATTAACCCCTGTCTTGACAACTAGAGAAATAGGGGCTGTCTGAGCTCTTCTAAAGGCTGGGCTTTGGGGTCATCTTTTCTCTGTGCTCTGGAAATTGTCTAAAATATTTCAAGGCAGACACGAGTGCCCCTTGGATACAGAGAGACTTCCAATTATTGGAGTGGATCCTGTCCCTAAAGAAAAAGAGCCCATTAACTCTTTTGAAGCCAGGATGCTCTTAGAGAATCGATAGGATTCTTTTCTTGTCCCAGGGGATGTGTTTGATACCATTCTCTCAGATGTCTCTATCTGATTATCTTGGGACTCATGTACCCCCCACCTCTCTGTCCAAAGTCTTTCAGTGGATCCCCATTGCTTCCAGAGGAAAGTTAAAATGCCTCCACCTGGCATTCAAGGCCCTTTACCATTTGGTACTATCTGCTTTTCCAGTTTCATCTTACTTTACTCCCTTCCCTGTTTACCCTACTCCAACCAGACTGAACTATGTACACTCTCTCTTATGCCTCCTTGCCTTTGTTCTCATCATAGGGTTACTTTGTCTGGTCTTTTCAGAGAACCCTGGAGTCAGGAAATTCCTCAGAAGTCATTCCATAGAAATCCCATGCTTGCTGGATTAATCTCTTCTGCGACATCTCATGCAAGGGGTCATCTGGCCTCTGCTTGGGCACCTTCAGTAACGGAGACATCATTTAGGCTCTGATACAAACTACTTTAACAGTCTCTTCACAAAAGACTTGTTAACTCTTAATTGAAATCCAAGTCATTCTTGCTAGATGAAAGTTCTTTAAGAAGAGATTTTTCTATTTTCTCAGGATTCACCCTCAGAATTAAGTTGACAAAAGAGCCAGGCACTGTTTCTTAATGTGCCCATTGCCTTAAAGAAGGATAATAAGCTTCAGGGCTGGAAAGACCGTGAAAATCACCTAGCTCATTTAATAGAGCAGGGAAACTTAAGAACTAAAGGGAAGTAACTTTCTCAAAGTCACACAGATTGTAAGTATCGAGTCAGAATCTGAGCCCAGGTCTTCTGGTTCTAAGTTATGTTCTATGCCTTCCTCTTAAAAAGGGTAAAAGGGTAGGGGAGGAAACCAGACAGTCTTGACAATTGTAAAAAAAAAAAGCATGGAGAAAAAGTCTAAAGGAACAAACATTAGCAATAAGAAGTTAAAATGCCTCTTTGCAGAAAGCCCAAGACAGCTCCAAAAATAAATTAATGGAGGTAAGCAGTGATTTTAGTCAAGTAGTGGCAAATGCATGATAAGCCCAAGTCCCTTTAAGTACTACCTAGAACAATCTCTGTAGAGATTAGTCTCCAATCATATCAGTTAGCTTAACAACTGGGCTATACATTTGACTCTAGAAGTTGGATGAGTAGGTGACATTGCATTGTGATGAGAGTGTGTGTTCATAGACTGTTTTAAGACTTGCAAAGTGCTGTACATGTGTTCTCCCATTTGGGCTTAACAGCATCCCTGGGAGTTAGGGGCAATTATTATCCCCATTTTACAGATGGACAAGCTGAGGTTGGGAGAAGTTAAGCGACATACTCATGGTCATGTAGCTAGGAAGTGTCCAAGGGTAGGTTTGGACAGTAGAGGAGAGAGCACCGGGCTTGGAGTCACAAAATCTGCATTTGCATCCCAATACCACTCACTACTGCCAACTCTGCCACTTAACAACTATGTGAGTTTGCAGAGTGGGGGTTGGTGAACTTTTCTGAGTCTCAGTTTCCTTCTGGGCAAAAAAATGGAATTGAAGGTCCTTTCCAATTTTGACACTTTATGCTCTAAAGTCCTCTTCAATTTTAGACATGTAGTAATTCAGCAGATTCTATGGTCTTTTCAGTTATCTGTGACTATAATCAGGCTAGCAGCATTCCACTCACTAGTGTTGTGTCCTGTCCAAGGTCAAATTCCCAATTAGTTCTTTGGCTCATCATCTTTTGACTCATTATGTGAATGATTTATGAGGAAGAGAAAACAAAACAAAAAAAGGAGCCTTCTCTCAACAGATCCAACTTCAGCCATGCTACTTGGTGGAAGAAGAAATAGATAGGAGTCCTCAACAAGACCTCTCACATCTCTTTACAAAGCACTTTTCTCACAACAGCTCAATGAGAAAGGTCACACAAGTATCATTACCGTATTGCATTCTGGAGGCAAAATCTGGAGATTTTGGTGGAGGCATACAGATGGAAATGGATAACAGGCAATTGGTATTATGGACTGGGGGTTTAAGAAAAGTATTAGGTCTGAAAAAAAGACCTAGAAAGAGTAAGTCATTTGCCCAAGCTCGTACACATGAGCATTGCAGAGTTGGACTCATACTCAGGTCTTCAGACTCCAAACCCAGTATGTATTTCATGATATCCTCCTGGACCAATGTTGCAAAATTAGGTAATTCCTATCCCTTTCTGCATCTACACAAAGCAACTGAGTGTGTATATATCATTTTTTTCCCCAACGCTGACCTTAAATTCCAAATAGGAAACTGGCAGTCAGGCTTTGAATTATCTCACCAAGTATTGCTTCATCTCGACCATGGAATGTCAGAGCTGGAAGGGGCTTTAGAGCATATGACACAGAATGGTAGAGCATGGACTCAATTATCATCACTATGTCAATAACTCCCAAATCTATATAACCAGACCTAATACTTTTCTTAAACTCCCAGTCCATAATACCAATTGCCTGTTATCCATTTCCATCTGTATGCCTCCACCAAAATCTCCAACTCAATGTATGCCAAGTGGAATTTTATTTTCTCCCAAACCCATCCTTCCTCCAAGCTTCCTTATTTCTCTTGGTACTAGTAGTCCCATCCTTTCATTCACCTTGCTAAGTAACCTCAGAATCATCTTCAACTGTTCTCTATCTCTGCCCACCACCACTCCAGTGGAATTAGTTGTTGCTGCTGCTTCCACAACATATCTGACATCCATCATGTCCACCCCATCTCCCTTGTTGTGAGGATCAAATGAGATCATGGTTACAAAGTGCTTCACATACTCCTGGCACATAGTAAATGTTAGCTATTATTACTACAACTTTTCTCTTCCTCCCCCTCCTCCTCCCCTTCCTCCTTCTTTCCCTCCTTCCCCCTTCTTCTTCCCCTCCTCCCCTTCTCCTCCTCCTCCCCTTCCTCCTTCTTCCCCTCCTCCCCCTTCTCCTCCTCCTCCCCTTCCTCCTCCTCCTCTTCCTACCCCTCCTACTCCTGCTCCTCCTCCTCCTCCCCTCCTCCTCCCTTTCCTCCTCCCTTTCCTCCTCCCTTTCCTCCTCCCCCTCACTTGACCATTTTCCATCCAGCTACTCCTGAGGCAACTACATGGCACAGTGGATGAATTGCTGGGCCTGAAGTCAGGAAGACCTGAGTTCAAATTCATCTCAGACACTTAACTTAGACCCTGGGCAAGTCACTTAACCTTTATTTGCTTTGGTTTCCTCATCTGTAAAATGAAGGTAATAACAGCATCTACCTCCCAGTATTGTTGTGAACATCAGATGAGACAATATTTGTAATGTACTTAGGCACCATAAGAGTATAGTGGGCAGTTAGGTGGTGTAGTGGATAGAGTGCCGGTCCTGATGTCAGGAAGACTCATCTTCAAGAATTTAAATCTGGCCTCAGACCCTTACTAGCTGTGTGAACCGGGGCAAATCACTTCACCCTGCTTGCCTCAGTTTCTTCATCTGTAAAATAAGCTGGAGAAGGAGATGGCAAATGGCTTTAGTATCTCTGCCAAGAAAACCCCAAATGAGGTGACAAAGAATCAGACATGACTGATACAATGGAAGAACAGCAACAACATAAACATTGACTGTTCTGCCTATTATTATAAATCTACACTGAAAACAGGACCACCTGAGAGGAGCTGAGCCGCCTGGCTCTGTATTCTCTGGGATAACATGATATTATTATCCCCATGGTCCTTCTCTGTCTGGATTCCATGTTCTGCCCTGTTTCCCAACACCTTTTTACCTCTTCCTCTGAGGCCCATTGTCACATCAGTACTACCATGGCCACCGGACAAGGTCAGTTAATAAATGTTACTGTTGTCCCATTCATCATGCTTTTTGCTCTTCAGACCACAACTCTGTTCTCTGGTCATTGTGCCTTGTGAATTGTGTCCCGTGTTAGAATGTAAGTCCCCTATGTTGGAGAAGCTCTAGCTTCCTTCAAAGCATGACATCCCCTACACAAGGGCCTTTTCTTCTCCCTCTAGATCAGGGGTTCTCAACCTGTGGGTCGCACCCTTTGGGGGTTGAACAACCCTTTCACAGGATTCACAGGGGTCGCCGGAGACCATTGGAAAACACTTATTTCTGATGGTCTTAGGAACCAAGACATCACCCCTCTGTCCCTCTCCAGGCGGGTCCGTCCACATGCAGATATGCCACATGTGAGTATTAAAGGAAGGTTGAGAACCACTGCTCTAGATGGTAAAACTCTTTACCAACCATTCCACTCTCTCCCTTGACTTCTAGTACCATTTGGTCTAGATCTCACAGGCACACAATCTTTTTGCATATTGTCTCCTCCAATATAGTGTAAGCTCCCCGAGGGCAACTAGGTGGTGCAATGGATTAAGTTCTGGACCTGGAATCTGGAAGACCAGAGATCCAAACCAATCTCACACACTTAATAGTTGTGTGACCCTGGACAAGTTACTTTAACCAATATCTGGGGCTTGATTTCCTCATCTGTAAAATGGGTGTAATACTAACACCTACTCCCCAGGGCTGTTGTGAGGATAAAATGAAATATTTGTACTTTGCCAACCTTAAAGTATCATATAATAATAATAATAATAATGATAATAATATAATAATAATAATAGTTATGCCATTTGTTGTATTCCCAGTGCTTAACACAGCACTTGGCATAGAGTAACACTTAACAAATGCTTACTTGTTCACTTGACTTCTCTCTTGACATTTCTTTGTGCTGACTTGCCTGTGTACATATCTATGTAGATCCCCCTCCTTTGAGCTTGAGCTCCATGAGGGTCGGGGCTGTTCTGTTTTTTTTGTCTTCTGTATCTCTAGCATCTCTCACAGTGCTTTGAACACGACAGGCATTCGGTAAATATTTGTTGAATTGAATAAAATATGGATTTCTGGAGCTGGAAGGAACCTTCAACTAGAACATAGAATGTGGTCTCAAATTGAGAAGGAAGGCAAGGTAGGGTCTCCTGATGAAAATGAAAAGAAATGCCCAGGAATTTGTTTTTGGTCTGAAGCAATTTATAAGAAGTGTTTTCCATGCCAGGCCTGGAGGACAGTATGGCAGTTGAAGAATACAAGCTGCAAGGGACTGAAAATCATTTTCCTGAATGGCAATTGAAACAAGATGTTCCTCCAGGGCAAATGGGAATGGTTCTTTTGCAACCAACCAATGGGTTTTTGTTTTGGTTTTTAGTTTTGTTTTTTGTTTTTTTGCTTTTGCCAAGCAAAGCTTCAAAGAGACTAATTTTTCCAGGCTTGATTTTCTCATGAAAAAAAGAAAAGAAAAAAAAAACACATAAAATTCTTTGAAATGGAAGCTGAACAATCATTTGAATCAGAGATTAAATTTCTCTTATATTGGAGTTATTCTTTCTAAAAACAATAGTAATCATCTTCTAATGTTGGCAGCATTGTCATGATCCTGAGGGTGGGCTGTGAGTTTTGTTTGGAAGATGTTTAGATTTCAAACTGTGAGTATGCTTGACTAGAAGGGTGATTTTCACATAAAAAAAGAATCAGTATTATCACATTCATTTTTATAAGCTTTATAGATCATCAAACTGAATCATCATGAAGGTATCAATGGCGAATTATTGGAATGTGCCCTGGAGGACTGTGAGTCCTGGTCCCAATACTTACTAGGTGTCTGACTGTGGGCTAGGCCCTTTCAGCTCTCAGTGGTTCATTTTGTCCATTTGTATCAGCACTACCCACCTTGAAGAATTATTGTGAGCAAAGCCTCTAAAAGTGACATTATTATAATAATTAGTGGTAGTAATTGTTGTGCAGTCACATCTGACTCTTCATTATGCCATTTGAAGTTTTCTTGGCAAAGTTACTGGAGTGGTTTGTCATTTTCCTTTTCTAGTCAATTTTGCAGAAGAGGAAACTGAGGCAAAGAGGGTGAAGTGACTTGCCCAGGGTCACACAGTGCCTGAGGTCATATTTGGACTCAGATCCTTTGGACTCTAGACCTAGCACTCTCTTTGTTGTACCACCTAGTAGTAGTGGTTGTAACTAAAAAGTAGGACCTGGGTTAAATTCTGTGACAAAAACCAACTATGTCTCCTGGGGGGCATGTTACTTAACCTGCTTGGGCCCCAGTTTCTTCATTTGTACAAAAGAGGTAATAACAATAATACCCAATTTCCAGAGCTATATACAGGATCTGATATATATACATACACATACATACATATGCACACATGCATACCTACACACATGTACATACATGCACACACATGAACATGCATACACACACGCACACAAACACACGTGTGCACTCATACATGTGTACACACATACACGCACACACATGTACACCACACAATACACATATATGCACATGTATGCATGCGTGTGTGCGTGTACACATACACGTGTGTGTATATGTGAGGTCCCCTCAAACTTGAAAGTAATAGATAAACATTGGCTATTCTGATAAAAATGTAGGTGATGATAAGAGGTTTGGACCAATTGGCCTGTAAGATCCTTTATGGCTCTGTATCAGTGATTCTAAAATCTCTGCCAAAGAGGATTAATGTCAGGCAGCATAAGTATCTCCCTCATTTATGCTTAGATACTTTTTCCAGTTGTATATTTTTAAAACATCCTTCATAATCATATTTGTAAAATGCTTAGCATAGTTCCTGGCACATATACATGTCATCATCACCACCATCTTTTCCCCTGTTCACCTCTGAAGCTGTCTTTCACATGTGTTGTTTTGACTCCAATCCTGGAATTTCCAAAGCACCTCCCTGGCCCCCCTCACGTATATATGTATGCACATATACATAGCCTATATATATATATATATATATATATACACATAGTCTGTAATGCATAAATATGTGTATGAATATATGCGTATGAATGTGTCTATCTATACATGTACATGTAGACACATAAGTATATATGTATGACCTATATGTGCACATATAGTCTATAATGCATAAATATATGTATGTATACATGTATGTATATACATGTATAGTCTATGACTATATAGATGTATTTACATATCTCCAGAGGGGATATTTGCCTGAGTAATTTTCATTAGAATAATAATAATAATCCCTCTCATTTGTATAATGCCTCATCATTACAAAGACTAATCCTTTGTCCTGTCCCTTTGGATCACGAATACAGAACAGATCTTATTGCATTTCACAAAGAAGCTCTTGCCCAGAGGAGGGAAATTATTTGCCCAGGGTCACAGCTATGGCTGCAGTCAGCCCCAAATCTAGGTCTTTGGACTCTGAATTCAGAGCTCATTCAGTCATCACACTGCATGGTTTTCTCCAAGCATTGCCTTAGCTGTGGCCTATATGAACTTTCCCCAGCCTCGCATATAGATCACATTAGTCAGATAGCTGCTCCAAGCCGATTTCTAAGAGGATTTGGAATGCCAGATGGAACAAAAAAATTTTAAACAACCATTTACAGAGAAAATTGAATAGAGATTTCTAGATAGAAATTTCAGGTGGTTATATCAGAATGGGGAAACTCATTTGAATTTCCTATTTATCTCAGAATCTCCTAAGTTCTGCTCAAGGAGACATTCTAATGTGGACATTCTTTCCTATATAAGCCTGAGCATAGTGAGGGTAGAACACAGAAGTCTTGGGCTCTTTTGTGCAATTCTAGAATGGCAGAACTGGGAGGAAGAAGAAGGAAGAGAGGAAAGAAACAAACAAGTATTTATTAAATGCCTAATAAATGCTAGGTACTGTATTAAAATCTTTGCAAATATTGCCTCACTTTATCTTTGCAATAGCCCTGCTAGGTGCTATCGTCCTCATTTTCAGTTGAGGAAACTGAGGCAGATAGAAGTTAAGCGACTTGCCTATGGTCATACAGCTAGTCAGTGTCTAAGGTTGGATTCGAGCTTGAGTCTTCTTGACTCTAGGTTTAGCACGCTGCTGAACCACCTAACTCCCTGGGAAGGCTTTAGAATATAAAGTATTAGAGTGGGACAAAAGACCTTTGAGATAATCATTTACAGATACCTATGTGGTATAAGAATTGAAAGAATCAAAGTTAGAAGATGTTACTTCTGCCACTGACTAGTTGTATAACTATGGTCAAGGGGTTGCATTACTATTTTATTTGTATCCCTAGCTCATAGCTCAGTGTTTGACATATCAAAAATGATTAATAAGAATCAGGGGAGCGAGAGCCAAGATGGCGGTGAAGAAGCAGCAAAGTTTTGCAGCTTCCACACAGCCACCCTAAATACCCACAAAATGGGACTCTAAACAAATTTTAGGACTCCCACACTCACAAAAATACAGAAAGCACATCTCTCACTGAAGGCAGCTTGGCAGGAGGGGCCCATTGCGGCGGGCGGGGAGGCGAGACCAGCCCAGCCCAAAACTGAAACCGTAGCAAGACCCCAGGGCAGATGGGAGGAGCCGAGCCACAGGGTGAGTCTACAGAGAATGGATCTACAGCACCTGGAGCAATCTACACATCTATCAAGCCAGGATTAGAGAATGTCAGTGAAAGTGAAGCTTTCAAGCTAACTTTGGGGGAGGAAAAGTAGTTTGGCCAATCTGCCCCCGGGGCAAGGAAGCAAAGGGGGAAGGGCAGGATCTGCTACAACCAGCAACTGCCTCCACTGGCCTTCTTCAGAGCTCCTGGCCTGGACTCCGCAGAGGGGCTGAGACAATTGATCAGGGACAAGGGATCTTGGGTTGAGCAGCCTGGATCTAGATTGTGGTCTTGGGTGGTGGTTCTGGGGTGCACTTATCAGCAAGCCAAAGCTGGTGGGGGCTGCAGCACCC
>CM053601.1:138313674-138331506 GCA_028646575.1 Pseudocheirus occidentalis
TCCTTCTCCCTCCTTCCCCCTCCCCCTTCCTCACTTCTCCCCCTTCCCTCCCCCTCTCCCCCTCTCCCTTACTGGAGTATGACTCAGGGCAGTACTGTAAGTCATATGGACTGTACAGGTCTCTGGAGGCAGCCTCATTTTCTGTGGGCTCAGATGCAGGGAGTCCTTTTAAGTTCCTTTATATTATCTTTTTTTGATTTTTAAAATAAATTTCATTTACATTACATTACATATCACAGTCATTTCTGGAAAGAGGCTCATCCTCCCCAACCTCCAACGATTCTTCCCTCCTAACAAAGAAAAGTAGTTAAACAAAACCTGGCCATCCCGGGATGGTGTCTGTCACAATCACACAATCATAGAAACAGAGAGCTAGACGGAGCCTCAGTGGCCATCTAGTCAGGGGGTCACTCGACAAGCATTTATTAAACTCCTGCTGTGTGCTTAGTGCTGAGTACGTGTCCTCAAGGAGCTTACAGTCTGATGGGTCAGGTCCTTCCTAGGACAGCCCCTATACAAAAGCAGGACGTAGGATACTGACAAGTCCTCATGCAGTCTTTTCTCATAGACCTCCAAGAAGGGGAAACCCCTATTTCTTCCTCTTTTGTTTTTTTAGAGGGGAGAAGGCAGGGCAATTGGGGCTAAATGACTTGCCCAAGTTCACACAGCTAGTTAAATATCAAGTGTCTGAGGTCAGATTTGAGCTAAGGACCTCCTGACTTCAGGGCTGGTGCTCTGTTAACTATGCCACCTAGCCACCCCCAAACCACAACTTCTTAAGGCAAGTCATATCACTTTTGGATGGTCCTAATTGTTAGGACACTTCCCCGTCCATCCCTTGCCTCCCCCTGCCTCCCATCAAGCCTAAATTTACTTCTTTTGAAACTTCTTCATATTGCTGCTGGATCTTTCCTCTGGGGCTGAAAAAAAAGGTTAATCCCTCTTTCTCATGATTTTTTGTCCTTCATTCGTTTCAGTCATGTCTGACTCTTTGTGACTCTATTTGGGGTTTTCTTGGCAAAGATGCTGGAATGGTTTGCCATTTCCTTTTCCCGTTCATTTTACAGATGAGAAATTGAGGCAAATAGGGTTGTGATTTTCCCAAGGTCACATCACTACTAAGTGTCTGAGGCCAGATTGGAATTTAGGAAGGTGAATCTTCCTGACTTCAAGCCTGGCACTCTCTCCACTGTGCACTTGGCTCCTTCATGGTAGGCCTCCATGTACTTGAAGAAGGGTAGCATGTTATCTCCGAATCTTCTTTTGTACTGGCCAAACATACTCACTTCCTTCAAATGCTTCTTATATGACTGGGACTTAAGACTCTTCTCCAAAATGGTTACCTTACTCTTGGTGTTCTCCAGCTTCTCAATATCTTTCCTAAATGGTAGTGACCAGCACTGAACACCATATTCTAGATGAGATCTGAAGAAGGCACAGTGCAGTGTGACCATCACCTGCTTATTCCTGGAAACTAGAAGGCCCAAGATCTCATTAGGTTTGTTTGCGCCACTATTCAACTTGCTCACTGAGTTTATAGTCCCCTAAAATCTTTAGATCCCTTTCAGTACATTCCTTCTTCACCCTTCATCTTGTGCTTGGGAAACTGAGTTTTTTGTACCCAAGTATAAGCCTTTATAATTATCTTCACTGATTTCCATCTTCTTAGATTCATCCCAGTTCTCTAGCCTGTCAAGATCCTTTTACAGACTGACTCCATCATTCATTGTGTTATCTTTTCCTCTCAACTGTGTCATCTGCAAAATTGATGAACATGTTATCTATGCCTTTATCCAAGTCATTGATAAAAATATTAGACAGCATAGAGCCAAGCACAGATCCTTGGGGTACTGTACTAGAGACTTCCTGCCATATTGACAATGAATCATTAATAATTATTCTCTTAGTCCAAACAACCAAATGCTTCTGAAAACATATAACTATATTATTGTCTAGTATACATTTTTCCATCCTATTTGTAAGCATAATATGAGATACTTTATCTAAAGCTTTGTTAAAATTAAGGTAAACTACCTACACCACTCTTCCCATCTATTAGTTTAGTAATCCTGGCCGAAAACAAAAAGAAAAGAAAAGAAAAAGAAATGAGATGAGTCTGATATGACCTATTTTTTTTTATTTTATGAAACTACACTCTTCTTTGTAATAACCATTTGCCTTCCTGCCAACCTCCTCTTTAATGATTCATTCTAGAATTTTTCCAGGAATTGAAGTCAAGGTCACTGGCCTATAGTCTGCAGGCTCTTCCTTTTTCTTTAAGATCAAGACATTTGCCCTTCTCCAACCTTGTGGAGCCTTTCTCATTTTCCATGATCTTTCAAAAATTCCTGACAGTGGCTCAGAGATCATAACTGCTCATTCTTTTAGTACTTGAAGATTTAGTTCATTCATGTCAGGAAACTTGAGCAGGAAGGCACTCTCTTGCTATCTCTTGACCTATCTTGGTCATCACTTGCCTCTTGAACATTTTTGTTCTGCTCTGAGACAAAGGACATTCTCCATAGTAGGGAACACATAGTCTCACAGATCTCAATGAAAGGAGGGTGATTTTTTTTTGCAGGTCCTAGATTTGCCCTTATAATTACTTAATATTCAGCTTCCTCCCTCCCTCTCTCCCTCCTTTCTTGTTCTTTTGATTGTAGTCATGTATATTTTTCTCTTGACTGTTTGCACTTGACTGCATTCATATATACGTGTGTGTGTGTATACATACATCTTTCCAATTTTCTCTGGATTCTTTTCTTTTTTAAAAAATTATTTTATTTTCAATTCTGGAAACAAAATAATCATTTCCATATTCATCATTTCTTACAACATAATCCAGTTCCATTATATTTATACCATAAATTAGTCAACCATCCCCCAATTGATGGGCACCAATTTGGTTTTTCAGTTTTTTGCTACCACAAAAACTGGTGTGAAAGCTACCATATTGCTATGAATATTTTAGCATATATAGGACCTTTATTTTTGTCTTTGGCTTTCTTGGGGTATGTGCTCAGTAATGTGGGTGAAAAGGTAAAAGGAGTTTAGTGACTTTTTTTACTTATTCCAAATTATCTTCCAGAAATGGTAGAGTCCAATTCAGAGCTCCACCAAAGGCATATTAATGTGCTTGTTTTCCCCAAAGTCCTTCTAACATTGACTACTTCTGTCTTTTGTCATCTTTGCCAATCATCTGAATATTTATTTGAAACCTGTTTATTTACATTTTTGTCACTTACCAGTTGAGAAGTGGCTTGGTCATACATATTTATGTTAATTCTCTGAGATTTCTTGTCTATCAAGATACAGAGTTTGAGCATGTACCTGAAAACTTTTTCTTATATGTTCCTGGGAGGTCAAGAGGCGATCTTAATGCTGGAGAGATAGTTGATGCAAAAATTATTTTTAAAATTCCATTATCTTGTAAATTAAAGTATTCATGCTTTGAGCCTGGTAAGTCTATATGCCTATAAGGGGAGCTGGTGACATTTGATGGAATGTTAGCTACTGACTTTCCTTGGGTGAGGACAAGTCAGAGAAGTAAGAGGTTCTTAAATTGTTAGGAGAAGCTTTTGTTACAAGGGTTACACAGGGGTTTAAAATATGCTAAAGTATTCTTTCATTTTCAAGTTTTGGAAATTATTTTCAAGGGATGGAGAGATAGAGAGAAAAGGGAAATAAGGACATAAGTCTTGTAATACAACTCAATATGTAATGACTAAGCAGTCAGAATAAATATGATCCTAGTGTGAATTGGGACAAGCCTTCTCAGCAACCTGTACTTCAGTTTACTCAGATGTGCCTTAAAAGTTTCTTTCTTCTATATCTTTCGTTTAAGGAAAAAGGATTAGCATCTGTAAAATGAACGGAATCGGATTAATGCTCTCTGAGGCCTCTTTCAGTGCTAAAGGTTGATGAGGCTGTGATTCTAGCTAAGGGCTAGGGAGTTTATAATCTGACCAGCTTTGGAGACAGGATCAACAACAGAACAGTTTGTCTCCCAGTATGGCATTTGATTGTTTATTATATTATAGTATAACCTTCTTCCTGAGGTTCCTTTAAAAACTTCTAATACAATTTTCAACCCCATAGGTGATAGGCAGTGTGGCTCAGTGATTTAGAATCAAATGGCCCAGAATCCAGTGCTATGTCCTCCATTAACTAGCCACCTGCCCCCACACAAATCTCTTCACTTTCCTGTGCCTTAGTTTCTCAATTTATAAAATGTAAATGATAATAACCAAATTCTGTTTACCTTGCAGTCTTGTTATGAAAAAAAAAAAGCTTAAGCCACCTCCCAAAACAACAAAAATACCAACCATCACAGAATCATAGAATTTTGGAAGTGCCACAACAGTAATGCTATTCCTAGCTTTCCCTGATAAGTGGACCTTTGTGCCATACCTACCTGGGAACCAGGCCATCACACCATTTCCTGCAATCTCTTTACCATGCTCCCCCCTCTCTCTGTTCCACCCTTCCTTCCCCTCTCTAGGTCTTCATGAATAAATAAATAATAAATGAACAAACAAAAACCAAACAAATAAACACACACATAAGCACACAGTATATACATGTAAATATACATGATACATATACATACACACATGTACATATACACATACATACACATGTACACATACATATACATGTACATATGTGTATATGCATATTGTCTCTCCCCACCAGAATATAAGCTTTTTGAGGGCAATAGCTGTCTTCTTTGCCTTTATATGTATCCCTAGAACTTAGAGCAGTGCCTGACATATAGGAAGCTCTTGATAAATGCCCTGTCTGTATGCCTATCTGTGTCTCCAGCCTACAAATGCTCCATAAGGGATTCTGTTCCATATACAGAGGAATTTCCTCTCAATTTCCTGGTTTTGATTGATGCCAATGAAACAAAAACTGAGATTGAAATGAAACAAGACTAATACAGTTGAAAAATATTGAAAAAAAGAAAGGGAAAAAATCTCTTAGAGAGAAATTCTAGTCTCAAATGAACTTCCAGAAAATGTGGAACTCTCCCAATAGGAATTAGGAACATGAAGTTGAATCACACTGGCTTGGGTGAAAATTCCTCTGTGGGTCCCTCTGGTCCATAAGATAACTGCAACCCAAGTGGAAGTCCTGACTAAATTTCTCTCAATTTGAGAAGGTATGTCAAACAGAAGTATTAATCCTTTGGATAATAGGACAAGCAGTCTTAGCTCAAAATAAGGGGAAAAAAACCAACATGAGCCCTGAACACAAGTGAGGAATCCAAAAAGGGATCCTCAAATACTTGGGGTTGATTGAATCAGCCTCTCAGATTCCAAAGTCCCCAAGTCTAACAATAAACCAGCATTGCAATAGGGAGTCATTTAAGTTTCTCAATAGGTATCTAACATGGGCAAAACAATATGCCAGAATATTTTTTCATTAAATATACGCTAGATGGATTAGAAAAGAGAAAAGAATGACTAATTATTATCTCAGTATATGTGAAGTACCTGTTATAAATTGTATAGGAACTCAAAGAAAGAAGAGATTGCTAAGGACTGGAGTGGGAGGGAAGGCTTCATGAACTAAATGTAGACCTTGAAGGAATATAGGAAGAAAGGAATGGGATGGGTTGTTCAAAGCGGCAGTATAGTAAAAGCAAAGGTGAAGATGTGGATATATGTGGTTGTCCAGAAATTGAGTAGATCACGCTGACGAGGACCATCATTATAACATCACCACCACCACCATCGTCACTGTGACCATTGTCAGTACGATTTCCATCAAACACCATCATAATTGTCACCATTACCATTAATAGCATCATTGTACACTTTTCTGTCAACAGCATTCCCACTACTATCACTATCCTTTCCATCACCATCACTGTTGTTACCATGCCTATCATTCCACCCTTCCTCCTACACCATCATTATTATCTATACCATCATCATAACTCTCACAGTAATACAGAAAGAGATTGTTATGCTCACTTTACAGATGAAGAGACTGAAGTCCAGTGGAGGAAGTACAACTGAATTGCCTAAGGTAATACAAAGAAGATATAGAACTAAAACCCAAGTCTCAGGGGTCTGCAGTTGACCATCTTTAGAGAAAGGCAGTATTGATCAGGTTTTCATTGAAAGTTGGTACAAGAGACTACTAAATATCATGATATGAATAAATAAATCTTCTTGCTTTCTGTGAAAAGCACCAATATCGAACCTTTTCTTCCCTCTTCCCTCTGTTGTCTTTGACAACCCCCTAAAGAGACAATCGCAAGGTTGGTCAGGTAAGGGGAGACTGATGGGACTGAACTCACTCTAAGCAATAAAACACAGTAGGATGCCTGATGGACAAATTATGCCCCTAAGCCTTTGTGCCACCGATCCAAGGAAACTCTGTAAAAAGAGCTTTGTTTTTCTTAGGATTAAGTCTCACCAGCTTGGATAATGGGTTTAACCATAGGGATTCTTTGCTTACTGAGTTTGCTCAGCCAGGATAAAACAGCTTATTTCACCTTAGGAAGCTTTGGATATATGGGAGTACAAGTTCCCAGTATGAATCCATCCCAGGATCAACTGTCTGATGATGAGGATGAGGAGGAGAAGGAGAAGGACGGGGAGGAGGAGGATGGGGAGGGTGATGGTGAGGATGATGGTGATGGTGATAGAAAGTTCCCAACCCAAAGAGAAATACAACTGTCCTTCTTATTGATTTCTGACAAGCTGCTCATTGTAAAACAACACTAGAGTCGACTGATTTGGATTCAACTCATGACTATTGCACAACTAGCTATGTGCCTATGGCTGATTAATGTCCCCTCTTTGAGTTTCAGTTCTCATTTGTTAAATTAGTTATTGTGATTAAAAGTCAGGAATCTGTGTCAGTCGCCTCTTTGAAAACTACCTGCTAAGCCTTCAGTTCAATTCAACACACGTTTATTAAGTGTTTACTATATGCCAGGTGTTGTGCTAAGCAACTATGGATACCAAGACAAAAATGAAACCATCCCTACCCTCAAGAAGCTTATGTCCTAAAAGGAGCACCAACATGTGTTCAGACAGGTAAATATAAGAGACATAAAAAGTAAATACAAAGTTCAGGGCGGGACAATACTGGAGAGAGATCAGGTAAGAACTTCCATAGGAGGTGACGCTTGAGCTGAGCTCAGAAAGGATCTAGGGATTTCAAGAGATAGAGTTGACAAAGGAGAGTCTTCCAGCAACAAAGGTACACCTTAGACAACAGCACCAAGGTAAGAAATGAAATATTATTCACGAGGAACATGATGTAGCCAGTTCAGCTAGAATGCAATATGCCATGGGGAGTAACAGCTCAGAGCCTAACTAGGAAGGGCGTTAATTGACGAATGATGATGGTGATGATAAGCTAGCATTCATAGAGTGCTTTAAATTTTGCAAAGAGCTTTCTAAGTACTTTCTTATTTGAGCCTCACTTAACCTTGGGAAGTAGGCACTATTATTATTCCCATCTGACAGATGAGAAACTTGAAGGAAACAGAGACTTAATGACTTGCCCAGGACCACTGAGCTAGTTAAATATCTGAGGCAGGATTCTTTTTGACTCCAAGTCCAGTTCTTGGAGTTATGGTGAAGCTTATTTCCAGCCACTATGTCACCTAGCTGCCAGTCTGTACTTTTTTCTAGATGGAAGAAGTTTCTTAAACAGGGGCATTAGATGATCAGACTTGTGATTTAGGAATATCAGTTTGGGTCTATGTGGAGGATGAGAGTCAAGAGGGGAGAGCCTGAATGAGAGGTGACCAATTAATAGTTTATTGCAATAATCCAGTAGAAAGGTGATGAAGAACTAACCAAAGATAATCACTTGGTGAGTGGATAAGGGGGAAAGATCCAAGACATATGGTAAAAAGTAGAATCAATAAGACTTGACAACTGATTGGCTATGGGGATCAAGCGAGAAGTACAACAAATGACTTCTAGATTGCCAGTCTGGTTGACTAGAAGAATAATGTTACTCTCAAAACAAGCAAGTTAGGAAGAAGGGTTGGTTTGAGGGTAAAGATTATGAAAATAGGCTGTGATCTCTGAGAGGGAAGGAACAGGGTCTTATCTAAATGCTGTATCTCTTCTACAGGCTGAACTCAAGGTCTGCTTGATATTGAATTTGTTAACTGGAGGGTCTTTAGAACACAACAGAGTTATTGTTAGAGCTGGGAGGAAACTTAGAAATCCCTTTATTCAGTTCCCTTATTTTCCAGATCAGAAAACCAGATGCCTTCATCATTTGTGAAATAGTATGGAAATGTTCTACTTCTTCAGAAATCTCCAGAAAACACTGAAAATAGTAAGGATTTTTTCAACCATTCTTTCTTACTGTCCTGTTGATCAGCCTATTTCATGGAGTCTCATACCTAGGCTTGTCACGTATTTTAGGAACATGTGGTACTGTACCAAGATCCAGTACCATTATTGAGGGAAGCTATAGATACAGAGAAATCAGAAAATGTCCTCAGGTTAGATTTCAGGATGAAATCTCTCAAGGACTTTTCAAAAGCTCCTTAACTCTCTCCCACAAACTGTGGGGGCAGAAGGAATCCTAAGAACAGGACTGATACTTAGCAGATAGATGGTTCTGTGTGTGTATATACATATATGCCTAACAGAAGGTGTTTGAAAAATGTTTGTTGACTATGACTGATTGACCACCAGTGAAATGAATTGTCTTCGTTAAGAGTAGATTACCCCTCATTAGAATATTCAAACAAAGGGTATTTGATACATTTGGGAATGCCATAGTGAGGATTCCTTTGGGGGAATGGGTCAGACTAGATGGATGCTGAGGTCCCTAACTCTGAAATTCTGTAATTCACTCATTCTATGAGAAAAATAACAACAGCTGTCATTGAAATGCCTCATAGAAGTTTCCACCACACTTTCACCTCAATACAATGCAAACTTTAGAAAGAGGAAAGGGGGAAGGAGGACAACTACTATGAAGAAGAGGGATGAGGGAAAAAGAGGAGGAGGAGGAAGAAAAGTAGACAGGACTTCGTGTTAGTCAATACACAATTATTAAGCACCTACTTTGTGCCAGGTACTGGATAAGAGCTGGGATTACAAAGAAAGACAGAAGATGGTTCTTGCTCTCAACAAGATCACAGCCTAATGGAGGAGACCTCATGGGAACAGCAATGTTCAAACAAGCTCTCTACATCCAAAATTGAAGATAATCAGATTTAGAGCTTGTAATGGCCGCTTTTCTCAGGAGCCCAAGGGCCATCCCCAGGCTGCACTCTCAAGATGGACAGAAGAGACCAGAGTTGAAAGAAAGGTATAAAGCAGCCAACCTTTATTGTAGCATCCTTCCTTAAATACCCTATAGCCCTAGATCTAGCATGGTTCTCTAGCACCGGAGGGGAACTGACCAATGAGGGAGGAGATTGATCAGTGGAGGAGGAGCCGAGCCAGCTGTTTCAGCTGCCACTCTTTAGGCAAGTAATTTCTCCAGAAACCTCCCTGTGAGGTTAGCAACTGAGCTGTGACCCTCAGCACCACAGGTGCTTTTTGACTCTGCTTGATCCCTACAAGAGCTGAGGTCCTGGAGGACTTAACTTTTTCTGGTAGAGTCATGCATTGTTAGTATACATCTGAAACTTGAACCCCAGATGTCCCTCCAAGTCCAGTGGCCACTCCACTCTACCACACTCATTACTATCCTGTATGTCCTAGGTCAAGTCAGTTCTCTTCCCAATAGCCCAGAGGACCTGAAATTCCCTTCATTAGAGTCGCATGATTTCCATGATGGACAGGGATTAGATCTTAGCTAAACTTTGTATTTTACTATAGGAATTCAGGCAGAGATAATTAATTTTTTCCATATGTTATTTCCATTTTATGGAAATAATGAAACTGAAGGAGTGTTTAAGTGACTTACCAGTGCTCACAAGTGACAGCTAGAGGTGACTTACATGAATTTTCTTTGGGCTTTCAGAAGGGCTCTGCCTACCTTCATATCTTTTCTCGTATGGTTCCTTATTCCCCAAATGTTACCCCCTTTACTCCAAGTGCTGAATTCCCACCTACTTTTCAAAAAAACTTTTTGATGACTTTTATCATAATCTCTCTTGCATTATCTATTCTTCATGTCTCTGCTGTTAGGGAAAAAGGTATTTTTTCCTGGGGCCATCATTTAAAAAATTTTTGTTCAAAATTCAACTTCCTTTCAATAACCTTCTCATTTACATTCTTGTAATCATTGAGTATATTGTGCTCCTGGTTACAGTTATTCTAGTCTGCATCAGTTCAAATAAATCTTCCCAAATTTCTCTGAATTCTTATGTGATTTCTTACTGCATAATAAAGTTCCCTTGTGTTTGTCTACCACTGTTTTGTGAGCTGCTGCTACTGCTCCTTCTCCTCCTCCTCTTCCTCCTCCTCCTCCTCCTCTTCCTTCTTTTTCTTCTTCCATTCCACAATTGATGGTCACTTACCTGTTATATTTCTCTTTCTTTTATTCCACAAAGAGTGCTGTTAGAAATATTTTGGGAAAAGTTGGACCTTTCTAATTTCAGAGGGTATGACCTGTTTAGTTACGTTTTTTGCATAGTTTTTATTGAAATACAAAACAGCTGAACCATTTCACAGCTCCATCAATAGTGCATTTGTGTGCCCACCTTTTTGTAGCCTCTCTGGCTTTGATTATTCACATCTTCTGTAATCTTGGGCATTTTATTTAGAGTCCAATAACTCCTAATCACTAATTTGCATTTCTCTTACATTTTCATATTATGATTTATAGTTGGCAAATCTTTTGAAAACTGCTCATCAACTTTGATCCCTTTTTCTACTGGGGACAAGTCTTTTTGGTGTTATATTTATTTGTGCCAATTGCTTAATTATTTTAGATATCAGATATTTTTCAATACTAATCATTTTTTTTTCTGTCACCCATTGTTAAAAGTTCAACCCATGCCACCTGTAACCTCCTCCAGGAAATTCCCAGTTCATAATGATCTACCCCTTTTTGATCTGACATGTACCTTTGCTTGTGTCAGTCAAGTGTTGCTATATTATTTTGTATTGTAGTTCAGTGGTTTCTCTACTGATGGTGCTGCTTAAAAGCAAGGTCTGATTGAATCTCTGTACCTCTTTTATCACCTAGCACATCGCTCTGTCAATGGTATGTGCTTAATACATGTCAACTCAAATTGAATGAGTCTTCCCACTCATGTTTTTGGACCTTTGTGTTGCCTCTCCTACCTAGAATGCACCTTTCCTCCAGATATCCCCCTGCTGAAATCTCTTCCTTCAGGGCCACCTCAAATGATACAACATAGTATAGTGAAAAGATCACTTGATGTAGAGTCAGAAGGTCTGAGTTTGACTTCTAGCTCTGCCATTTAATACCTCTGTCACATTGGGTAGCTCATAACCTGTTTCGGTCTCAATTTCTCATTGGTAAAATGCAAAGGCTGGATTAGATCAGAGATTTTTTATCTTTTTGTATCATAAACAACGCCTATCAACCCCTTCTTAGAATGTTTTTAAATACAGAAGATTACAAAGGAATTTAATTATGTTGAAATACTTATGGAAATTTAAAACAAATAAGTTCATGGACTGCAGGTTAAGAATTGCTGAACTAGATGATGTTGAAATTTCCTTCTTACTTTATATCTCTGCTCCTTTGATCCTCCATGATGCTATCCCTGATTTCCCACAACTTGAAGTGATTGTTCCTCCTTGAAATCTCTAAGTATTAGAATGTCTCCTTTTTCATTTATGTTCATTTGTGTCCAGGTCTTGTTCCCTTTCTAGACTGCCATCTCCATACAGGCAGAGACACATGTCTCATCCAAATTTTGTATCTTTCTCAGTACCCAGCACAGTGCTCTGAACACACTGGGTGAATATTTAACCTGAGCTGTTGGGAATGATGCTCATTTCAATCATCTGCTGAATGATTAGGCTATAAACTAGCATTCCTTGTTCTTGGTGGCCCACTTAAATAGAACTCAGCTTTCTGGGTTTCTCCCCAGAGTGGGGGCATATGACTGAGTGTCAGAATGATGAATGCCACTCTGTTCTGCTATATGGCTTCAATTAGGCCCATCTTTCTCATGTAGAAAATTAGGAGCAAGATAATTCTTTCCCGACAGGGCCATTGAGAGAATCAAATAATTTTAAAACTTCCTCATAGTCATAATGATGCTGATGACTATGTTGTAAAAAAATTAAAAATAATCTTTTTTAATATTACATTATTATATTTTTTGCTTTTGTGAATTATTTTTAAACAGCATGACAGTCTTTAAGATAATTAGAAACATCCCCAAACACTGAAAAAGTATAATTATGAATCACTGTATTAAATCAACATACCAAAGGATATAATGATTCCAAAGCTTTTGAAATATATCCCTTTTTTTTCTTTTTAGTTGTCAGTATTCACTTTTGATCTCCCTTCCTCTCCCACTTCCCTCTTCCCCAAGATGGCAAGCAATTTGATATAGTATATAGATGCACAATCATATTAAATATACTAGAAATAATCTTATTAATGTAGAACACTGATCCTGGACATTTTCCCTTCTCAAAAACTCTTAATAGCTCCCTTTCACCTGCTATCAACAAAAGGAAATCTCTCAGTGTGTAATTCATTTGATGGCCACTATGGTTTGTTCTCATCCTACTGATGTGACTAAGGTAAATCACTTCGCTTCCTTCTATACTTTGACCTGCAATACAGGAATAAAGTGACTACACCCCCATTCTCACAGCTCTGTTGTGAGGTAAATGTCTTGAGAAAATATAATAAACCATAGAGATGGGAGTTCTTTATTCAAGGCCCTATGAATTTTGACTCCAAAATATCCTTGCTGTTCTAAGGAGGTTCCCCCTCTGATAGTCTGTGTTCTTTGTTCTAAGGTTCTTTCTGACTTATACTTCATGTTCTGTATTCTAGTGTTCTTCCCTTCTCTGTCATTCTGTATTCTGAGAGCACTTTCAACTTTAACATTCTATTACTAAACTCTATGATTTTGTGAAAGCAAGTGCTTGATAAGTATGTATTGAACTGAACTGAATTGAACAAAATGGAACTCTCTTCCTCTTCCAAAGAGGTTTTTAAACCCTGGGGGATATGTGTGTGTGTGTGTGTGTGTGTGTGTGTGTATGTGTTATGGACTCCTTTGACAGTTTGCTGAACTACCAGAAGTCTTACAGCAATAGACCCCTTTCTCAGAATAATGTTTTGTTGCCTAAATAAAGGAAATTCTAGATTTCCATTGTTAGAAGTTAGTGAAAATAAAAATAATTTTTTTCCGCCTAAGTTCATGGACTCCCTGAAACATATCCATGGTTAAGAACCCCTTATCCCCCAGGTTAAGAACCACTGCTCCAAGGGAGGGTAGAGGCATCCAGGCTTTGCTAAAGTCGTTGAAGTCTCCCCCTCAATTCCACTGAGCATTGGTTGAATATCACCCACACATGGATCAGAGTACTAGGACTCCTGAATTAGGATGAGAGTAAGTACTTTTGTGGAGGGTCTGACCAGAGACCACAGGGAGCTGCTTTATTCATCTGGGGATCAGGAGAGACCCCAGCAAGGAATAAAGGTCATTTCACAGTCTGGGGCAAGATCTTCAAAGATGGATTAAGAAACGCCTGAGGCAAGTGCCAATAAGAAATCAGAGGAAATTGTGTGGTGGTAGGTCAATTAGAAAATTGAAAGGAAATTAATTAGGGGGCTAAGAAGCAGAGGAGGACAAGAATTCGAGTTTTCTTTGTTGTTAGGAAGCTGAAAATTCTCAGCAGAGTCTGAGATGTGACTGTCTCTGTCACCCTAAAATTCACGACAATCACCCTTTTTCTTTATGCCCCCAGATGGACTTGTTCTAATTTCTTTATCCTTGTTCTTGGAACAGCCTTTGGCCTGGTTCTTTTATTTTTCTTCTTGGAAGGGGGTGGGTAGGGCAGTAGGGGTTAAGTGACTTGCCCAAGGCCACACGGCTAGTAAGTATTAAGTGTCTGAGGCTAGATTTGAACTCAGATCCTCCTGACTTCAGGGCCAGTGCTCTATTCACTGTGCCACATAGCCACACCCATTTGGCCTGATTCTTAAAGATTGGAAGCTAATGAGTTCTCCATCACTTTTTCATCTTGAGCTATCATGCTCCTCCAAATCACAAAGCCTGGCTACTTTCCCCTTTCAGATTTTCCAGAGTCCTCACTTCTCTTATGTTTATCACCACTCCCGCTTTGTTCCAGACCTTTACCAATTTCTTTCATGGATGACTACAACCTAACCTTCTGGAAATGTTGCTTTCATTGGATTACTCTGCTATTTATGAATCAATGAAGAAGGTAGCATGATGTAAATGGAAGAAAAAGGCGACTTGGGCTCCAGTCCCAAGTTTTCCACTAACTTGAACTGTGAGCTTGGGAAAATATCTCATTTCATACTTCTTTAAAAAGAGAAGACTGGATAAATGTTCTCCAAGGTCTATATGCCTTGCTCTAACATTTCCTATACTATGTTCAAATGTCTCTTCCTTGCAACGTTTTATTTTCCACATTCTAGGATCTCCTCTCTTCTTCTGGTGCTAAAATTTCACTTTCCAATATATTTTCTAGCTCTACGAACTTTATTCTGTTAGATCAAGGAAATGAGGTGAACCCCTTCTAATTAGGGTCAGAAGACCTAGGTTTGAGTCCTGGCACTGCCACTTAGGGCACAGTTAAATGTCAGCCTCACATGAAATGGGAGCTGGTTGGACTACATGGTCTCTGAGATTCCTATAGGTCCAACATTTTATTAATTCAGAATTCTTCATTTTGCCATTCAAGGCATTTCTTATCTATTCAAGCTATGTTTTAGGAATATAATTGTGGCTTCTGTGTGGAGGATGACTAGGAGAAGGGAGAGCCTTGAAACAGAAAGACCAATTAAAAGTCTATTGCCTTCTAATGGGTGAGAGGTGACAGAGATCTAGGGCCATGACTGTGTGAGTAGAAAGAAGAGGATGATCATGAAGGATGGTGGAAATAAAATGACCAGAATTGGCAACAGATTGGATACAGAAATGAAGGAGACTGAAGGGTTAAGAATAGCTCTGAAACTGTAAACCTGGGTCACTGGAAGGATGGCAGCATCAATGGCAGAAAAAGGAACACTAGGAAGAAGGTTTAAGGGCTTGATTGATACTTGTTGATTGGATTTCTGGACCCTAGTCAGTGAAGATGGAGCCAAGGAAGAGGGAACAGATGAATACTCTCTAAAATAAAATTATTTGAATGGACTCTGTTGATAGACTAAAGGAGGTAAGCACATTTTGTATTTGCTAATGGAAACAAGTATTACAGTTAATGGCCCAGGGGATCTTAGCAAAAATTGAGAGAAAAAATGGGAACAAACATGATCTCTCACCCAGCAGCAGACTAAAATTACTTGGAGGACTGTGAGGTCTAGGTTACTCCATTTGATAATTAGTTTTGAATCCATAATAATGATTTTTTGTGTGTGTATGTGTCCATAGCCTCCTTCCTCCCTTTTTCCCTCCTCCCTTTCTCCATTCTCTCTTCTATCCCCAACCCTTTTCTGGGCTGGCAGACTCAGAAGACAGAGAACCAAGGCTCCTAGGGGAATCCGATTATGGCAGAATTATCGGACTAATCAGACCTTAACTGGGGGAAGTGGTCAGTTAACTTTGTAGCGCCTGGAGGATCACATATGTGAATAGTGGATTCTATAGAAACATAGAGTCAGAGAATGTTAGGATTTGCCAAAATATTGCATGTTAGAGCTGGAAAGGACTTTAGAGCAAAAAATGTTTGAGTTTAAAGAGACCTTAGAATATAGAATACTAGAACTGGAAGGGACTTTAGGACATACAATGTTATGTTGTGTTATGTTATGTTAGAACATACAGTGTTATACAAGGAACCTTGATTCATTTAAATTAAATTTAACAAACATTTATTAAATGCCTACTGCATGTAGAATGTTCCTCCTCAGTTTGGGGAAAGGGTACAGGAGGGATAACACAGAACTGAGATGAGACAAAGTTCTTATCCTAATGGGGCTTATAGTTGGCAAAGGAAATGAGGCATATAAACAGATAACTGTAATACTCAACATTACTTGATAATGCATCAGAAAGGTGCAAAAGCAAATTAAATGAGATTCATGGGAGAAGGTCATTACTGACTGTGGGACCAGGGGAAGCTTAATAGAGGAGGTTCCATTTGGAGCTTTGAAGGATGGTAAACATTTCACAAATGAAGAGGAGGTCATTTGAAGCAAAGTTAAGAGCACATATTTGGAGATAGGTAGCATAATCCCTTTGGCTATAGCACAGACTGTGTGGATGGAACAATAGGAGATAAGTCTGAAAGGGCAAAATGAAATCATCCTGAGGCAGGTCAAGGGAGTTAGAACTTCACTCATATAGAGGCAGATGGCAGAGAACCAATGCAGGTTTTTGAGTGGAGGAGTGACCTGCTCTCAGATCTATCCATATAAAATATATTCTGACAGTGGTATAAAGAATGGATTGGAGAGAGAGTGAAGGCTTGGAAGACCTATTCCAATGCCAATATAATAGTCCAGGCTGGTGGTAATAACTGCCTGTGAGGGCAGAGAGGATGGAAAGGGTATGAAGAATGTTTTGGAAGGTTGACAGTATCTAGTAATTGATTAGATATGAAAGATGAGGGAGAGGGGAGAATCAAGATTGCTCCTTAGGCTTTGAGCTTGGGTGATAGGAAGAATAATGATGCCACAGACAGAAATAGTGAAATTAGAACAGGGGCATGTTTGGAGGAAAGTGGATTGGGCCAGATCTGGCTCAGGCTGGGTTAGTAGATCAGGTCTTATGTTGTAATGAAAGAAGACTCTCAGAGTTCATCTAAGAATGAACAAAAGGAGGTCTACATGAGGAAAAGGACTTGGAGAGAATAGAAATGATGATATTCAGCAAGGATGAGATTTTAATTCTGTGGAGCCTTACTCAGGAGGGTGCAGTATACTGTTTTCCCTTCCAGGTCTCAGAATTAAAAATTACTCTCTGGACCCTGTAACTTCTTTGACCCACCGGGAACAATATTACAAAGGTCCACCTTTCTCACTGCTGGGCTATAGTGACTGCACATTGTTAGTAGTGAATTCTACTACTTGTGGCCAGAAGAGAGGGGAATCCTTCCAGGTAGTCAAGATAACTTCAGCTCCACTTAGATGTAACCAGTGGCTCAGGTGTGTGTGTGTGTGTGTGTGTGTGTGTGTGTGTGTGTATTATATGACTATGGGATGGAAGGATGAAAGCATTCCTCTTATTTTACCTACCTATATGAAACTTACAGGCAGATGTCCCAAGAAAGCTGTACAAAGTTATAACATCTAAAAAAGAGAAAAAGAGACGAAATGCCAATTTGACAAAACCTGCTCGGAAAATTGGAATATTGTATGGCAGAAACTGGGCATAGACCATTATCTAACACCGTATACCAAAATCAAGTCTAAATGGATGCATGATCTAGGTATAAAGGCTGATACTGTAAGTAATTGAAGGAAGCAAGGAATAGTTTACCTGTCAGATTTATGGAGTAGGGAAGACTTTATGACCAAAGAAGAGTTGGAGAGCATTATAAAATGCAAAATGGATACTCTTTATTACATTAAATTGGAAAGTTTCTGTACAAATAAAGCTAATAGAGGGAAGTGGGAAATTGGGAAAGAATATAACTAGTGTCTCTGATAAAGGCCTCATTTCTAAAATATACAGGGAATTGAGTCAAATCTATAAGAATACAAGTCACTCCTCAATTGATAAATGGTCAAAGGATCAGGTACCACCTTGGT
>CM053601.1:138332006-138349701 GCA_028646575.1 Pseudocheirus occidentalis
ATCTTAGGACCCTGTTTCTGTCACTGATTTACCAAGAGGACCTTCTTGATGTTTGGTTATAACTCTTTACTGTCCTCACTCTTCTCCTCTCCTTAGATTAGTTTCCATGAGGCTGAATGGGGCTTCTGGCCCCTGGATTTGCTGAGACAGTCTGTCCCTTTCAGTTTTAGCCTCATTGTTTATTTGGGTTATTTTTTTTTTTACATGAAATCTTTGAAAAGTTTCTCAGGAAAGCCAAGAGCTTAGGGGAATTTATCCATCCCAATGAATACCAATCCCTGCCTCTGCATTCTCGCATTCCATTTCTGAGCCTGTTCTCAGGCTGCAATTGTTATTTTTAAATGCAAAAATTGTGTTTTTAAATTCTCGATTCCAAGGCTGCAGTTGGGCTTTTAAAATATAAAGATATGTAAATAATCAAAATGGAATCAGCAACTGTAAGGGACTGGACTCCTGAGAAGAGGTCAATCTGTTACCCCTCTGATTCCCCCATGGTATCTGCAGCCTTTCCAAAGGAGGGGAATGGAATATATCAAGCTTGTGAGTGTCTTTCTGTTCTCACCCCCGCATCTAAGCCCCTCTAATTTCATCTTCCTCCTACCTTTTTGGTGTCACAGACCCCTTTGGCAGTCTGGTAAAGCCTATGTGCCCCTCCTCAGATAATGCACAAAATAAAATATATAGGGTTACAAAGGAAAAAAATGTTGAAATATCTTTCTCAAAATATTATTTAAAAGTCAAAATTCATGAACCTCAGGTTAAGAACTCTTGCACTTAAGTGACATTGGTGAGTAGTGCAGGGAGCATGGAGCCAAGAGTCAGAAAATCAGGTTCCTAATCTCTGGGTCACTGTACAACCTTGGGTTATAATACTGCTCTATTTTCCTATTTGTAACATAAAGAAGTTTGGCCACATGGCTTCTAAGGTTCCTTCCAAGGCTGAAATTCCATGGTTCTATTCCCTAATCCATAGCCTTAGTTATAGCCCAGTGGTGTTTCTCACAATCTCATTAGTGCGTTTTGGACTTTGATTCTGTTCAGTTTAGTTCTCAATCTTACATCACCATGCCTAGTTCTTGGAGTTCTTGCATATATATGAAGTCTGTCTCCACATGGATTCAAGTTTCTTGAATCCTAGAACATACAACCTTAGACTCAGAAGGGAGCTTGATAATTATCTCCCCCATGATCTCACCTTCTGTACAGTGATGTTCCTGAGAAGTCATACTGTGGATATATAATGTTTTTATTTAGAAATATGAAACTGAAGTTCAGAAAAGATGGCGAGTTATTCAGATTCATGTAGCTATATGAAGGGTCAAAGACCAGCTTTGTCCCCATGTTATAGGATCAGAGAATTAGCATTGAAAGGATCCTTGAAGGCCACCTCATTTTACAGGTGAGGAAATGGAGGACTAGAAAGTTTAATTTGCCTAAGGTCACACAGATGGCAAGCAGGCTTCTGAGGCAGGATTTGAATAAAGAGTCAATGCTTTGGACCTAGCTTCAAGAGCTCTTTCCCCAGTATGACCCTGTTCCAGGTCATAGCCTTTTCCCATTATACTATACTGTTTCATAGACTATAGATTATAGATTGGCATAGCTGAAAAGGACTTTAAAACAAAGGACATTGAACTTTAAGGGGACACTGAAAATGATTTAGTTCAATTTATGTAACTTACAGATGAGGAAATTAAGACCCAGGCAGAGGAAGTGACTCGTTGGTGGTCAATATCATTTGAATTTCCAAATGTCACATGACATGATGGAATTAAGAGTATACATTATCAATGGTTCAACATTAATAGTTCTGGTAGGCTTTCTTTATACTTTGAATGACAAAGAAACTGGCTCACAATAGTTATATCACTCCTAATTCTCACCATTATCCTTGGAGACTCTAGTGTTCATATTGATGGTCCATCTATCACCTTGCCTCCCCAGTTGATCAAGCAAGACCATTCATTGTCTCTGTTCTGTCTCACTCTTTGTCATCACCTGACACTGTTCAACTTCTAAGAACCCGCACCATGAAATTCCACTTTTTGATTATAATCTCCTTTCCTACATCACCTACTGTTTACTTAACTTCTTTACTCCCACTTAACTCTACCCCATCCCCACTCTTTGGCAAGGGGTGATGGGTTCTTACTCTAGTAAGTAAACTGAAACCATCTGATGGCCAGTCTTGCACTGGAAGATACAGTTGATGAAACATATTTTGTTCCTCTTAGTAAAGAGGATAGGGACTAAGGGTGTAAGTAATTTAACCTTTGTTTGCCTCAGTTTCTCCAATTATGACATAGTGATAATAATATCACCTACCTTCTAGGGTTGTCACAGGGAGCAAATGAGATAATATTTGTAAAGTGCTTAACACAGTGCATGACACACAGTAGGTTCTCAATGAATGCTTTTTTTCTTTCTTTCTTTCCTTTACTTCTTCCTTCTTTCTTTCTTTCCTCCATCTCTCCTTCACTTCCTTCCTTCCTTATTTCTTTCTTTCTTTCCTCCCTCCTTCCTTCCTTCCTTCTTTCCTTCCTTCCTTCCTTCCTGCCCTCCTTCCTGCCTGCCTTCTTTCCCTCCTTCCATCTTTTCTTTCCTTCCTTTTTTCCGTCCTTATGGACAAGATGGAGTAATATGGGCTGGATATAGTAGAATTATAGCAGGTAGATTTGGAGCTGATTAGATGGCAGCTCCCACAATGTAGTGATGAATCAGCTAATGGCAACCTGAATCATAGAACATACATGGGATCTCCTAGAGATCTATAGTTGGATCAATCTATTTGGTATTTTTATCAGGGACTTGAATGAAGTGATAAATGTCATTTTTATCCAATTTGCCAATGACATAGGAGGAGGTTCTAAAGATGACATAATGGAATGATTGGGCTGAAAGTACTAAGACCAGGCACATTGCTAACAAACCCTATCCACCATTTTGTAGCTCCATCCATCCTTTACAAGCAGCCATTTCATCCTGATAGGCTTGAGTGATTTAGATTTAATTTCTGACCATCTAGGCAGAACCTTCGCCAGTCTGATGAAAGTATTATGATTCCAAAAGTTAAGAAAAGGGCTCGGTAAAACTCTTTTTCAAGATCCAAGTTCCTGGAAATAAAGAAACCTGGAACAAATTATTTTCTACTTTTACTGAAGGGATGCCTGGTACCAGTTCTAAGCTAGGCCTAAGAGAGGGATCTGACAGTTTACTGAGTCAAATCCTCTTGTCCTACATAGGTCTACTGTGCAGCATCCCTTACTGGTAATGTGATAGGATGGAAAAAAGCCTTGTTTTAGTCCACCCCTCTTAGTTTAAAGATGATCAAACTGAAGCCCAGTGAAGTTACATGCTTTGCTAAAGGTTACACAGGTAATAAGTGCCATAAGCAATATTTGCACCCAGATGCTCCAAACCAGAGCCAGTGACTTTTCTACTCTACCATAAAGATCTGGGTTGGAATATTTGATTTACTATTTACTACCTATAGAGGCTTGGATGAGTTCCCTCCTTTCTCTGGGCCCATTTATCCTTTGTAAAGGAGTTTGGACTAAGCCAAGATTTTTAATCTAGGATTTGTGAAATGATTTTAAAAATATTTTGATAGCTATATTTTGGTGTATTGGTTTCCTTTGTACTCCTCCACACTTAATTTTATGTATTTAAGTGCATTATTGTGTGGCGAGGTGCATGGGCTTCACCAGAGGGGGCCATGACGCAAAAATGGTTAAGAACTCCTGGAATGGGTCATGATGAGCTCTGCCAACTATAAATTCTTAATGGTTACGTTGTCTTTGTTCAAATACTTCCACTGAGGAGGGTCTCAAAATCTTGTTGGACCACCCTGACTATGTGAGGCTATTTGTTGATTTATTATTTTTCTTCAACTCTTCCCAACCCTACCACCCAGGTTTCTCATGGAGGATGCTTTATCCTTGTCCCAAACTTTCAAATGACCCTTGGAACATTTTGCATATTTGATAATGTTCCCCATCTGAATCATCCAACTAGAATTGAGTCTATGGCAGCAGTGGTGATGTAATTGAATTGAACAGAATTTCCCCAATGAGTCGGACAGGCTGACTCAGCCATACTTTGTCAGGCAGCTACATTTGGTTGGGTTTGGTTTTTGTAATGAAGGCAGGTACACTCCTCTATGCTTTGTTGCCTGTAACTCCTGAAAGTAGGCCAGGTCCCTCCAGAAGCTGAAAAGCCTCCTAGAAAATGACCCTAAAGAGCTGGATCTGCAGCAGAGGGGAGTCAGCAAAGATCCTCTCTGAGGAGGACTGCCCATGCCTAGTAAGGAGGCAGAGCATTCAGATGACGCAGTCGCAGAGTGGCAAAAATCTTCTTGCCAGTGCCTAGCGCAGAGCCTGGCACATTGTTGATGCTTAATAAATAGTTGATAAGTTGATTTTTTTAAAGCCTAGAGTCAGGTTCTCAACCCATTTAAACTGGATCTTTGTTTGATAAAATACAGATTACCAAATCTTTATATTTCTAGGGAAAGTCTTTTTAACATGTGCACTTAAATCTAATTAAAGCTATTTCTAATTTTAATTGTGTAAAATGTGACTATTAACTTTTGCAAGAGGCAGAATGGCATAGAGGATAAAGAATTAGCTCGCCTAAGTGTCAGGAATACCTTGGTTCAAAAACCCACCTGTGACATAAACCATCTGTGTGAATTTGATCCAATCATTTAACCTCTCAGTTCCTCAAGCAACTCTGTAAAGACTCTTAACAATTATGATCTGCACTGGTGGAGGGAGCTTCTTGTACCAATGAAATCCCAAGTCCAAAATACTAGCTTTCAAAAAATAATAATATGACACTTTATTACCACAGAGAACTCTGCCCCAAATTCAGTAGCCACACGCAACTGGAAGTAATCTGGGAATGCTTGAAAGAAATTCAGGGAAGGAGAACAAGGGAAGAAGGGTCAAGAGGTGAAGACTGGGGCTGTCCATCTCAAAACCATGTGGACCTTGTAGGGCTTGTTTCTCTATAGTTGCTCAGATAGCTACTGCTTAAAGCCCCAAATGCAGCTACCCCTGGAACAGAGGGTGGGACGCTGACCATATTGGCTGGTCCTCTGTTAGGAGACTGAGTGATAATTGGCTGCCTGTGAATTGACAGCGACCAGCCTCAGGTAACTGAGAAACTTCTCTAGGACCTATTGGCCCTTCTCCTTCCAAGAGACTAAATAGCAGAAAATGTCTTTGTTTTTGCAGTCAGAAGAATTTTTCCCTGGATGCTGCTATTTCCAATGAACTAACCCTTCAGATGTCTCTTTTCCTCACACTTTCTATGCATCCCTTTTCAGCACTTTTGCTAGTCTCAGAGATATTCCTAGGGTAAGGGACTACTCTGACTCCTTGGCATACATCATTGCTATTTATTCTAGATTTCTCCTATGTGCCTTTCTTAGGCAATTAGATGGACTAGATTTCGTTTTGGCTTTTCCACTGTGTGTCTCTGGGCCAATTGCTTTTCCTCTGAGTCTCAGTAAAATACTATATCAGCAATATTTTTAATTCTTTTTATTCAATTCAACAAAGATTTAGTAAATACCCATTTTGTACAAGGTCCTATGCTGAGAGCTGGAGATGGAAAGATAAACAACAGCCATCCTTGCTCTCAAGGAGCTTACAGTCTGATGGGCAATTATGTCACATACATAATATCTTTGATACCAGGTAGTCTGTGATCGATGAATCTATTTAATGCGCTGGAGTACTCACTTTCTTAGAATATGTCTAAATGGCACAGAGTGAGGTAGAGATATGGAAATAATTTCATGGTTAGTTTGATCAGTGTAGACAAAGTGGATTTTTGTGTAGGTTAGTTATTAAGCTTAGTCATCTACAAATAATAAAAAGAACAGTTTTCTCATCCAATCTCTTCATTTTTCATATAGAAAAAAAACAACCCAAAAAACAGAACAGAGCCCAGAGATGTCAAAGGTCTTGCCCACCTCTTACAGGTCCATGCCAAAGCTAGTAGTAAAACCCAGTTCTCCTAATTCCTACTCTTGCCTTCTTATTACTTTGAGCTTCTCATAGGTACTTAGCAGGTTCTGTTTTGTTCTTGATAATATGTTGCATAAGGTCCTCATTTTAAAGGTAGGAAACAGAACCCCTGTGAGAAAAATACTGTATCATTTATCATTTATGAATATTGTTTGAATCTAGCCTTATGTGGCTAGAAATAGCCTAACCCAAAAGTTTACTCTGTTGGTCAGGCTGACCTCAGGTATGCTCCAGGGAAAATGGATAGCTGTCAGGAATGCTTAGATTCCACCCAGTGCTTGTTTTTGGTCCACTTAAACTTGTGTTTTGGGTTCCCCAAATTAGATTGACATCTCAAACTGCACAATTGCCTACATGCAACCAATCAGGCAATGTCTTTATTCCCTTGTCTGAACTCTATATAGTATAACCTCAAAAAGACTCGGGAAGGAGCCACACCTTCTTCTGTCCCTCTCCTTTGCCGAATGACTTGATTAAATTCTTTCTAAACTCTTTCAGATTTGGGGTGGTTGGGGTTGTTCTCATGGCTACCACACCAGTCATGTTAAATTTCTCGCCTGTGGTCACATAGCATATTAATGGCAGAGATAGGACTATAACCCTGCTCTCTGGACTCTATCCAGGGCTCTCTTCACAGTGCCATATGAATTGATTCTTGGTATCCAAAAACCAAACTCATATACTAATGAGCTATATGATAATAATGTGATCTTGCCCTGAGTTCCATACTAGAATTTATTCCTAGGGATTATAGACACATAAAGGTTGGAGAGGGTCTTTAAAATGTTTTATTTTTAAAAGGGGATTCTGATATTCACAAGAGATAATAACCTGGGCTTTTCTGCGTGCAACATGACTTTTATTCTTCATTCTGAAGTCTCGCCTACAGTTAGCACATGAAATACTCTCTCCTTGCCCCTCTGTTTACATAATCCTGTGAAGAGTACAAGCCAACATCTCTCTCTGCACCTTTTCTGGGAGCCAAGTTGAAGGCTTTCCAATTAGAGAAGTGAATCAAATACTGTGCTGGTGCCAGCTCCCCCGAAAAGTAGAGGCGGAACAACTGTGAACCCTATGAGGAAGACTTCATCACTGCCAGGTAAACTACTAATGTTTCAAGGTTCAATTCAATTGCTGCTTTCTCCTCAAAGTCTACCTTTCCTCCTACCTTTCCCATCATGTGGAGCTTCTCGTATGTACTTACCAGGTTCCATTTTGTATTATATTTGAGTCGTTGGTATAGCTAAACTACTAGACTATGGGCTCCTTGAAGGCAGGGGCACTGTCTTATTTAGAAGCATAGACTTATATAGAGATGAAACTGGAAGGATTTGGGGCAGCCAGGTGGAACAGTTAATAGAACACTGGTCTTAGAGTCAGGAGGACCTGAGTCCAAATCCAGCCTTAGACTCTTTACTAGCTATGTGACCTTGGGCAAGTCACTTAACCCTAATTGTCCTGCCTTCCCCCCTCCAAAAAAAAGGGGGGAAAATAAACTGGAAGGATTCAAGGTCAGAGGTGTCAAACACTAGGCCCACCCACAACCCTCCCAAGTATGGCCTGAACCCGATAAAAATGTAGCTTCTGGATAATTTTAAAGTATCAATGTATTAATAAAATATTAATAAAATGTATGAATAAATAATAAAATATTAATAGAAGCCATGTTAATTTTAAAAAGAAGTATGATTTTTCTAAGTCAATATTCCACCCCCAGGGGTCTTTATGTATCATTTAGTGATCCCATTTCTACTTGAATTTGACACCAGTGCTTTAGAAGCGGGGACAGACCATAGAACACAAAAATAAAATGGTTGACATTTATAAAGCACGTTATGGTCTACAATATGTTTTATCTTTTGTTGTTCAGTTTTTCACTTGTGCCTGACTCTCTGTGACCCCATTTGGGGTTTTCCAGACAAAGCTGCTGAAGTGCTATGTCATTTCCTTCTCCAGCTCATTTTATAGATGAGGAAATTGAGGCAAACAGGGTTAAGTGACTTGCCCAGGGTCACGCAGTTACTAAGTATCTGAGGCCAGATTTGAACTCAGGAAGATGAGTCTTCTTGACTCTAGGCCTGGCTCTCTATTCACTGTGCCACCTATCTGTCCACACATACTATCTCACAACAACTCTGGGAGGTATCTGTTGATACACACACACACATACATGTACACTTGCGTGTATATATGTATAGGTATATATGTAGGTATGCATGTGTGTTGGTATATATGTATATGTGCATATATAGACAATGTGTACATATGAAAATATACATGTACATAATACACATAATATGCATGTGTATACAGGCATATGTATGTGTGGGTATATATGTATATATGTGTGCATATGAAAACACACATAACACACACATATATGTATATATAGGCATATATGTGTTTGTGGGTATGTATCTACATATGCATGTGTATACACACATATGTACACGTGCATATGGACATGATGCATGTACACATATGTATATACATTCACATATATTATACAAATAGACATGCATATATATTTTTTCTACAGAGAAAACTGAGACTTATGTTGGTTAAGTGACTTATCTACACCAGATCTGAGTCTGAGGCAGGATTCAAACCTGAGTCATCCTAATGTCGCCTGGCTTTCTAGTACTATCTCCTACCTCTCAACATAGACTGTCAGGGCCAATGGAATGTAGAACGTAGAATGCTAGAGCTTGGAGGAATATTTGAACTTCAAGTTCCCCTTAGGACAGAGAAGGTCGGAGCTGGATGGAAACTTGGAAATTGTTCGGATAATCTCCTCATTTTGTAATTGGCAGACTGAGGCCCAGACCAGGAGAGTGACTTGTTTGAAGTAATCCAGGGGTAGAGATGGGTGATTGACATAATGCAGGCCTCCTGATCCCCAGTCCTTGCCGCTGCACCCCATTTAGTCTTTGTGTTGTTAGTACCTCGTAAATATCGGGCACTTAAGAATGGCTGTTGAATTATTAAATTTGCTTACTGTTGTATTTCAGAGTTTAAATGTGAACATTTCAACTTTACTTTTGGCAAATGTCTTTTTAAGAAGAAAACCCCAACACCGAACACAGGGACTTGGGCAAAGAAGATGCTCGATAAATGTTTGATTGCACTGAGGATGAAGGACAATCTTGGATTACTGCAGCAATCAGATAGTGAGGAAATCAAGGAGAATTGAGTGGTATTTTTCACTGAGTTTAAATAAAACAGAGCTGACAAGTCAGAGGAAACTCCCCATTGTTTTTAACACCTTTTGACTCTGCCACAAGGCGAAGGAGTTGACAGAATCCAGGCCTCGGGATCAGCAGCTCATTAGAGCATAACTGAATTAGGTGACCTGTGAATCAGCGTCCTGCCTGCTTGAACGGCTCATAAAGTGGAAAGAGGTTCATTTGTCCTCATAGGGGCATTGTGGAAAGATGACTGAATTCACAGCAACAGTACCACTTGTATACAGTGTTATCACAGAGTTTCCTTTCAGATGTGGTGTCTGAAGTCCCTTCCAACTCCCAAATTGTGGAACTGATTCTATGGTGTGTTCATTTCCCCACTCTACTATTACTAGCTGTACAGTTCTGGCAAAGCTACTTTCCACTGGGTGCCTCAGTTTCTTCATCTGTAAAATGGTGGTGATCAGTGCTTATATTATCTGCTCCACAGAGTTGCTGTGAGAAAGTGCCTCACAAACCTTAAAAGGCTGATGTTAACAAAAGGAATCATCATCATCATCATCATCATCATCTTTACCTTATTCCTTATTCTCTGAACAAAAATGTTCTTACTTCAGAGGTAGGCAAAGAGTAAAATGCAACATAAAAAAAAGTAGAATGTATAATGGCCACACAATTGAGAGTCTTGGGTTGGACTGGAGTCTCACCTCTGCAGTCAATTCATTGTGACCTTAACCAACTCATGTCTCCTTTCTGGGGAGCAGTTTCTTCATCTGTAAAATGGGTTCAGTGATCCCTGTCCAGCTCCCATCATTGAGCTGCTTTGGGGATCTAATAAAAGAATAACCTCTGTAGCCAGAAAGTGTTAGGCATAATTAAGCTTTTTATTGCTATTGTGAGTCAACACTATTTACCTAGTGGAAAAGAATGAGGCACTCAGGGGAAGAGCTCTTCTCCAGATACAGGAATCTGAAGGACAGGAGGACATTCACTCATTCATCGATTCGTCATTCAACAAATATTTATTATGCATTTTTGGCATAGTGGATAGAATTCTGGAATTGGAGCCAGAGAGGCATGAGTTCAAGTTCTTCCCCAGATGCATAGCAGCTGTATATACAAATTACTTAACCTCTTTGGTCCTCAGTTTCCACATCTGTAAAACGGAGATAATAGCACCAACCTCCTAGAACTGTTGTGATATATCTCCAGGGAGATAATATATCTAAGAGCTTGAAGAACTATTTGAATGGCACCCATTGTTTTTCTGAATCTCTTTTTCTTTGTGGCCATAGGAGAAAAGGACTCTGCTGCTCTCTCAAGTCCTGGTCTAGCCTTACTAGCCATAAGTATTATTCTCTCAGATTACATTGAATTGACTTTGTATGTATCTTGTATATATGAATTGATTTATTTCTCACTAAAATGTAAGTTCCTTGAGTTCAGGGACTGTTTTCACTTTTTCTTTATATTCCTAATGCTTAGCATATTGCTCAGCACATGCCAAGAGCGTAATTAATGCTTTTTGATTGGTTGATTGTATGAAGCCATTCTTAATGTTCTATGCTGTACTGAAGGACAAATAAGGGGCATGACAGTTCTATTGTCTTCTCTCCATCAGATCACATCTGGAGGAGATGTTGAGTTGTTTCAGTCATGTCCTGCCCTTTGTGACCCCATTTTAGGGTTTTCTTGGCAAAGATACTGCAGTGGTTTGCCATTTCATTTCCCAGCTCATTTTACAGATGGGGAAACTGAGGCAAGCAGGATGTTATCTGTACTACTAGATGCCACATTCTAGAAGGCAGATAAGCTGGAGTGGGTTCAAAGGAGGTAAAATGACTCAAACCCTTGTCATTGTAGTTTGGGGTTCACAGTTCAAGGGTTAGATAAGGTGCCTTGTCTTCTAGCCCTCTTTGATGACCTCCAGTGGAAAGTGTCTTCTCCCTCCTCAAATATTCCTATAGAACTTTAGATCTCCATCCTACCTGAAATGTATTTTTGTCACCTGAATACTTGCTGTATCCCCTTAGTCAAATCTAAGTTCCTTGAAGACAGGCACTGTGCTATTTCTTATCTTTGAATCCTCAGAATTTATAATTCATACACAGTAGGAGTTTGATAAATGTTTGTCGGGTTATTATCATTATTATCATTTAAGCAAATTGCCATTCATTCAATTGATAAATTTTTATTATATTCCTAGATGCAGGTCCCTGGGCTAAGGCTAGAAAAAGTACAGATTGAATATGACATGTTCCCTGCCTTCAAGTAGCTTAAGATCTGAGGGATAAGACAAATACACATATATATATTTTTTTCTTTTTTGGAGGGGAGAGGTAGGGCAGTTGGGGTTAAGTGACTTGCCTAAGATCACACAGCTAGATTTTTGTGTTAAGTGTCTGAGGCTGGATTTGAACTCAGGTCCTCCTGACTCTAGGGCTGGTGTTCTATTCACTGTGCCACCTAGCCACCCCACAGATAATTATAAAAAAAAGAAAGAAAGTATATTTTAGAGAATGACAAAATTAAGTGCTATCTGTGATCTGAGGCAGATCAGTTATGGGGTTCATAGAAGGATTCCTGAAGGAAATGGTATTTGACTTGTCCTTAAAGGATATGTTAAGAATTCAACAAGGCAGAAAGCAGGAAGGAAGCTGTTAAAATTGTAGGTATGAAGAGGGCAGTGCAATTTTGTACAGAGTCAGATATTCTCCTCTGTGGGGCAGAAAGTAATAGAGCTTTGGGAGAGGTAAAGAGGGCAAGTTTTTTCAAAGAAACTTTCATGGAGAAGATGGGGCATGAGCTGGTCAATGGAAGAAGCGTAGGGTTGTATAGATCAATAGTAAGGGGAGGGGAGGCTTCTAGAACATCCTAACAAAGGAAAGGAAGTGGAAATGATATTGCTATATGGTGGGCACACAAGAGATCCTAGGATCACAGATTCAGATTCAAGTCATAGGCTTGTGAAGCTTATTTTGTTAATGTGTGTGCTTAGGAAATTTTGCTTGCTTTTAAAGGCAAACTCACTCATACAGGGCGTTATTTTATTCTTCAAACTAAAACTTTAAAATTAGCTTAAAAATTACATCTATATTTTATTTAAAATATGATTTTTTTGCAGAGTGATTATTTTAATCAAATCTTTCCCTTTCCCATGAAATATGGAACAACTTTTTCATTCTTAACATCTTGGCTAAAAAAGCATCTTTCCAACTGTTTCCCTAGATCCACACTTCGTCACAAAAGATTGAGAGTAGAGATGAAAAGCTAATGACCAGAGGTGTGTCTTTTTAAAATAGTATCTTCCTTCCTTCCTTCCTTTTTTCCTTCCTTCTTTTCCTTCCTTCTTTTCCTTCCTTGTTTCCTTGTTTCCTTCCTTCCTTCCTTTCTACCTTCCTTCCTTCCTTCCTTCCTTCCTTCCTTTTTTTCTTTCCTTCCTTTCTCTCAGGGCCCTGTAGAAAAGAGGTCAGAAGAGTTGAAGGGGAAAAAAATGTCTAATTTATTTTCCCTTGATTCAGCTGCAGCTGGATAGAGTCCCTGACAGGAGCTAGGGCATCCAGTGGGTAGAAAGGATGAGGGTAGACAGCTCACCTGACCCCAAAAGGAACTGGGCTTCACAAAGCATAAGGGCCCCTGGAGAAGTCAAGACAGTATCCAGGAATTTAGATAGACGTTATTTACTAGAGTAAGGAAAGCTCCGTTTTCCTGGGCTTTCTACTGCATTTTTAACAGGAATGGGTGTTAGATTTTGTTAAAAAGCTTTTCCAGCATTTATTGATATAAGCATAAGGTTTTTTATTATTTATATCAAAAACTTTCTAATGATTAAAGCTGTCTTAAAGTAGATAGCATTGCCTTGGAGATAATGCAATATCCTTCACGGGTGATCTCCAAGCAAAGACTTGACCACTTAATAATTATATTTTAGGGGATATTCATGGTTTAGACTGGAATTGTACTAGATTAATTTACTTAACAAGGATCAGTTGAACATGTATTATGTATCAAGCACTGATAACTAATAGCTAGTGATTATATAATGCTTTAAGGCTTGTGAAGCACTTTACAAATGTTAACTCATTTTATCCTATCAACAGCCATGGGAGATGCATATCATTATAATCCCAACTTTACAGAGGATGAAATTAAGGCATATTGAAGTGATGTGACTTGCCCAGGATCACACATCAGTAAATGTTTGATTAAAAGTAAATTTGACTGAGGTCTTCCTGACTCCAGGTCTAGCTCTCTTTCCACTACTGCTTCAAGTGAGGATACAAAGGCAAAAATGAACTAGCGTTGGACCTCAAGGAGCTGTGTTCTATTGGAAGAAAGCAACAGTTATACCAATAGGTAAAAACTACATATATGCAAAGTATTTTTTTTTGCAGGAAGAGGAAAGGCAACTGAGTTAATGATGAAGTTACTGTTTGATTGAATTGGCCCTTGAAGGAACTTAAAGATATTAACATGTAAATATGAAGAGGGAGTGCTTCCTGTAGAACAGATAACTTGCGTGAAGGCATGAGCATGGGAGATGAGCTGGTGTATGTGTGGGTCTGCTGAAGCTTCGAGTGTGCAAATGAGAAGGGAATGATTTTGGAAAGGCAGGATAGGGCAGATTGGAAATGGCTTTAAATTCCAGACAAAGAAGGGTAAGGGAGCTACTCGGGGGGGTTGGAAGACTCAAATGACATGATGGATATAAAGCACTTTGCAAACCTTGTACTGAGTCAGACATTCTCCTCTGCAGGGTAGATGCTATTAGTGCTTTGGGAGAGGTAGAGGGGGCAAGTTTCTCCAAAGAAACTTTCATGGAGAAGCTGGCCAATGGAAGAAGGGTACTGTTTGTATAGCTCGAGAGCGAGGGGAAGGGAGGCTTCTAGAACGCCCCAACAAAGGAAAGGAAGTGGAAATGATAGTTATATGGTGGGTATAGAAGAGACTGCAAAGCATTATATACTTTGAGTTATTATTACTATTAACCTATGGTCACCAGTCTCCATTCTGGTGATTATTTCATTCTTGGAGTCTTCTATGGAACATTTCCTGAGATCATGCAATTTTTCCTTTCCTTTCATTCATTTATTTATTAGCATTCATTTTAAAAAGTTGAGTTTGAAATTCTCTCCTTCCAGTCCCTACCCCACCCACTGAGAAGGTGAGCAATATATCAATTTTATGTGTGAAGTCATGCAAAACATATTTCCATATTAGTCTTGTTGAAAAAATAATAAAAAGCAAGAAACATAAAGTAAAACATATATGCTTCAATCTACATTCAGAGTTCATCAGTTTCCCCCTCTTGAGGTGAAAATAATTTTTCATCATGAGTCCTCTGGAATTGTCTTGGATCATTGTATTTAGCCCAGTAGCTAAATCTTTCACATTTGATCATCGTTACAATGTTGATGTTATGGTATACAATATTCTCCTGATTCTGGTTTCATTTTGTATCATTTCATATGAATTTTTCCAGGTTTTTCTGAAACCATCCTGATCATTATTTCTTGTAACATAAATACTATTCCATCACGATTATATACCACAACTTGTTCAGCCATTCCCCAATTGATGGACATCCCCTCAATTTTGTTCTTTGCCACCACAAGAAGAGCTTCTCTCTCTCTCTCTCTCTCTCTCTCTCTCTCTCTCTCTCTCTCTCTCTCTCTCTCTGTCTCTCTGTCTCTCCCCATACATATATACATGCATACATATATTTACAAATAGAGCCTTTTCCTTTTTCATTGATCTCTTTGAGATGCAGCTCTAGTAGTAGTATTGCTGGGTTGAAGGGTATGCGCAGTTGTATAGCCCTTTGGACATAGTTCCAAACTGTTCTCTAGAATGATTGAACCAGTTCATCACTTCACCAACAGTGCATTAGTGGCCCAGTTTTTCACATCCTTCCCCCCAGCATTTGTCATTTCCTTCTCTATCATGTTAGCCAGTCTTTTAGGTGTGAGGTGGTTCAGAGTTGGTTTACCTTGCTTTTCTTTAATCAGTAGTGACAGAGCATTTTTTTCAATGTGACTATTGATAACTTTGGTTTTTTTCTGAAAACTTCCTGTTCAAATCTTTTGACCATTTATCAATTGAGGAAAAGTTCACGTGATGTTTAGAGAGGAATACAAGAATATGCTGGTAAATGTTCAACAACTGGGCTCTCTCAGGGGAAAATGTATGCATGTGAACTTTTAAATTTAATCTTCATTATTAGCACTTTCTTAAGTCTAGATAATCAACGAAACAAACCAAGCGCTAATTTGTAGTATGCAGATTTCTGAGGTATAAATGCATTCACTGGTTTTTAAAAATTTAAACTCAGCAAGCTGGTTAGTACATGTTCCAGACCATCTCCTGGAACTATGAAAACAGGCCAATGACATAGAACTTCACCTTGGGAATATTATTTTAGTATTTGGATGGGGAATGGATTGTAGAAAAGTGAGACTGATGGAGGCAGAGAGAACAATCAGCCTATGTGAGAGGTGATGAGAGCCTGAACTAGGTGTTGACTAAGCGAGTAGAAAAAAGGGGACAGACTTGTGAGATAGCTTCTTCCAATACAGACTGGGATTCTGGGCATTGAGACCTGTGTGGAACTCACTGGGGTACAATTCTACTCCCCCATTCTTCCCCTCCCTAACACATTCCCAAGCATGAGCTGTGATGTGAAAGCTCTAAGATTGGAGTTTGTCTTCAGCATCTTAGAATCATGGGTTTTCTTGGGTTCTTCCTAGTTCTCTTTAAAGAAGAGCGATAGAAAGCATAACGAATGACATTTTTCAAAATTTTTCCCTTTTCTCTCCACTGAAATTGTTACTCATCACTGTTACCTTGGATTATTGTATTAGCTTTCTAATTGGTCTCCTGGCCTCTAGTCAGTCTCTGCCCTCTCTAATTCAAGTTTGTAAAAATAATCATCTGAAGCCATAGGTCTGACTGTCATTCACCTGCTTGGAAATCTTTGTTGGTTCCCTTTTACCCTTATAGCATGTTATCCTAGAGAGTTTAGGTATTAGGGGACACTTCGTAGCTATCCTCAAGTTTATCAGAAATAAACTTAGTGTAATGGATGACAGAGTGACCAATTTATACAGTAAGAAAAAAACTGTAGATAAGATTGAAAGGGAAAAGGAGAAAGAGGAATGAGCAAAGGAAGAGGTAGGGAAAAGAGGGAGATAAGATGTGAGGAACAGAGGGAGAGATGAAGTTTGAGGGAGCTCAGGTTAACAAAAAGAAAGGCATTCCTAAGCATTGGGGTCGTGCAGAGGTAGAATGAACTTATTAAAAGATAGTGAGTGAGTTCTCTGGATATGGAGGTCTGCAAGAGACAGTTGAATGTCTATTTACCAAGGATGTTTTGAAAGAGAGCTCATTGGGGTAGGGGTTTGAATAAGAACAGGAGTTCTTAATCTCTTAGGGCATCTAGGTGGTGAAGTGGATTGAAGACTGGACCTGGAATCAGCAAGACTCAAGCTCAAATAATGACCTCAGAAACTTATTAGCCACGTGACCCTGGGCAAGTCACTTAATCCTGTTTACCTCAGTTTCTTCATCTGTAAAATGAGTGGGAAAGGAAAATGGCAAACCACTCTAGTGTCTTTGCCAAGAAAATCTCAAATGGGATCACAAAGAATCAGATATGATTGAAATGCATCTTAATTGTTTATAGAACTCTTTCATAGTCTGGTAAAGCCTACGGGTTCCTTCTCAGAATCATGATTCTGAGTCAAATGTTCAATTAGAGATGAGCAAAAATGAAAATGTAATTGTTTTCCCATCTAAGCTCGTGGACTACCTAAAATCTCTTCATGGATTCTAGGCCAGCAGCTCTTGGAGTAGAGAATCTCTGAGGCTCCATACATCTTGGCTTTTGGGACTCTGATTCCAAGTCAGTGAGAATTTCTAGTAGGGTCTAATGGAAAGGAAGGCAGAAGGGTCTCATCGCAGCAGCCGGGAGCAGAGGCTGTCCCAGCCTGAAGCCGAGACCGCGGGGTGGTGGGAAGGAGCCAGGCTGAGCTGAGCCAAGCCCCACCACAGCCAGTCTTCAGAGGAGAGGATCTACAGTCTCCAGCACCTCCACATCTGCCAAGGCGTGAGGAACGGGGATGGGAGAAAAGCAGCTTGCACCAGAGCAGAGACCGATCCAGCCCAAAACCGCAACCTGGCCAGGCCAGGACCCAGGGCGGCCAGGAGGAGCTGAGCCTCCCAAGCTGCAGCTTGAGTCTACTTCAGAGAAGATCTATTGCACCTGAGGGAATCTTCACATCCAACAAAGGAGAATTAGACAGTCAATGAAAGTGAAAGTGAAACTTTGAAAATTAATTTGGGGGAAGAAAAGCAGTTGGCCAATATGCCCCCGGGGCAAGGAAGCAGTGGGGGAGGAGAACTGCTGGAACTGGCAGCGGCCCCCACTGGGCTGCGGCAGAGCCCCTGGCCTGCAGACTCCACAGGGGGACTGAATCG
>CM053601.1:138350201-138361891 GCA_028646575.1 Pseudocheirus occidentalis
TCTCTGCAGCCCCCTCTGGCTTTGGCTTAATGAAAACACATCTCAGAGCCACCACCCAAGACCATGAACCCCAATCCAGGCAGCTCAAGGCAAGAGTACTTAGCCTTTGAATGATCACCTGTCCCCCCTGCAATTTGCAGGCTAGGAACTTCTGAAGCAGCCACATGGAAGCGGCTGCAGGACCTCCACTTCAGACTGCTTCTAGCTCTAGAGGCAGTCAGCCAGACCCTCTCCTCCCAATTTAGCCAAGTTCCACTGACCTTTTCCCTTTGTCCTTGTCTCTTATGGGATGGTAATTCTGGAAACTGCCACAGCTACCAGTGATCTGTTCTCCTGAAAGCTCCAGCAGGAACTTTTCCTGGATGGCCTGGGGCTAAAACCACATGGGGCTGGGCTCTGCTCCTAGTTTGCTGTGATGAGCCCTTTCTGTCTGTCTGCCAGTTGGCCTTCTGTGGAAGCCTTGTTTCTCTGTCACTTTGTGGGTTCTGGAGCTCTAAAATTTGTTTAGAGTCATACTTTATAGATATTTGCGGTGGTTATGTGGGGAGTCACAAAGTTTCCCTGCTTCTAAGCCACATCTTGACTCAGCCCCTATCCATCACTTTCTTAAGTCTATATAAAAAAAGACCCTAAGTCTGGCTGCATGGCTGGTCACTTGGCATTCTAAGGCTGTGAAATCCATCCATAAAAGTTTGGCTCCAAACCAAGGGTTTTTTTTTGTTTTTTGTTTTTGGGTTTTATTTTATTTATTTCTTTGTTTTTTGTTTTCCACAGCAACTAGGAAAGACAATCTATTAAGGCCTAGAGGTATTATTGTGATTCTCATTGGTGGAGGCCCCTGACAAAATCATTCATTTTTTGAAATATTCAAGGAATTTTAAAAGGCAGAACCTTCCTGATCTTTAATTTGCCTCATCTCTGTCAAGGTCAGTGACCATAGCATATTTTTCTTTATCTTTCCCACATTGCTGAGCAGAGAACTCCAAACAAAAGGCAGTCTAGTGGGGTGGAAAGATCTTTGGGTTTAGAGTCAGATCATCTGAGTACCAGTTCTGGCTCTTGCCACCCAGCTTGTTGAGCTTTTGGGGCTGGGGAGGGGGGAGAAAGTCTCTTTCCTTATTTATAATATGAAAGAGTTGGGTTTCAGGATCTCTAAGATCCCTTCCAGCTCCATATCTTATGAAATGTTAATGGAATTTGCTAAAAAAGGGCAAAAGCAAACATGCCATCTCCTTGCACTCAAACAGGGACACACCTGTCTACTCTCCAGAGAGTAAGGATTTTATGTGTTCTTATCAGAGCCAAGCCCTATGTCAGCCCAGCTACTCTGTCACATAGTAAAATGTCATTACAGAAGTGATCCTGCCTGGAGTCAAATGATCTAGCCATATGGTTCAACGATAAAGCTCTGTTTCAATTGATTCCAGCTGCCACAGTAACAGCCTGATGGCTCAGTCCCTTATCCTCTATGCTTGAACAGTTGGGTGGCATTTTTTCTTGTTGGGCTGAAGATCTCTAAAGCTATGGCATTTTGATGAAGGCAATGGAAGGAGCTCTTGTAGTTAGAGAACCTAGATTCCAATCTTACCTCAGACACTGCCTGATCAGTAGGTATTATTTGCAAGTAAGTAACCTTGAGTGAGTCACTTCTTAACCCTCTCTTCATTTCAGTTTCATTGACTGTAAAATTATGTTGTTGAACTAGACAGTTTCTGAAGGTGGCCCATTCATATCTGGACCAGTGGTCCTATCCTGGAATGTAAATAACTACGAACTATATATAGGTACAATATCCCTGGAAAGCATTATATTTGAATCCTCCCAGCCATTTTGTGAGGGAGGGAGGGCGGGCAGGGTTTATTATCTCCCTTTCACAGAGAAATAAGCTGAAGTTCAGAGAGGAGTCAAGCAATGAGTTAATGTCAAAACTTAGAGGAGAACCCATGGAAACTGATGACATCACTGAAGGAGGGTATATTGAAGTTAGGGAAAGAAAGATGGGCCAGGACAGAACTTTAGGAAATATGCATAAGTAAGAGACAGGGCATGGATTGTGATCCAAAAAAGGACATTGAGAAGAAATGGTCAGAGAGGTAAGAGGAGAACCAAGGGAGAGGAGAATCAGGATAGTGAAGAAAGGACAAAAATATTGAAGAAGAGGAGTCAATCATCAAGTGAGGGAAACTTTCCGGGAGACTCAAACAGAATGATCAACAATGAAAACTTCATTGTCAACCTTGGAGAGAGCAATTTTAGTGGAATGGTGTAGTCAGAAGCTAGATCCTAAGGTGATGAGATGTGAATCCAAGAGTATAAAGATGAGATGACATGAGATTTTTCTAGCCACTTGGTTGCGAGAGAGAGGGAAAAGAGAATACAGTAGCTTGAGGGGATGCAAGGCTAAATGAAGCATTCTTGAAGGATGGGAGAGACCTCAACATATTTGCGAGCAAGTAGGAAGGAGCCAAGAGTGAAGGAGAGATGGTAGATGAGAAAGAGAGAGAGGAGAAGATTTAAGGGGCAAGCACTAGGAAGCAGGATGGGATAAGGTCAAGGGCACAAATTAATGAAATAGATTTTAAAGAACACTTGGAAAGGTTTGGCTGCCAGTCCCCATCATAACCTAGCAGACAGGAGAAGAAGATCAAAGTCTAGTGTCCAGAGCCACGTCTGCAACATGGCACTGTTGCCATGGCACAACATGCCACCTCCCTCTTCTCAGCTGGGTGTTCCCAGAGAGCTGGGAAGCAGGTGTTTCCTGCATTAAAGCTGGCCTCTTCAGAGTTTCCAGCTTCTTAACAACTGAAAGTGAAACACTCAGACTTGGTCTAGAGAGGAGAACTTTGTGCTTCACGAACAGACAAAACATTCCTGGTGCTACCAGTCCCCAAACAGAGGGAGATTGTGGGAAAATTTTATCAGCATGATGTGAACACAGGCTGTACTTAGATAGCCTTCTCAGAGAATTGACATGAACTGGCCTAGACATTCTTTTCCATCTCATTTGGGGTGTTACAGGGAAGGTACTATCCGTAAACTAATATAGTGCATTAAGCATTTGTCCTTGGAATGGATTTTCATAGACTGTCACAGCTGGGAAGTAATATAGGCTCTGAATGGCAGAGCCTCACAGAATCATGGAATCTTAGAGAAATATATATTTCATACTGAACATTAAATCCATTGCCTCCATCCCTGGAGTTAGGAGGGCCTGAGTTCAAATTTAGCTTTAGACACTTGACACTTACTAGTTCTGTGACCCTGGGTAAGTCACTTAACCCTGATTGCCTCCAAAAATAAACAAATACTTTTAAAAAAACTGGAGGTGAGTGGCATATATACACATGTGTGTATATGTATATCATGGAATGTTTACTCATGTATATATCTATATACATACATGTGCATACATGTATGCATGCATATTATATATGTGTGTGTGTATATATACAAAAATATATATGAAATATATATAGTCTGTGTGTGATATATTTGGTCAATGTGGGAATTTGTTTCACCAGACTGCAGCTTTGTATTGAGAGTTCTTCCTTTCTTGAAAAAAAATGCTTATGTTGGGGTTAGGGTAAGGGGGATACCAGGAGGTATAAATCTGCCCTTCCCAAAAAAAGAAAGAATTTTAAATACAGATATAGAATGCAAAATGCTGGAGCTGAAAGGAATCTTGTAATATTAAGCCTGGACTGTTCGAGCTGAAAGGGAGCCGAGAGCTTAGAAGAGAACATGGAACATAGAACTTAGAAAGTTAGCAATGGAAGGAGCCTTAGAACACAGAAATTTAGAACTGAAATAGACTTAAGAATATATAATGTTAGAAAGAAAAAGAACATTGAACATTGAGTGTTAGGTCTATAAGGGAATTTAGGACTAAAACATGGGATGTTAGAGCCAGAAGGGAATGTATAAAACAGGAAAACAGCCCGATTTTGAAGCATATAGAATGTCAGATCTGAGAGGCAGTATAGAAAATACAGAGCAGCGTTGATAAGGGGTTTTAGAACACAACTGTCAGGCAGACATTAGAGTCCAGAATATCACGTCTGTAACGTACCATACAACATAGGGTTTTGGATCATAAAATCATGGATCCACACATGGAAGTGAAAAGGGTCTTAGAACACAGAATATCAGAACAGGATGCAATCAGAGAAAACAGAATGAAGGTCTCAGATTTTAGAGAAGATCTGCATATGAAAAAATTCTCATAGCAACACTTTTTGTATGACCAAAGAACTGAAGGAAAATGATTTCCCATTGACTGTGGACTGGTAGAATAGGTTATGAAAATATTGGAATATTGTTGCACTGTAATAAATGACTAATATGAAGAATTCAGAAAAATTGAGCAGATTGTATGAACTGATTCAGAAAGCAAATTAATCAGAATTAGAGAACAATTTACTTAATGAACACCATTGTGATTTTTAAGGAAGAAGATTTCAAAGTGGTTAGAAGAAAGAGAGGCAAGATCCGGAGAACTGAAATGCTACAGTGCTGGTCCAGGAAGCATGGGATGCTCAAGAATAATATTCTGAAGAAAAAGAGGGAAGTAATTTCAATAAGGATGGAAAATGCCATTTGTCTGAAGACTGATGTGGAAACACAGCAACTCTGCAACCAACCTACATGTTTCAGAAGAAGCATACAGAAGATGGAGGTGAGGGCTAGGACGACTGCACTGAGTGTGCTTGGTCCTTAAAAATAGTGTCAGGAATACTGAAGCTCTGAAGAAGTTGTTGAGGCAGGTTGTGGAAAGAGAACAAAAGGGTGGGCTTTTTCCTTAGTTATGTTGGGGAAAAAAAGATCAAATAAGGGAAAAGTTCTTTGCTTGGTCTGGATGGCACAATGGTAAGTGACAATAGAGAAAAGTCAAAGCTCCTTTTCTCTGTAAAAGGAGAATGACCTTTGCTGTGGGGACGATAGAACAAAAATGATCAAGAGGAAGAGTTGACACGCAAATTAAATAAGGCTTTTATAGGAGCACCCAGTTCTCATTGCTGACTTCAAGATACCTGACCTAGATGAACTACATCCTTTGGTTCCGAAAGAACTGGCAGATGTAATTGCTGAGGCACTGTCAGTAATATTGAAAAGATTATGGAAAAAAGAAACTGTAAGATTGGAAAATTGTTCCAGTTTTCAAAAATGAGAAGAGAGCAGTCTACAAACTCTAACCCATTGGGTCTGTGATTTGAGCTATAAGTTTTAAATAAAAGTATACATTTTCAAACATGGTCAGTGTGTTCATTTATTTTGCATAATTGAGCTTCTTTGTTATATGGGAGAGTCTTATTGAGTGGTAGGAAGTGTCATTAGGAAGCAACAGCAATGTACAAAAAAGAGAATCAATAAAACATTTTTTGAGAAAGAAAAGAGAACTTAGAAGATAGAACTGAGACTTAGAAAGGTCCTTGGCACATATAGCAGAATGGCAAAACTTGGAGGGACCTTAGAATCTAAGAAATTGTTATTAGTAGAAGTAGAAAGAACCTTAGGGCACAGAAATTAGAATGTTAGGGCTGAACATAGCATGTTTACATTGGAAAGGAATTCAGGCCTTCTTGTTTTACTTAAAAGGAAACTGAGACTCAGGGAAGTTGTAACTCTTGCAGATTCACACGATTTGTCCATGGCATAGCTAGAGCTTGATCCCAATTGAGTTGACTCCAAATGCGATGTTCTTTCTACTGAATGATAACAAAAAGATCATGATTATAGATGTGGAAAAAGGCAAATGAGTCCAGATTCTTCATTAGAGGTGATGATGCTCAGTGTTTTGTAAAAGGCATATGTTTACTCAGTCACATATAGGGAACCTTTTAGATCTAAATCTATATTTCTGTGAGCCCTATACCAGCTGGTGCTGTGGGTCAACTGTAGGTCCCACAGTTTAAGAAGCACTGAAAGGGTAGTAAGTGGAAAAAGTTTAAGAAGCCCTGCTCTAGAGCAAGAGTTCTTACCATGGGGTTCAAGAACCCCAAATGGGTCCTTGGATAGAAATTAGGGGATTTATGAACTCAAATTTTTAAAATGGCATCTTTAGTTTCACTTACTGCTAATTAAAATTTAGCGCTTTTTTAATGATTATTTTTCTAAAAAATTTCATTCTGAGAAGGGGTCCTTCATCTGATTACCAAAGAGTCCATGACATAAAAAGACTTAAAGAACAATGTAAGATTTAGGATCCTAAGTATAAGCATAAGATTCTAAGTGCAGGCTAAGTATAAGGGCAAAGGCCTGGATAGGAATTCAAGAAATCTAAAAACCCAAGGGGATCAGTAAAGGGAGGGATAAAAACTAGGGAAGCCAACAGCATAGCAGAGGAGGACATTAAGTGCTTTGCCCAGGTTGTAAACATCAGAGCTGGAATTGGAATCAATATTTTCTGACTCCAGAATCAGTACTCTTTTCCCATTGTACAACAGAAGAAAATTGTTCTTGCCCTTGTGGCTTTTACAGTTTCATTAGATAAATATCTTTTTTCATTCTCGTCAGAATTCTTTCCTTTTTGTGCCTTTAGAATTTCTTTCTTATACACTTCCTATATTTGTCCTGATTTCTCACATGGGATTTGAACTCATGGGACACTACCTCCTTGAGGAGAGGCACCATTTTTTTGCATCTTTTTGTATCCACTGTATTTAGTATAGTGCCTGACATATAAGTAGGTGCTTTGGGTTTTGTTCAATCATTTCAGTTGTGTCCGACTGTGACACCATTTGGGGTTTTCTTGGCAAAGATACTGGAGTGGTTTGCCATTTTCTTCTCCAGCTCATTTTACAGACGAGAAGACTGAGGCAAATGGGTTCAATGACTTGTACAGGCTCTCACAGCTAATATCTGTCTGAGACCAGATTTGAACTCATGAAGATGAGGCTTTTTGACTCCAAACCCAGCACTTTAAATGTTGAGGCCAGATTTGAACTCATGAATATGAGTCTTCCTGATTCCAAGCCCAGCACTTTATCCACTTTGCCACCCAGCTGCCCATAAGTGCTTAATAATAAATGTTTGTTGACTAATTGGTTGATTGAACCTCATGAAATTTGCTCTTCAAAATTCTAAGCTATGTAAACTATGGCCAGGTTTCCTCTCCTCTTTCACAACTTCTTAGATGGAGTGGTTACTTTCTCTGACTTTCCCTTATTTCCACCCCAGAATTCTTTGTTAATAAGAATCAGATCCAGAATGATGAAATGTTGAATAAGAGCAAGTCAGTAAATGATTAGCCTCCATGCTTTTGGCAGAAAGCTCTTGCAAAAAAAAGCTCCAGAAACCTGAAGCTCCCCATTAATAGTGTATCATGCCCCATGCCAGGTTGGTGAATTCTTTTATGATAGGCTCTTAATAAATATTTATTGAATTGGGATTTGAATAAGTGTATCTTCTTTCTTCATGGCTCTAACTTACTGAACCACATCTCTGTCATTTTTTCTTTAGATTTATGTCCTTCCCCCCCACCCTGTTGTTTGAGATGTGGTCTCTACCATTAACCTCCCTCTCCCCCAACAAGTATTAACCAGGTTCATTTTTTTGTCAGTTTTAGCCTGGAGCCTGAGAATTTCCAGATGAGCATAATGGAGTTCTATGTGAACAACCAAGGATGGGGATGGTGGAGAATGGCCATAGATCTAATAAGCCTGGGCCTGATATGGTGGTGCCACTTTGTGAAAGAAATGTGTTATCTAGTACTTTGCTTAATGAAATGTTTTTGGGACTGTCTCTGGTGACTATGTTGTGTGTAGGGAGATGTGTAGGGAGAGAAGCTTTGATTATTAGAATTCTCTTCCTAACATTTCTATCATTAAAAGAGTGAGAAACTACCTTAGATTTCTCTTGTTTTTAATAATCCAGTCCATTCAGTAAAATGGCAATTGCATCTCCAGGTAATAAATGGGTTTATGAAACTAGTTGGAGGAGTTTTCTGTCATACTTTTAAGCATCTTATCCTTCATTTTCAAAGATAATATCCTTTATTTGATACTGGTCAATCAGTCAATAAACATTTATTAAGCACTGCAAGGGAGGTCTTGACTGATCCTCTCACTCCCAGCTGCCAGCCCATCACCTCCCCCAATTACCTCGTTCTTACTTTGTATATATTCTTATGTGTATGTGTTGTATCCCCCAATAATATTAAAACTCCTTGAAGGCAGAGATAATTTTGGTTTTGTCTTTGCACCCACAATACCTAGTATGTTACCAGCCTCATTATCAGGCACTTAATAGAAAAAAGTTTACTGATTGACTGATTAATTATACTCCATGATAGAAAGTTAACACCCACTGGAGATACACTGAATGCCTTGGGTACTTAGGATTATTAATTATGGATTTACTAAATAATAATAGAGATTAATCAAATTATGATTTAGTCACTTACAACTTCCTATTGAGCTGTGAGATTCAGAGCTATAGGGTTACATTTTCAGAGATGTCACATTTGGCTTCTTGGACCATAATACCAGTATCATGTAAGACTCTTCCTGGATGCCAGCTACTAGAGAAAGTCATCAAATTCTGGAACAAAGGGCATTATACTTGCAGTCTCGCTAAATCCATCCTCCTACTTCTAACTCTGGGTCTTGAACTAACCAACAACTCGGGAATTCATGTGTTGATCTGGCCAGTGGGAAGAAGTATTATTGTTTCTATATTTCAGTCATGTCCAACTCTTTGTTGACCCAATGAACTTGTCCAATGGGTTTTCTTGGTAAAGATACTGGAGTGGTTTGCCATTTCCTTCTCCAGTGTGTCTCCATTTTACAGATTAGGAACTGAGGTAAATGGTGGTTAAGTGACTTGCCCAGGGTCACGCAGCTAGTAAGCGTCTCAGGCCATGTTAGAACTCATATATTCCTGACTCGAGGTTCAGTACTCCATCCACTGCATCACCTAGATGGAGGAAGAATGCGAAAGGCTAATGTCATCTTCAAGGCCTCAAGTTCTATTTTATATATTTAAGCTCTAACAGTCAATGTTCTAGTTCTAACACTCTCCATCCCAAAGTTCTTTCCAGCTTTGACATCCTAAGTCTCTAATCAGAGGAACTTACTGCCTGAATTACTCAGATGGGTAACTGTTTTTCAGTTGTGGAGAATTAAAGCATAATTCCTCCTGAGCATGTACAACCATAGAACAGGGCTATTCCTACTTAGGGACAATTCTTCTAATTTTGAGGTCTCTCTTTTAAGATCTCCTCATTGCTTCTGTTTCCAATTTGCTATGTCATTTGCTTTCCTAGTTGTTTATTCACTTCCTTTATTGATCATCTTGGGTCTTCATATTTCTTGAATTTAGATCCAGAACTCAGCTTAGATACACAGCATTCTTACACTTAAAACCATAAGATCTTAAACAGAGTTTTAATCTTTTATATGTCATGGGCCTCTTTGGCAATCTGATAAAAACTATGGACCCCTTCTTGGAATGAAATATTGGTTTTTTTAAAAAATAATTAAAGGAAATGTTAAAATTAGCAGTAGGGGTTGTGAAACTAAAGCTGTCAGTTTTTCATGAGAGTTCATGAATACCTTGATGTCTCTCAAGGGAGCTGTTGGGATTCTTTGAATCCCAGTTTAAGGATCTTCGATCTAGGGTTTAAAGGGATCACAAAAATATAAATTCAGAGGCAGAAGGTGCCCTGTAGATGACTGAGTAAACACATACCTTTTACAGAGTAGGGAAATGGGTTTAAAGATGAGACATGACCCAAGATCATGCTGCAACTGAATATTTGAATATTTGAAATAAAAAGGCATTATTTCAATCAATCGACAAGCATTTATCAGGCATTGACTATGTGCCTGGTCCTGGGATACAAAAATAGAAGAGAAATAATCTCTGACCTGGAGGAGACTATATTCTGTTGAGAAGAGACAATGGATGTCTATATCTATATAAAATATATCTTCTCTCTATTTATTTATCTATCAACCAATAATTTTCCATCATATGTATCATCTATTTCTCTTAATCTGTCAGATCATATCTCTATCATCTATCTGCCATCTTATCATCTATCTGTCATGTACATCTCTATCTTTCATCTATTAATCTATATCTCTTTCTATCCCATCCATCATCTATCTCTTTTTATTCATTCACCTATACTCTATCATCTATCTATCCAGCTTTTATTTCTATTTCCATAGGTGTATATGTATGTATTGGTACATAGACAATAAATGGAAGGCAGTTTCATTGGGGTAAGGCAAGGTAATAGTAGCAATGGGTATAAGAAAAGGCTTTATACAGGATAGGATCACTTGATTTAAGTCATGAAAGAAACTAGGAATTCTAAGAAGTAGCAGTGAGAGGGAGTGTATTCTAAGCATGGGGGACTTGCAGATGAAGTTAAGAATGTGATATCAAAGGTGTGTGATAAGTACCAGAAGAGAGGCATCAATTAAAGTTCTCTGAAGGTTCAGAGGGGAAGGAGTACTTTGATATCAAGACAGGTTTCAAGGAGCTAGGACTAAAAGGGCAGAATTGTAGTTGGTGGATATTGAGATCAGGGTACAGATATTTTAGGAAGGGAGAGCAGTTTGAGTGGAAGAATAGAAAGAATATATTCTGGAGAAAGAAAATAGTTGGATTTGACTAGACTGTAGAATAACTACAAGGGAGTAGGATGCTATAAGGGAGGAAAACCAGGTGAGGGCCAGATTGTGGAAGGTCTTTAAGATCAGGTCAATAATAATATCTCCTTATTCTATAGCACTTTAAGCTCAGAAGAACCCTGTGAAGTAGGTAATGTAAAAATTATCATTCTTTCCATCTGGGAGATGAGAAAACTGAGTTTTAGGTAGATGCTTTGTCAATGGGCATACAGCTAGTGTTTATTCATTATAAGTGACTATGAACCCAAATTTACTAATCTCATACCTTGCTCTTTCACTTCACAGCTAGTAAGTGTCAAATGTCTGAGGTCAGATTTGAATTCAGGTCCTCCCAGCTCCAAGGCTGCTGCTCTATCCACTGAACCACCCAACTGCTCCAGGATCCCTGTATTTCTAGTCTTAGTTTGCTGTATGTTAGGCAACTATTTTCCCTCTCTGATGTTAAGTTTCTTCATCTGTTAAAAGGAGATCCAAAACATTTCCCTGCCCTTTTAATAACTTAAAAAGAATTATTAATACAAAGTGGTTGGTATGTGGGAGGGGACCCCACACATTTGGAGATAGAGGGAGGTTCAGGGTCCTTCTTTTTTCATTACTTACTTGCTGTGTGATTTGAGGCAAGTTACCTTCTACCTCTGGACCTCTGTTTTCTCACCTATAAAATTAATGATTGGATTTAGACAGTCTCTTTCCCTCCAGCTTGAAGTCCAACGATCACCTAAGATGGTGTGTGTGAAAGTGATTTGGAAAATGAAAAGTGCTATTGGAAGATTTGGAGTCACACTGTTCTCTGGGGAATTCATTTTCTCACGTGGGAAATAAAACTGTTTGGCTTATCCTTTCATTGGTCTAACACTGACATATGGCCAGAAAGTGTAAGATTGATCAACTCAAATGCCCCCTTCTTCAGGAAGTCTTTGCTCATTTCTCTGAGGCCTGGAATGACCTCTCCCTTCCCTGAACTCCCATTGCACTAGGTCTGTCTTCTGCTTGGAAAGAGTTCAGTGTGGAGCTTTAAGCAAATGTGAATGAGCCAGTGGGACCTGCAAT
>CM053601.1:138361991-138394257 GCA_028646575.1 Pseudocheirus occidentalis
TTTCCCCAAATGCAGCATTTTATAGCTATTAGCCTGAAAATGTCAGAGCAATGAAAGTAGGCTCAGAAGATGGGTTTAAATCCAAGCTCCATCATATGCTAGCTATGTAGCAGAGTGGTGGTAGAGAAGATACCTCAGTTTCTCCTCCTGTCAAGTAGTTATTGTCTTATTTGAACTACCACCTTTGTGGGATGGTTGTGAGGAAAGCACTTTGTAATCCACAAAGCTCTACTGATAGGTGAGCCATTAGTAGGTGTTGAAAGCAACAGTAGTGATATTAATCATTTTATTTTCTGATGCAAAAATTTCTGTACTTCTTGGGCAAGCAAAAAGCTGATCAAAGCTCATGTTTCTCTAGCATCTTAAAGCTTGTAATACACCTTTCTCCCCAATAGCCCTGTGAGGTAAGTCGTACAGTTTTAAGCTATTAAACAGGAAACTGAACCACGACTTTTAGGACACCTTGTCTGATGATTCCCATTTTATAGATGAGGAAACCAAGGACCATAAATGATAAGACTAGCTCAAGGTCAAAATGTCAAAGAATAGGAGGAATCTATGACATAATAATAACTAATATGAATATATCAGATTATGGTTTGCGAGTTGGAGTATATATTTCATTTGATCTTTTTAACAACCTTGTGATATAGGTGTTATGCTTATTTCCTTTTTACAGATCAGGAGACTGAGGCAGACAGAGCTTAAGTGACTTGCTCAGGGTCTCTCACCTGATCTAAGTCATACATTCTTGACTCAAATATAACAATGCTCTATCCACTAAATTCAAGCTTTTCAGAACACTGAATTTAGAGTCAGAAGACCTAAAGAAGAGCTAAATCCTGACTCTGGTATTTATTATCTTTAGTCTTGGGACAAGGGGCAATAGGATTACAGATATAGATCTGGATGAGATTTTAGCAGTCATTTAGTCCAATACCCTTATTTTACATATGAGGAAATTGAGTCCCAGAGAAAGGAAATGCCTTGCGCAACATCACATCGATTGTAAGTGGCAAAGCCTTGTTATTAATCTAAACTTTCTGATTGCAAATTCTATACCATTTCTATTATGTCATGCCACTTCCACTTAACCCCTTAGAACCTCAGTTTTCTCATCTACAAAATGGAAATCATAGAATCCCAAATCTAGAATGGATAGTCATACCATATTTGAACAACAAATTCCTTCTACACCATACCTGACAAAGTGATCATCCAACCCTGGCTTGATGACCTCTAGTGTGAGTTAGCTTAGGCAGCCCACTCAGATGTTTTCATGGTTGCCATAGTTCAGAAGGTTTTCTTCACCACAAGCCTAAATCCATCTCTGTGCAATTCCCACACATTGTTCCTAGTTGTTCCCTTTGGGGCCAGGCAGAAAAAATCAAATCCTTCCTCCATATGACATTCTTTCCAAGTTCTTGAAGGCAACTATAATGCTCCTCCCAAATTTTCTCTTCTACAATATCCCAATATCTCCAGTTCCTTCAGCCAGTATTCACATGGCATAGTCTCACCATCCTGGTTCCATTCCTCTGGATGCTCTCTAGCTTGTCACTATCCTTCCTAAAATGAAGTATCCAGAACAGAGAACAATAGTCCAGATGTGGTCCAACTGCCATAGAATATATGAGAACAAGCAGATCGCCAGACCTTGGTTCTTTGCTTCTCCTAATGCAAGCTAAGACTTCAAAGCTTTTGGGGCTATGACATAGCAAAGTGGAAACTTACCTGTGTACTGCTGACTAATGGAGTAGAGTTGCTGTAAAGGTTACAAATGGGAAAATGGATCTAAAGGTCTTCAAAAACTTTAAAGCACTATTTAAGTACCAACTATAATTGATGAAGTCAAGAAGACCTGAGTTTAAATCTGCTCAGCTTTCTATCTGTTGCCCTGCTTGTTTTCACCTCTGCCCAAAAAGGTGCCCCTTCTAAGACAAGCTCAAAACTTCTAAACTCAAAACCATGCTGCTAATTTGAGCCTAGTTTGGTTCTATCACCCTTGGCCTCTTCTCTCCTTTGATTGGAGGACTGGCAGGTAGAGCACCAATCTGCTCCCAATGTCTTCTGTTAGAGAGAGCAGAATCTGAACTCTCAGGTCATTGCACTTTGCATCTGTTGCTCTGCTTGGTTTTAACTCCACAGAACAAGAAGTCTTTTTACTGAGTACCCCTGGTGTCCCTTTCCAACCTCTTTCCTATCTCCTTTACATTGTAAGCTCCTTGAGGGCAAGGGCAGTCTTTCTTTTTATTAATTGTATCCACAGAATCTAGCAGAGTTCCTGACACATAATAAGCTCTTAATAAATATTTATTAGATATTGGAAATCCTGTCTCCGATGTTTGCTATCTGTGTGATTCTGGGGAAGTCACTTAACCTCTGTCTCCCTCAGTCTCCTCATTTATAAAATGTGAATAATAATAGCACCTACCTTCCAAGGTTGTTGTGAGAAGAAAATGAAATATTTGTAGAGCACTTTGCAGAATCTTAAAGTGCTGTACCTATATGCATATACACGCTAGATGATTATTGTCATTGTTATTGTCAGAGTTTAGATTTGAACATAGGTCTTCTGGCTCCAACTCTAGTGTTCTTTCTGCTCTACCAAGATTTTTCAGGGTCAGAAATATCCTGAATAGTCAATTGGTCATATCTGTAAACTTTTGTATACAAACTTTTCTCTCTTTATAATATTTTAATAGTATTTTGTTTTTCCTTATTACATATTAAGACAATTTTTAGCATTTATGTTATAAAATTTTGGGTTCCAAATTTTTCTCCCTCCTTTTCTCTTCTCCTTTCTCCCCAAAATGACAGGCAATTTGATGTAGATTATACATGTTCTATCATGTAAAGCATTTCCATATTAGTCACTATTGTGAAAGAAGAAATATACCAAAAGGGGGAAAAAAACAGAAAAAGAATAATGCAAGTGAAAAAATATTCTTCAATCTGAATTCAGAGTCCATCAGTTCTTCATCTGGATATGGATATAACATTTTTATTCTTGGGTTCTTTGTACTTGTTTAGGATCTTTGTGTTGCTGAAAAGAGCAGAGTCATTCATAGTTGATCATCACATAGCATTACTGATAGAATGTTTTCTTGGTTCTGCTCACTTCACTTTGCATCAGCTCATACAAATCTTTCCAGGTTTTTCTGAAATTTGCCTGTTCATAATTTCTTATTGCACAATGATATTCCATTACATTCATATACCACAGTTTGTTCATTGTTCAACCATTCCCCAATTGATGGGCATCCCCTCAATTCCCAACATTTTGCCACCATGAAATTTGCTGCTATAAATATTTTTGTACTTGTGGGCCCTTCCCCCTATTTTATGATCACTTTGGGATACAAAACTAGTAGTGTTATTGCTGGATTAAAAGGTATGCACAATTTGGTTGCCCTTTGAACATAGCTGTCTATTGGTCATATTAAGCATGTCAGGTTAGAATGGGAGAGATTTTACAAGGTTCTGTCTGAACAAATATTTCATTCACACCCCTACCAGCCTGCTCAGGCCTGTTTGATGTCTGAAATTCTATGCTTACTCATTTCTTCTAGGCAGTGTGTGCCATAGCATATAGAGGTCTAACATCCAATACCAGAAAACCTGGGTTCCGTTTCCATCTCTGACGTGTTCTGGTGTTATTTAGACTCATGATGCTTTGCAACTCTCCAAGAGTATAAATTGCAGAAAAAGTGCTAATTTGCATAGGTATAGAGAGTGAGAGTTCCCTATACTATTGAAATCCCAGGTCAGATCCCTATTCCTATCATTCTCACTTCTCTGGGTGAAGGCAATGAAGGTTTTTGTTAAATGTCATGGGAGCAGTTAGGCTTCTTTATGCTGATAACTCCCTCAAAACCTCTGACTTCTCAGCTCTTTAGTGTCTCTGAATCCCGTAACTCATTACTCCAGCCCACCTCAGCTATTTGCAGAAAAGTTCAAACTGTGAATCTCACCATTACTCTCAAGCATTTCATTTCCTTGATCAAAACCCCTGACATTCTTCAGTCTGACCATAGCCTCCTATCATACACCTCATTACTCTGAAAACTAATTTATTTTCTGACCTCCAAAACCTCTATCCATTAGTATTTTTCAGGTCATTACTCTTGTTCTGAGTCTTCCTTCCTTCCTTCCTAATCTTAACCCTATAGAAGGGGTTCTTTACAGGAAATCATTGAATTTTTTTTAAAAATCTGGAGAACAGAATTTCATTACAATTGGCTTCCTTTGTAACCATATACATTTTGTTTCTTTTGAAAGATTTAGAGAAATCCATTGATCATAAAAGCTAACAAGTGTCAAAGCCAGTATTCTAATCTAACCCAAAGTTAGGGCTCTGTTCATTGTCCCAAGTTGTAGAAACCTGTTCCAACTCCACACTGCAAGTCTACCACCACTAGAACTCATCATTCCCTATCTTTCCATCTTAGGATCTTCCTGTCTACCTGATGAGTAAAACAAAATCATCCTGGGATCGTGCTTAAGCACAGTGATAATTCTTTATAGCATCAGAGTTTGTGCCTATGATATTCATTATAGAGCTCATGAGTCATCTATCTCTATGTTACAGAGCTCACTTAATTTGACTCATTCATTTAAGTCCTAGCTAGGCTTTAAATAATTCTCTCATTTTCTATCTGGCTGGTTGTTCACAGGTCATCTAAGGCAATTCCAATTAAATCTTCTTTCTTGAGGATGAATACTTTTTTGACATTCCAGAAGAAATAATCAGATCTGGTCCTTTATCAATTTGATTTTAAAAGAAGGATCAAAGAGTACTGATGATGATAAAATATGGGGCAGCCAGTATCAATGTAAAATTTAAGGAAATCTCAGTGATTCTATCGCAACTCCTACTCAATACAATTAATCAAAATGAACTGCAATTAAGCCACATTTTTAGCACTTCGCAGTTGACCATCTACTTATTCATAAAAACCTTTGAGTTTCATTACTAGGTCTTAGAGGTATTTCATAGCATGACCAGAAGAGCCAGTCATTGCTGAGAGCAGTAGAACCTTTTGTATGCTGAGTTTAAAGAAAAGCCACACAATTTAAATAAATGTACCATTGAATGGGGGGGGGGGGTAGGAACAACAACAGAGGGCATTAAAGCAGCATCTAACTCCCTCTCCATCCCCAAAGTGGGGAAGCCCATCAATGCTACACATTAGGGTAGGACTAATACTTCCAAAACAAGGAAGACATTAACCCAGGGATGTTGCCATACTTGTTCTGCAAGTATAATGGTGTTCATGAGGAGGAAATAGATGAGTCTTGAGAATCTGCTCACAAGACTTGATGAATCATTAAACCAAATTTTCGCTCAATTTTCTGGTTATGTATTGGAACACATAAGGGCAACTCAGGCATTAGGGAAGCTCAGCTGTTTTATGGGAAGGAGTGGGGCTTCACTTAATGGTTCCCACCTATGAGGTCACAGGCAAGCAGGTCCCAATCATCTAGGAAATTCCATGAATGGGAAAGGGGAAAATGAATGGTTCCAGAGAAGGCATTATTTATTATCTAGACTTGATGTCTTCTCCAGCATTAAGTGCTACATTCTGCATACAACTGAATCATAGGCTCCTAGACCTATAGTTGAAAGAGCCCTCGGAGTTCATCTAGTCCAGTGTTCTTATTTTATAAATGAGGAAACTGAGGTTCAAGTAGGTTACATAGCTTTCATGAGATCACACAGGTAATAAGTGATAGAAATAGCATTTGAACCCAGGTCTCCTGACTTTAAATCCACCTCCCTTTCCAATATAATATTGCTGCTGAATCTTAAACAAAACTGTAATATTAACTAAATTATGAACCAAAGATTTTCTAGGGAAAACAAAAAAGGAGCATATATTGAAATGAAGTGGTAAGACCATTAACAATCACAGAACATTTTGCCAGTGACTGAATCAGAGAAAAACAAGAGTGTTCCAATATTTTCTGAATCTCTCTGAAATTATAGGACATTCAATTCCATGCTCTTGTTTTCATACAATCTTGTCTTCATTTATTGAAATCTACTCAGGTATAATAGCTGAGGCTATAGAGAGCTGTTTGGGGGTATTTTATAATGTCCTGACCTTTGCAGAAGCAATTACATCTTGAATTTGTTTCCTTTGCAGCATAAGGTGACTCACATATGCAGCTCTCTGGTTAAGCTTGAGGAAGCAGAAAAGTCAGCACATTTACCTTTTCAGCTTCTTTTCCATGTCTAGTGGGGACTGTGGTCCTGAAGGGGATGCTTAGAAAGGAGTTAGCTGGGGATACTGAGAACAATGATGGACTAAGAAAAGAATTGAGTGGCCTAAGTTCCAAACCCAGTTCTTTTTAATCTCACATTATTCACCTTAGCAGATCTCTTTTGTACTCAAACTAGACTGTGAGCTTTTGCTTGAACTCAGTATTCCATACCTCATGTCTCCACATTTGTACAAGCTACCCCATCTAGCCCTATGCCTTGAATGCATTAACTTTTCATCTCTGCCTCATATTACCTTTATTTTATTTCAAGGTCCAGCTCAGATGCCATATCTGTCACAAGACTTTCACTATTATCTCTGGTTTTTAGTATTGGTCAGTTAACTAATTCAATTTGACCAACATTTATTGTGAACTTATAATGAGCAAGGTACTGAATGAGGTGAAGGAAGCAGAAAGACAAATGCTCAACATCCCCCTCATCCCCTTAAAGAGCTTACTTTCTGCTGAGGGATACAAACATATACAAATAAAAATGGAAAAATCTCTAAAGCTCCTTCCAGCTTTAACATTCTATACTGTTCCTTTCCTATTCTTACATTCTATGTTTCTTTTCGTTCTGTGACTCTATTTAATAGAATATAACACACCAAAACCCTCAAATTTTCCATTAAGTGGAATACAAGGTCAGGTCTATTTATTTTCCAATCTTTTAGCACACAGAACTCTCTTCTCACGTTATTATCCAAAGCATGGAGGAATATTTGAAGTATTAAGATATTTTTATCTGAGATTTAAATAGGTTTTCATCAATTTTGTAAAAAGTACTCAATGATTCTACCATTATGACTCCTGGAAAAGAAGCCCATGTCAATAGTATGGCCATGCTAAAATAAACAGAATTGGTATACTGTGTTCTTGGGGATGAACGTCAAAGAAAGATGTAGACCCCAGCAGGGTGACTTGCAAGTGAAAGTAATTTATGATAATAGTACTCTGAAAAGTTGTCTTTAAGTGTGATTCACGCTTTTCTATTAATCTCAGCACTTAGCACAGTGATTTGAACATAACTAGGTGGCACAGTGGATAGAGCACTGAGCCTAAAGACAGGAAGGCTCATCTTCCTGAGTTCAAATCTAACCTTAGACACTCTTACTATCTGTGTGACCTTGGACAAGTCACTTAACCTTGTTTGCCTCAGTTCTTTATCTGTATAATGAGCTGAAGAAGTAACAGGCAAACCCCTCTAATATCTTTACCAAGAAACTCCAAATGAGGTTACAAAGAGTTAGACACAAATGAAATGACTGAACAATAACAATCAATCAATCACTTAATAAATGAATTTTCAGTCATTCAATCATTCTTCATTCTTTCAGGAAAAGATCTGTAGAGGGTTATTTCAGTACCTCAGTAGACCTGTAATGCTGGTACTCCCTACAGTGATGTGTACCATAATCCATCTGTTCCTGTCCAACCTGTGTAGTACTTGTCAAGGTCTTCTCATAAACTCACCATAAGAGGTTCATTGAACATATTGGGGCCTTGTCCCACGTTGTGTCTACAGCAGTGGAATATGTATCTTAATGATCACTTCTAATTACTAAGTGACTAGCCTCTCTTTTGTGTGTATATGTGTGTGTATGTGGTCATACATCTCTCTGATGACATACTTTATGCCACACGTGTCAAACAGTGCCAGTAGCCTGCACACCACCACAGCTCTCCAGAGTATGGTTTGAAACAAATTAAAATGTAATTGGGAACAATTTAGAAAAAATGCAAAATGTAATAGAACAAATAATATTGATGTGTTTATCCAAGTCAATTTGAAGCTTTTAGGGATCCTCCTATATGGTATGGTGGTCCGTTTCTATTTGAATTCAACATCACTGTTTCATAATATATGTCTCACAGAATTTCTCATTGATAATGTGTTGTTACTAACTCATACTTGACTTCTTCAGAACTTATGTCTTCCTATCAAGAAGGCTGTATACTCCATACCCTACTTTCTCTAGGGTTAAGTTGCCCCCCACCCTCAAGATCTATTCATCTCTAGAATATTCAGTCTTCCATAATTGTCATGATGGGCTGAGTCCATAAATTCTCTCCTTAAAGACCAATTGGAAGTTTCTGCTGATTTAGAAGGCATCACAAGGTGCACATCACACAATCTGTAGTTGAATTAACTGCCCATTTGTTCTCAGGTTGTTAATTTCACGTAGAAAAGATCAGTTAATCCAGTTACAAAGAATGGAAAAGACAAAAGTTCTGGTATCTTCTATAAGAGCCCTTTATTTAGAGTAAGAATTTTGAATCCTGATTCTATCATGAATAGCTGTTTAACTTTGTTTCATTTCATAGGATCAAATATTTAGAGTTGGAAGAGACTAGTTCATCTAGTTCACCCCCCTCATTTCATATGTGAGAAACTGAGGCCCAGAGGGGTTAATCAACCTGCCCAAGTTGTAGTAAATACCACAGCCAGGGTTTAAAGCAAGACACTTTGAATTCAAAGTCAGCATGTTGTCCAGTGTACAGTGATAACTTTAGCAAGATTATCTTCAGCTGCATCATAAGCCTATGATCCTAACCTTTAATTAGATATTTATTTTATTTTCTTATTTTTTTTATTTTCAGGAATTTTTTTTAGATTTTTAGCCACCTAGTTATGTTCAAATCACTATGCTAAGTGCTGAGATTAATAGAAAAGCATGAATCACACTTAAAGACAACTTTTCAGAGTACTATTATCATAAATTACTTTCATTTGCAAGTCACCCAGCTCAGGTCTACATCTTTCTTTGATATTCATCCCCAGGAAAAAATTCAGGAATTTTTTCAAGAAAATTCCAGAAAATTTTCAGGAATTTATTTTCATAAAATTCATATTTTCAGGAATATGTAAAAATACATATATATTTTTACACACACACATATAACACAATAATCTATACCCCAAAGATATACCAAATATACATATATGTATAATATATGTAACAATGTGTGTGATATGCTCACATGGGTAATGCACAAATAACATGTGCATAGTGTAATATTCATTTGCATATGTGTATATATGTGCATGTAATATCTTTTAGATGTATAACCTGTGGATTAAGAGTAGAAGGATGTTTATGGGATTATGACCAATTGGATTGAGTTTAATATGGAAGTCAAAAAAGATATGATCTCAAGCTGCATTTAGAGCAACATGGTTTCCAGAAACATGGAAATGATAGTACTGCTTTACTTTACCCTGGTCATGCCCAATTTGGAAATAATTTATTCGGTTTTCATTTTACAATGAAAGGGCAAACAGGATGATCAAGGGCTTTGAGTCTATGCCATATGGGAACCGATTTGGGAAACTAGGAGTATTTAGCTCAGAGAAAAGGGAGAACATGGTAGCTTCCTTTCATTTTTCTAAAATCTGAAGATAACTGAATCCAAATAACATTAGCATTTCCATATAAAAACAGATAAACAGAGTAAACATGAAACTATATGTATGTATATATATATTTTGAACAGTTTGCTTTTTTAAAAGTATATAATAATTTCAACATGTTATTTTCTTTTTGTAGTTCAATTTTATTTTCAGTTCTAGATTTTCTACCTTCCCCCCACATCCTTTCCCACCCATTAAGAAGGTAAGAACTGCAAACCCATTACAAATGTGAAGTAACACAAAACAAATTTCCCCATTAGCCACATTCTAAGAGAAAAAAAGCAAACAAGAAAAAAGAAAGAAATAGAAAAATGCACTATGCTTTAAACTTCACTTTCTGAGTCTGTCAGTTTTCTGTCTGGAGTGGATATAATTTTTCATCGTGAATTTTTTGGAACTATAGTAGGTCACTGTGTTAATCAGTCACTAAATCTTTCACAGTTGATTATCTTTACAATATTGCTCTTTCTTTGTAAATCATTCTCCTGGTTCTACTCATTTCATTTTTGCATCAGTTGTCTTACCAAGTTTTTCTGAAACCGTCCTCTTCATTTCTTATAACACAATAGTATTCCATGACATTCATATACTATAACTTGTTCGGCCATTCTGTAATTGGTCAGCATCCCCTCAGTTTCCAATTCTTTGCCACCAGAAAAAGAGCTGCTATAAGCATTTTGGCACATTTTCCTTGATCTCTTTGGGGTGTAGAGCTAGTAATAGCATTTCTGGCTCAAGGGGTACCTATAGTTTAATAGTTTGGGGGCATAGTCCCAAGTTGCTTTCCATAATGGTTGTCCTAGTTCATAACTCCACCAACAGTGCGCTGGTGTATTTGCTTTCCCATATCCCTTCTAGAATTTATCGTTTTCCTTTTCTGTCATCCTATCCAATCTTATGGGTATGAGATACTACCTCAGAGTTGTTTTAATGTTCACTTCTCTAATTATTAGTGATTTAGAGCACTTTATAAGACTATTGATAGCTTCAATTTCTCTGGAAATTACTTCTTCATATCCCTTGATCATTTGTCAGTTAGGGAATGGCTCTTATTCTTATGAATTTGCATCAGTTCCCTATACATCAACATGTTAATTTCAAAACTATGCTGCTTGTGTGTTTCCTACTGACTTTTGTTCCATTCTCTTCTAGTATTTAAAAATATGCTTCAATAACTCTCTTTTCTTACTTCTTTTGTGGTATCCTCATTACTAATCCCCCCAATGGAAAAAAAGAAAACTATTTTTTAAAAAAATCAGATATCTATCATTAAACAAAACAAGGCACTTCACCACTCTGTTTGCCCTTATTTGTAAATAAAATTATATGTCTCAGTCTACACCTTGAGCTCATCACCTTTTTGCCAGGGGTTAGGTAACATGTTATTACCAATCCTTTGTAATTACAGTTGGCCATTGTAGCCATGTTTTTCTAAGTTGTATTTTCCCTTTTATAATGTTATTCTTATTGTACACATTGTTCCTTAGATTCTGTTCATTTCATTTTTCTGCTTTCAAATATCTGAAAGGTTCTAACTTAGAAGGATTAAACGTGCCATCTTTTGCCTTAGCTGTCAATGAGGCAAATTCTCTCAAAGGTAAATTTAGGTTTAGTGAAAGGGGAAAACAACTTTGTGATAATAAAAGATTCCTTAAACTGGGGATATGTTATCTTAAATAGGGGTGGTATCCTTTCTTTGGATGTCTTCAAGCCAAGACTGGATGATCACTGGTCAGATACATTGCACTAGGAATTATTTTTCAAGTATCAGTTGGGATAGATGGACACTGAGGTTCCTTCTAATTTTAATATTATGTGATTCTATGGTTCTGAAAGGTTGTAAATATAGATATCTATTCTCTCTCTTTCTCTCTCTCTCTCTCTCTCTCTCTCTCTTTGTCTCTCTCAATCCCTCTCTGTCTCTTCCTCTCTCCCTTCCCCCCTCTCTTTCCCCCCCTTTTCCTCTTTTTCTTCTACTCTCCCCTCTACTCCTCCCCCCTCCCTCACTCTGTCCTAGAACCAACCATAAAGATCATAGAGTCCAATGTTTGGATTTTTCAGAGGAGGAAGTGAATTGAATTAAAAACAGAGCCCATGCTAGATTCAAATCTTCCTGTTCTTTCTAATATCCCACAATGTGTGTCTTCCCTATGTGTATATAGAATGATATGTTTGGTAGGGAATGGCATTAATGACTAAGATTTGACTGAGATATAAAAGATAAAGTTCTTACCCTCAAAGAACTTGAGTCTGGCTTCAATAATAAGACACAAACACAAATAATTTTCAGTTAGAATGTGATCCATATCATAATAAAAGTATAAGCAAAAGGCTATGGAGGTTCAGAAGAGGGAAATTCATTTTTGTTGGTGGTTCTGGTTGTGGTGGTGAATCAGAAAGGAGGAAGGCATAGGTGATACTTCTGTTTATTTTTTCTATTTATTTTTGTCCAGTGAAAACATGTGAATAAAATTTCCCCAGAGACAAGTTTAATCCTTTGACATCTTTCTTCTGGTTTGTCTTGCAAAATGGAAGTTTAAAAGATCAGTTGCTTTTAGCCAAGCAGGAAAAGAACCCAATTGTGTGCACTCTCAATAAGTATCCCCCCCTCCACTTTTAAAATCCTCAACAAATAGTTGATATCTCTGTTTCTCTGTCCCCTCTATCAATGTGAGGAGAATAGTAGTGCTACTATTTATCTAAAATAAATATAGTAGAAAGGAAAAATGCTATAAACTCAAAGAAAATCATCACAGGAAAGTCATGTTTTTAGCTAATTTAAAAGAACCCACCAATATATTGTTTCATCTTGCACAGCATTTGAGTTGATCATGCCCTGTCCCACCCTCATCTTTCTCTCCCCAACCTCTCTTTCTGAATTATAGAATTTTAGATATGTACAAGACCTTAGAGATCAGCTCTCTCTCTCTCTCTCTCTCTCTCTCTCTCTCTCTCTCTCTCTCTCTCTCTCTCTCTCTCCTTCCCCCTCTCATTTTCTTTTTACTTCTATTTTCTCCTCCTCTCTTCTATTCCTTATCATTCCCTTCCCTTTTCTTGTTCTTTCCCTATTACCTTTTTCTCCCTCTTCTCTCCCACTTTCTTTCTGTGTCTTTCTGCTTGTCTTTTTTATCTCTCTCTTTCTCTCTCTGTCGGTGTCTCTCCCTTTCCGTGTCCTTCCTCACCTCTCTCCTTCCTTCCCATCCTCCTCCTTCCCTCCCTCCCTCCATTCTTTCTCTGTTTCTTTTTGATTTTTGTCCCAAACAGGGAAGTGAGTTCTTTGCTAAATAGCTTGCACTAGGTCTCTCTCCCAATCTCTTCTGCGCATGAGTCACTGCTGGCCTCCTCAGTGAAGGTGTGACAATTTCTGGGGACCCAACTGGCTGAGGAAGATGCGCTCAGCAACCGCAAGCGAGTGAGCAGAGGTACGACTCCCTATTTCAGTTGTGCCCTGAGACGTAGAGAGGAGAGAAAAGGGATTCAGCTCCAGAGACTGAAATGATTTGGCTACGGGGAGGCAGTAGGAGTTCGAGTGGATTCTGCTGAAGAAGATGGTTTGGCCAGTGGGTTCTAGTGCCCAGCTGGTAGGGAGGTACTTTTCAGCACCCTGGACAGCGTGCGTATTGCCTCCTCTTTCTGCAACCAGAGCCTAAAGCAAGCTTGAGCGCAGCTAGCTCAGACTCAAACCGCTTGCAGACATATCTCTTCCGGGCCATGGGGTCCAGGGTAAGTCCGTAGAGCAATGGACTTGGCTGAAGCCCTCCTGGCGCTCCTTCTGGGCTTGGTCCTAGTCGTCTCGCTTCTGTCCAACCTGCTGGTGCTATTATGTTTCCTCTCCAGCTCCGAGCTCCGCCAGCAAGTGCCTGGACTCTTCCTGGTAAACCTGTCTCTGTGCAACCTGCTGTTGACCCTCTTGAACATGCCCTTTACTCTTCTGGGTCTTCTGTGGCGCCAGCAGCCGGTGGGGGACTGCGCGTGCCAGGCGGCGGGCTTCTTGGAAACTTTGCTGGCGTCCAACGCCATGCTCAGCATGGCCGCCCTCAGTCTGGACAAGTGGGTGGCCGTGGTGTTCCCTTTGAGCTATGCGAGCAAGGTGCGTGGCCGCGATGCTGCGCTGCTGCTGGCCTACGCGTGGCTGCACTCGCTCGCCTTCCCGCTGGCGGCACTCGCCTGTTCCTGGCTCGGCTACAGCGGTACCTACTCGTCCTGCACGGTGCACCTACGGGTCGAGGCGGAGAGAAGGCGCTTTGCCGCCTTCACGGTGGCCTTCCACGCCGCCAGTTTCGCGCTCTCACTCGTGGTGCTCTGCTTCACCTACCTGAAGGTGCTGCGAGTTGCCCGCTTCCACTGCCGGAGGATCGACGTCATCACCATGCAGACCCTCGTTCTGCTGGTCGATATTCATCCCAGGTAACCAGGAGAGGCTGAAGGGAGGAAGGGGTACGCGACACTCGTTCATGAGTCACCTTGCTCAAATCTCTTCCCCTTACCGGCCTTAGCATTGTCTTTTGTAAAATGAGAAGCTGAACAAGTTTGAGATCTCTACTATCTCATGCGGTTCTGACACTTTTCTATATTAAGGTCACATTCACTCACAGACGGGAATGCTGTGATGAAAAAGTCCTCCTCGGGGTTTAGAGCCAGAGATTCTGGGTTTGTTCAGATACCTGCTCTTTTTACCCCGAGCAAGTTATTTACACTGTATAGTTCTGTTTTCTCTCTTGTAAAAGTGGGGATAAGCAATCCCTACCCAGTCTAACTCCTAACTGTGGGAAATGCCTTTGAACTCTGCTTCCTTTTGTATTTTTATTTCTTCTTTTTTTCCTGGAGAGAGCAAGAAGGAGGACTTCCAGCTGGCGTTCAGGCGGGGCCAGATTCAGCGTTATTGCTTATAGCCTTGTTGCATTCACACACGTGCATGAGGAGTCCAATATTCCCCCTTTCAACTTCCATTTTTGTACACAGACAAATGGTTGCCAAAAAATAAGTGGGTACTAATCCCAGGTTCTGCATAAGTGTAAGTGGTGGGGTGTGTGAGTGCGTGGCTGTATTTCTGATAGTGAATTTGCATGTATGAATGTATGAGGTGGATTTGTGAATAAATGTGAATTGTCTGTGTGCTTTTTGTGTTACTGGGGGTCTGTGAGAGTATGCATTTCCAAGAATCTGTATATCTTTGTGTATGTGTATGAGTGTATCTGTGTTCATAAGTTATTTTATGTCCATCAGAGAGTTTGCATATGTTTGGGCATGAGTGTGTGTCTCTCCGTGTGTAAATATATGTGTCTTTGGGCAGCGGATGTCTATGCACTAAGGGACCAATGCGCGGGTGGACCTCGCCAGCCTTCTGGCTTCTAAGATTTCAGGACTTTTGGGCAGGTTGCAAGCGGCATCCTTAGCGACCTGGTTGACTAAATTGGTAATCCCTGGACCCTAAGCATGGAGCTCACGGGGGACCTTAGAGCCTGGCTGTGTAGCGGATGACCTGGGGCTCCATCCCCAGCTACCTTTCCCTGATTAATTCCCTAGAATGCTTCAGGAGAGGGATTGAATGAAGTTATTGAGGGAGCAAAGAGGAGAGAATCCTAATTTTTTTCTCCAGCTTACTTTTCACTTTTTTTTTTCACTCTGCCTGTTCACTCTCAGGCCGAGTCCGACTATTCCCGGCTCTACAAATCCCCCTCGTCCTGCCTCCCATTGTAGATTTAACAAAGAACCTTTGCCCTTTGCCTTGCAGCGTGAGACAGCGCTGCCTTAATGAGCAGAAGCGGCGGCGGCAGAGGGCCACCAAGAAGATTAGCATCTTTATAGGCTCCTTCATCCTCTGCTTCGCTCCTTACGTCATTACCAGGTGAGGCTTGCAGGCTACTTGTTGCTCGGGGAGGATGGCCTGGTACAGCTCCCCTCCCGAGCTCTGAAACCTGGAAGTAGCCCTCAGCCAGGAATGGCTGCCAGTCACACAATGTTACAGCTTCCTAAAAGTGAACAAACTTGTAAGATAACAAGCACTGATTCGCAGAACGTCGGCTTTGGAAGGGAACTAAGAACACAGATGTTAGTCTGGGAGAAACTTTAGGCCACAGAACATAGAATCTCAGCTTTAAGGGACTTTAGAAAAAAAACAACCTCAGTACATATCACAAAGAATATAAGTGCATTCAGGGACCTTAGGACCCAGAACATATACTGCAAACACTAGAAGAGGTTTTAGATTTTAAAACAAAGAATATTAGAGGTCAGAGATCCTTTAGTCTAATCCCCTCATTCGCTGGATGAGAAAACTAAGTTCCAGAACCAGAAGTATATTATCCTTGGTCATTGTTTCCCTTCTGTAAATGAGGCTCAAAGATGACTTGTAATGACAGTGAATGAAATGGCTTGGTGGTCATCACACAACTGATAGACTAGACCAAACTTGGCAAGAATCACCTCAATATTATCTCCATCAAGGGCTTGTCTAACTTCTGCTTAAAGACCAGGGATAGAGTACGCATGATCCATTCCACTTTGGGATGGCTCTCAGTGTTTAGAAGATTTTCCTCATATCAAATGGAGAGCTGTCAGTACAATTTCTATCCATTATACCTAGGTCTAGAAGGGAATTCTTATCAAGAGATCTGTGGTGAGATTTCAGGGCATCCATTAATTTGGATGGAAAAAAGTATATCTTTATTTCAATATATTTTATTTCCTTTGTAATTCCATGTATTTTATTTTATGTATCTACAAACATTTTTTTCAGAGAGTGGATCCATAGACTTCAACAAAAGGGGTCCACTACCCCTGGAAAGATTAAGAATTTCCTGTTGTAGAGCAAATATAATTTGCCTTCTACTTGATAGCTATCCTTCAAATATTTTTAAAAATAAGAACCATGGTCCTTCCCTTAGTTTTTTCTTCTCCAGATTTATTCAACATTTTCAGCTGGGTCAATCCATCCTTCATACTTTCCAAATGCCCTCACTATCCTTTGGCCACTTTACATTTTATCTAAGTCCTTCTTAAAATGTTGCACTAAGAACTAAACAAAATCCTTCAAATGTGATTTAACCAGAGCAGAGGATAGAAGGAATAGAGCCTTCACCATTGATTTCTTCCCCTCTGCTTTGTGATTTATTCCCTTGGAAACCATAGGGAGATAAACTTTAAATAGGGGAAAGTTTTCATAGCTCCCTTATTGAGTGTGTGAGTCCATTCCGCTCCCCTCTTCTAAAGTAGTGCCCTCTATGGGGATATATAAAATCAAAATGTCAACTAATCAATATTCTGCACATGAAGGGCCTGTGAGTCACTTTTGGGCATCTGTTAATTACCATATGCCACCAAGATACAGATCTATGTTTCTTCTCATAGTGTGAGTCTGTAGCCTTTTTCACATGCATCGGGAATGCAAAAAAAATCTCTTTTTTTTGACTAATAGGAACAGAGCAAACTGTAATGTCCTGTTTTGTGGATGCTTGTGCAGAATTATATTATCTCTGTGCTCTAGACATGTTTGAAATAATAAATAAATAACGAATGAACCTTGTTTATTGTTTCAATTTACCAGCCCTGGAGTCAGGAGGACCTGTGTTCAAATCCAGCCTCAGACACTTAACATTTACTAGCCATGTGACCTTGGGCAAATTACTTAATCCCAATTGCCCTGCCTTCCCCTCCCCCCCCAAAAAAACCTTTATGTTTAGTTCTTTTAGAATATGCTTACATTCAAACATAGTAAAATATGACTTGCATATTTATAAAATGTATATATATATGTATATATATGGTGTGACTATAATGTCCTTCTTTTAAAAAAAAGACACTCTGAAATGACTTATCTCCTTCAAAGTAATCACTTCAGAATTTTTGTACATGTTCCAGTAGTGCTGACACTGCTCAAAAAATAATGACAATAACTTACATTTGCATAGAACCCTTTCTAGCTTATAAGACATTTAATTCAAGCAAATAATTTATTAACCTCCAAATCTCTAAAGTATGTAGTACACTTACTATGATCCATTCTTCTTTGGGAAGTGAATAGCTTATAGGGATGGCATTATTTGCCCCATGTAGCAGAGCAAGGATTCAAATTTAGGGCTTCTGTGAGTTCAATTTATGTCTCAAGTTAGAAGAAACTTATTAATTTTGTATTTTAATTTTCTTTATAGGAATAAAAGGAAATCACTGCAGTGTGACTTTGACTAGAGGCTGGTTCCTTATATTCTTCTGTGCATACACCCCCTTCTGCATCAATGCACACACAGTGAGATTGTTCAATGACCAGAAAAGATTTGTCCAAAAAAAAATATCCTGTAAGGTCAGCATAGTGCCAGCTGAGAGGGAATTTAGGAAAGCTGCTCAGCTTTGCTTGAAATTGAGTGATATATTTTCTTTGGGGCTTTCCCTAGATTGGAGAAATGCTACTTTGAACATTAAAATTTCAAAAGCAACATCATTCAGCAGGATGTAGTGAGAAAAGAAGTGGTTACAAAGTTAGAGGACCAAGTTCTGCTACTTAGGACCTGTGTGATCTTGGACCAATCACTTCCTGTTTCTGAGGCTCAATTTCCTCACCTGTTACAATATTCATAATTGAACATTCATGTAGAAAGTTAGAGTTTGAAAAGTGCATTGTGCATTAGAAGGGTAACAAGGCAGTGCAATGGATAGAGCACTAGGCCTGGAGTCGGGAAGAACAGAGTTCAAATCTGATCTCAGATATTTACTAGCTGTGTGATCCTGGGCAAATCATTTAACTACTATTTGCCTCAGTTCCTCTTCTGTAAAATTGGGGGTACACCAGAGAAGGAAATAACAAACCATTCCAGTATCCTTGCCAAGAAAACCCCTTGGACCAGTCCATGGGGTCATGAAAAGTTGGACACAACTGAAAAACAACGTATACATGAACTCATTTAGTCTTCACAACTCCGTAAGGTAGAGAGTAGGAGAGATATTTTCCCCAATTTACAAGTTGGAAATTTGAGCCTCAGAGAAGTTAAGTTTCTCCTGATTCCAGGACTACGTTTTGTTCTAATATCCCACACTTGGATAGACCAAATGATTTCTAAGATCCCTTAAAGCTCTATAGCTTTTAAACTATGACATCATCATCACCCTCATAATAGTAATATAATGCCTAGCATTTATATAATGCTTTAAGGGTGGCAAAGCAATTTGCAAATATTTTATGATTTGATCCTCACAACGACCCTGGCATGTTATTATTGTTCCCATTTTGCTTATGGGTAAACTAAGATGACGATTAAGTGAACGTCCAATTTCACATAGCTAGTAAGTGTCTGAGGCAGGATTTGAACACATGTTCCTGACTCCTGATTCAGTGCTCTATCCACTGCTTAATCTAAGAGTACACCAACATCTCTCCATTTTTCCTGGTGTAACAACCATTCAGATACACTAGGGTGTAGTGGAGAAATGGCATAGTAGAAAGAACATTGAACTAGGAGTCCAAAGTGACTCATTGGGCATGGGTCAGGAAGACCTGAGATCAAATCCAACCCCAGACACTTCCTAGTTGGGTGTCTGACAGCAAATTACATAACTCCTGTTTGCCTCAGTTTTATCATCTGTAAAATAGGGACAATAATGGTACCTACCTCTCAGGATTATTATGCTCAGCACGATGCCTAGCACATAGTAAACGCTGTGTAAATGTTAGCTGTTTCTGCCCCCAGTTGTGCCACATACTAGCCTTGTAGTTTTGGGACAGCTCACTTCCTCTATCTGATCTCTCTCAGCCTCAGTTTTACTCTCTCTAAAATCTAGAGTATTGATGAGGTAATTACCAACTTTAAAATTCTGTGGTTTATGTTTGAAGTTCTCTTCTAAGCCTAAAATTCTGTTATTTTATATTCTTAAATTCAATGTTCTAAGGTCTCTTCCAATCTACATCTTTCTATGTTCTATGTGCTAATATTCTATGTCCTAAGAATCTGTTGTCATTTTATAAAATTCTGAGAGAATCATTCTAGGTAATTTATGTTGATTAAATGAGTAAAATGCATACTCAGTGCTATTCAACCTTCTCTCTTTGAGGAGATTTTGATTTCTATTAAAATCCTATCCCTGCCCTCCCTCCCCATTCCCTATGACAAGCCATGGTTCACCAAAATCCCATTATCAACTCCCACTTATCAGTATTCAACATTTTGAAAATGTCACAGATTTACAAATAATTATGTCCTTAAGATTTAAAAGGGGAAAAAAAAGATTTAAAAGGGGGATTTGGCAGTATTAAGTTATGGAAATTACCAATTTTTTTTTCTCTGTGTGTAAAATGAGGGTAATGATACCTGCTTCCTGCCTTAGCAAGGGGATGTTGTGTCTGTAAGGGCTTCATTAAGCTCCTTGGAGGAACGAATTTTTACCATGGTTATTATCATGCCTGATTTCTCTTTGCTTTAAGCTGAGGAACTATTTTAGAAGTAGATTTCCATAGTCATCTGTGTACACAGAACACAGAATGTCAGAGCTAAGAAGGATCTTAGTGATGACTGGATTCAACCCCTTAATTTTATAGGTAAAGAAAATTGAGGTAATGTGAGAATAATGCATTTGCTCAGTCACACAGTAATTTAGTAAAGGGATCAGGACTAGAATCTTGGTCTTGTGATTCTAATATGTATGGCTGTATCAAGCCTTTATTTTGGCACTCTACCTAATTCTGCCTATCTTGGGCAGTTATCAGTCCTCTGAAATGGCCCCTATTTCAGCAAAACTTCCATTTCTTCAGCTCCCTCAGCAAAGAATCTTGATGGAAGAAAGAAATATGATAAACCAATTTCTGCTAAGATGTGGTTTTTAGAAGACATATTCTGGGTCAAGAAGATCTGGCTTACCTTGTAGCTTAGTGAGGCTGGCTTATTCTTCTCAGAACCTTAGTTACTAGTCATTTCTTAATGTTTAGAATTACTAACCTCCCAGGGGAAAACAATGGGTCTGGGGTCCTAAAAACTTAATTTTTGTTAAAGGAATTTGATACCATTTTGATGAGATCATAAATGGAGCCTATTTAGAAATAATGGTTGGGATGGGAAGAAGAGAGGGAAGTAGAGGGGGCAGTGGAGAAAAACTAGGTGAAAATATAAGGTAATATAAAGAGGACTCAATAGCTAGACTGTCATGAAGTCAGAAGATGAAGGCTCTGCTATTTTCTAGCTGTGTGACCTTGCCTGTATCTCTCATACACTTCAGAGCCTCATTGACCTCAACTGTACAATAGGGTTAACAATTCCTGCTTACTTTAGAGGATTGTTGTGAGGAATTAAACATGGTGAGTGTTTTGGAAGCTTTGAAATGCCCTATGGATGTGGAGTAGGATTGATGTGATTATAGCTTGCACGTTAATTATCCCTTACACACTCCACATGCTGCCATTAACACAATTCCGATCACTTCCATACCTAAACCCACTGGACCTATTGAGAAAAGATTGGTGAAGGAGGTGGGGAAAGGGGAAGGAAGAAGTCAAAAGGATAGAAAGGAGTGGGTTATGTTACTGCCTAGGAAAATTCATAGACTACTCAGAAGTCTCACAATGGATTTAGAATCCCAGGAAGGATTACAGGATGTAATTTAATGGGAAGGCTTTAGTTCTGTCACTGTGTGACCTTGTGGGAGGGGGGCGGGGGAGGAGAATCATTTCACATCTTTGAAACTTGGTTTCCTCATCTGTAAAATGGGTTCTTAGGAGATACTAATACATAGACTGTCCACCTCATAGGATTTGTTCTGAGAAGCAAATAAGATACTGGGTGTGAAAGCACTTTGACAGTAACACTTCATATTTCTAGAAGCCTTTATGATTAATATACTACTTTCTCCACAACACCCTGCAAGGTAGACAGAACATTATCTCCATTTTACAGATGAGTAAATCGAGGCTTAGATTTGTCTTCTACCATACCAATACTAAGTGGCAGATCTAGGGTTTGAACTGAGTTCTCCCAATGACTCAAGGTTTACTACTCTTAATCTAAGATATTTGGAGAGTGAGCACCTTAAATGAGTTTGTCATATTAGACTGTTCAATTTCTTTACAACAGGCTTGTGGAACTCCTCCCATTCATTACAATCAACAACTACTGGGGAGTAATAAGCAAGTGCCTCGCCTACAGTAAGGCTGCCTTGGACCCTTTTGTGTACTCACTGCTGCGGCAACAGTACAAGAAGGCGATGATCAACATTGTCAACCGGCTACTGAGACGAGATTTATATCCTTCATCTGGTTACAACAGCTCTCTTGACACAGAGAATGATTACTGCCTCCATCGACCAAACTGATCTCCACTACGGGGGTTTGGGGATGGAGAATGGGTGGTTTTTAACTACCCTAGTCTATTTCCAGCAAGCCTCTTATATGCTGGGCTGATAGCTGTGATGGGGACCTGGGTCACCTCAGAATGAAAGAGGACGACACTCTCTTTGGGGGCAGCACTGGGTTTGATAGAAGGACTTCAATCAAGGTTAAGAACAAGGGAAGGGACAAAAGGGGTGGATTTTCTTTTCCTATTCCCCCTTGCTGCTAAGCAAGAATTTTGGATTTTCTCTCTAAGCTCTCAGGAGTCAGTGCTCAATTTTCTTATGTGATGCATTGTGGCATCTTGGGGGACTTGGTAAAGCTTTGGTTTTGGAGTCAGGAGACCTAGCCTAGAATCACTGTTCTGATACATGCTGTCTATGTAATTTTGTCCCTTGGGCTTCATCTTTTTCATCTATAAACGAGAGAATTAGACTAGATGATCTCTATGATGCCTTCTAGCTCTAAATCTTATAATGAATTATAGGAAGACTGTGGCAGTGGGAAGGAAAACCCAACAGGAAGACATGGAGAACCTTTAGAATCCTTGACTGACTCTACTTGGGCTGCCTCAGTCCCTTTGTCATCAGAAGAATGCCAAAGCATTGTCATATTTAAGAGGTAGCACTATGGAGAAGGAAAGGAACTGGATTTGTGGCCAAAAGACCTAGGTACAAATTCCAGCTCTGCTGCTTACCACCTATATGACCTTGGGCAAGTCACTTTCTGTCTCTTAGCCTCAATTTCCTCATCTCTAAAATGTGAGGAGTTAGACTTTATGGCCACTATAGCCCTTTTAGCTCTATATCTATGATTCAATTCAATATATCTTCTTATCTGCTCCTTCTCTCCCAAAGAGTTTGGCTTGGTCTATTGGCAAGTTAATAAACTTTAGATTTGTCTATTTACTTTTATTTTGATATCATGCCAGTCCAGCATTTCTGTCTGGAAGGGTAGCCTAGGATGGTCAAAGAAACTAGCAACTTTATTGCTGAAATCTGTCATGCTTTACTCCTGGATGGGATAATGAACAGTTTCATTTGGAGCATGGGAGAGTTTTTCACTACACACCATGAGAGCTAAGAGTCTAGTGTCTACAGTAAAGCAGAGTGATTATAAACTGGAACTTAGCTTCCCCATACCATGAGTAGAGTATTCTTTTTTTCTTAAGCAAGCTTTGAACCAAAAGACCTGATGTTTTGATTTTCACTATCAACCCACCCCCACCATAGTGCCCCATTTGTCAAAGAATCAGTGGAATTAGAGTCTGATTTTTCATCAAACTTCTAACATCTCGTGAGCCATTAATGAGGAGGGGATGGGGGAAGAAGACTTGGAGTGCCAGATGTTTGCACAATCATTTATTGGACAATATTCAGGTCTTGAATCATTATCTATAACCTGATATGAAAATTACCAGGCAAGTTTAAGATATGTTGGGATAGTTCCATTTTCTTTCTTCTGTAAACCACATATCCAAGAAAAGGACTAGAAAATACAAGCCTGGATTTTCATTTATTCCCAAAGACTTGGCTCTTCAAGAGCTCAAAGGCAATACGCGTCCCTATATACCAACTCAACTGTTTGTCATTTGAGTTGCTAACAGATTGCTTCTTATTTGACCCATTTCAGTGGGTTATCACCTAACTCATGCATTTGATTGAATTTACCTTGATTTGTTTTCAAACCATTTGTATGTTCCATTGTCAAGTCAATCAAATATCTGTTTGGTAGCAGTATGATGGGATGGATAGAGCAACATTCTAGGAGTTGGGAAAATTGGATTCTGGGTCCAGCTCTGCTGCTAGTTGACTTTGTGACCTAAAGCAAGTCTCATACCTCTACAGTCTCAGTTTCCTGGTATGTCATAACTAAGGTGTTGAATTAGACTCTCTGATTCATTGCAGCTCTAACATTTTGTGATTCTGGCTAACATTCAATAAATGACACTGACTTTGATTGTGTTATTACAAATCCAAGTTATATTGACTGAATGCCCACTTTTCTAGGTCTAGCTAACTCCACCATGTTTGCAAAATGGAGGGAAATGGATTTTCACAAAGGAAATTACTGCAAGAATCCAAGTTGGTGAATAAAATGTGAATACTGGGAAAGACTTCTGAGATAATTTCATTATTTTACAGATATGGAAATAGGTCAATCTTAGGGAAGTGAATCATTCTAGGCTACTCCACTAGAGGGTAGCAGAATGAGGATTCATACCCAGGTATCTTCATTCTGAACTTAGTGTGTTTTTCTACCACACAAGATGGTTAATATTGTTAATGAAACCAGAACTCAGTTTGTGGCTTAAGGTAGAATTTAATTTCTTCAGTGATCCCTCCCCAACCCCTAATGGTGAAAACTTCTCCAAAAAGCCCTTCTACTGCTTTCTTAGCATGTGAGTCATGTAGGTCTCAATGCAGTAAAAATAATTCTGCTTATGTTAAATTGGAATGTACTGTCCTGTTTTGTCCCTTAAGTAAAGTGTCCATTTTATGTCTTTGTAAATAAAATATTGGGAGGAGGAGCATTTGTGTGAAAAAGACATTGCCTATTTGTCACAGATTTCCCACCTATTCCCCTGATACCTTAGGAAACATTTCTTAAGGAAGTTTGTCATCACTGTGAAACAGTCAGCGATCTTTCTTTGGGGAAGAATACAAAAGATTTGTTTGTTTTAGGTGAAATTGCTTTTTTAAAAAAATAAGCATTTTGATATAGACTGGACTCACTATTGGTCACTGGACATCAGCCTCAGTGGATGGGATACTCATGTGGAATGTACTGTTTCTTCAGCCGTTCTTGGCCTTGATTTTGTTCTTTTAGTGCTGTGAATATTGAGGAAAATACTTCACGTGTCCTTCAGTGTATCATGAAGATATGTGATTTTCCAAGTGATTTCTAAACCAATAAAAGTTTCATTTGAGTGTTTGCCATTTTTTGGGTTGAAAATGAATCTAGCCATACATCATGCCTATAGAGTCAATTATTGATCCAGCAGAGAGCATGGATGTATGTTGAATAGCTTTGGATAAGTAGAATGACAACTCCCATCTCTATAGGGCTATATAGTTTGCAAAATAATTTTATTTACAATGGCCAATTGAGATAAGTACTGCTAATTCCTGATTAGTGCAAATAATGAATCGTGAGAAGTGATTGTATTATTTGAATTTGCACTGCACATTTCCATAGGTTAGAATGAATTACTACATAAAAATAACTGTAAATTGTACAAATTCCTCTTTTACACATGAGACTCAGAGTCATAACTTAGTTACAACCACTTGGCTAATAATTGGCAGAGATGATACTTGAGCCCAGATCTTTCATGTGTACCTACCAAGTCAAATGTTCTTTTCAATATGCCATATGCCCTGTAATGGGTAAGAATTTGAACTGAACCATCAGTCTAGATCTTTTCACCTCGAAAGTCATCCAGACTATATCCTTAAACACAACTAATGAATGACCTTTCAAATGCATAGATGAGAACCTTCAAAATACCTGGCATATAGTAAATTCTGTTCACTTTTCTTTTTCTTTATTTTCTCTTCCTTCCCTTCCCTCCCCCTCTTCTTTTCCTCCCTCTTCCCTTCCCTTCCTCTTCCTTTCCTTTCTTCTTCCTCTTCTCCTTCCCTTCCTTTCCCATCTCTTCCCTTCCTTTCCCTTTCCTCTTCCCTTGCCCTTCTCTTCCTTTGCCTCTGGTAACTCTTTAGGTAATTCTTTAACTCTTTGATTCACATAATTGAGTATAGTTTACAACAACAATAACAACATATTTTTGTGTATATATATATATATATATATATATAAAACAATATTCTAGATCATGTCTTCATGGACTTATGGGAAATGTAGTGCTATGACTTACAGGTAAAAAATTGCAAGACTCAGGAAGAAAATTACTGAACTGAAATGGCTAAGCACAAAGTCTGTTTTAGTTGGAGAGATGAATAAGTTGATATATTTTAAAGATACTAATGCTGGAGACAGGGGAAAGGCATGAATATTGATAAAGCCCTGTTTGATAGTCCATCTAGTCAAAATTCAAAGAATGGGTAAAAGGCTGAAATGAACCAAAGCTGCAGCCTATTATTGTTCCTTGAGATCAGCAAAAATACAGTAATTAAAGTTTAACTCCTTTCCACTTACCCCTTCCTCTATGTTTTCAGTTAGCTTTCATTTCTCTTTTTAATTATGGTTTTTAATTTATTTCAACTAACAAAATTTTACTTTATCTCCCTTTCATCCCCTTATGAAAAAAAGAAAAAAATACCTCTTGGAACAAATAACTATCTTGTCAAGCAAGAAAAAGTTCCATATTGATAATGTAAAAAAAAAGGTTTAATTTTCACTCCATCATATCTTTATCCAAAGGTAGGTCCACAGAAGGCATTTTTTTTTACATTTTCCAGCACATGGTAGGTGCTTAATAAATGATAGTTAAATAACTGACATGATTTCTCTATTTCTCTATTTAAGCTGTTTTTAATTCTTGATTTTGTCTTATCTAAAACTATGATAAGTTATAAACTCTCTGTGGCTCATATCTATCAACTGTGCACAAAGGGATTGAGGTGGAGGAAGCCAGTGAATAACTGTGAATACAGAAATAAAAAAGGTCTTAAAATAACTGGGGTTTCCTAAAAGATTTGGGAGTTTTGAGATAAGAGATTTTTATGAGCTTCTTCTTTTTAACTCATATTTTAATTAAAATTAATTTGATTACTCTTTTTAGTAACTCTTATAATCTGCTAAATAGCTGAGAGATACGAGCTACATGATTTGGAACCAATTACCCCATGACTATTGAGCAATAAGTAAGCAAGTTTCAATTTGTATGGAGTGGTAAGCCTCTCAAGGAAGCTTCTGACTATGCAGAGAGAAGAATAGAATAAAGGCATGGACCAAGGCATGGCCACTCCCTGGGTCACCTAGTGAATGAATAAAGATGTGGTTTGGGAGGAGTGGGAAACTCCAAATTCCAAAGTTAAAGTTATTTCTTCATCTATGCAGCTAATCTTACCTGCCAGTGCCACCTGCTGGTTACACATACTATATGGGTTATATAATATTATAATAATTATATAATATCTGCATAGGTAATAGCTACATAGCTGTATAACATCTATATGAATTCCAATCAATCAATATTTATTAATCAGTTACTATATGTCAGGCATCATGCTAACTGCTGGGGATACAAATAAGAAAAGGAAAGATAGTTCCTCCCCTCAAAAAGTTTACAGTCTAATGGGGGAAGAAAATGCACAAAGGAAGCTGAAAAGGGAGTAGTGGTGAGGAAGAATGTACCTGGCAAGGGGGCACAATGGACTCTAGTCAAAGAAGTGTAACTGATGGGAAATGGAGAATTAACTGGTCTGGGAACCCACATTAAATGTAGACTTTGGGAGTTCTTTGATCACTTCTCCAATCAGAGAAGCAGTGGGTACTGAGGCTCCTAATGAGGTACGAGTACTAAAACCGATGTTATCTCACAGGATGATGAGTTTCCTGGTGATGAGCTTTTCTGGTGGCATGATTGTGGTGGAGTTCAGTCCCAGGAGTGCAGCTGATGCATTGCAGAGCCAGGATGTCTTTTCTCTTCTCATTGTGCCCTTATGTTGCTTTTCCTGGGTGTAGTAGCTCTGTTGAACAGGTTGAGTAGTCCATAAAGTAAGTTCTTAATGAATGCTTATCTATCACATCACATGATATCACATCTCTCTGTCTCTGTCTGTCTCTGTCTCTGTCTGTCTCTGTCTCTCTGTCTCTCTCTGTTTCTCTCTGTCTCTGTCTCTGTCTGTCTCTGTCTCTCTCTCTCTCTCTCTCTCTCTCTCTCACACACACACACACACACACACACACACACACACACACACACACGTCCTGGTACTTGAGGACAGTAAGTTCTAGATTTGTTAGAGGAAGCCTAAGTTCCAGTCCTAAACCTTCTATTAGCTTGCTGTCAGTGACTTAAACCAAATTACTTTTTATCTCTGTTCCTCAGTTTTCTTATCCATCAAATAAAAATAATATCTATTACTCTTCTATATATCTCACCAGTTCAAAAAGAAGATGAAGGTAGAGGTTGTGAAATCACTTTGAAAATTTTAACAGCCTAGAAACTAGATGTTGCTAGAAGAGCTCTGATCTAAAAGTTAGAAAACTTGAGTTCTGGTCCCAGTCTTCCTAACTTCTAGAACTATAGAATCTCAGAGCTGGAAGAGTTATCTAGTTCAACTCACACCTAACAATAATGCCCACTGATAACATCTTGGTTTTGACCTCCTTTCTTCCTTGCTTCTCTTCATTCCATCCTTCACACAGATGTCCAAATTATGCTCCATCTTCAGTGGCTCATTGCTATCTACATAATAAAATGCAAATTTCTGATCTTATCATTTAAGACCCTCATCAGTCTGGCACCAATGTATACCTCTCCAAACTTATTTCACACTATTCCACTTTATCAACTCAATATTCTGCTCCATTTCCTAATTCTCATGCTGATCTCCACACCTTTGTATTTCCCTTGGAAAGTTTATGTATTGATCTGAATACTGTTCCATTTCTGGGATTCACTTCTCCATATTGCCATCCTCCTTGAAATCTTTCCTTTCAATCAAGGTCCAATTTATATCCCAATTTATCTATGACATTTTAATTTCCTCCATTTTGAGGAGATCCTTCCTTGCCCATTATCTCATGATTCTCTTTTTGATTTCTTCCCCATATTTTTCTCAACCACAATTTTATTATTAGTTACTTGTAGACATTTCTTTCCTCCTATTTGATTACAAACTCTTTGAGAACAGAAACTGTCCTTTTGTTTTTGTATCCCTAGTTCCAAGTCCAAGGTCATTAAATCAAACAATATACATTTATTAAGTGCCCATTGTGTACCAAGCATTGAGCTAAAGATTGGAGATGCAAAGGTAAAAACTAGCCCCAGCTCTCAGGGATCTCAGTCTAATGTGGGAGACAATATGCCAACAATGTTAAACAAATAGGCTAATATAGAATAAATTGGAACTGATCAATAAAGAAAAGACACTAGAATTAAGGGGGTTATACATATTAGGTACTTCATGAGTTTTTTGGATTGAATTGAAATAACTAAGCTTTTGTTGAGCACATACTATGCCACACTGTGCTAGGTTCTATGGATACAAAGAGGTATAAAAAATGATCCCTGTGCTAAAGGAGTTTAAAATCTAGTTGGCAGTATAGAAACATACAAGGTGACCTGAAAATTTTAGTGCAGGAACCCTATATTAAGTGAAGCAGCCTGTAATAATGGGTAGAGAGCCAACTTCAAACCAAGAAGAGCTGGGTTCAAATTCTGCTTCTGACACATTGGTTATGTGACTCTGGGCAAGTCAAAGTCCCAGGGACCTCTCTAAAACTATAAGTTGCAGAGAAGGTGCCTGCCTGCTTATATTGGTGGAGGGAGTTTTCTCACATGGATGTCCATTTCCCGTATCAATGAAGTCATATGCAAATTTATCAATGCAAATCAAATGCAAAAATATATCAATGAAGTCGCAGAGAAAGTCTCTGTCCTTGTAAAATATATAAAACAATATATCATAAATGCCAAATGAGTGGTGTAGACATGGAAGATCAAATCCAGAAGTACCTCAGAACATCTAATTTCTGATTTTGAAGGGAACTTAGGTACCATTCATTCTAACCCCCTCAATTCATGGAGAAGAAAAATAAGACTGACTAGATGATATTTGCAAAGTTCCATCTCTGAATTTTATAATTCCTTAGTAGTTCTTAACAGGAACTAATCTCTTTTTTTTCTCCTTTCAAAAGGAAAAAATTAACCATCTCTGTCCCTTCCCCCCAACTGTCACTTGGATTTCCCATCTCCCCTGGAATTGGCTTCATTTTGCTCTTTTAGATATTTATTTTAGAACAAGATCTGTGATTAAGGGTGTTCCATGGAATTCTAAATAGGTCCAAGGAGAGCCTTCTAGGCCAGACTCATTATTGGCTTTGCCATATAATTAAATCCCTAGGTCAGACAGCAACCCACCACTGCTTATTACTGGCAAAAGCTTGAGTGAAGGGTTTGAAGAGGAAGGGAAGGGAAGAATCATACAGTCCATTGCTGACTGCTTGGGGACCACCAGTAACTAGGCAGGGGAGATGTGACTGAGTACCTGATCTGATTGCTTCTACTGTCAAGTGGATAGATCAATGTTAATCACCATTGTGGGAGCTTCTTTGGACATAGTTAATTGAAGGATCTGCTTACATGACTAAGAGAAAATATAATTTTGCTCTTGAGTGGGTTTTAATTTTTTTTAATCCACCCAAAGCTGAGATTCCATCAAGTTGAGGAGACAAGCTGATAATGCTAGCTTACACTTTGAGGATTTGCTTTGAGGATTATAAAGGATTTTGCTTCAACTGTTGAGATCATAGGTAATTTGACAATTTCATTCTCATTTTAAGGATCACTAGACATAGACCCAGAAAGTAGAGGCAACTGGCTTGGAGTCACACATCATAGTAAGTAGCAGATCTTGGATCAGAAACAAGGTCAGACTTTAAGCAGATCTTTTCATTGCAAGAGAGAATTTTTGCAAAGTAAGATAGAAAAGAAGAAGGCAGATCAAGTTTTGGTTGAAGGAATGAAACTGATAAGGAGTGGCTAGGTGGCACAGTAAGTAGAGCACTGGCCCTGGAGTCAAGAGGACCTGAGTTCAAATGTGACCTCAGACACTTGACAAACTTACTAGCTGTGTGACCTTGGACAAGTCACAATCCCAATTGCCCTCCAAAAAAAGGAAAAAAATGATTTTTAAAAAAAGGAATGAAACTGATTTTGGAGCAGATAGTGATCTGAGTCTAAAGTATGGCAGGGTGATGATATAACCGTGACTTTGTCTCAGGGTGTTGACATGGGGCAGATGGTGTCCTTCCTCATGGACTTATCTTCTAACTTGCCAACCTTGGTCCTTGCAAAACTCCTCTAGATCCCATGCCCAGCTTCCTATAACTGTAGCTGAACACTTTATTCCCTCACCAAGCATTCCATGCCTAAAATGCTCTCCGTCCCCATCTCTGCCTCCTTCAATTCCCAACTAAAACCCTACCTTGTACAGGAAATTTTCTCTATCCCTTTTAATGATAGTATGTCCTCTCTGCTGATTATCCCCCATTTATCTTGTATATATCTTATTTGAACAATTTTCCACATATTAGTGAACTCCTTAAAATTGGAACCATATTTTTTTCACTTTCTAAAATCTTTCTTTGTATCTCTAGTGCTTAGCATGGTGCTGGGCATATTGTAGATGTTTAATAAATACTTTTTGCCTGATGCTGGACAGTAAATCTCTCCCCTCCAAATTAATGTCTCCCAGGGACTCTCTTCTCCCATCTTCACTTTGTCCCTCTCAGGACCTGGGTAGGGGTAGTGACAGTGGTTGTACTGTCAGCAGTTGTCAGTTGGGACTCCCTGGGGTCCCTTTGGCTCACCCTTCCCTTATGTCAGCCAGTCCTGTAGAGGACCACTGCTATTTACCCCAACTGAATTTGCTCCAGAATTGGTGCCTATTCTCTGGGACTTACGTAGGAAAAAAGTTGGTCACATTCATTAAGACTCATTTTTCCTCTTGTAAAGAACGAGTCCAGGAAGAGCTTTGAAAGTGATTGATCTTTGAGCACAAACTAGTTGAGAGTGGGCAGGAGAACAATTCTTCCAGGATTTTTGAGCTGAAAGGGACCTTAGATAGTCTAAGTTCCTTATGACTAGATGGGGCAAAGGAGGCCAGCCAGATAAAGGGATTTGGTCAAGATCATCCAAACAATAGGTAGCAGACCTAAGATTTGAACATAGGTCCCCTGAAACACATACCTTGCTCTCCTTCCACCATACTGCTGTCAAAGAACAGAAGTGACTTGTTCAGAGTCACATGGACAGTAAGTTAACAGAGTTGGTAGTTTTGAACACTGAAGATCATGAGTTGTTGCTGTTAGTTGTGTCCAACTCTTCATGACCCCATTTGGGTTGCCTTTGGGCAAAACACTGGATTGGTTTACCATTTCCTTCTGTAGCTCATTTTACAGATGAGGAAACTGAGACAAAGAGGGTGAAGTGACTTGCCCAGGGTCACACAGCTAGTAATTGTCTGAGACTGGATTTGAACTCAGGAAGATTCATCTCTGAGAGCTCTGAGTCTGGAGCTCTATCTGCTTCACCACCTAGTTGCCTAAGGCTAAGTAGAGATCACCTAATCTTAGCCCTTTATTTTATA
>CM053601.1:138394757-138429317 GCA_028646575.1 Pseudocheirus occidentalis
GAAACTAGGTGGCATAGAGCATTAAATCTGGAGTCAAGAAGACCTGAGTTTGAATCCAGCCTCAGATGCTAACTAGCTGTGTGACATTGGATTTGGGCTATTTGCTTCAGTTTCCTCATCTGCAAGATGGGAATAATAATGGTACCTACTTTCTAAGGTGGTCGTGAAAATAAAATGAGATAAAATTGTAGGACTCTTTCCAACACATTAGTATGGATGTCAATACTAACTAATATCCCTTGAATCCTAGCCTTTTCATTCCCACTGTCATTTTCCTCTTCCAATCCTTTATTATTCATTCGAACACCCCCAATGAGCCCCCAAGCCTCTAGCATCTTGTTCCTGACAGGATATTTTATACGCACTTCCAGATTAGATTTCATGATGCACAATTCTGAATACACCATACTTATTTTTATTTTTTTCAATTTAAATATATTTATTTTAATTTGTGGAATAAAACAAGCATTTCCATAACATACCACAATATGATTACACATGAAAGCACAAATCTTCTATGTATGATTTGCTATTCCTTTTAACTATACAACAAAGTTGTCATATAAATTTCCTTCCGCCTCTTTTCCCCATTTTTTTCTCCTGCCACACCTCAGAGATGGCTACCATTAGACACAAAGAGGTATATATATAAAATTATTCTATACATATTTCTATTTATCAGTTCTTTCTCTAGATGCAGATAGCATCTTCCTTAGTATGTCCTTCATAGTTAATTTGGGTATTTAAAATAGTCAAAATGACTCATTCACTCAGTCATTTTTAAAACAATATTGCTGTTACTGTATGTTATATTTAATAAGGGACCATGGAAACATAGATTAAAAACTAATTGGAGATTAAACAACCTAATCTTAAAGAATGGCTTAAGGTACACCACACTTATATTCAAAATGCTGCCATGGCTTCTTATTCCCCACTGGGTTGAAACCAGACTTTCTTACTTGCCTTTCAAGGGCCTTTCCAACCTTACTTTGTAGTAATATCTTCATATGCTCTAGAATCCAATTAAGTCAGACTATTTGACCTCCCCCTCCCTCACCCTATGTAGCTTGCCTTTATACCCTCTTTATTTTAGCCTTTGCTCACACCATTCCAAATGGCTAAAATGACTTTCTCATCCCCTTTCATTCTTCAGAGTCTTCCTCAAAGGTTACCTCCACCTGGAAGCCTACTTTGGTCCATCTAGTCATGAACGATCTTTCCTTTCTCTGACATTACTTAATATTTGGCATATGCCTTCTGCTTTATGTCACATTCTCTTATGCACTGTAGTTATTTTATTATATATAATATTTGTATGTGTTTTTTATCCCTTCTGCTACATCTTGGAGCCATATGAGGATAGGAATCATATCTTAAGTATTGCCAAACACAGTTTCCACATGTTGTTGTTGTTCAGTTGTTATCAGTTGTGTCTGACTCTCGATGACACTGTTTGGGGTTTTCTTGGCAAAGATACTGGAGTAGGTTGCTGTTTCCTTCTCCAGGTCAATTTACAGATGAGAAAACTGAGGGAAACAAGATTAAGTAATCTGCCCAGCATGACACAGCTAGCAAATGTCTGAAGGCAAATTTGAACTAATGAAGGTGAGTCTTCCTGATACCAAGCCCAGTCCTCTATCCCCTGGACCACTTAGATGCCCATATAATAGGTGTCAAATGAATGGCTGAATGAATTTTTCTGTTCTAAATTCCCTTTTATTTCAAATATTCTGAATTGAAAGGTTTCTTTCTGTTCTGAATTCTATTTTTCTACGGTCATCCGTAGCTCTGATATTCTAAGCTCAATATTTTATGGTTCTTTTCAACTCCAACATTCTTTGATTTCTAAGATGTCTCTTGATCTTTGGGGAAATCTCCAAGGATTTAACACATGATCTCTTGTGTTATGGTACCTACTCTCTTCAATCACTCCAGTTCTCTGAAATGGGCTTCTTATCTACAATAGAGTATCATCTCTGCTAGAACACTTCCAGTGACAGGGAACTCATCTTCTTCTGAGGCACATAGCCGATTTCACAATTCTATTAACACTTGGCTGAATCAGCCTCGCTATCATTCCTGTTCATTGCTTCTATATATGCTTCCTAGGGTCTTGTAGAGGTAGGTCCAAGAACCCCCCTTGGAGGTTGCAACTCTTTAAATATTGGAAGATGATAATCATATTCACCCTTAGAACTACTGTAAGTTAATATTATACCATGCTATATTATATCATAAATCATATTACATCACATTGCATCATATCATGTCACATTATATTGTTATATTATGTTGTATATCATCTAAAATATACATGACACACCATTATAGTTTAGTATAATATATCACATATTTTAATTTATCATATCTCATATCATATCTTTATAGAGACATATACATATGCATATCCTCTTCTCTCTTATTCCTCCTCATGCTTGTCTGATGACTCCTTCCCAGAACCTTTGGTGGATTATCATCCTTATCATCCTCCCTACCTGTAGAGACATCTCAAGGTTCTGTCCTGGGAAGTTTTCCCTTTTCTTTTTATGCTCACTCACTTAGTGATCTCATTAGTAATCATGGATCCAATTGTCATCACTATATAAATGAATCTCAGATTTATATGTCCAGCCCTAGACTCTCTCCTGTGATTCAATTTTGAGAACTGCCACTTGGGCACAGTGGATGTCCCATAGATGACATCTCAAATTCAACACGTCTAAGACTCAATTCACTATCCTCCACAAACATCCCTCTTATGAACTTCCCTATTGCTATTGAGGGCCTCATCATTCTTCCAGTAAGTTACTCAGTTTTTAAACTTCATTCTTGTCCTTGTCTCCTTTGCTCAGTGTATCCAATCAGTTGCTGCACCTTGCCATGTTTATCTCTACAACATTTTTGCACATGCCCTCTCCTCTTTACTAATGTGACTGCCACTCTAATTCAAGTGCTCATCACCTCTCACTTGGACTATTACAATGGACTCCAATTTGTTCTCCCTACTTCAAGCCTCTCTCCACATTAGTGCATCTTCTACATGGCTATAATTGATTTTTCTAGACCAAAGTTGGATCATATCACTCTATCCACAAAGAAAGAAGGGAAGAAAGGAAGGAAAGAAAGAAAGGAAGGAAGGAAGGAAAGAAACGAAGTAAGAAAGAGAGAAAGAAAGAAAGAAAGAAAGAAAGAAAGAAAGAAAGAAAGAAAGAAAGAAAAGAAAGAAAGAAAGAAAGAAAGAAAGAAAGAAAGAAAGAAAGGAAGGAAGAAAGGAAGGAAGAAAGAAAAGGATGGAGGGAGAGAAGGAGGGAGGAAGGAAGGAAGGACAAAACAAAAACAAAATATCAGTGACTCCTTTTTTACCTATAGAATCAAGAGTAAACTCTACTTGACTTAAGATTTTCCATAATCTGGTCCCAATTTGCTTTTTCAGTTTTATTCCATATTGCTTCACTCCAAATAGTCCATGATCTCAAGCCAAATTACCCTTCCCACACTCGCTCACACATGACATAACATCTATCTCCATGATTTTCTTACTGGCTTTCTCTCATGCCTGGAATGTACTCCCTCCTCACCTCTACTTCTTAGAATCCTTAGCTTCAGTTCAAGGGTCATATTCTACATGAAGGTTTTCCTGATTCCCTTCCCCAGCTGCTTCTGCATTCCTCCAAGTTACTTTTAAAGCCCTTCCTAACCAAACCTATTTCTGTCTTTGGTCTCCATGTACTTTCTCACACAAGTTGCTACATCTCCTATAATGGAAAGACGCCTATGTCTTAAGATACCTATGACATTGGTAAAGTGACTTTCCCTCACTGGACTTCAGTTTTTTCATTTGCAGAAGAGAGGGTTTTGGTTTAAACAACGTCTAAAGTTCCTTCCAAGCCTAAAATTCAAGGAATCTTTGGCTGATCCTCTGGGTGAAACTCCCACACTGGCTAATCCTTAAAATGAGTATATTGGAACCTGGGGGTTGTCTTATAACTAGAAGTGGCATTTCATTGTATGAACTTGATCATAATCTTTATCAAACAAGCAAGGACCTTGGGGAGCCCCCTCAGCCTCTTTCCTCAGATCATTGAGAGGACTGAAGACTGAGTCCTATGTCAGATAATGTATCTAAGTGAGTATAGCCCATGGAATGTTCAATCCAGATTTTATCAATCTTTGAGATGGTCATGGTTGCTTGGTTACTTAAATGAGGTTCAGTTGAGTTCAAATTAATTTGACAAAACTGTATTAAACATCTACTATTGGCATGAACCTTGCATGTGGGCTTGGGCTACAAAGTCAAGTCAAATCAACCAGTATTTATTTGTTAAGTTCCAAGTATGTGCCAGACCTTATGGTAAGCATAAGGATATAAAGAAAGACAAAAACAGTCCCTGCCCATAAGGAGTAGGAGGGAAACAATATGCAAGCAATTATGTACAAAGATTATATAAACAGAATAAATTTGAGATAAAAGCACTAACATTAAGAGAGAGTGAAATGATATTCCTGCCCTTGTGGAGCTTATAATCAATTTTGGAGATCAATTAATCAACAAATATTTCTTAATATCCTTCAATGTGTCAGGTAGTCTGCTAAGCTTGGGAGATTCAAAGGAAAAAATAACAATTCCTGCCTTTGAGGAGCTTACACTCTATTGGATAAGATGTACACAGATTTAACATAAGTCACAGCACATTGTAATAGGTGTTGATATTTCTAGAAGAATGGAGCACAGTACTGTCTGGAAGTAGAAGAGATGGCAGGAGGACCTTTGGTGTGTGTGTGTGTGTGTGTGTGTGTGTGTGTGTGTGTGTGTAAAACAAAGACAAAGAGACAGAGATAGAGAGAGATGGAGACACCAAAAGACAGACAGAGAAGAGACAGAAACAGGCTGATAGAGACACTGACAGAGGGACAAAGAGAGAGATAGAAAGAACATAGACAGGGAGCCAGGGGAAATAGAAACAAGGGCAGAGACAGAAAGAAAGGAGAGAGAGACACACACAGGAAGACAGAGATAGACAGACACAAGGAAACAGAGAGACAGAGAGAAAAAGACAGAGGTGAGGGATGGACAGAAGGGAGACAAGAAGGAGAAGAGAGAGAGGGGTTTTCCTGGGGGCACTTTTGAACCTTTAGATCTGCTGAAAAAAGTTGAATGAGAGTTCAGGATCAGTCACATCTGAAGTTGTCAAGAGTTATACCATCTTCAGCTTATGATGATGGTGGTGGTGGTAATGAAATTTAGCCTAAAACAGTTGAACTGCATTGTGCCAGCTAAGCTAAATTCTACTTTCGTTTCCTAAGAGTGCCAGATAGGGGAACTGGGCATATATAATGCCAATATCCATTTTTTAGTACTTTGAATGCCTTTAATATCTTAAAGGTTAGAAACACCCTTTCCTAACAACAATCTTATGAGGCAGAGAGTGTGGGTATAATTACTGTAAAATTGTATATGACTGTAATTGTAATAGTAGGTAATAATAGAGTTTACCAAATCTATATCTATCTATACTGTTCAGTTCATAAGTTCAAAATAAAAATTAATTTTAAAATAGAAAGTTTAACGATTAACACACAGGTGATAAGTTTCAGAGATAGGATTAGGATCCCAACTCTTCCATAGTTTCAGGCCAACTCCCATGTAACTTTAGGGCAAAGGAGACATCAGACAAAATCTTATAATAAATGAGAGGAAGGAGGTGCCGTTGTGCTGTCCCTTGGAAGTTCAGATGGGGTAGTACTCCCTGCAGGAAGTTTCTTCTCAGACACCGGAGCAGGACTTTTCCACACCTGTGATGATCTTATTGCTAAAGGGGTCCTCCTAAACACTTCCTCTTGAGAAAGCACCCCCTCCCCTTGTGTGGGAGGGGCCACTGGGGATGGTGGCCCAGTTTCCAGCAAGATTGTATGACAGCTGGGGCTGATGGAGATAAGACTGCACAATGCATCCTTAGTCCCCCAGGACCAAAGAGAAAGGCAGATCCTGTTCGGCAGCAATTGCCGGCACATTCGAGGGCCACTGGGGAAGAGAAATGCTTTGGGGATGCTTATCTGATTTTAATTAAATTCCTCCCAACAAAGGCTGCACTTGTTACTTTAAGTCACAGGTATGGTCATGGGCAGATGGGGACTGGCCTGTGTTGGAATGAAAATCATACTGAAAGCAGCCGTTATTTTATCAAGTCGTCTATCCATTAAATTTTTACTATTGCTGGACACCAGAGGGTAGAGGACCCGGATCTCCGGACTCTCAGGTTAACTCAAGTTCTTAAGTGGTGAATGATTTGCTTGACGTCAGTGAAAATAGGAATGGGTCCCCCCCCCTTTGCTCTTCCCTTCTCTTCCAGGTGATTTTGCCTTTGGCTTCTGGCCTCCTTGTGTCCTTTGATAACAGTCCAAATTGAATTTCTCTCTCAGCAGGAATCTCTCACTGAGTCCTTGAAAGCCTCCGTTAGGGAAGACCATATGTACTTTGTGCTCTGAGATCAAAGAGAAGTTGGGATTTGAGGGCAGGAGTCCTTAGAGTCACCTTTCCTCCCATTTGTTGGGCCCATTAGCTCCTCCTTCCCTCCCCATCCAGGGTCCCAGCTCAGGAAAGTGGAACTATTAGTTTTTCATTCATTTCAGTTGTGTCTGACTCATGATCCCATTTGGGTTTTATCGACAAAGGTACTGGAGTGGTTTGCCTTATCCTTCTTCAGCTCATTTTAGAGGTGAGAAAATTAAGGCAAACAGTGACTTGCCCAAGGTAACAAAGTTAATAAGTATCTGAGGCCAGATTTGAACTCAGGAAGATGAGTCTTCCTGACTCCAGTCCTGGCACCGTTTACCTAGCTGTCTAACAGGGCATCCAGCTGCTTCAGGAGGTCATGAACTCTTCATCCTCAAACAGAGTACAGATGATCATTTGTTGGAAGAAATTCCAAAGAGGATTGTCTCCCAGGTATGGATTAGACCATAAAATTTCTGAATCCCTTCCGTACCTGAAAGAGATCATGATTTTGTGAGGCCCACAGTAAACCCTAGTGTTTGCTATAGCTGAACTCAGTAACCAGGATGATTGAAGTGACTAAACCCAAAGTCATAGAACTACCAAGTTAATGTCTACATCCCCATGACTTCCACCTACTAACTCTAGTTTTGCTATCTGAACTATATAGAATAAGAACAACATTTCCCCCTAAAATCCAGACAGTAATAACCAAGTGGATGAAAAATACCTGTTGTCCAGATTGTGCAGCTGAATGAACAACCTATAGAGACCACTCATCTATCTAGAGACCACATATTCTATTACCTTTCTCTCTCTCTCTTTCTCTCTCTCTCTCTCTCTCTCTCTCTCTCTTTCTCTCTCTTTCTCTCTCTCATTCTCCTTTTCCTTTGATTATCTTGCACAGGGATCAGGGACCGTGAATGAACAAGAGAGGTATATGCTAGTTTGCCTTTATAAAACTGCAAAGTCCTCTTAATGACCTCAAGTTTCCCTCTGAAACAGAGGCCTCTCTGAAGCAATATTGTTAATACTAATTTAGGTCTACTGATGATATTCTATGGAGTCAAGTATTAGAACATTGCAATTGGAACAGTTACCAAATAACTGAAGTTGAGTTTCAGCCAAGAAGAATAGAGAGGTTCATGGTGGATATGAGCAGGTTGTAAAACATTGCAAACAAGGTTCTACATATGTAAAGGGTGTCCTCCAAGAAATGTGTGTGCATAAAGGAAGATGGGGTGATGATGTATCAGAAGCAAGGAAGTATCAGCAAATGTACTTCTTTGGCCTCTTTGAGATGTCAAGAGAAAACAAGGAAAGCCCCAGAATTCTTGGTGAACCCTTTATGGCAAACTCCTGAGTGGACATGGGCAAGAAACTGCACAGGTTAAGTAGGACTGAAAAAGATTCTAAAATACATCATTGGAAACTGTTCCTACATTGATGATATCCCAGTGCTATTGGGCTATTGAAGGCTATCATCAAGGAACTGTGATTTGTTCTTTGTGGATCCTCCCTTCACCACTCTAGACCCCAACCCTTATGAATGATTGAATGGCTCGATGGATGGATGGATGGATCAATGAAGCATTTATTAATCATTTTACAAAGTGATTTACATATATATGTATATATATATATACTTACATATATATGTACATGTATTTAATCCTCAGTCTAGAATGTCCTTCTAATGTCTCATTCAATATACACAGTTCTTGGGAAGGAACATCTTTCTTTTCTACTTACAATTTGTGATAGAGAGAGGAATTGGGATTGCCTATGATTTCACTAATATGAAGCCCTCCTTCTTGAGGAAACTGCCACTAACAAGGCAGGTTAACACCTTCTCAGCAATATAGCATCTTAGAGCTCAGTGACTTGGCATGAACAGCCAATATATGTTAGAGGTGACACCTGAACCCAGGTCTTGTTGGCTGGTTCTCTTTCCATTACACAATCCTGCCTTTCCATTTGGGATATTTAGTTAAATCTCAGAGTCTTCAACTTTTGATCATTTTCTCAAATAAGAGAGAGTCTCTGTAGGGAGTCACATTATTGGCCCCGTAAAGCAAATAACGGTGGTATTTTAAATATTAGGAAACTGAGGTTCAGCAGTTAATGTAACTAGTCATGTAACTAGTAACAGACCTGGTACTGGAACAAAGATTTTCTGATTCCAAGGCCACTTGCAGCCTCAGCTTTTGGAAGACGTAGATCATGTCCACTTCACCTTCTTATATCCAACCTAAACACTCCCAGTTCCTTCAACCAGTCCTTGAATAGCATCGCCCCCAGTCCTTGGGTTACTTTGTTTGCTTTCATATGGTCATGTTTCGGTTTGTCAGCGGGCTCCTAAATTGTGGTACCCAGAAGTGAACATGATACTTGAGATCATAGAGATCATATGTATATAAGTATTTTGCACAGTTTAAAGTGGTCTGTGAATGTTAACTACACAAATTAATTAAGTCAAAAGATCTAAAATATCATGTCCTTCATTATGGATACTATCTCTTTACAAATACAGCCTAAGAAGGTAATATTTTGATTTTGGCAACTATGTTGCAATATCAACTCATGCTGAACTTGGAGTTCACTAGGACCCTTGAGTCTTTTTATTTTTTTCTTTTTCCTTTTTACTCAGGAACTGCCCTTTGGTTGTATTTCTCAATTATTTTCTTATACAATTGATTATTTGAACTCATATGGAACTCTTATGTTCAAGTTCATCTTTTTAGATGAGGTCTTTTATTTTAGCCTGTCAAGTTATTTTCGGATCTAGATTCTCTCATCCAATGTCTTAACTAGCTTGTTAATTAGGGTCAGCTATGTGGGGGCAGTGCATTCAACATATTTGATTTTTGACATAATACATATAATATATTATTATATATGTAATATATATTATTATACATGTTATCATATACAAAATATTATATATAATATATTGTGTCATATAGTATATATACTTATATAATTATATATCATACAATAATGTTTAGAGGACAGCTAGGTGGCATAGCAGATAGAGCACTGGGCCTGGAGTCAGAAAAACCTGAGCTCAAATCAGACCACTGACACTAGCTGTGTGACCCTGAGCAAGTCACTTAACCTCCATTTGCCTTAGTTTCCTCATCTGTACATTGGGGATAATAATAGCACCTATCTTCCAGGGCTGTTTTACAGATCAAAAGGGACAGTAATTGTAAAGCACTTAGCACAATGCCTAGCATATAGTGCTCTATAAATGTTAGTTATCAAAACAAAACAAAACAAAAACCTTTCCCTACCAGCTGTGTCCTCTCTATATTTGATAACTCAGGAGGAGACAATGCAGATTTAGTAGAAAGTGACCTCTACCCTGATTAATCACCCTTTGGTAACTAAATTGTTCGTTCTGAATTCCAGACTTAATTCCCTCCCCACCCCCAACTTACTGCCTGACCTTTACCATCTCATTTTTTCTTCTCTAGGTCTCAGTTTCCTCATTTGTAAAAATCAGGGCACTGGACTAGATGATCTTGCCTGCCCTTTAAGTCCACATAGGAAATATCCTTGGGAAAGAGCATCCCTCTCTTCTCTTCATCCAAATTGCAGACAGTTTGATGAATCAGAGTTTCTAACTTTTTGTCCTTTTCCTAGACAAGAGCCAGGCTCCATGGTGGGCAACACTGTCAGATCATTCCCCATTCAAAGAGCCTTGAAGATCAAATAGCCTGCAAACAGCCAGAGGAAAGCCAAAGCAGCCCTTTGAGAAGGGCTGATGCTCTTGTTCTCTGCTCAATGCCAGCAACACAGTGGGCATCTTTTGTTGGTATTCACTCATTTTTTCAGTCATGAACCCATTTGTTATTTTTTTTTGTAAAGGTACTGGAGTGGTTTGCCATTTCCTTTTCTAGCTCATTTTATAGATGGGGAAACTGAGGAAAACAGTTAAGTGACTCGCCCAGGGTCACACAACTAATAAGTATCTGAGGCCAGATTTGAACTCAGGAAGATGATTCTTTCTGACTGCAAACCTGGCACTCTATTCACTGTGCCAGCTAGCTTTCACAGTACCAAAGGAAGTCGTATTTACCTGCTCCCTGACCCTTAGCTGCCAAGCCCAATGTACAGGGAAGAATTAAGACACCTTTCCTCTTCCTTCTGCTTATCAGTATGCTCTCCACCTTTTTCCATCTTGATCCAAAATTATTTCATATTTAATTTGTATGTAATTTATATTAAACTATCTGTTCATGTGTTGTATCCTTCCCACAAAATGTTTTCTCCTCAAGAGCTGGGACTGTTTTATTTTTGTATTTGTATGCCTAGGACCTAGAGTAGCATCTAGTATACAACTGGCACTTAATAAACACTTACTGAACTGAGGCTTAGGGTTATATGGTTATTAGTAAGAGCTGGTCCAGTATCCAGTCTCCCAGTTCCAATATCTGATCTCTCTTTTGCCTGGGGAGTTCATCAGATAATAGGAAAAAATTATCCCATTCTTCCTGTTGTTCCTCCTATGACCTGGTTTCTAGGCTCCTCAGAGGTCTCACTACTCTGCAACCATTTCATTTGGTGAATTTTCCTTCTAAAACCTGACTCCTGGAAGTGAAAACAGCACCCCAAAGCAACTGAGCAGAGCAGACAGTGTATTAGGCTCGGAGCCAGAGAGACACAGGTTCCACCCGTATTCTCAATACTGGCCATTTGACCTCTCTAGGCCTTTGTTTTCCGCATCTATGAAATGGGGACAATAATTCTTACAATTTTTACCTTTATGAGTGGCTGAGGAAAGCATTTTTACAAACCTTTACAAAAATGTCAGGTATGATGGAGAGAAATCCTTATTTTTACAAATAGACTGCAGATGGAATGAAGAGAGTTCATCTCCTAGGCTTCTGAAAGAGATGAATATCTCAGGCACAAAAGATCAACACACTGCTTGGCTAAAGAATTGGGAGACAAGTTGGCTTGTGCACAATGAAATGTGATGCCCTGAAAACAGTAACAGACCCCAGAAGGGAAATCTAGTAAAAGAATCTTTTTTTTTTTGCTCCTGTTGTCCCCAAATAAAATGCCGCCAAGCATTTTCATGTTTTATAAAGAATGTGCCTCTGGCCCAGCGCCTTCCGCGTAGCTTCAGTCACTGAAGAACTTGGGCCTCCAGTGATGATTGCCCTGAGAGTGACAAGGGCTAGGCACAATGGGGGCATGGTTTCATATTGCTTATTGCCAAATCAAGCTTCCATTAAAATCAGAGCCATGGCATAATAATGTAATAGAACTGGGGCAGCTAGGTGGTACAGTGGATAGAGTCAGGAGGATCTGAGTTCAAATGTGACCTCAGACACTTATCAGCTATGTGACCCTGGGCAAGTCACTTAACCCTGCTTGCTTCCCCAAATAAAATAATCTACCATAGCTGTAATGAGGAATTTTGGCCCCCAGGTAAAGCAGCTCAGAACGAGCCCTGGACAAGTGGAAGAAAAGGCACAGAGACTTGGACACACCAGATCAAAATAATTTCTGGGAAGGCTGCTTATAGTAGAGGGTGAGGAGATGCCTCTAGGGCAGTGGTTCTCAACCTGTGGGTTATGTTCCATTTGTAACAATGCAAATACATCCTGCATATCACATACTTACATTATGATTCATAACAGTAGCAAAATTACAGTTATAAAGCAGCAACAAAAATAATTTTATGGTTGCGTGTCACCACAACATGAGGAACTGTATTAAAGGGTCTTGGCATTAGGAAGGTTGAGAACCACTGCTCTACGGTGCTGGATGGGAGGTACTGCCAACACCCTCTAAATTTGGAAGCCTAAGAATAAGTTGTAGATGATGCCTAACCCTGTCTCCAGCCAAGGTAATCATAACAATTCTTAGTTCTACAGTGTTTTAAAGCTTCCAACGACAGTATCAAGTTTATTATTCCTATTTTATAGATGTGGAAACTGAGACCTAGAAAAATGAAGGGATCTGCAGGGATCACACAGTTAATGAGCATTGGAGCTGAATGTTCAGGCCCACAACAGCAGGGTGGCAGAGTCAGCAAGAGAAGGAAGCAGCATCCTCCTGGGTCTTCTGGACACTGGTTTCTGAAGGGTTTGAGATCAGGTGAGTAGATTAGCCAGTGAGTATCTCCCCTCCAGGGAAATGAAACAAATCATAAGAACTTCAGAGGCTTCCTGGAAGCTGAAGTGTTTTCATTCCAGGGGAATAGATGCCTGCCTTCTCTGTGGGATGGTAAACCCCATGTGTGGCCCACTTGGGGCCCATTTGATGCTGCTAATGCCCCACACACCCCGATTGAAGCCCAGGCCTCCTATTATACAAATACGGGTCTATACTATGATACTCTGTGCAGCATAGCTCTCTCAGAACTTTTGTTTATTATTATGAGTCAAGAAATAGGATTTTTATGGTTTTGTTTAACAATAATTAGAAATACTGTGAAATGTCATTCACTTCAAGTCTGTGCAATTCACGATAATTTGGGACCAGGTCTGAGTTTTCAAATGACTTTCTTACTTAATCAATTTCTTCCTTCTAGTCTCTTCTTCTAATTTCTAGAAGGATTCATTTTCCGAATGCACAGTTCAGATCACGTCCCTTGCCTTGTGGTCATCTCTTTGCTCCTCAAAGGAGTACGGGGTCTTGGAAAGAGAAATCGATATGGGGCCAATTTCCTGAATCATTCACTAGAAGACATCTCCTCTCTGTCTGGTCCAAAGAGGTGAGGGTTTCTGCTTAATATGCAGAAACCAGGTTTCTCAAAAGAAACTTTTAAAAGTGATCATGAACATTAACAGGAGACTAACTTCCATTTTCATGGTACCTTAATGTTTACAGAGTAGTTAGTTCCCTTATAACATTCCTGACGGGAGGCTGAGGGAAACAGCATAAGCAATATTATTCCCATTTTACAGATGAGGAAACTGGGGTTTAACTAACTTGTCCAAGGTAACTGATCAAAGTAGTGAGAGAGTTGGCACTACAATCCAGGTTCCTGGCTCCAGGCAGGGCTCTATTCACTCTATTATGAGGATCTATCCATGGTACATGGATATTTATTGATCTATCAATGGATAATAAATGGATTCTAAGCAAGAATTTCCTTAATCAGGCACTGATACGTAGCAGGAATTATCCTGTTCTGGCAGTGAGAAACTTTGGGTCCTAGTCAGTACTGTGTTGGAGCAAGCTTGAACTAGTTAACAAAGAACCAATTGTTAAATTTTCAGTGTGAGTATTTGCACTTCAGAAATCTACAAATCAGGGCTCATTTTATTATTTTGTTTAGATTTAACTAACTGAAGGAGAAAATGTCAATAATGCAGATTCAATTTAAAAGTATGTCTGTCATACATGTCCCCTTGCCCCTTCCTCCTGAAGGGCTGGTTGTTAAACATTTCCCAACACAGCTTTTGTTCCAGTCCTAGATAAAAAAAAATCATATTATCCAACAGGCATAAAAACACTGTGCTTAATAGAGTATATGAAAATGAGAGTGCCTAGCCGCTTTACTTTCCACATTATTAAAATTACATGATAAATCATAGAGATTTGAATGTTGGTCTTGGTGTCAGGAAGGCATAGGCTCAAATACTCACTACTTGTGGGACCCTGGCCAAGTTTGCCTCAAACAACTCCTAGGGCTTAACCTACTAAACCACAGGTGGTTTGGGATTTGTGTTAGTGGAGGGAATTTCCACACCAGGAGTTCACCACACTGGTAATGTTACAAGTACTTAGAGTAATTCACGTATAATAAAATTGTAACAAAGATTTCTTCCTGAGCATAGGTACATTCACACACACACACACACACACACATATACACAATCAGTGCCTGGTGTATATGTTATTATATAATTTAAACTTAAAACTGCATTAGGACTTTTGGGACACCCTGTAGAATGAATTCTTTCATTGAATATATATGTGTGGCCATTCAATATATATCAAGGATAAACACTTTGTATACATAGACACACTTAAAAATATCCATCCTTTGGAGGGTTGAGAAGAGAGTGCTGGATTTACAGTCAGAGGCCCTGAGTTCAAATTCTGACTGCCACTTTCTAGCTGAATGCCCTAGGCAAGTCATTTACTTCTGTGGACCGCTTCAATCTCATATATAAAATGAAGGAGTTGGGCTAGGTATAATTTGAGGCTCCTTCTAGCTCTAAATCTAAAATACAGTGGGAAAAATGTACATGGGGACTATCCAGGTCTTAAGTTGGTTTTGCCTATTTGGTGACTTAGATCAAGTACAATTGTGGAATCAGTCGTCAAACGTTGTAGCGCAGATGGAACTTGGAAGCTGCCTAGTTCCCAACCCCTTAATTTTATTGATAAGGAAACAGAGACTCAGAGAGGGGAATGATTTGTCCAAGGTGACACAGTGAGGGAGCAGAAGAGTGGGGTACAGAAGCCAATACTCCTGGCTCCCAACCCAGTACTTTTTACAGTGTTCTATGTTTACTCTCCAGACCTCAGTTTCCTCATCCGTAAAATGGGGATAATAATCCTTGTCTTGCCTTCCTCACAGTATTATGTGAGGAATACTCAAACAAAAGAGATGTGAAGAGACTTTGAAAAGGAGCCCTATCCATATGAACTGAACAAACTTGTTCATGACACCAAATCCCAAACACATTCAGCAGGGAAACATTTGAATTAATGTGTTTCACATTAGAAGGAAACAACTTCCATCTATTTCTATACATGACATGGTACAAAGAATCACAAACCCTTGGATTGTAATGTTACCTTGAATAACAACTTATTCCATTTGCATAGCAAATATTACAATTTATTAATTCAATTAAATGATTCAAGAAATATTTAGTAAGCACTTACTATGTGCCAGGCATTGAACTGGGCACAATTAGGACAAATATTCTTAGCCTCATTTTACAAATGAGAAAGTTAGGTCATGGAATGACTCTGTGACCTACCCTTGGTTACTTATTTAGCACATGGAATAGAACCACAGCTTTATACTTGAAAAGGGCTCTGGGGATCATTGAGTCTAATGTTCTCATTTTGGAGATGAAGAAACAGGTGCATGAGAAGACAACTTGCCTGGAGTCACACAGATTGTACATGTCTGAGGCAGGATTTGAATTCAGGTCCTCTGGACTACAAATTTGATACTCTCTGCACTGCATCACTTAGCTGGTAGAGCTAAGATTCTAACTGAAGTCTTCAGAAACTTCATGTGGTCTGTTTGATTTCATTGACCCCAGAGGCTCGTGGGAGATTGTGGAATACAGAGTGGGAACTGTTTAGATTCCAGCCAGTGTCTGAAAACAATTGAGGTGATAATAATCCTGGCCATAAAGATAATAGTTCTTGTACCTCATTTATGGGACCTGGAGGTATTTACTGATTAGCAATTAAGCAAGCCCCATCCTTTTTACTGAACCATGGAAAGTTAAATCGACTGCTGGTTCTCCCATGCCACTTTGGGAGCTGCATAGGACATAGGGCTGGAATACGGGGGTAAGTAAGGTTCCCGAGAAACATCTATTATATTGTGAGCATTTACATCTTGGAAATAGGTAAACGATACAGATAGAGATTTATTTATTGTTTTGTAGTCATCTAGGCTTAAGAAAGTGGTGGACAAAATGTAAATAACATGTCCTGCTCTTTGGAGAGCCAACAGGTCGTTAAACATTTACCAGCACAATTGTACAGAGAATATGGGATTTAAAAGATGGAAGGGATCTTACAACAAAGAATACTAGATACCCAATCTTTGAAAGCGTCTAGTGTTTGAATATAGTGTTAGAGCTGGAAGGAAACTGCTGTTTAGAGGAGAAAGCGGAGGATGGGTCCAAGGTCATGTAGCATATCAGTGGTCAGGTCAGGACATGAATTCTTATCTACTGTAAATCCAGGCCAATGTTCTTTTGATTACATAGGACCCCCTCCCTCCTGTCTCCTTAAAGTCAAATGCAGGAAAAAATGTCAATAGGTTAGTAAGACTTTAATAGAAATAAGTATAGTACAAATTAGATTATTAAGTGCATTAAAGAAGAATAAAGTGACACGAGATCAGAGAGGGAAGAAATCACTTCCAGCTGGGGGAATGAAGGATGCCTTCAGGGAGGCAAGCAGGGTATAGTGAAAAATGGGTTGAATTTGGAGTCAGAGGTCCTGACTCCTGTGTGTCACACACTCCAACCTGTGTGACTCTGGGCAAGTCACTTAGCATCTCTTTCCCTCATTTTTGTCATCTATAAAAGGAAGGGATCAGACTAGATGGCATATGTCCCTCAGTTTCCCTGTCTGTAAAACAAAGATTGGCAGAGACGACCTTCCAGACCCAAATCTATGATCCCCACAATCCTTACAACAACTGGAGTGACAAGTAATGCAAAGTTGGTCACCACCATTTTTACAGATTAGGGAAGTTTTGCTCTAAAAAGTGAGGTGATCTGTCCACGGATACTTGATAGGACTTTAAATGTTCGTTTTGCTGATGAAGAAACTGATGACCAGAGATATGTGGTAACTTGGCTAGGGTCACACTATAAGTTGGTGGCAGAACCCAAATCTCAATTTCAGTCCCTCATGGTCCTTTATGCCAACACTAGAAGCCTCAGTTTCCCCCTCTGTAAAGTGAGAGCATTAGATTGGATAACTCCCTCAGTCACTTCCAGCTCTAACATTCTATAAACTGTTTTGGAAAACAGAGGATGATAAACAGACACATAATATTTAAACGTTAACAACGGACATTTTTATAGCACTTTGGGGTTGGCGATTTGCTTACCTCACAGTAAACCTGGCAGAGTTAGAAAGTACCCTGAGAACACAGAACAGAGAACAAGGAGGTGTTTGTGGTAGAAGGAGGAAGGTAAGTAGGGCAGATATAATTATTTCCATTTTGCTAAGAAGGAAACAACCACAGAAAAAGGAAGTGACTAGTCTAGGGTCACCTAGCAAATAAGGGTCAGAGCCAAGGTCCAAACTCCAAACTCCAAGGTTATGGGCTCCATAACAAAAAATCCCAGTGATATATTTGAAAACCAGAGGATGAAGTACATGAACGATAATATCTAAGTGCCTGAGACCTTTCAAAGGAAGCTTCACACAAGTTCACAATGTGATTGTTCGCTGATTCAGATGATGGCTACCAAGGAAGAAATCTGCTTTCTCACAAGCTAAGTCTGTAATCCAATTACCACAGCTTAATAAGGCTGGGTAACAAGGACATTCCAGAAGGTTTTCTGGAGGGTTTGGGGGTTAAGTTTTTTTCAGGTGCCAATATGATGTTTTTCACCCTTAATTTGGAGCCGTATTAATCACAGGAAAATAAGAATCCTGTATCCAAAGTGCCCATCTCTTTGTTCTGTCCTGGTTTGATTGCAGGCAGATGAAAATGTGGGCTTTGAAAGGAAAGCAGTGGCCAGAGGCCCAGCGCCCGCTCCTCGCCTGTAAACAGCCCCACCACAGGGCCCTGGGAACATTTAGAGCGGTTTATCAATGATCAAAGCCCAGGAGGTGCTGTCTAGACAGGCTAGGTGTGGACTCACGACTGGCTTTCATTAGGGGTCCTCCCTGCTGCTGCCATTGTCTCCCGCTCTGCTCTTCTTCACCCGGGCCAATGTGTGATTGATTTTCCTGGTGCTCCTGCTCTGCCCCAGAGCCGTGGTAACTGGGAGAGAGCAGACAGGACCAGGCTTGTCCCCTGCCCAGGGCTGCCAGCTGAAATGACACTCCAAGCAGGTCCCCAGGAGGCCTCAGAAACAAAGGCCCTGCCTGCTCCCACAGTGACTTGTGGCTAGAGAGCTGCGGAAATAGCATTTTATATAATGCTAGGACATCTGAGTTTGAAGGGCCTTTAGAATGTGGAACTTGGAATTGTAGAGCTAGGCAAGATCTTAGAACATAGATTGTTAGAACTACTAAGGTCCTTAGAATATAGAGTCTAGAAGAGTCCTAAGAACATAGAGCATTAAATAGCTTATCTTGAAGACATCTTGCAAAAGAGAACCAAGAACGTTCGAACTAGAAGGACCCTTAAAATATAGAAAGTAGATTGCTGGAGGCTAGAAGAGACTTTAGAACATAGAACAAAGAATGGTAGAGCTAGAAAGACCTTTAGAATATAAAAGGTAGAATGTTATAGTTTCAAGGATCTTAAAACATAGAGTGTAGAACATTCTAGGTAGAGAGGCCCTTAAAATATAAAGCATTTGAATTTTAGAGGCTAGAACTGATCTAAGAACTAGAACATCTAGACCTGAACGTTGAGAATAAAATGACTCCGAGGTGCTCTAAAAGCATAGAATGTTAAATGAGAAGAGTGCTTAGGATATGGAACATAGAATGTTGGAACCAGAACCGGACCTTGGATAATGTGAGTTGGAAAGTACCTTGGGATGTAGCACTTTCCAGGATCTCTTTAGCTTAATTTAATTTTGCTTCCTTCCATATACTCTGCTTGGAAAACTGTTAGGTATTCTTCAATCTTGCCTTCCCCTGTTTCACTTCCATACAGATTTGGAGCCCTCACCTACTCAGTGTATCCTTATTCCAACCCTTTGTTTCCTTTAGAATCCACATTCATGAAGGATATCCTCCTTCTGCGTATCTATTATAGCATTTTATTTGCCTCTGTCTTGTGTATGCATCATATGTCCCACTTATTTCTGCATGTCAAATCCTTCCATTAGATTGAAACCTTCCTTGAGAGGAGAAATGTGTTGTAAAGTCTTTGTAATCCTGATGTCTTGGGCACAGTAGGTGCTTACTTGTTGAAGTGAATAATTAGTTCAGAGGATGGAGCATAGATTACTGCTGGAAAGGATCTTGGAGATCATGTAATCCCTCTTTTTACAGATGAGGAAACTGAGGCAATGAGAAATTAGATGACTTATCTGGGATCAGATTGCTGTTTAGTAATTTTCACTCATATTTAATTCTTTGTGACCCCTTTTGAAGTTTTCTTGACAAAGACAATGGAGTGGTTTGTCCTTTCCTTCTCATTTTACAAATGAGCAAACTGAGGCAAGTATGGTTAGGTGACTTGCCCAGGGTCATACAGGTAGTAAGCATCTGAGGATAGATTTGAACTGAGGAAGATGAGTCTTCTTGACGCCAGGCCTGGTATCATCTAGCTGCCTAGTAACCAGCAGAACTGGGAATTAAACCCAGGTTATCTGACTCCAAAGCTAATGCTCTTTCCACTGCACCATCCTACCACTCAAGTTGGAGAACATGCAGAGCAGGGTGACAAGGACAGAAGATGGTCTTGAGGTCATGCCAAATGAGTAGCTGCTGAAGGCACTGCGGGTATTTATCCTGCAGAAATGAAGATGGGGAGTGACACAAGCTATCTTGGTGTATCTTGGACCACCTTTTGTACATTCTCTTTGTAGAGGATTCTCATTCAGCTATAAGATGGATCAGATGAACTGTGAATTCCCTTCCAACTCCTTCAGAGCACAGACCATCTTTCACCTTTCTTCGGATTCTTAGCACTTAGCAGAATGGTTAGTACTTAGTAGGTGCTTAATAAATCCTCATTGACTGTGGAGATTGGGTGATTCTGCTATTCTCTTAGTTGAATCTAGAGCATGAGATCTGAAAGCAACAATAGAACATAGATCAGAGCCAGATGAAGCTTTTTTTTTTGCTTTTTTTTTTTGGAGGGCAGTTGGAGTTAAGTGACTTGCCCAAGGTCACACGGCTAGTTTTTGTGTTAAGTGTCTGAGGCCGGATTTGAACTCAGGTACTCCTGACTCCAGGGCCGGTGCTCCATTCACTGCGCCACCTAGCCACCCCCAGATGAAGCTTTTGATGACAACTAATGCAACTGGTATATTTTCAAGGTAGGGAAACTGAGAGTCCAAGAGAGGGGGTGCTTTGCCCCTGGTCACGCAATGAGTTAATGGCCAAACATCAGACTAGGTCCTCTATGGTATAAAGCTACATTCTCTAGTTCCATTTGGAAATTTGTTCAATTTCATTAACCTCCAATTCTTGGACTCAGTTTTATCTTTTGTTAAATGAGATAATTAAAGTAGATCCCTTCAACTATAAAGATTCTAATGTCCATTTCACAGCTTTCAACCAAAAATATTAGAATAACATTTGATATACAGTGGCATCTTCACTGTCTGTAATGAAAAAACCTGTTGAAGTGACCAAAGATAGCTCCCATCCAAGAGTAGGCTAATATCCAACAATGTCATGTATTTAGTTAAAAACCAGCATCCAAGAGGTGAAGGGACATGAGGGGGCAGTTCATGATTGTACCCAGATGGACCAAGTTTCAGAATTAAAGGTATAAAACCTCAAGGGTCTGGGAGTTGCTTATATTTTACCAGTGCCACACATTAGACCCCTCCTAGGGATGTGAGACACCTCCCATTTATTGCTGGGTGTGAACCATAGCACCATCACTCCTAGTCATTTTGAGGATGGCAGAATAATGAAGCTTTGCAAGCTTGGCTACTGGAGATGACATTTCACACTTGAGGGGAAATGGGCCACAGGATGGGAATGCTAAAAGGAATTTTAAAACTCATCTATGAGTCTAGCTCCCTCATTGGATAGATGAAGTTCAAGGAGAGGAAGCAATTTTTCCAAGGTTACATAGAGAGCCAGTGGCCAAGCGGGGATTAACACCCAAGCCTCCTGACTACCAGGCCAGAGACTTTTCCCCTAACCCTTACCCCCTCCCAGGCTCTATAGTAGAGGAACTATTTCCTGGTCTTGACCATAACCATACTAGTATTGACTCTCCTCCTGGAGATCCCCTGAACTGATTGTAATAAACACTAACTAGAATTTTCCAGCTGTGGCCCTCATCCCAGTGAGCATGGACACCTGGGCACATACAAAAGCAGAATTCATAGTATCTCCACAGTCCTTGGCCTTGATAGAGCTATTTTAGGCAGGAGGTGAATGAGTAAAGAGTATACAACACAGGTAAATTCAGAAAGCTAGCCTGAGGGAGCATCAGTCTAGGAGGCAAAAGTTCTGACTTTGGTACTGATGAGCTGTGTGATCCTAAGAGATCCTAAGAGTTTTTGAGTCTCAGGTTTCCCATCTTTTAAATGAGAATAATAATATTCATACTCCTTCCCTCATAGTATCATTGTGAAGAGCTGGGGTGAGCATAGGGACTCAGATACAACTTGGGAAGGGTCATTTCATAGACAAGGGGATACAAATGTGATCCCCACCCCCTTTTAGAGACCATTAGAAAGGGAGCTGAGGTCCAAGAAGACTGAATGATTTCACTGGAAGGATGCTTCATTTGAGAACTCACTCATTGGAAGGATACTTCATTTGAGAACTCTTGATGTCCTGGAAGAAGACTCAGGGTAGCCATTCTTAAGTCTACACCCCTCCCTCGCCCCCAACTATGAATGTGAACCCAGAAGAGGAAAACTGTGAACATCAGAGGCAGAATTTGAACTGGCGTTCATTCCACCATACTATTGTTTGTTACTTTTTTAATATACAAATCTGAATCATTATTGATTGTAAATATTTTTATTATTAAATGACAAAGTAATATTTATGAAGCACCTATTCTGCTGCCAAACTACAGAGATTTTTAAAAATGGCGTGTGTGCGCGCGCGCGTGTGTGTGTGTGTGTGTGTGTGTGTGTGTGTGTGTGTGTGTAAGCCAGAAGATTGCTATGGTCTTGGGGCTCACTCATTGGAAGGATACTTCATTTGAGAGAACTCTTGATGTCCTGGAAGAAGACTCATTCTTAAGTCTCCACCCCTCTCTCCCCCCCAGCTATGAATGTGAACCCGGAAGATAAGAGAAAAAAAGCTTGAAGGAGAAAAAGAGCACTGAGCATCAAGTATTGAGGCCAGCAGTGGCATCACCAGCAGAGGGTCAGTCCCTGAAGGAGCCTCCCAGTTGTGAAAGTGAATTGAGCTGAAGGACAGGGACCTGCCTGTGGGAAGTAGGTTTAGTTTAAGCCCCTTATAAGAGAGGTTATCAAGGAGCCTCTGGGCTTTGAAAGTGAATTGAATAAATTCAGTATACCTGGAGATAAGACCCTTAAAATTATTCATAGCAGCAGTCCTCAGGTGTGCTGTGTTGCTTGGTATCACACCTAGGAAGCTCCAAAAGGGGTCACATAGAGTTGGACATGACTGAAAATGACTGAACAACTTTAAACTAGCTGAATCAGGTAAGACTTCTGGTGACTGAGCTAGATCTTGAAGGAAGAGAATTTCTGAAGCCAGAGAAGGGATCATGCTCCAGGGATGGGGGATAGCTTGAGCAAATATTCAGAAGTGAAAAAAGACAGAATAAAATGGGATGAGTCAATCAATCAGTCTATAAGCATTTATCAATTTCCCCTCTTTGTCAAACACTGGGGATAAGAATACACCATTGAGACAATTCCTGCCCTCAAGGAGCTTACATTCTACTAGAGGAATAAAATATACCAACAGCTGGATAAATTACAGGATATATACAAAATAATGCACAGGGTTTGGGGCAGGGGAAGTTACTAATTGGTAGAATCAGAAAAAGCCTCTTGGAGGAGGGTTTAATTGACCTGAAATGGGAAGGAAGCTCAGAGTTCCAAGAAGCAGGGGAGGAGAGAAGAACTCTTTGCTATTGTCTTTGTATCTTCAACACTTAGCATAATGCCTGATACAGGAAGTACTTATTAAATTCTTATTGATCATTGATTGAGAGCATTCCAGTCCTGGGAAACAGCTTGAACGAAGGCACAGAGAAGGAAGTTGGAAAATGGAAGTTGTATGGAGGAACTACAAGGAAGACAGAAGTATGAAGGGGAGCAATGCATAATCAGCATAAACCCCTTTGAAATCTTGTCCCATTTGCTATTCCCCCATACAACATTCTTTTCCTTTTTATCCTTACTGGATAATAATATTGGATGGAAATTTTTCTAATGCTTCTAATCTAGGATACCTAGCCATGTGGAGGCAGCTGCAGGGCTGCAGCTTCTGCTGCTTTCTTGCCCTGGGGGCAGATGGCCAGACTCGCTTCTCTCCCCAAAATTTAGCCAAGTTCCAATGACCTTTCACTTTATCTTTGATTCTTATGGGTTGCTAATTCTGGAAACTGCCACAGCTGCCACTGGTCCACTCTCCCTAGTGCTCTAGTCTCGGCTCTTTCTGGCCAACCCTGGGCCAAGCCGTGGTTTCAGGGCCGGCTGGTTTCAGCTCCCAGGGCTCTGTGATGAGCCCTTTCCATCTACCTGCCAGGCTGCCTTCAGTGGGAGATGTGTTTTTCTGTGATTTTGTGGATTCTGGGGCTCTAAAATTTGTTTAGAGTCATATTTTACAGGTATTTGAGGTGGTCATGGGGGGAGCCGTGGAATTCTCCTACTTCTATGCCACCATCTTGATTCTGCCCCTCCTTGCACACTTTCTAATTGGAAGGATTTCTTTCTTCACTTATTTAAGCAGGAGGATCATTCCTCTTCCCACACTAATTTCCTAAGGAAACAGGGGGTTTCATCACTGCCCATTCCTAATTGTTGGTGGCATATTGGGATTGGCTTACACCAAATTCACCTGGCCAGTCTTTCAATACCCAGCCTTGGCTGCCAAAGAAAGTGATTGTGGAGCAATTTAAATGACTCCATCATGTGAACAGAATGGAGAGATTACTATGTTAGTGGGGAATTTGGCTCAGTTGCTTCAGGAACATCTGGTTTAAAATGGATATGTAGATTTTTTTTTCCCTTTCTCTTTCCTACGTATTAATCTGTCAGATCTAACATACCAGAGGATCTGAGAGGTCAGCCTTTTGCTTGCTTGGGACAATGGAAAGAGGCAGAAGTCAGTACTAGTCTAGACCAAATGGAATCATGCTTCCTTTCAGCTTGTGGGCTTCAGTGGAAAGCCATCTTCTGGTCCCTGTTTTCGGTAGGGTTGAGCTAAACAATGGCATCTCTTGAAGGGAAACCAGGGGACTCTTCTTGAGCTCTGAATTGTTTCTCCTTCAGGGTCCATTCCAAAGTAATCGCCATAAACAAAGGAGTTATGCTAGATAGGTCTTCAAGTCCCTTCTAGCCCTAAAATTTTCTGTTCTCTGTTCCTTCAAGGGCTACCATTCTGTGTCCTGTATACTAAGGTCCTTTCCAGAGTTGTTCTCTGTTATGAGATCTTTCTGGTTCTGTTTATACCCCATTGATGTGATCAGATTGCCTTTTAGCTTCCCAAGCTGTCTTTGAATCCTAGGCTTTGAATTCTGATGCTCTCTGTGTGACCAGGTTCCATTTTCTCTTCTTTGAACCTTGGTTTTTTGTCTGTAAAATGGCAAAAATCCCTCTACAGAGTTGTGAGAAAAATGTTTTATAAATCTTAAAGAGCTATAAAAATGTGAATCAGTATTCTCATTATTATCACATTCTCATTTTTCCAATGGGCTTCAAGTAGAAACATTCCTGAGACAAGTCTCTGTCTTGCTATTATTCTTTTATAATTATATCATTATAATTTTGTCTGTCATTTTTCTTTCTTTTTTTTTTAAGACTGGATTTCCCTATCTCATCCAGACTTAAAGTGTAGGGGTTAGCCATGGGCCCAATATGACTGCATGCAGGAATGTTTTGGCCTGCTCTGTTTCTAACCTGGACCAATTGACTTCTCCTTAGGCAACCTGATAACCTCCAACATTTGGGACTTCACTATATTAATACTAAATTTAGTGTGCACATCTAATCAACATAGTTCACTACAGCTCAAAACTCCCAAGCTCAAGCCAATTTAACCTCCTGGTAGCAGGGATCATGGATATGTCTAGCCCTTTCATACTTTTCAGATAAACACGATCCCAAGACAAAGTAAATATTTTACCATTACTCTTATATTTAAGGTTCTGTGAACTGTATTATAGTTGAATAAAAATGTTTTTCTTATTATAGAAGTAGCATCAAAGTATCCAGATTTTTTTTCTGACTCTCTAGGCTCACTAAAATAATCCTTATTACAACTGCAGCAACAAACAGGACAACAAAGATGATATGCATCTCGTCCTGGCCCCACACAAATTTGATATTTTCTTCTAAGATTCTATATTTTGAAAGTTCTATATTTCATGTTGCTTGAAGATTTTGACTATTTAGTATGGTCACTCCTATTAAGAACTGTTTTTAAATTTTTATGGGTCAATATTTAGACAAAACAGCCAAGGGAAATAGTCTTAATTGTGATAATAGCATAATTCTGGTGTAATTCTGATTGAGTTCTCATGAATATTTTGGTGTCTGTATCTGTAGTTGGGGAATCTCTTGTCTGTCAGTCCGTGAAAAAGAGTTTCTGATGTTAATTCTAACTACAAAGTCTTCTCTTGTTAGGTTAAGTTTTAGAGCCTATAATGATGTGTTACATAATCTAAATTGATCATTATATCTGGAGTCCTTTCAGATAATTCTGTAAGTTAAATTAGGTCCAGAATTGTCATCTTCAGCCTCTTTATTTCTACAAACATCACAGTCTAAGATTGTCTATTAACCTTCCTCCTTTTTGGTGTTTTGTTGTTCTTTGTCATTTTTAGTTGTGTCTGATTCTTCATGACCTCATTTGGAGTTTTCTTGGCAAAGATGCTGGAGTGGTTTGCCATTTCCTTCTCCAGTTCATTTTAAAGATGAGGCAGCTGAGGTAAACAGGGTTAAGTGACTTGCCCAGGGTCATACATTTAGTAAGTATTTAGTAAGTATCAACTGTTCAGTGGATTCACTACTACACTCCTTGAAGCTATGCTGGTGTCCTACCAGGTTGAGCTGCTGGCAAATCCAATCTCCACCTCAGTTTCCTGGACTCTGGCAGTTCTCCCCACCTCTTAAAGCTCACAAGATCATAACCTAGTCTGGTCTGTTTCCAATTCTTCAGTACCTAAGAGCAGGAAAGAATAGACACAACAGGAACAGAAGCAATAGCAAGAACATGCATTCATGGAACACACCCAGAAGCTTTAAGTATTTTGTCTTCCTCAGTGAAACACAGCAAGGGAAAAAGATGACTTTGACTAGATAGGTCCTTTTGTTTTTCTTCATACTCAGTTTCAGCTCAACAGCCAACCACAGGGTTTTTCCTTCAACACACAGAGAAGAGACAGAAAATGCTCTGAAGCAGAGAGCTGGGTCACCACTTTCCCCATCATCTCAGATTTCCAGAAGTGGCCTCACCAAACATCCATGAAGGTCTCCCTGACTATGTTCTCAGGACTTAGTCTTCATTGATCAGTCTTCTGTTAGAGGTGCATAATACCAGGAATTCTTAACCTGGGGGTCTGTGAATTTCTTCTCTAGTATCTTCATAATTGTATTTCAATATAATTGGTTTCCCTTATAATTCCATATATTTTATGTATTTTAAAACACTATTCTGAGAAGTGGTTCATAGGTTGTGCTAACATGACAAGAGTTCATGATACAGAAAATGTGAAGAACCCCCTCATTAGAAAATCCTATGTTGTATATCTGTTATTAATCTTTACTATATCTTAGTGGAATAATATCTACTTATTCTAAAATTCTTTTTTTTAATTTATTTTAAACTTACATACAACATAAGAAAAAAAATTGCCATGTACATAGCAGAACATAAGAGAGGATTCAGTATAAAGCAATAAATTTCCATTTCAAGAAAATCTGTATGATGAATACTATACATTATTTTCAAAGCTGGCCATATTTTATTTTTCTTCCTTGTAGATTTTCTTTTGTCCTCTGTAAAAACATTTCTATAGGTTTTTGGTTTTGTTTTGTTTCGACCATCTCATCACAGTCTAAGATTGTCTACTAACCTTCCTCCTTTTTGGTGTTTTGTTGTTCTTTGTCATTTTTAGTTGTGTCTGATTCTTCATGACCTCAGTTGAAGTTTTCTTGGCAAAGATGCTGGAGTGGTTTGCCATTTCCTTCTCCAGTTCATTTTAAAGATGAGGCAGCTGAGGTAAACAGGGTTAAGTGACTTGCCCAGGGTCATACATTTAGTAAGTATCTGAGACCAGATTTGAACTAAGGAAGATGAGTCTTCCTAATTCCAGGCCTGACACTCTGTCCACTGAGGCATTATTCTGTATAAAGCTGTCTGATGGAGTCTGCTTTTCATTAGCATTGTGTGAGTGCTATTAGGATGTTATCCAAGTCTTTTTTTTTTTACAATTCCAAAAATTTGTATTAAGATTCATATTGCCCAGGTGTTGATTACTTTAAACTAGTTGTTACCATTCATTTTTATTTTAAGATGCCCCCTAAGTCTTAAAACATTCAGCAACTGATTCCATTGCTAAGCTGGAGTTTCATGGCCAAGCTAGACTGACATCTCACAAGGCATAGAATTGTAGCTGTGTAGGTCAATCTGCAGTACTATTCCCTTGCTATTTTGCTTCTAAATTAGCAATGTTCTTTCATTCAGTTGGGCTTGCTTCTTGATGATAACTGGTAGTCTCTGACACATTCCATTTCAGGTTCAGGTGATCCCTGTATCTAAGATAGTGTTATACTGTTTTAGGAAGAGAGGAAACCCTTAGTTTAAGACTGGCAGAAGCTCTCTACTTTTTCTCTCTTAGTTGAATACTGAGGTTCTTCTTCCCTACCTCCTAGGCTAAAGATAGCATTATATACAGGTATGTATTCTCATCTTCCTTGTACTCACTTTCCTCCTCCTCATCTTCATCCTTATTTTTCTTCTCCTCTCTTCTTCTTTTTCATGTTTTTTTTCCTTATCCAGGCATCACATTGCAATGGAAAGAAACATATCCTCTCTTTCACCGATTCTCACCTTCTCAATCTCAATCTAGTTTATGGCTAGTAGCCAGCTATTCATCTCTGCTGGCAAAGCCATAACCAAGCAATGTACATTTGTCTAATAATCACAAAACAGTTTTGAAGTTCAGAGTTCCCCACTTATTAACTTGAAAGTTCTTCAGTTGGTCATATGCAAATCAACAACTATAACACAAATCACAGAAGCAGACTTTGTTCAGAGCAAGTGAATTGTCACTGTGACTGCTTTCTTAATGTTTTTCATATGTCTCATATTATTTTTTCTTTGTCTCAGACATCAAAATTGTCAAAGTCTGAAAGGTGTATACCCTTTTACATCTATCCATTAACTTGAAAACATTTATTCATGACACAGTATTTAAGGCCACATACTTGTCAGTACACTTTTTTTAAGATGGATACAATAAAGTTCATATTCTCAAGCTGCTTAACATAAAAGGGAAGAAAAGCTGCACAAATAACTATATTAGAAAGGATGTGAGATATAGGCGAGAAAAACACAAAACAATGTGTTACAAGGGATTTGAGGAGAGAGAACTCACGTTCACCTGATTCTTAAGGAGGCCTTTGTGAATGAGGTGGCACTTGAATTGGGTATTGGTAGAAGAAAAATGTACTCAACAGGAATTAAGAGCAGCAAAGGAAGTCCATTCCAATCATGGAGGGTAGAATGAGCATAGTTACAAATGGACCCAGGCAGATTAAGAATAGAAAATGGTTCATTTTTACTACATGAAGAGAGTGTATAAAATAAATCAGCAAAGGCAAATCTATGTCAGTTTGAAGGGGTTATCAAATGCCAATCATAATAGTTTTTTTTTACTATGTCCAGTAAGCAGTGCGAAATCACTAAAGTTTGTAGAGTAGAAAAGTGTTATGATTTGAGAGATGTAACCAAAGACATCATACAGAATAGGTTATATTAGATTAGGAAATTATTCTGGTGCCTTTGTTTTCTATGTGACAAAACTTGGCTCAGAAAGGGAAGGTAAATTCCAGTACATGTATGTATGTATGTATGTATGTATGTATGTATGTAATGACTCCTAGTTCAGTCTTTTCTCTATACCACTAGACTTAAGCTAGCATATGATTCAAATTAATTTGTTGGATGCTTTAAAACGACATTGATAGTCTACAAAATAGTTTTGGTTTCTATATCAGCGATCTGATAATATTTCTTGCTTGTGTTTCTTGAACTGTCCAAAGTTGGAATAGATTGTTTTGGAAGGTAGTGTGCTCCACATCATGAAAAGTCTGTAAGTTGAAGTTGAATGATGTGGTGTAGTTTGGGGGGGGGGGGTTTCCATAGCTTGAGATACCAGTAGCTCCCAGTATTCTACCTCTTTTCCTTATAACATCTGAGGTGAATTTAGGCTTGGGTAAAAATATTGCTTATTGTTAAAGAGCATCACAGAGGTGCATATGCTACATGGGAGAAAGCCACAACACCTTAAAAACAAGGAACTACTTAGGGAAGTTATGCAAAGGATTTGGGGTTTTTTTAAGTGTGATCAAAAGAGATGATAAAATGGTCACAAGGCCAGAGTCTATATGATACATTGTTATCTTACATCAAAAGAATATTCAGCATATTGGATAGACCTCCTATAGTAAACTTAGGAGAAGACACAGAGAAGAATTACATAGGATGGACAGTAATGGTTGTGATTTTTCTTTAGAGGAAATACCATATTGATAAGAATACAAATGAATTGAAATATTAGGATATTGTTCAGGGATAGGTTAGACTAGATGGCCTCAGGACTCTTCCAGCTTCAAAAATTTATGCTTCTATAAACTTTTGGTTACAGGATAATGTCAAAAGCCAACCACAGGTTAGCACAATGCTTCCTTTCTATTTTTCCTTATAAATAAAAAATGCCAATATCACCAGGACCATTATTGTATAATGTGTCATCCATAAATCAGTTGTCATGAAATCTAAACAAATGTTAAGTATTAAAGTACTTTCAGTTATTGGGGAAATTCATATGTTATGATTTATGTTTCCTTCATCCCAATCATTTTAAATAAGAAAAATGTTGTCTCTCAATTGCCAAGTAGAAGTATCTGGTCTTTCTTAGATGGAGATGAAGCATGCCAAGTGACAGCTGATACCTGCTAGTGAAGCCAACACTTTTCTCATTATGTAACCGATAATTCAGACAAGATTTAATCACCCATAACGTTGCTAATACTCTTTCGTTATCAAATAAGTTTTCTGGTTTAAATCTGCTTCTCCGCATAGGATACCCAGAAAGACCATTTGTCTTTCACTAAATGGTTTACGATTCATATTTTCAAGTTATACATTTTTACTTCAAGTTAATTGAATCAGTCCAAGTGAAATGTGGAGAGACTGGGAAATGGGCTGAGTTTGAGGTAAGGAGAATTACTTAAGCTATGTTGTCATGCATTTGGACCTAGCAAAAATCAGTTTTCAATATTTGCTCATCTTATTTTTTTAAATTAAAATATAAAATATATATGTATATATTTATAAAAATATATAAAATATAAAATATATTCACTAGGCTGCCCAGTGAATAGAGCACTGGCCCTGAAGTCAGGAAGACCTGAGTTCAAATCAAGCCTCAGACACTTAACACTTACTAGCCATGTGACCTTGGGCAAGTTGCTTAACCCCAATTGCTCTCCAAAAAGCTAAAAAAAAATTAAAACACAAGCTTTATTGATTTATCAGTCAATCATTTGTTCAACAAGGATTTACTAAGTACCTACTGTATGCCAGGTGCATTACTGTCATTTCTGACTAACAATGCCACATACATCCCAACATTGAAATTAAGCACTATAACATAGAAAAAAAAAACATTCATCACAACTAATATAGTAACCAAGTCGTTCCTCTACACCTCTGAAAGGAGGGAGTTGGTTTTTTTTGTGATTTGTTCTCCCAATTCTCATTAGTCATTATCATTTTTCAGAGTTTGGTTTCCTTTTAGTATTCCTTTGATTCATGTTATTGTAGTAGTGTGTGTGTGTGTGTGTGTGTGTGTGTGTGTATGTGTGAGCATGTGTGTTCTCCTGGTTCTGCTTACTTCCCTCATTCAATAGTTCATTCAAAATTTACCCCCGTTTCTCTGGATTACCAGTATATGTAGAACTCTGCTCTCATACTACGCCACTTCTGCTTCCTCCTCATTGGAGAAGGAAAGTATGTTTCATCACCTGTCCTGTGGAACTACAAATGGTCATTACAATTACCAAGAGTTTGGTTTCTGCTAGTGTTCTTTTCATTTATATCATTGTAGTCATTGTACTTGTTCTTCTCTGAGTTCTACTGACTGCACTCTGCATCAGTTTATATAAGCTTTCTTTCCAATGTTTCTCTGAATTCTTTATACTCATTGTTTCTTACTGCATAATAATTTCCTGTTATATTTGTGTCACCATTTTTTCAACCATTCTCCAAAGGATACCCAATTCCCTTCCTCCCTAGGTCTTTTGTTACCGTCAAAAAAACAAAAACAAAAACATAATGATAATTACATGGGCTTTTTTTGTTTTTTACCTCCTCGGAGGATATTTGTACCTTATATTTTCTGAGCCTGAGTAGTCACATTGATTTTCCTGTCCTTCATGTACGCAGTGACATGGCTAAATTTATCCTGAATTCATTCCCAAAGAAACATTTTAATTAAAGCACTGCTAACTGGGGACCAAAGAAATATTTATGTCACTTGACGTCCTGGTTCTTCTAGTTCTTTGTTTTGTTGTTGTTTGTTTGTTTTCAGTATTGTTAATGGCCTTTGATCTTTAATTTTGAGGATGAGGCTGCCAGATCATAGGTATTTGCACTCAAAATAAGCCAATAAACTGCTTTACCTTGCCCCAATATAAATCAACTTCCCCCATTCACCCAATGGCCCTTTTATTTTGACATTCCCTCTCCAATTTCTTGTTAAGTCCTAACCCATTCTTCCACGAGTTCCTCGGCTTTCCTCTCATCTGTAATGCTCATCTTGTTTATCTCTTGATAGATTCATCCTTATGTAGCTTTTAGTACCTGGGACTACATTATATAGGAGATATTGGCATGGAAAATTAGAATAGGGAGACCAGGATGGTGGGGCTGGGAAGGAACATAATGGAAGGACTAGAAATCAAACTATAGGAAGATAAAGAAATTGTGGATATTTAACCTAGAAAACAGGTGCTGGAAAGGAGGTGGGGGTAGAATAGGCTTATTGTGGTTGGCCCTAGAATATTGGGGAGAAGATATAGAGGCTTTTTTTGAATCTTTACATTGTCTCTCTCTCTCTCCTGTGCCATGTGTTAAATACAACTAGGTCCTCATCTGTGCAAAGAATGAATCTCATCAAGTGGTTGCATGTATTCAAATTTGCACTACAGTCCCGATTATGTAAATATGGTTATTGGCTCTAGTCCAATGGAAATATGTAATGTGATTACCTCACAGCATTCCTTATTTGCCCTAATTGGAATCTACCTACATTCTTAAGTTTTAGGGAGATAGATTTTATATCAACAATGGAAGAACTGAACAATGAGAACTTTTTGAAGAGGAAATGAGTTACCTTGGCTCAGGTAGAAGGAAATCTACTATTATCTCATCCAGCTCTGAGAATGTCCAGTTCTATGTCCAAAGCTCTGACAACAACAATAATAACAGCTATCGCACATTGCTCTAAAGTTTGCAAAGCACTTTCCTTATCACAACCCTATGAGCATTACCACGTGTATTTTACATATGAAAAAACTAGATGTAGAGAAGTCAAGGCTATAGCCACGCTCACATTGGTAGGATGTGCCAGAGCTGAAGATGGAAGCCTGGTCTGTTTTGATAGGTCCAAGGGCTATCTCAACTAGAGCTTGCAGTCAATCCCTTGGATCTGAAACCTCAATTCTGCCCAGTCTAAACTTGTTCAAAACCTAAGGTATTGTTATACTGGTAACCTTGGCTTTCCACAGGTTTTACATCCCCTGGTTGTCTATAGCATTTCTCTAATCTATCGCATTAATAAGCAGAGGGGATTCCACCTCAGGGCTCAGTGCCTTTTGCAATGATAGAGACAATTAAAGAAGATAAAAGAGATAATTTTGATCACACGAAACTGAAAAGGTACTACACAGACAAAAATAAAACACCCAGGAAAAATGAATAGTGGTTAAATGGGAATCTTTGTACCAACTTTCTTTCATAAGGATTTTATATCCAAGACACATACGTGTCCAAGACACATGAATGACAATATACACATTCACACATATGACCAAAAACCATTTCCCAATAGCAAGCTGTCAAAGGATATGACCAAATAATTCCCCAAAGAATTGCAAATGATTAGCAACCATAAGAAAGAATGATCCAAATTGATAAGATAACAGCAAATCAAAATATTTTAAGGTTTTACCTCCTACCCTTCAAGATTAACAAAGATGACAAAGATAAGAATAATCAATGTTGGAGGAATTGTGGGAATATAGATGCCCTAGTACATTGTTGGTGAGTCAATGCAACCATTTTGAAAAACTATCTGAAATTATGTAAATAAAGTGACTAAAATGTCTATACCCTTTCACTCATGATTCCATTACCAGGAAAATACCCTAAGGAGGCCATCAATATGAAGAGAGTCCCCATATACACCAAAATATTTATAGTAGCACTTTTGTGATAACAAAGAATTGGAAATTAAGTGGATGCCCATTAATTGTGGAATGACTAGACAAATTGTAGTATATGGATATAATGGAATATTATTGCTATAAGAAATGATGTGATGAATACAGAAAAGTTTAGAAAGATATACATGATCTGATAGACTGAAGTAAGCAGAGCCAAGAAATCAATATACACACAATATTCATATACATATATAATATAAATGGAAAGGACAACCATAAAAGTAAATATTTCAAAATTGTAAAGAACAAACAAGGTACAAAAGAAAAGATATGAGAAGATACCCTGCAGTGGCAACCACACTGACATACTCAGGATGGCTGTTAGCACAGGTACTTAACATCTGCTTTACTGGGAAAGGTAGCTGTTCAAGGGCTTAACAATCCTTTTTTAAATTACATTCATTAGCCCAGGGGAAAAATCAGCGCCTTGAACTTCAGATAAAATTCAAAGAAAATAGAGAAAATACAAGCAGAGAAATAAAGACCAACAGATAAGGCTTCTAACTGTCTGAGAAATTAGTACAATTCAACAGATAAATTAAACTGTCTGACCAAGACAATACATACATAGTTACCAGAGAAGCACCAATATCTGGTTTTTTCAAAGTGTGGGGTGAAGCGGGG
>CM053601.1:138437827-138484740 GCA_028646575.1 Pseudocheirus occidentalis
TCTTTCCTTCTTTCTTTCTTTCTTCCTTCCTTCCTCTCTTTCTCTTTCTTTCTTTTTTCTTTCCCTCTCTCTTTTTCTTATATGCTTGCTTTTTCTCTATTTCCTCCTTCCTTCCTTTCTTTCTTTCTGTCTGTCTTTCTCTCTTTGTGTCTGTCTGCCCATCTCTCTAATAAGAATCAGTGTGGTGCAGTAGATATTGAGATGGCTTCAGAACCAGGAAAACCTGGGTTCAAGCCCCACCTCTGATACATATTGACTGTTTGACCCTGGACAAGTTGCTTAATATCTTTAGCAAGACTATAAATTTCAGAGAAGGTGCCAAACTAATTTAATAGAGTTTTTTTTTCAAGTAGGAGTTCCCTTTACCTGTGAAATCCCAAGTCTTTCTCCTATTTAATATCATTAATAGCATCTCTATCTCTCAGCTCCCAGCTATAACTATGTTTCTTCTTCTCCCCCTCCCACACTTGCGGAGATGTTTAGATACTGAGAGCCCCCAGACCCTAGAAGAATTGAAGGTTACAGGCTGTATCGAGGCAGACATTCAAATATCCTTAGCCTGCTTATTCTGCTTACCACACAGTCCTTTTATTTTCTAAAGAGAGATAATTAGTAGCTATGCCCAGTAATCAAATCTAATTCCCTTCTCAGTCTGGAGAGAAAACAAGCAAACAAACCATTCCTTTTATCCCTGACGTTAGTCTGGTAACTATATAAAGAGGTACTTGGTTTTTCCCACTTTAGAATGCCAGAAAAGGTGATGTGATTAAGGAAATTTATAGCCATTTTTGATCTGAGCCTTTGAAAGAATTCAAAGCAAATGGGTTTTCAAATGAAGAAAATAGTTTGTTTCTGTGTTATTGCTTGACAAAAGGCAGTCAGTTTAATGAGCTCACAAGAAATGCATCGGAGGTTATTGGACACATGGTGTTTGTGGGTAGATGTGCTGATTGGATGATCTGCCAGAAAGAGCTTGCTCCATGGAGACTGGGAATCATTTGGTCCAACGTTCATTTTACATATGAAGAGACTGTGGTCCAAAGAGGAGAAATAACCGTCATAGGTTCTCATTGGCTCCTCTCTTCATTATTCTCAATAGCTTCCTAACAAATCTCCCTCCCTGACTTCCCCTCTCTCATCTCTATTATAAACTATCTGTCATACCACTACTAGAATGATTTTACTCTTGCATAGACCTGTCGCTGTTATATTTCAAATCCTTCATTGGGTTACCTATTATTTTCAGTGACTTAAACTTTTTTGCCTGGCATTCAAGGTTCACTGACTGCCTCAATCTGGCACTAATTTACCTTGTCAGCCTAATCTAATACTGTTCCCTGCTCACTTTGGATTCCAGTCAAGATGGACCATTCTCGGTTACTGTCTTTGCTTGTGCTGTTTCTACATAGGGAATGTCCTTCCTTTATCACCATGAGATTCCTACCAATCTTTTAAAGCTTTGGTCAAATGTAACCTCCTTTAAGAAGCTTTGCTTGGCTCTATCAGATATTGAAAACCCTTCTTTCTCCGCCTTCATATAAAACCTGTTCCCAGCCTTCTGAGAGTCTCCTCCAATATAACATGCATTTATCTGTGTATGACACATATAGGCCTATACTGTATCTGATACACTTAGGCAGTATAAGACATAGATGTCTATGCTACGCATTGTCTCCGTATTAAACTGTGAGCTCCATAAGAGTGGAGACTATGTGCTGTCTAAATTTCCCACTTCTCCCAGTACTTAGTCCTGCTCTGCATACTTGGGAATTGTTGTTCAGTCATGTCCAGCTCTTTGTGACCCCATTTGGGATTTTCTTGGCAAAGATACTGGAGTGTTTGCCATTTCCTTCTCATTTTACAGATGAGGAAACTGAGGCATACAGGGTAAATCAATTCACCGAGGGTCACACAGTCAATTAGTGTCTGGGGATAGGTTTGAACCCAGGAAAAATGAATCTTCCTGACCTCAGGACTGGCACTCTATCCACTGTACCACCTATCTGTGCTATCTATATAGTTGGTGTTTAATAAATATTTGTTGAATCAAATTGAATTGCCTGACATTGATGAGCAAGACAGAGATAAAACAAAAGGTGAAATTCTACTTTAATTTTGTGTTTTTAAATATTTCCAAATTAAGTTAATTTTTTTAATTTAAAATTTTGACCAGATCAATCCTATCATTTATTTTTCCCTTCATTCTTTCATTAATTCGATTCTTCTGTAAAGTGCTTTCTACATGTAAAAAATGGTATAAGGTGATGGGTAAAAGAAACATTTTTGATTAAAGGTAATCTCTGCTTTTAAGGAATTTACAGTCATAATATTATAGACTCCTCTGCTACTTGCTACCTGTATGATCTTCAGAAAAATCATTCACTCTCCTTGGATCACAATATTTTCCCTTGTAAAATGATGGGATTGCATCAAAAGTTTCCTATGGTCCTTTTTAGCTCTGACATTCTACAGTTCAAGGTTCTTTTTGGGTCTCTCTTCTAGGCTCTAAGGTCCCTTCCATCTCTGAAATTCTATACATAGCGTAATGATGTCCCTTTTGTTCAATGGCATACTGGAGACAGCTCAAAGGAGCTTTCTAGGACTGGTTATTAAATTTCCATTGTGAACATTTACACCTTGGAAATCAGGAAATGCTACAAATTAGGTCTTGATTTTTTTGGGTCTTTTCATTGTCTAGACTTAAGAAAGTTATGGAGAAATGCTAATGCAGATTAAACTTAAAAGCATGTTGTATGTACTTTTTTCAGAAACCTGGTTGTTAAACATTTACCAGCATATCACTGCTTTCTTCACTGATGTTGCTTCTTCTAAGGTTCTTTGTAGGTTCTAACATTCTGTGATGTTGTAAGGATTATTCTTCCACCCACTGATCATGTTTTGTTGTTTCTACAGCCAAATGTGTGGACCTCGATCTTCTCTATTGCAATGACCTGTCCTACAACAAGACTTCCTATCCCAACCTGCTGGATCAGAAGTCCCGGGAGGTGGTAGAGTTCAGCTCTGAGTACATCCTCTTGAGTGTGATTCACAACTTGCTCCAAGGAGAATGTAACCCGGACCTGCGGTTCCTGGGCTGCTCCATCCTGGCTCCTCGATGTGATGGAGGCCGAATCATGAGGCCCTGTCGGCATGTCTGTGAAAGCCTGAGGAAAAACTGTCAGCCTGCTTTTGATGGCATCGACATGGCCTGGCCCTACTTTCTGGATTGTGATCGCTTTTTTGTTAGTGAAGAGGAAGGATGCTATAACCCCTTAGAAAAACTGAGAGGTGAATACATAGACCCAGAGTCATGAAGCCACTTTAATTCATGCTGTATGTCTAGGAAGCTGCAACATATTGAATGGGAAAAGTAGATCCAGAATTCTCTTCTGCCCCTACTTAATGGGTGACCAAGAGAAAGTCACTTTTGCAAAATAGGATCAATAGAAAGGATCAGGGTTCTTAACCTAGGATCCACGACTCCCACGAACCATAGATGTCAGAACTAAAAGGGACCTTAAGGACCTTTTGATGCAACCCCCTCATTTTACAAGGGAAAATATTGTGATCCAGGGAGATTGAATGATTTTTCTGAAGATCATACAGTTAGCAAGTAGCAGAGGAGTCTATAATGTTTTTTATATATATATATATATATATATATATATATATATATATATAAATTCATATTTATCTATGAATAAATTTAAGAGGATTTGTGAACTTGGATGGTTAAAAAAATTACATCTTTACTTCAGAATAATTGTTGGTTTGTTGTTTTTGTTTTTCTGTAATCTTGTGCATTTATTTTAGACATCTAAAAAGCCTATTCTGAAATGGGGTTCATAGGCTACACCAGACTGCTGACAATATGCAAAGAGACTAAAAACTCCTGCACTAGGTGACCTCTAAATTCTATAAGCATATGACCAGGGACCTTCCAAGTTCCCTTTAAATTCTAAAATTCTATAATCCCTGAGTGTACACTTTATTTATTCTTCTTAGGCAACAACCAAAATAAATGTTTTGGTCCCTATTTTGTGTGTGTCTTTATGGCAGAGGAGGAGAAATTAGATACAAATGTGCTTATTTTGGACAGACTCTTTCTACACCACCTCCTCCCTCCCAAACACAAATGGTTTAATTCAGGTCTCTGGGCTCTGTGTAAATAGTGGATAGTTGGTCCAGGGCTATGGAGTGTAGCAGGAAGCTATGTAAAATCTGGTGATAGACTTGAACCAAGCTCTGCATTTATATGTTAACCAATACTGTATTTAATGAGGACAAAAATGGTATTTATTTAATGCTAAGTACTGCATCTGCATGGAACCAAGTGTTTTATTTACCTAGTACCAAGTTCTGCATTTATTACTGGAAGCTAAGTGGCGCCATTGTGCACAGAGCACTGGGCCTGGAGTCAGGAAGACTCATCATCCTGAGTTCAATTCTGGCCTCAAACATTTACTAGTTGTGTGACCCTGAGCAAGTCACTTAGCCCTATTTACTTCAATTTCCTCGTTTATAAAATGGGGATTACAATATCACCTACCTTGAAGGGTTATTGTGTCACAAAAATAATGTGATAATATTTATAAAGTGACTTGTATATTTTAAATCAAAAATCATTTAGCTTTCATTATCAAAAGGAGTCTCTATATAGGGACAAGCGCTACATTAGCATAGTGTGAAGTAAGTGATGCCAAGGGATGTATTTACCTAGTATTTACTACTATATAGTGCATAGTCTATCTACTAGCAAGGAAATAGTTTTTGTAAACCTTAAGGCATCATAGAAATACTTTTTATTGTTTTCCTCCTTTCTCTTCCTCTCGTTCTTACATCACCTTCTTCCACATTTTCCTATTCATCTCATCATTTCCCTTTAGGAAATGCACTGGGGGTGGAGAGTGGGGAGCAGAAGAGAGATTGGCAGGTTTGTCTCAATCTGGCCACCATTAGTGGATAAAGTGCGCCTGCTGAGAGGATGGGGAAGCAATTGTTTGCATCAATGTCATGGACTCACAAAATATCAGAGCCAGAGGGATCTTAGAAACTTTTTAAAGTTGACTGTTTTAGAGTTGAGGAAGCTAGCAAACAGAGGCTAAGCAGTGTATCCAGGGCTGGATCTGAATTCAGGTCTTCCTGTATCAAAACCTATCCATTGTGTCACTTAGCTGCCTCTAAGAGCATAGAACACACAATGTCAGAGTTGGAAAGTGATCTTAGAAAATATTATGTGGAATAGAAGCAGAAGGGTCCTGAGAACATAGAATGTCAGAGATGGAAGGGACTGTAGAACAGGGAATGTTGGACGGCTGTAGAACACAGAGCCCCTGACAAGGGCTTTCTGTCCTAACCCCCTCATTTTACAGTAGAGAGAACGGAAGCTTAGACAGCTGAAGTTGACCTGCCCAAGCTCACACAGGATGTAACATTCCTTCTATTTCCCCAGGAAGCCTAGATGAAAATGAAGAGCTGCCCTCCAACATGCCCTCCACATTCATCCAATTTAGGCACCACTCGTACCCACAGATGGTGAGGGTGCTGAAGAAGACGGCTTCCCGATGCTCACACATTGCCAAGATGTACAGCATTGGCCGCAGCTTTGATGGGAAGGATCTTCTTGTCATTGAGTTTTCAAGTCGACCAGGCCAACATGAATTACGTAAGCAGGAGAGCATTTTTCATGGATAAGCAAGTTCTGTTATAGAAGGGGCATGAAAAGGTGGCGTGTCTTAATAGAAAAAGAAGTTTGAATAATTATAATAATGGCTCACATTTCCCAAAGTTTTGTAAGATATGCAATGAAACTTCTTCATCAAAGCGACCTCACAGGGAGGTAGAGATTAATGTCTTATCACTCTCATTTTACAGATGAGGACATTTAGTCCCTATTAATTAAGGGACTACCTTGAGGTTCCATAATTATTAGGTGAGAAAGCCAGAGTTCAAAACGAGGTCTTCAAACCCCATTGCTCTTTCCACACATCATATCATTCTTTAAGTAGCCACAGAAGCATAGATATAGGATTCAAAGGTACCTCAAAGACCATTTAGTCTAAGTCTTTCATATTACAGAAGAAACTGAGACCTGAGAAAGTTAAATGACTTTACCAAGATCATCCATTTAATAAGTGACAAAGCCAGGATTTGAACCCAGGTGCTCTGACTCAGATTCTGATGTTCTTTCTACTGGACCACATTGTCTATGCCAGTAGTCATGACTTTATTCTTGTAATGTGCTCACAGGGCTACTGCCCCACCTTAAAACATTTCTGAATTGATGTATTAAGATCTCTAACATACAAAATGAAATGAAGGTTTGATATTTGTGCCAGATGCAATCGTTACTGCTGTCTGATAGTCAGTGTGATATGGTGTGGGGGGAAGAGTCCAAACTCAGGATTGGGAGGCCTGTGTTTGAGACCAATTTCCACTGTGTACCAGCTGCTGAGGATGGATCGCCACTTAATAATGATATTATGGAGGGTCTTTTTAAAAAAAAAAGCTTTATTTTCTTAAATCAGTTAACATACACTTTGCTTCCCACTTCCCTCCCCCATTGAGAAAAGAAGAAAAATAAAATCCCTGTTATAAATATGTAGAACCAAGCAAAACAGATGGCTCTATTGGGCATGCCATGTTTATGTAGGGGTGTGTACGTGTGTGTGTGCATGTGTGTGTGTGTGAATATGAAGGAGATTCAGAGTGAAGATTAAGACATATATCTTATATAATATTGCATGCATACATGCATGCATATATGATATGGCATGATGTGATATTATATAAACATATGTGTATATACATATACATACACACATGGTTGTGTGTGTGTGTGTGTGTGTCTTACTCTTCAGTCTGAATCCATCGTCAGTCTGACAAGAAATGAGCAATATGTTTCATCACCAGTCCTCTGGAATTGCGGTTGGTCTTTGAATTGATTAGGGTTCCTAAGCCTTTGAACACTTTTTTTTGGTGTGTGTGTGTGTGTGTGTGTGTGTGTGTGTGTGTTTACAATGTTATTGTGATTGTATAACTTGATCTCCTGGGTTTTACTCACTTCACTGTCAGTAAGTTCATAGAAACCTTCCTACCTCTCTCTAAAACCATTCCCTTCATCATTTCTCACAGCAAAATAGCTTTCCATCACATTCATACACCAGCCATTCTTGACCAGTGGGCACCCTCCTCAGTTTCCCATTCTTTGCCAACACAAAAAAGCTGCTATAAATATTTTTGTACAAATCAATGAGCTTCCTTTTTCCTTGATCCATTTATGAGTATAGACTCACTTGGTCAAAAGGTTTGCACGGTTTAATAACTTTTGGGGCATAGTTCCAAATTGCTTTCTAGAATAAGTGGAACAGTGTACAGCTCTAACAACAGTGCACTGATGTACCTATTTCACTGAAGTCCTAGGAGGGGATCCTTTTTCAGGTTGAAATTGACCTAGGTCATCTCTGAGATGCCTTATAATTGAGATATTGTGAAGCACTTTGTTAAACTGCATATATACATAAGGGGTTATGCTTATTAATATAAGCTATTATTAACTTACATGTATATAATATCACATTATACATAATGTTTTTTATTTTGGTTTTATTTAGCCCAAATTATTCAGTTTGGATATACTGATCGTATTAAATGGATAACTACAAAATCTCTACTTAATGTTAAGTAGACACTGTTTTAAAAACCTAATTGTAATCAGTAAGTAACAAGAAATTGCATTTTCTGAACTCATTCTATTTGCTTAATCATAGTATAGTGGGTAGAGTATTAGACCATGAGTCAAGATGGCCTGGGTTTGAATCTAAGTTATTTAATATCTTTGTGCCTCAGTTTCTTTCTGCATAAAATGGAAAAATTAATAGCCCCTCTTTATATGTTGTGAGGATGAAATAGGTTAATGTATGTACAATTCTTCATAAACGTTAAAATACTAAACATTTTTCAACTGGTATGATGAGCATTTATTTCTACCTAGTTTCAATGAGTTTTTCAGGAATAAGTGACAGGGAGCACAGGAGAAGTGAGTAGACCACTGTCATGTAAATAGTCATTCATTGATAAATTAGGTAGATCTGAGTTTCCAAGGTCTGACAGGCAAGGAGTAGAGTATTTATTTAGCCATGAAATTTAGTTGTTCTCATTGATGTTTCTCAAGTGCTGAGATTTCATAGAAAAAAATGTAAAATGATATTGTGAATGTATAAACTCTTTTTTTCTTTTCTTTTTCTTTTTTTTTTTCCTTTTTACTATTTTTGCCTTTTGCTCAGCATGGATCTCAGATAGGTGAGTTTCATGTTTGGCTCAAGATGCTTTTGCTTGATCTGATTTCTTTAGCTTTCCCTGACTGGTCTTGTTCCTTATACTGCAAGGTAAGAGGTGATGGATAAATGTTTTTGCGTATTATTTTCAAAGTTTTAAATCCATTTCAAACCATCTTCTTAAATTGTGAATGTATTTCAGAGAAAGATTTATTTTCAGTTTCTAAGCCATTCCTGTTTAGAGTGGCTTGTGAAACTTTCAGCAGATATTCTCCAGATGCTGACTTGAGTTAGTGGATGTCAAACAGCCCTAGAGTCAGTTCCCCTGAGTTAAAGTAGTTGCCTCAGCCTTGATCTTGGGCAAGATCTTTAGATGCCCTGGACCTTAATGTTCTTATTTGCCCAGTGGGGCTAATTTGAGGTCTTCCTTCATAGGATCATAGATTTTGAACTAAAAGGGGCATTAAAGGTCATCTATCTATTTGACCAAGAGCGAGTCCCATAACTTCCATTGGATATTGATAAAATAAGTAGATTGGACTTGAAGACATCCCAGGCTCCTTCCCATGGTTAAATCTACCATGTCATGCATTTCTCATCAGAAGTATTCAAGCAGTGTCTCTGATAGATATCTCAATAGATACATTCATGTTAAATGATCACCAATCACTTTTAGCAACTCATTGGCCAACCAACTGCATTTCTGCCTTTCCAAATGATGCCCCCTCTCAATGCCTCTTTCCGCAGTTGAACCAGAATTCAAGTACATCGGCAACATGCATGGAAATGAAGTGACTGGGAAGGAGATGCTTATCTACCTTGCTCAGTATCTGTGCTCAGAGTACCTGCTGGGCAATCCACGAATTCAGAGCCTGATTAATACCACTCGGATTCACCTGCTACCTTCCATGAACCCTGATGGCTACGATGTGGCTGCAGCAGAGGTGAAAGCCTGACCTATTTATTATTCCTTGGGACATAGGGGAAGGATGGAGCATTAAGCCAGCTGTTGTTCAGTGGAATAGCACTGGATTGGGAATTGGAAGTCCTGGGCTCAGAGCAGGTTCTTTCATTTATTAACTAAGTGTTCTTAGGCAAATCGTTCAGTTTTTCTGGGTTTCTAAATTTCTTCAAAGCTAGGAGAGAGCACTGGGCTTGGAATCAGCAAAACTCATCTTCCTGAGTTCAAATGCAACTGCAAACACTTGCTACCTGTGTGACCCTGGGCAAGTCACTTAATGCTGTTTGCCTCAGTTTCCTCATCTGTCAAATGAGCTGGAGAAAGAAATGGCAAACCACTTGAGTAGCTTTGTTAAGAAAACTCCAAACTGAGAGTGATTACATAACAACAACAAAGTTTCCTCATCTATAACTGATGAAATTGGACAGCGAATCAAATCAATAAGCATTTATTAAGTGTTTACTGTGTGCCTGGCATGTGGAATACAAACACAAAGAAAAAGAAAGGCAGTCTGCTCTCAAGGAGCTTATGTTCCTATGCTCTAAGGCAACAGATATCAAAAGAATTGGAAGAGCTTCACTTTGTGAATTTTTAAATGGTCACAGGCAAGGGATGCTTATTAGAATTGTATGAGACAGTGGGTTTTATGACTGGAAAGAACCATAGAGATTGGTCCCAAACTCTTATTTGATAAATGAGAAAACTGAGACCTGTGAAGGTGAAGTGACTTGGCCAAGATCAGACAAGTAGTAAGTGGCTGAGCTGTGCTTCCTGCTGGTCCTTTGCATGCATATCTGATGTTTTTTTTTTTCCTGCCCTGAGATTCCGTGATTCTAAAGCAGTCATTTGGGAGGGTAATGACGAGGTACTCATGAATGTCTTCTTCAATTTTCTTCTGCATCTTTGGCTTTATGTAGGCATACGCTTCTGAGGGCTATAAAGCATGGGATCAAAATTTGGAATGAAAAGAAACTTTAGAAGCCCAAACCCTCTCGTTTTAGAGGAGCTAGGTGGCGCCATAATGCATAGAGCACGAGGCCTGGAATCATGAAGACCTGAGTTCAAATCCTTCATCAGGCATCCATTAGCCGTGTGATCTTGGGAAAGTCATTTAACTTTTGTCTGCCTTAGTTCCCTGATCTGCAAAATAAGGATAATATAGCACCTATTTCTCATGGTTGTTTTGCCAGTAAAATGAGATTATATTTGTAAAATGTTTTGCCAACCTTAAGTCATCGTATAAATGCTAATTGTATTATTGTTATTATTAGAGATGAGGAAATGTGGTACAGAGAAGTCTCAGGTTCTCATAACTGGTGGTTTCTGAGGCAGGATTCAAACTCAGGTTTTTCTAGCCATCATAAAAGAGCCAAACTTTTGGATATGGTGGAAAGTCCACAGAATCTGAGAAGATGTTCTGTTGGATTTTGAGCCATCATTTATTAAGGACAATTTCTAGTAGAGAGAGGAAAGAATGGTCGATCTCAGTTACAGAGAGCAAACCAAGAGTTCTTGGATCTGAGTAGGAAATGTTTTCTACATTGGAAAGGTCAGCTTTCTTCATGGAGAAAGTTGGATTATGATCTGGCCTTGAAGGATAGATAGGGAGATATCAACTGGGACTGATGGAATGGGGTGGGTAGGATGCTGAAGCTTTCTGGGAATAAGGTATAATGTAAGCAAAGGCATGGAGATTGGAAATTTTTGGAGGAGGGGGATGTGTTAGAGTACAGACTTTGTAAACAGAGTAGTGAAAGATTAGCTTGGCAAGGTATGTTAGAGCTCAGTTATAAAGGCTTTTAACGCCTCAGGCTAAGGAATAAGAACTGGGTAATTGGGAGCTAGTGAAGAGTTGTGAAGCAAAGGGTGGCAGAAACGAAGATGTGTATTAAAATTATTGTGGGTAGATCAGAGTGAGAGAGAATGGATCATAGAGTCATAGGTTTAAAACTGGAAAGGAATTCATAGGAGAATGCAATCTCATAATTTTATAGGCGAAGTAAATGAAGCCAGGAGTGGTTAATAACCTATCCATGGATCTACAGCTAGTTAGAATATAAGACATGAACCAAACCAAGTCTTTTTGATTCCAAGTCTAGAGTTCTGGTTACTAGGTCACATAATTTCATAGAGACATGCAACCCATTCTAGAGGCTATTGCAACTATCCAGGAAAGAGTTGGTAAGGCCTGGGCTTGGATGATGGCAATAAAAATAGAGAGCGAGGGACAAATAGAGAAGTGTTGTTGAGATGGAGGTAGCAGATTACATCCTTGGAACAGTCTGGGCATCAGACCTATCCAAAGACAGAGGCTTCCTGCAGGGCTGGCCTGAAAAGGATGCACTTGGGAATGGAAGGGATGATTCAGTCCTGAGCTGCTGGCCTGGATTGGCCTTAAGGGGACTGTTATACACAGCATGATACGGAGTCTGTCCTCACTTACTCCCTGTGGCGATTGAGAAGACTGGTACATTTTTCTCAAGAGTAGGCCTATAGGTTCACCCCTTGAGCTCTGGCCAAATCCCACTGAAAGTAATTACGGCCCATACAGCTCTCTATTCCTCCGTTTGTGAATTTCTGAAGCTTTTATCTGCTTATGTCCCACTGGGCGTGTAAGCTTTCAATAGTTCCCACCAGGACACATTAGAGAGGGCAGCCCATCAGGAGGGAGAGGCCCCTGTCTGATGTAGACTCTGCATTCTTGAAAACGACTTCATTATATACTCTGTTAAACACAGGGACAAAGAGCCAGTACGTTGGTGCTTGCCGAGGAACCTCAGTCAGAATCATGGCATATTGGAACTGGATGGGGCTTGGCATGTAGACAGATCATAGAATGTCAGAAGAGGGAGGGACCTTAGAATACAAAACCCTTTAGAAACAGGAGATTGTTAGAAAATAGAATATAATAACAAGAACTAGCGCTTTAAGATTTGCAAAGTATTTTGCATAAATTAGGCAAGTATATAGGTAGTTGGGTGGTTCAATGGATAGAGTGGTGGGCATGGAGTTAGCAAGACCTGAGTTCACATTCTGCCTCAGCCTCTTACTAGCTGTGTGACCTTTGGCAAGTCACTTAACTTCTTTTTGCCTCAGTTTCCTCAAATGGGGATTATAATAACACCTACCTCCAGGGTTGTTATGAGGAGAAGATGAAATAATATTTGTAAAGTGCTTGGCATATAGTAGGTGATATACAGGCACTAGCTATTATATTATCTCCTGTGGTCCTTACAAAAACAACCCAATGAAGTACGTCCCATTGTTATCTTCATTTTATGGATGAGAAAACTGAGTCTGAGAGAGTTGAAGTCACTCACCAACAGTCACATAGGCAGCGAGTGGCTATGACAGGCCGTGCGAATCTTCCTGATTCCAGGTCCAGTACTCCATCTACAATGCCACCGGGCTGCCTACAATAGAACATTAATGATGGAAGGAACATTAGAACACAGAACCTTAGAGCAAAGAGTGTAGCATGTAAGAAATGGAAGAAACTCAGGATGGAAGGAGATGTCTACATTCAGAGAAAGATCTAGAAAGACCAGAGTTTAAATGGAGACTGAAGCAATAGATGCTATCATTCTTTTCTATGTTTGGTTTTGTTTCTCTTTTCCCATTGTTCACTCCATTGGCTACAACACCTATACAACCAGACTACTGTACAACGTGAAAGAGTTTGCAGATCCTATACACAATTGTATGCCACCATGGTGGGGGTAGGGGGTGGGGAGGAAGGGGAGAAAAATCTGAAACTCAAGTGATTCTGGAACTGAATCTTGTAAACAAATAAGTCAATAAAAAATTGAAAAAAAAAATAAGAAATGGAAGAAACTTTAAAACATAGAAGATAAAGATGGAAGAGCCCTGAGAACCTGGAATATAAAATGGTGAAGATGAAAGGCATCTTAGAACATTGAACATAGGATGTTGTACCTGGGAAGGACAGAATCATAGCATGAGAATTGGAAGAAACCTGAAACATTATCAAGGACTACCCCTCACTAAACAGGAATACCCTCTGCAATGTCTCTGATAAGTGGTTTTTTGATTTAATATGCCTCCTCTTCTGATGATGCAGAACTCCCAGCTTAATGAAGTAGTTGGTTCTAATGTTGGATAACCCTACTAGTAAGGTTATATTAAGATGAAATCTTCCTCCATTTCAGAACTAGAAGGGACTTTATGATACAGAACACAAACTATTAGAAATGGAAGATTATCCCTCCAAAAAAAGCAAAAAATAATGAGTATATTTGTAGCCCTTTCTGTCCATTATTCCTAATTCTGCTCTTTGGTATTCAACAGAACAAATTCCTCTTTACCATGGCAATGTTTTGGATATTTGAAGACAACTTTCTTCCTCAACCCCTTAAATATTCTGTTCTCCAGCCTAAATATTACTAGGTCCCTCAATTTATCATGGCATGTCATAGTTTCCTGTCATTTTATCATCCTGACTGTCCCACTCTGGACCAACCCTAGCTTGTAGTGTCCTTTCTAAAATGAGATGGCCACTGCCAAATACAGTATTTACTCTAGCTTTGGTCCAACCAGGGCAAGACAATCAACATTTGGACTTTTTTAAAAAACCACAAAACTTGTTTATCATTCATTTATAATTAGTTCCTCCTACTGCCTTCTCTTTATGTCCCCACTGAATAACCAGTTCTCTCCAGTGAAACCCTTATCATAAACATCTCTCTCTCTCTCTTTCTCCTTCCATCCATCCATCTATCTATCTATCTATCTATCTATCTATCTATCTATCTATCTATCTATCTATCTATCTATCTATCTATCTATCTATCTATCACTCTATCTATAGATTGGAGATTATTCTGCATTCCAGCAAAAGAAGTTTTAATATTGGCCGTGCCTGAAAATGTCTCTCTCTGCATTTTAAGCTCATCCCCTTCCTGGCTGGAGCTGAGTGGCATGTCTTATTTTCAGTCTTTTGGACTGTCACGGCATTGAACAGCGTACCAAAATCTTTCAGCTGTTTTTTTTCTCTTTGATGTTTTTGTCATTACATAAATTGATTTCTTGGTTCTGCTTATTTTGTTCTGCATAACTTCATAGGAGTCTTTCCAATTTCCACCGAAGCTTTCCATTTCATCATTTCTGATAGCACAACAATATGACATCATATGCAGTACAATTTGTTTAGCAACATCTGGACTTTATGCATCTATTTAAACAAAAAATGAATAATAAAACTGGCATAGTAGAGCTGGCTTTGAGATTAACCAGTTAAAATCTCTCAATGTACATAAGAAAATAAGGTCTAAAGAAAAGAAGGGCCTGGCATGAGGTCAGACAAGGATTGGTGATAGGAGATAGGACTAGAACCCAACACTCAGCCCAGTGTTCACTTAGTGCATGACAGGTACTTATTGAGGATTGATTGATTGATCAATTTCCTGACTCTCAGTGCACTACTCTTACCCCTTCACCACCTTGCCTTATCCTTTCCACACTTACCTTGTTTGGGAGTGGGGAAGTAGTTGATATATTGATCTGACTTGTACACTGCCTGATTTCAGGGTGCAGGATATAATGGATGGACGAGTGGCCGGCAAAACTCTCAGCATCTGGACCTCAATCGCAACTTTCCTGACCTGACTCAAGAATATTATCGACTAGCAAGTACCCGGGGAGTTCGAACTGACCATATTCCCATTCCAGAGTACTTCTGGTGGGGTAAGGTATGAATTACACATCTTTTAACAACTCCATCTCAATCAGTTTTCTTTTATTTCTCAGAAAGGACATGGCCTTATGTACTCAGATGACTTCAGACCGTCCAGTCCAGCCCAATCCAATCATAGCTGCATTTACTAAGTGCCCACCATCTCCTGAGCCCTATGCTTCGTTCTGGGACAGGTGTATATGGTTTTGACCTCCGCGGGGCTCAAAGCCTAGAAGGGGATTAAGATATAAACAAATAAAACTGTAATACATAAAGCTACCTCAATGCACCTTAGGAGTATGACACAAAGGGCTAGAGCAGCGGTTCTCAACCTGTGGGTTATGTTCAATTTGTAACAATGAAAATACCTCCTGCATATCAGATAGATTCATACTAGTAGCAAAATTACAGTTATGAAGGAGCAATGGAAATAATTTTATGGTTGGGGGTCACCACAACATGAGGAACTGTATTAAAGGGTCATGGCATTAGGAAGGTTGAGAACCACTGGACTAGATGAAGGCCAGGTTGGAGGAGGTGTGGGGAAGATCATTGTGAACAGTGTCCTTGAGTCTTGAAGATGTTATTCTCCAATTTGTTTCAATTAACAGGCCTTTATAGAGGCTTGAAAGGAAGCCAGGAAAGCCAGGAAGTAATATGTATAGGGGTGGGGGGTGCAGTGAGCATTTGGGGTACAAGGGACAGGCAAAGCAAAGACTCCTAAGTGACAGATGGGGGGAGTGGATCCCCCCCACTTTATAGGTATGATTACTGAGAGGTAGAGGCATGAAATGAGAGTGGAAGGGCCTGTGGTGAGTCAGCTGCTGACCAGGGCGGGACCAGTGCCATAATCCTGTAGTCTTTACAGCCAGGGGATGGAGGTCAGGACTGGAACATGTCTGGAGACTTCTCAGTGAGTGTCCTTCCCATTGGTCCTCACTGTACAGGTCTAGGAGGTGGGACTAAATCTATACCAATCCCAAGACATCCCTTGGAATTTGTTTTACTGAATAAATGTGCCCCGATGTCAGCACGTTGTCCCCTCACTTGCCTCTTTTCTCCCCAAAGGGGGATAAGGGGTCCCTTGGGAGCTATAGCTGCAGCCCCCATCTCTGCTACTCTTCCCCAGGCCTCTTTGCACGCTGCTTCAAAACCTTCATTAAAACCTGCCCTGCTGAGTGTACTTGGCCGGGAGCAGCTCTGAAATGTCTATGCGGAGCAAAGTCAACGTGCTCTATAGGAAGTCTTTGTGAGAAACTCAAAACTTTGGGAAAGTTTGAGGAAAAAAAAATGTTTGAGAACGTTGTGTGTGTGTGTGTGTGTGTATTTCTTTTCTTCCAGAAAAATAGATTCTATAACTATGGAGATACTCTCTTAGAGTGGGAAGAGAGATTTGATATCCAGTAGTTCAATCCCTTCAATCTTAACAAATGATGAAACTAGGGCAGCTGGGTGGTGCAGCAAATAGAGCACCAACCCTGGAGTCAGGAGGACCTGAGTTCAAATCCAGCCTCAGACACTTAATAACACTTACTAGCTGTGTGACCTTGGGCAAGTCCCTTAACCATGAATGCCCTACTTCCCCCCTCCAAAAAGCAAAAACCAAAACCAAATAAACAAATGAGTAAGCCAATACCCACAGATGGCAAATGACTTACCCAAGGTCATAGTGAGCTAGTTAGCAGAAGAACCAGGAGTAGAATCATAAGACCAATTTTTATAACAGCCAATAGGGACTGAACCTACCTCATTAGCCTGGAGTCAGGGAGACCCAAATTCAAATCCTGTGTCATGCACAGCCTAGCTGTGTGACCCTGGGAAGGTCACTTAACCCTGTTTGCCTTAATTTCCTCATTTGTAAAATGAGCTGGAGAAGGAAATGGCAAACTACTCCAATATCTTTGCTGAAAAAAAAACCCAAATGGGGTCATAAAGAGTCAGACATGACTGAAATCACTCAACAACAATAATTTTATTTTTAATTTTTGATGCAGCTAGGTGACTCAGTCGATGGAGTGCTGGGTTTGGAGTCAGGAAGATGAATTAAAATCCAGACTTGGATGCTTATTAGCTATGTTACCTTGTGCAAGTCACTTAAACTTCTTCTGGCCTCAGTTTTTTTTTTCCAACTTTAAAAATGGGATAATAACAACACCTGCCTCTTATGATTGTTGTGAAGCTCAAATGAGATAATATTTGTAAAAAAAAATGGGGTTTAAGACAGCACCTAGCACATAATAGGTCCTAATAAATGCATATTCCATTCTCTTTCCAATCCCCCTTTATATCCCTTGTGCTTATGCCTGATGCATAGTAAACATTTTTAAAAGATTCATTTTTTTTATTTTGAGTTCTAAATTCTCCCCGTCCTTCACCCATTGAGAAAGCAAACAGTAGGACACCCATATAATAAACTCTTAATAAATGCTTTTTGATTGCTTAATTAATAGTCAGACCTCCCAGGAAATCCAGAAATTGTAAGAGGCAGTTAACAAGGGTGAAAGAGAATGGGTGGTGGGCTTAAATGCTGCCTCCACATCCCGGGTTACAAAGCCCGTTCTGCTTGATTCCAGAGGACAAAGCCAGGAATAATGAGGAGAGATTGTAGGGTGGTAGTTTTCAGCTCTATGGAAGGTATCCTGTTTGCATTAGCAAAGCTTGCTGTTACATTATTGTCATGTTGTAACAGTAGCTAAAAAAATAGTTGCTACCGACAAAGTGTGGGATACACAGCGACCCCTGGTGGCCAATGGCAGATCCAGTTATAATTCCGTTTCCAAAGTAGAAATCTGTCCCCTTTTTACAGATGTGGCAGCTGAGGCCCAGAGACATTAAATGACTTACCCACTGGCATCCAATGGTAGGTATCAGAGCTGGGATTTGAACTCAAGGGTTTTGAATCCAAATCTATTGCCTTCTCTGACATACTCTCCAGACTCTCGTATTATCTAGTGGGAAGTATGGAGTACTAAATGCCAAGAAAACCTAAAGCAAAACAAAGTCACTAATCCTTTGCAAGGATATATTCCCATCTGCCAACAGAAGTCTTGTAAAATGTAATTGGACCTGAAGATAATCATCTTTCCTTTACCTATAGAACTCTTCTCACCATGGTGCTGTGAGTCTGGGAATGACAGAATCATGCCCATTTTACAGATGGAGCACCCGAGGCTTAGCAAAGGGGAAGGGACCACTTGGTCTTATAGCTGACTGATGGTGTTCCACATATGACTTCATCAGAGCACCAACATAGAGATGTTTTAAACAGATTTGTCGAGCCATCTGCTTCCCCTAAAAGTTGGTGAGCAAGAAATAACTTGCTTTGCCCATAAGTTAGCCCATATATGGATTAACCCATGGTCCCAGCTTCATTAATATTAACTGCAACCAAACTGGGGCAAGGGCTCCATCAGGGTCTTCATGCCTTACTGCCGCACTTCCTTGGAAAACAATGGAAAAGATGAAAAGACCAGCTGGCACCTCCCAGCTACCTACCCTGCCCCTCTCAAGTCAGTAATGACCTGTTCTCAAGACCTCATTTAACATTTTACATCTCTTCTTATGAAAGCATAATGGAGAGAGAAAGGACCCTGAAACCAGGGGGATTTGGATTCAAGTCCTGCCTTTGACACATACTGCCAAATGACTCTGGGCAAATCACTTACTTTTTCAAGACTTTTTGTTGTTAGTAAGTCATTTCATTTATATCTGGCTCTTCGTGATACCAGTTGGGGGTTTCTTGGCAAAGACACTAGAGTGGGTTGTCATTTCCTTCTTTAGCTCATTTTACAGAAAAGGAAACTGAGACAAAGAGTTAAGTGACTTGTCCAGGGTCACACAGCTAGTATGTTTTGAAGGCTGAACTTGAACTCAGGTTTCCTGACTCTGGACTTGGTGCTCTACTGCATCCACTAGCTTCCCTTTCAAGGTTATGCTGCATTAATAGAGAAAATTCCTCTCTCTTTCAATGAAATCACAAATCTAGTATCTCTCTTCTGAAAGTTTGTTTTTTGTACATTAGAGTTATCCCTTTATGCGTGCGTGTCCTTCCTGCTATTAGACAGTAAGTTGCTTGATGGCCGGAACTAAATGGGTTAAACTTTGAATCTCTAGTTCCTAACATAGTGCTTGGTACATAATAGGCAGTGATTTAAATTATTCTTGCTCACAAATCCCAGACATGTCCATCCAAGGTTATTCTTTGATATCACAGCCTTTCTTCCTTAATAAATGATTGCTGACTTGTTTTGGCCTTTCACTTTCACTGAATAGGAAATTTGAGTGAAAACTGTGTGGAATAAGTACCAATGGTCTAATCTAGAAGGCATTTATTAAGTGCCTACTGTGTGCAAAGTTCTATTCTAAGTGCTAAGGATGCAAAGACAAGATAAAATTAAAACATTCTCTAAGCTTTCATTCTATGGGGGATGAAGTAGGCAGATAAAACAACATGCACACAGATGAGCATATACACCATACTTTGAGGAGGGAGATGACATTAATTAGTACCTAGGGGAATCAGGAAAGACTTTTTGTGGGTGGTAAACTGAGCCCCAAAAGAAATAAGACAATGTGGGATGGTAGGAAAAGGGCTAGATTTGGAATAAAAGGCTTTAAATCCCATTTATTTTACTGACTAGCTTTTTTGGTCTTCAGTTTCCCCATTTTTAAAGAGAAACCATTGAACCCAGTGATCCCTAAGGTCCTTCCTAAAAGTCCTCTTTCTCTTCGTTCAGGTGGCTCCAGAGACCAAGGCTGTCATGAAATGGATGAGGACCATCCCATTTGTACTGTCAGCCAGTCTCCACGGGGGCGATTTGGTGGTTTCATATCCTTTTGATTTCTCAAAGCATCCCTTTGAAGAAAAAATGTTCTCCCCCACACCTGATGAGAAGGTAATACACACTTTCAATTGTAAGTCCAAATATTTTCCTTGTGGAAATTCCATTGTTTTCTTGGTGCGTGTGTGTGTGTTTGTGTTTGTGTGTGTGTGTGTGTGTGAGACAGTGTCATATTGCTGAAGGAAGCTAGTGAGAGGAGAAACATCATGAAGTTTGGAATTAAAAGACCTACATTCGAATGTTATTTGTTCCTAACAACTTATGTGACCTCAGGCATATCACTCAACCTCTCTTGGTTTTAGTTTGGGAGCTGGACTAGAAGACTTCTGACATTTTTTTCAGAGCTGTATTTTATGATCCTATGAAAGAAGAGTCAGGAGACCTGGGTTCTGTTCCTGCCTGAACCACTTTCTTGGCATGTGACCCTGAACAAAGTACTTAGCTCCTGTAAGACTCCATTTTTTTTTTTTTGTTAAATGGGATGGATGGAGAGTGTCATGGAAGCAACAAACATGAGCTTTGGGAGATAATGAAGGACGAAAGGCCCTGGACTGCTATGGCCCATGGGGTCATGAAGAGTTGGACATTTCTGAATGACTGAAAAAGCACCTACCTCACTGAGTTATTTTGAAGATCAAGAGAGATGATGTATGCATAGACTTTTAAAGAATATAATCGGTTAAATTGTTTACTGTGAGCAATTTATTTATTTATTGTGTTTATTTCTATTTCGATACTTTCATAAGTTACAATTCTCATTTTTCCATGTTGGCAAGTAAATAGTTTGACTTTGATAAGTGCCTTATGATTTCTTTTCCATGTTTATCTTCTCATGTTTCTTGTGTTTGAATGTCAAATTTTCTATTCAGTTCTGGTTTTTTCCTCAAAAATGCTTGAAAGTCTTCTACCTCATTGAATGACCATATTTTCCCCTGGAGCATTATACTTAGTTTTGCTGGGTAGGTGATTCTTGCTCTTAATCCTAGCTCCCTTGATTTCTGGAATACTATTCCAGGCCCTTCGATCTCTTAATGTAGAAGCTGCTAGATCCTGGGTTATTCTGATTATGTTTCCACAGTATTCAAATTGTTTTTTCTTGGCAGCTTGTAATATTTGCTCCTTTATCTGGCAACTCCAGAACCTTACTATAACGTTTCTAGGAGTTTTTGTTTTCAGATCTTTTTCAACAGGTGATGGGTGAATTCTTCCAAGTTCTATTTTGCTCTCTCGTTCTAAAATATCCAGGCAATTTTCCTTGAGAGTTTCTTGAAGGATGCTTTCTAGGTTCTTTTTTTATCATGGTTTTCAGGTAGTCCAATAATTTTTAAATTGGCTCTCTTGCATCTATTTTCCAGGTCAGTGGTTTTCACAATGGAATATTTCACATTGCCTTCTATTTTTCATTTGTTTGGATCTGTTTAATAGTAGCCTGATTTCTCATAAAGTCATTTGCTTCCATTTGTTCCACTCTGATTCTGAAGGAATTATTCTCTTCAGTGAGTTTTTGAGATTCTTTTTCTATCTGGCAAATTCAACTTTTTAAGGCATTCTTCTCCTCATTGGTTTTTTTAAACCTCTTTTTTGCCATTTGAGTTAGTCTGTTTATTAGGGTGTTATTTTCTTCAGTCAGGTTGTTGACTCATTTTTCATGATTTTCTTGCATCATTCTCATTTCTTTTCCCAATTTTTCCTCCACCTCTCCTATTTGGTTTTCAAAATCCTTCTTAAGGTGCTCTATGGCTTGTAACCAGTCTATAATTTTCTTGGAAGCTCTTGATGTGGGAGTTCTGACTTTGTTGTCTTCCTCCCATTCAATGCTTTGATCCTTTTTGTCCCCAAAAAAGGAATCTAAAGTTAAATTGCTGAACTTTCTTTTCTGCCTTTGCCTGCTTATGTTGCCAGTCAGTTACTTGACTTTTGGGCTCAGAAGAACTCTGCTTTCAGAGGGGAGAGCTCTGTCCCAAATTGCTGGGGTTTTCACAGTTGCTGGAGCTATTAGGAAGCTGTCTCTACAGCCCCCACCAGTTTTGGCTCACTGGTCACGCACCTCAGGACCACCATCCAAGACCACAATCCTGATCCAGGCATTTGCAGGCAAAAGCACTTAGCCTGTCAATGATCGCTTGGCCTCCCTGCAATCTGCAGGCCAGGAGCTTTTGAAGCAGCCATGTGGAAGTTGCTTCAGGGCTGCTGCTTCAGACTGTTTCTGGCTCTGGAGGCAGACCCTCTCCCCGAAATTTAGTGGAGTTCCACTGACCTTTTCCCTTTGTCCTTGGCTTTTATGGGTTGGTAATTCTGGAAACCACCACAGTTGCCCGTGATCCATTCTCCTGAAAGCTCTAGCTGGGGCTTCTCCTGGACGGCCTGGGGCTAAAACCACATGGGGCTGGGCTCTGCTCCCAGCGCCCTGCCATGAGCCCTTTCTGACCATCTGCTGGGCTACCTTCAGAGGGGGCCTGTTTCTCTGCCATTTTATGAGTTCTGGAGCTCTAAAATTTGCTTAGAATCATATTTTCTGGGTATTTGAGGTGGTTATGGTGGGAGCTGTGGAGTTCTCCTGCTTCTACACCGACATCTTGACTCTGCAGAACACATAATTAACTTTATGCCTATTACCTGCTCTTAAGGAGATTTACAGCCTACATTTTCTTCTCCCATTGTCATTCTTGCCTTATCCACTGGTTCCTTCTCTGATGCCTCTAAGTGTGCCTAGGTTTCCATATTTTAAAAAACACAAAACTTTACTTAATCCTGGTGTCCCCTCAAGCTATTATTCTATACCTATTCTCTTGATCTCAGTCAGACTCTCAGAACAGTACCATAATACACTTTTGACATGTTTCTTCACCTCCCGCATGTTCCTCAACTCCTCGGAATCTTGTTTCCATCCCCATCACTTGACTGAAACTTCTGTCTCTGAGATTATAATGACTTCTTAATTGCTAAGTCTTTTCTCAGTGCTCATCCTACTCCCCGCACCCCCCCTGCCCCGGCAGCTTTTGATACTGTTAACTTGTTAACCATCTCTTCTCCTACATATTATCTACTTCCTTGCCTTCCATGACTCTACTGTCTTCATATTTTCTTCCTATCTCTCTAATCATCCCTTCTTGGTTCCCTTTGCATCATCTCCCTCCACTAATACAGATGTCCCTCAAAGTCTTGGGTTTCTCCAGTCTCTATACCCTCTCTCTTTCTTGGTGGTCTTATTAGCTGCATTCACAAATGACTCTCAAGTCTATATTTGTTCAGTAATTCAGTCATGTTTGACTCTTTGTGACCCCATGGACTATAGCATAGTAACACTATCCATTAAGTTTTCTTTGCCAAGAAGAAGTGGTTTGTCATTTCCTTCTTCAATGGATTAAGACAAACAGAGGTTAAATGACTTACCCAAGGTTATACAGTTAGTGTCTGAGGCCGTATTTGAACTCAGGGCTTCTTGACTCCAGACCCAACACTCTATCCACTGAGCTACCTGGCTGCCTCTTCAAATCTATATAACTAGCCCTAGTCCTTTTTGCTAACCTCTAGTCCCATCAATATGTCTGCTGGACATTTTCATTCGGATGTCCCATTAGCATCTCAATCTCCCCATGTCCAAATCAGGACTCATCTTCCCTGCTAAAACTCACTCCATCTTTCACACTTTCCTATTTTTGCCAAAGGCACAGTCATCCACTTTAGAATTATCCTTAACTCTTGTCTCCTTTTCATCCCCATATCTAATCAGTTGATAAATATTGCCTTTTCTTTTTCATTCATTCCCTTCTCTCTATTCACATGGCTACCCCTTTATTTGTTATTTCTCAACTGGATTATTACAATAACCTCCTAGCCGACCTTTCTGCTGCCTATTTCTTTACTCTTTAATTCATCTTTCATACAGCTGCTAAAAGATAAGTCTAACCATGTCACCAACAAATTCAAGAATCCTTAGTGACTTCTTATTGCCTATGTGATAAAGTACCAACTCCTCAGATTACTCTTGAAAGCCCATTATGATCTTGCTTTGGTCTCACCTTTCAGACTCATATCCCATTACTTCCCTTCATTCACTCTGTTTCTGCCGAAGAGCCCTTCTTGCCATTTCCCAAATTCTATATCCCATTTTCTGTCCCTGTGTCTTTGTACAGCCCATACTCCCATGCCTATGCCACATCTCATCTTCACCTCTGCCTCTTGGAATTCTAAGTTTCCTTCAGGTCTCAGTTTATTGGCCACCTCTTACCTGAAACTTTTCCCCATTTGGTAATGTTTCTGGACAACAGGACCGGTAGGACAGGCCTGGTGAATGGCCCATTTTCTGTCTATATTTTCAAACAAGTCATGAATATAGAGTCTCCTAATCCATAGGACAAGGAGCTGGAGTTTGCTTCCTGGGAGAATTCTGATACCAATGATGAAAGGGATGGTTAGTAATCATCAAGAAAAGGAAGTCGTGCCCACAAGGAGCCAGTAATGTCCAAGTACGTAACATGCCAGGATAACCTCATTTCATTTTTTTGACAGGGTTACTAAACTGGGAGATCAGGGAAATGATCCAGATATAGTTCACTCAGATTTCAGCATAACAATTAATTAGATATTTCATATTCTTCTCATGCATAAATAGGAGAGAAATGGCCTAGATGATAATATAATGAGAGAGCACAGGAAATGGTGAATGACCCTCTTTGGAGTAGTCATTAATGGTTCAATATTAACTTGGCAGGATTGTTCCAGGGATCTGTGTTATTTAGGATTTTATTTTTATTTATTCAAACCATTGGCCTTGGATAAAAGCATAGGTAATAGTTTTTTTATCAAATATGCAAATGCTGCAAAGCTGGAAGGGATGTGAGTCAGGCTCTAAAAACAACCTTGACAGACAGTCTGGAACATTGGGTTCAGGCTAATTAGATGAAATTCATTAAAGATAAAGATGGAGCTTTATGTTTGACCTCAAAGAAAACACTTACCAAGATTCAGGAGGTATGGTTGGACAACAGTTTGTCTGAAAATGATATGATGGCAAAGCAAGCTCCATATGAGTTAATAATGTGTTATTATTAATGTTAATAATGTTAATTATTAATGTTAATAATGTTAAAACAACAGCAAATTAAATCTTGACTACATTAAGAGAGAAATATGAAAATGAAGGGATTTTCAAACATATGCTACAATTCCTTCATTTCCTGTTATTAAGGGGAATTGTTCTGTGAAGTTTGGATTTAATCAAAGGGCTGCACTTAAGGACCTAGAGGGCCACATGTAGCCTTGAGGCTACGGGCTTCCCAGCCCTGGGCTAGACAGTCCCTGGTTGGGCATATTATAAAGAAGATTCCTCTTGGGGTGTGGGTTGGTCTAGATAAGAGGCTCTTAACCTGAAAAAGATTTCAGAGGGTCTGTAAGTTTGTATGGGGGGAAAGGTTACACCTTTATTTTCACTACTCTGGAACTGAAATCTAGCATTTCCTTCAATTATAAATATAGGCAAAAAGCATTATTCTGAGAAGAACTTTATAGGCTTTGCCACCCTGCCAAAGTGGACCAAAACACAGAAAAAGGTTAACAACCCTGGAACTAGAAAGATGATGCTGAGATAGATCCTGGCCCAGTCCAAAATCTCATTGTGTGATTCTGACATAAAGAGCAGGACCACTAGAGGACAGTATTGCAACAGGAATCACTCACCTAGCTGTGTTACAGCCGAGAGGCTATGATTGGTGTTTTCCCCAGTACTGATACAGGCCTCAATCAGCTTTTGTATATCCAGTCTATTTTCCATGCTTGCCTTTATTAATGCTTAGTTACTGCAACCACAATTGAGGGGACTCATTATGGAATATGCTATACACCTCCAGATAGAGAGGTGATGAACTCAGAGTGCAGACAGATAGAAAATAAAGAGATAGATAGATGGATGGATGGATATAAATGGATAGACAGACAGACAGACAGACGGACGGACAGACAGACAGACAGACAAATAGATAGATAGATAGATAGATAGATAGATAGATAGATAGATAGATAGACAGACAGACAAACGGATAGATTAAAGAGATGGATGGATGGATGGATGGATGGATGGATGGATGGATGATGGATAGATGGATAGATAGATAGATAGATAGATAGATAGATAGACAAACATAGATTAAAGAGATGGATGGATGGATGGATGGATGGATGATGGATGAATGGATGGATGGATAGATAGATAGATAGATAGACAGATAGACAAACATATAGACAGATTAAAGAGATGGATGGATGGATGGATGGATTGATGGATGAATGGATGGATGAATGGATGGATAGGTACATGCATACATACATACATATGTACACACAGAGATACATAGATAGATGATAGGTATATAATAGATAGATGGGTAGATAGATAGATACATAGATATAGAGTTATAGGTATAGTTAAATGATAAATAGGTGATAGATATAGGTACAGATAGTGATAGTGTTAGGAGATAGCTAAGACAGGTATGGCTAATGTGAGAAATTTTTTCTTGACTATAGATATTTGTAACAGGGCTTGTTTTTCTTGTTTTCTCAGTGAGTAGGGAAGGGGGAGATGGAATGGAGAGAATTTGGAATTTAAAATAAAATAGGATGGAATTTTTAAAAATCCTTGACCATTGCCTGAGACCATCCAGCTGTCTCAGTGGTTTATAGCTTGCCCATCACTGGCACTCTTCAGGAAGAGGCTAGGTAGTTACTGATCAGGGACTGGTCATAGGGTACTCCTGATTCAATGAGGATTTAGAAGGGATGACATTTAAGTTCTCTGCCAACTCTGAGCATCATTAAATGTAGAAGGCCAAAACCAGAATGGACCTTAGAACATAGAACATGACCTCTAGAGTTGTTCTAAGGTAGAACTTGGGACTTTGACAGTTAGAACTGGAAGAGATTTTAGAATGTAGGATTTTAGAGTTGGAAAGGAGCTTAGAACATAGGCTGCTATGGAAGGAACCTTAGATCACAGAACATAAACTTTTAGAGCTATAAGAGACACCAGAACTAGAACATGGACTATTAGAATTGGGAGAGTCCTCACTGAACATTTAGTTCAAACCCTATTTTTTTTTATAAATGAAGAAACTGAGGCCCAAAGAAAGGGAGTCTCTTTTTTGAGATTATAAGTTGGTAACAGAACTGGGCTTGGCTTCAAGTTTTTCTTTCCACCAGATCACCTCCTACTTTCTTTTCCCAGCCTTTTCCCTTTCTAGAAACTTGTTTGTTGTTCAATCATTTTCGGTCATGTCTGATTCTTCATGACCCCATCTGGAGTTTTCTTGGCAAAGATACTGGAGAGGTTTGCCATTTCCTTCTTCAGCTCATTTTACAGATGAGAAAACTGAGGCAAACAGGGTTAAGTGACTTCACCACATTCACACAGCTAGTAAGTGTCTGAGTCTGAATCTGAACTTACAAAAATGAGTCTTCCTGACTCCAGGTCCAGCATTCTGTTCTCCAAATGCTGTGAGTGCATAGACTGATGCCACCTTAGTGAATTCAGAAGATTCCTCCCTTTACCTACTCTCTTGTAAGAACTTAGACACTGAAGATGCTGAGGCCCTTTCGTTCCTTCATTGCATCTGATCTCTCCGTGTATGACTTTGAACAATCCTGAATACTGAAAAACTCCACGCTGTGCTCCTATGCAATGTATTACCAATTAGTGAAGATGCAAAATTTAATATTTCTGACTAAAATTTTTGACCATGGTGTCCTGGGATCAGCTTCTTGGGACAAACTTGTGTTAAATTATTCACAGTGGAATTGTAGAATCATTCCTGGAACTTAAAAATCATAGCATCAAATATCTTAGAGCAGGGAGGGGCTGTGAGAGGCCATATTGACCAATCCCTCATTTTACAGATAAGGAAATGGGGGTGAACTCATTTAGTCCAACACTTCTCCCACCTTTTGCCTCAGCTCCTCATTTGTACAATGAGAGGCAAAGTAATGTCTAAAATATCTTCCAATGTAATGTTCTGATTTTGTTCTAAGGTTACTTCCTTATAGTTGACTAGGAATTCCTAGAAATCTTGGATTTGAATTCTGATTCTGACACAATTCTAATTTTCTATAGTATATGTTATAAATTCTTTTTCCACTGGTTATGCTTTTTCTTTTTGCTTTTTGGAGGTAGGAAGGCAGGGCAATTGGGGTTAAGTGACTTGCCCAAAGTCACATGGCTAGTAAAGGTTAAGTGTCTGAGGCCAAATTTGAACTCAGGTCCTCCTGACTCCAGGGCTGGTGCTATATTCACTGTACCACCCAACTGCCCCTATTTTTCTCTATTTTAAAGTCCTTTCCAGCTCTAATATACTAAACTCTCTGTTCAAAGGATCCTTCTAGTTCTAACTTTTGTGATCTATGACTATGTTCTTACTTGGGCAGCTAGATGGCACCATAAGGCAAAGAGTGCTTGGTCTAGAGCCAGAATGCCTCATCTTCCTGAATTCAAATCTGATCTCTGATACTTATTAACTGTGTGACCCTGGGCAAGTCACTTAACCCTGTTTGCCTCAGCTTCCTCATCTGCAAAATGAACTGGAGGAGGAAATGCCAAACCACTTCAGTATTTTTGCAAAGAAAACCCCCAAATGGGGTCACAAAGAGGTACACACAGCTGAACAATAACAATAATGTTCTTGTCTTTTCCAACCCAAAGTCCTTTCCACTTATAACATTTGTATTCTCTAGGTTAAGGTCTTCTTCCACTTCTGGCACTGAATGATTCTGTGACTCTAGGACTCCTCATTTTATAGACAAGAAGACAAGAGAGGGGATTTGCCCAAGGACACAGAGTGAAATCTGTGACTGAGCTGAGGCTAAACTCTGAGTCTTGTAACTCTCAGCACCTTATACAAAATAAGTTCCAAAAGTGCTTGCACAGTATGCCAATGAGGAACGTATTAGACTATCAACATACAATCAGATCCCTAGGCCTAAAGATGAGTTTTGGTGTGGCTTTGGTAAAAATGTATTTGCAATCTTCAAGGGTTTCTCATGTAAACCATATAGTAGCTTTTCCTTCCTCAGTCACTGAGTGTCATCCTTCATGTCTGAAACTCAATGATGATAATAATGATGATGTATGTGTGTGCATGTGGGTCTTCTTGAAGGAGTGATATTGTAGATGGATTTTGAAAAATATGTAGGTATTCAGTAGTGCTAGACATAAAAGGTAATTTTAGGTATAGGGAACAATGTAGAACAGAGACATGGAGTTGGGAAATTGTGTGGTACTTATGGGAATGAGGTAGTGAGGTGGTACGGTTGATAGAGTGTTGGGCCTGGAGTCAGGAGGACTCATCTTCCTCAGTTCAGATCTGGTCTCAGACACTTACTATCTTTGTGACTCTGGGCAAATCACATAACCCTGTTTACCTCAGTTTCCTCATCTGTAAAATGAGTCAGAGAAGGAAATGGCAAACTGCTCTAGAATCTTTGTCAAGAAGACCCCAAATGGGGTCACAAAGAGTCAGACATGAGTGGAAAAAAAATGACCTAACAAAATATGGTAAATAGCAATTTGCTCAGTTTAGCTAGAAACCAGAAAATAGACCATGTGGAAAGTTATTTGAAATTAGACTAGAAAAGTGTTGTGCCACTTGATTGTGGAGGCTCTTGTATGCCAGGAAGAATAGTTTTAACTGTTAGATAAGCAATATGGTGTCACTGAAGGATTGTAGACTGAAAAGTAATATATACAGATCTATGTAGAAGCAGGATGTGACCACTGCAATTGAAGGAGACTAGGCTCTGTTCTGTCTTATCACCCCTATAATATATGCATAACAAATAAAGTCTGGGGGTGGCTAGGTGACCCAGTGAATAGAGCACCGGCCCTGGAGTCAGAAGGACCTGGGTTCATATCTGGCCTCAGATGCTTGACACAATTACTAGCCATGTGACCTTGGGGAAGTCACTTAACTCCAACTGCCCTTCCTACCCCTTAAAAAAATAAATAAAAGAAATAAAGTCTAGCAGCACCATGAAGGTTTGATTGGAAGGGGAAAGAGTCGAGGTGGGCAGTCTTTTGCAATGGCTCTGATGGCTTGGTACTGAGCATTTCTAACTAGGGTGATGGGGCTAACTGATGGACTAGAGAGATGTTGGGAAGGTAGCATTGATGGAACTTGGTAATGAACTGGTTATGGGAGATCCACTGCTTTAGATCCCTCTAAAGTCCACCTAGATTCTCCCTAAAACATCGCATTGATTTTTTTACTAAGACGTGTACATCATAGACAAATGATCTTTCTTGGCTAGCTTGAGGTTAGTTACTATTTCCATTTTTGCCTTTGTTGTCCCAGCCGCAAGTAAAGTGGCTCAAACATATGAGGCTCTTAGGTAAATCCTTGTGGATTGACTGATTGATTTAAGAGTCAAAGATTGTCCTAAGTTTTTTCAAATAGGGACTCAAATGATCAGGAACCTACAGATGAATGGTTTGCAGACAGAGGCAAGGATTGAAATGATTCCTTACATTCCTACAGAGTGTTAAGCCTGCAGAGCTATTTTACAGCATTTTATCTTCTTTGAAACCACAATTATCCTCTGAGGAAGGCAGGATAGGGGTATTATAACACCTCTTGAGTAGATCAGAGAATATAGTTGTCAGAACATTGGACTGGGAAGTCAAGAAACTTGGGCTTGACTCCTGGCTTTGCCACCGAATTATTCTACAACCTTTGGCTAGTTACTTGACTCCTCTGGTTCTCGGTTTTCTCTATTCCAAAATGGGCAGATTGAACAACATGGAGAAATGGATAGAATATTGAACTGGTAAGGTGTAGGCTCAATCCTTCCTCAAACTCTTACTAGTTGTGTGATCCTGGGCAAGTCACTTTACTGTTCTCTTCCTTTGGTCTCCTTCTGTAAAAACGAAGGGTATGGACTCATTATTTCCCAAGGACCCTTTCCACTCTAAATCTATGACGTTATGATCTCACGAGTAGGTGATCTATAAGGTATTTCCCAGTTGAAGCATTCTATGATACTAGAATAATACTTGGCTTTGATGATTTTTTATGTAGCGCTTTACGTTGAACTTGAAGATTTGCACAGCATTTTGCATACATGATCTCATTTGAGCCTCATAACAACCCTGGGACGTAGGTGGAGGCAATAATTTATCCTCATTTTACAAATGAGAAAACTAGGGCAGATGGAGGTTAAGTGACTTGTCCATGGTCTCAATGATAATAATTGTCTAAAGCAGAATTTTAATTCAGGTCTTCTTGACTCCAAGTTTGATGATCCACTGAGCCTCCTAGTTGTCCAAGATTGTGTAGTTAGTGATTGAACTAGAACTCAGATCTCCTGCCCTTGAGTTAAATGCACCTTTCACAGCACTCCAATGTTTCTTCAACTGCACAATAATGAAACCAGTGAGCTCCTTGAGAGGTAGCATATTTCACCATAAAGAATAGTATCTGCCGAGGGTGAGAGATCTTCCTCAGTTTTCTTGTCCATAACGCAAAGTTGTTGACACAGTCAGGATACCACCTGTCTTTCAAGACTCTTTTCATATTATTCCCCTTCAAACCTTTACCATCCCAGTCAAACTGACCTTATGGGTGTTTCCTGTTCTATGACAGTCCTTCTCACCCTCCTTCCCCTCCATTATTTGGAATTCAGCGCTTCTTCAAGGGTCTTTTCAAGAGTCACAAATTATATGAGGTCTTCCCTGTTCTCTTCCCTCCCTCCCTATTACTGGTGTCTACCTCATTGAATGACTTTGTACATATTTTTATTTACTTATCCCCCTAGTATAATGTAAACTGCTTGAGAATGGGGAGTTTTCCTTCCTTCCTTCCTTCCTTCCTTCCTTCCTTCCTTCCTTCCTTCCTTCCTTCCTTCCATCCTTCCTTCCTTCCATCCTTCCTTCCTTCCTTCCTTCCTTCCTTCCTTCCTTCCTTCCTTCCTTTCTTCCTTCCTTCCTTCCTTCCTCTCTCTCTGTTTCTTTTCCTTAGCATAGTACCCTGTCCACAGCTGATAATTAATATTAAATATTGTATTGAATTTAATTGAACAATCTGAACAATCTCTTAGGTCCCTTCCAACTATGACATTTTATGACTTAGAGATCAATTGATTGGGCCCCTCTCCCTGTAGAAGAGGACCTTTTTTTTTAATGTGAAAGTGTCTGGGAAGAATTCTCAACCAGGGATTAAATAGTCTCTTTGTCTCTTTATCAATTTACCAATTTACTAGGTTTCATGACAATGGACAATTGACTTCTCATCTCTAGGCTTCAGTTTTCTCTCCTGTAAAATGAAACCACATCAAAATAATTCAACCATGGTATCTATCAATCTCTCTGTCTGTCTGTCTGTCTGTCTGTCTGTCTCTCTTGCTAGCTAGCTAGCTAGCTATTACATCTCATCCCATCAGCTCCCTTTATGTGAAGTAGAATTCTGGCAGCACAAGAGTTTGGGAGAAGTAGAGGCCCAAAGAAAGAAGTTTCTTTGTGGTTGAAACATTATTTAATCATTACAACCACCTTATGGATCAGGCAGGTGTCATTGGTCCCAATTTTGCAGGTGGGGAAAAAAAGTGACTTGCCCATGGACTTCATATCCAGCCTTTTCCCCACTACATCATACCATCCCAACCCTCAGCCTAAAGTATTTGCTGCAAAGAAGTTACTGAGTTCGTAGGCTAAGTAAGAGGGCATCAGAGAGCATCTAATCCAACCCCTTCATTTTATAGAGAAAGAAACTCAGTTCTGGAGGAGTTAAAGGGCCCGTGCAGGAAGAAGGCGAGTTGGGATTGGGACTCCACTATGGTGTGAGTTCTCCTTGGTGCCCTGAGTCCATTTCCCTCTTCTTGGAAGGGAGTTGGCTGGGCACAGTCTTAGACACCAGGGAGCTGCCAGAGGAAGTGCATTAATGAGTAGGGCTATTTATTCAATGCACTAATAAGTAATAAGCCTGACTCTTTTGGGTACCATCTCCTACCAAGCATAAACAAGGATGAGTAAAAGAGTCTCCGTGGGCAGGCGGTTTGCCTAAGTGAGTCCCAGAAGACAAGTCGGAAAGAAAAAAAAATAAAGCACCATCTCACCTCGGCAATAAATCAGCAATCAATATTGGCCCCTCAACAAACAGAGGTCTCCACGGAAACCCAGACTCTTTTGGGAGATGGATGCTGTGGGTGAGCCTAGGGTAGTTTAGGGAAAGGTGACATTACTATGGAGAAATACTGTGATGGAAAAAGATAGCATGGGGGTCAGCAGACCTGGGCTCCATTCTCAACTCCAGCACCCACTAACCTTACAACCCCAAGCAAAGAAATTTAGTCTTCCTAGACCTTTCTACACATGTGAAATGCAGGCTTATTGTTCAGTCATTTTCAGTTGAGCTCAACTCTTTGTGACCCATTTGGAGTTTTCTTTGCAAAGATACTGGAGTGAGTTGCCATTTCCTTCTACAGATCACTTTATAGATGAGGAACTGAGGCAAATAGAGTTAAGTGACTTGCCTAGGGTGTCACAGCTAGGAAATGTCTGAGACTGGATTTGAACGCAGGAAGATGAGTCTTCCTGACCCCAGGCCTCCTGTTCTACCCACTGTGCCACTTAGCTGCCTTGAAATACAGATAATATTGTTTTAACTACCTACCTCAGAGTATTGTAATGAGGAAAGCATTTTACAAAACTTAAATAATTATATAAAGATAAGTTATTAGTATTCTTTTAATCAAACATTCATTAAGCAACTATGTTCAACAGTGCTCCATAAATAGCATTTTGCTAGACCTTGGTAGTGATGCTAAGTTTACATAAGACAGATCCCTGCTATGATAGAACTTTGGACCTGGTATTAAGTGTCTAATTATATTAGATTGAATTTAATCAGTGTTTTATACTTTGCAAAATGATTGCCACAATATAGGGATGGTGAGTGTTATTATCCTCCTTCTAGACTACCCTGAAGCTCAGGGAGGGCATATATCCTGCCCATCTCTTGTAATTGGTCACTGGCAGAGTTAGAACCCAGCACGGCATAGTAGAGAGTTGGATTTGGTTCTTTAGTTAACTGGGTTTGAATTCTGAATCTGCCACTTCCCACTCATGCAGCTTTGGACAAATTCATCTACTTTTCCATCTGTAAAAAAGGGACTTCTAAGTGAGCGATCATAGTATGGCAGAAAGCTCATTGGACCCAGAGTCAGAGTGACTGTGCTTAAGTCCCAACTCTGGCCTTTGGGAACTGTGTGTCCTTGGACAAGTCAAGAATGTATTGATGATTACCCCGCCCTTAAGAATTTATATTTTAATAAAGAAGACAACATGCAATGGGTAGATAGATACAAGATATATTCAGACTAGACAGGAGAGATTCTGAGAAGGGGAAGGCATTAGGGGCTGAGCAGACAGGCAAAGCCTCTGAGAGTCTGGGGGAACTGAGTCTCACAGCAAGTCTGGGAACCTAAGAGGTGATGAAGAGGGAGAGCCTTCCAGGTGGGCAAGTTCCTTTACCTTTCTGAGACTCAGTTTCCTTATTTATTAACTGAAAGGATAATATCTAAGATATGGTTGTTGTTATTCAGAATCATAAAATATTAGCATTGGAAAGGACATCAAGGAATCACCTTCATTAAGGAAATCAGTCTTTATAAACTTCAAAGGGCTCTAGAAATGGGAATCCTTACTGTGTTTTTTTTTTCTTTTTGGAGGGCAACTGGAATTAAGTGACTTGTCCAAAGTCACATGGTTAGTAAGTGTGTCAAGTGTCTGAGGCCAGATTTGAACTCAGGTCCTCCTGACTCCAGGGCTGGTGCTCTATTCACTGCACCACCTATCATTTTAAATTAAATCACCTTCATTTTAAAAATAGGGAAACTGAGGCCCAGAGAAATTAGCTGACTTGTTCAAAGCCACAATGGTACTAATTAAGTTGTGTAACTGGAATTTGAACTCAAGGTGTTTTGTTTCGGTGTGGTGTGGTGTGGTGTGTGTGTATGGGTGTGTTTAAGTTCCAAATCTAGTGCTTGTTGGTTTCTGCTTAATCCTGAGTGAATGGGGAAGTCTGGTCCTAACTTTGACACCCTACATTTTGCCATTTTCTGAGCATTCTGGTGTTTGTGGGAGAACTATGTGCTTTTCCTATCTTCTCTGCAGATGTTCAGGTTACTGTCTAGGGCCTATGCCAATGTTCACCCCATGATGATGGACAAGTCAGAGAACAGATGCGGTGGCAACTTTGTGAACAGAGGCAGCATCATCAATGGTGCTGACTGGTATAGCTTTACAGGAGGTAAGTGTCCCTATGATATGGCTTGAGGGGAGGAAAAGTCAGGCTTAGTAGAGGAGTTTCAGGGGGGATATTTAAGAGGGATTGCAGGATAGAAACAAACAGTCATAACATTATAACCTTTCAGAAATGCCTCCTGAATGCATCTTTAATAATAATGCTCAGTACCTAAAAGTCATATGGAATGTTTTCTCCACTACAGCCCACTGCACAAGCAGTCACAAATCCATTTAACAGATGAGGAAACTGAGCCTCAGAGAGAATCTTTTCTTTTTAATGGCATATGTACTTGGAAAGACTCATGATCTTATTATATATGTCAGGGACTCTCTCCCTAGTGTATATCACAGCTCATCTATTGATTTCTATGTGTGTCTTTTAAAAAACTCTCTCTAAGCAGTGTGGTGCAGCTAGAAAGCATGTTGGAGTCAGGAGAGACCTGAGTTTGAATCCTACCTCTGACACTCACTGTGTGACCTTGAAAAAGCTGCTTAATTTCTGAGCTTTGGTTTCTTTTAGCAGCTAGATGGCACAGAGTGCTGGGCTTCGAGTCAAGAAGATCTATCTTCCTGATTTCAAACCTGGTCTCAGACACTATAACCTAGGGCAAGTCACTTCATCCTGTTTGCCTCAGTTTCCCCATCTGTAAAATGAGCAGGAGAAAGAAATGGCAGTATCTTTGCCAAGAAAACCCCAAAGAGGGTCCCCAAGAGTCAGACGCAACTTGAAAATGACTAAACAGCAGCAACAAAAATAAACATGCCTGAAGCGTGTAACTCACAGAGGTTTTGAGAGAATCATATGAACTCATGTGTGTAAAGTACTCTGCCATGCTTAGCTATTTAGAAGACTTCCCAATCATGCCCAAGGTATCCCTTTGGGTCTTTTTTCATATCCCAGACAAATCTATGGAATCTGGCTTGAAATGTCTCCAGTAGCAAAGAGCTATGGACTTGTCCTCCATTCATTTGTTCATACCTCTCTGGATATCCTTAACAAAACTAATTTTATGGCATATTAATCAATATTCCTGTATTATTTCCTACTAGATTGTGAATTCTCTGAGAATGAAGAATATATACATACACACATGTATATACACATACATATACTCATGCATAAATAGATATATACATATTCATATATATAAACATGCATATACATAGGAATAGATTGTGTATATGTACCACACACATGTGTATATGCATATGCATGTATATATACATGCATGTACATATGTATACACACATCTATGTCTCTATCTATCTGTCTGTATGTCTTTCTGCCTACACCCCTTATTTTTCTTTCTGTTTTCCCCCAGGACTAAAAGCCTCTTAACATAATAAGAATTCATGGGGCAGCTAGGTGGTGCAGTGAACAGACCACCAGCCCTGGAGTCAGGAGGACCCGAGTTCAAATCCGACCTCAGACACTTGACATACTAGCCGTGTGAATTTGGACAAGTCACTTAATTCCAGTTGCCCTCCAAAAAGAAAAAAAAAACAACATAATAAGGATTCCCATTTCTAGAGCCCTTTGAAGTTTATAAAGACTGATTTCCTTAAGCCATCCCAGTGAGACTGCCTAGCATTCACCACATCCATTCTCCACATTCAGCTCCCATCTCCCTTCTGAGCCCCTACTGCATCACCAGCTCCCTGCTGGACATCCCCACCTGGATGTTCTATCAGCATCTCAAGGTCAACATTAGGTCATAGATGGGAAAGACTTTAGAGATCATCTGGGGCTGCCTGATCAGATGAGGAAACAGAGACCCAAGGTCTCCCATGACCGGTCACTTCGTAAGTGGTGGTGCACAGGTCTGAACCCAGGGCCTCTACCTTCATCCACAAAACTTTCTCCACTGCATGACTCTCTTTTCTCCCAAGCCTCCTGTCTTCTACACTTTCTTGTTTGTTGCATCCTTCTTGCAAAGTCTGTGACAAAGGAATTAGTCTTGACTCGTGGTTCTTTCTCACAGCCTGCATGCGTCTTCTAGTCAGTTGCCAAGTCTGAGCATGCTCCCTCCACAAAACCCCTCACACCTGTTGCATCTTCTCCATTCTGGTTCTGACCCTGATTACCTATCATCCTGACTATTGCAGTAGCATCTTAACTGATTACCCTGTTTCTGATGCCTCCCTCTTCCAATTCATTCTTCACAAAGCTGCCAAACTGAGTTTCCTGAAGCAAAGGTCTACCCACATCACTCTCCTGCTTAAGAGTCTTCAATAGCTATCTACAACATCTAGTATGAAACATAAAGCCCTTTCTCAGATTGACATTTAAAGTACTTTCTAGACTTATATTATTCCTCTACATGTTCTCTATGTCCTAACCTACCTAGCCTATTTTGCTGTTCTCTCAATTTAGCCTCCATCCTTCTGTCTCTGTGCCCATCTCCCATGCCCAGAATGCACTCCCTACTGTCCTCCACCTGTGAACTTCCTTCAAGGTTCAACTTAGATGCTCCCTGTCATGGAAAACCAGCCCTGATTCTTCTAGTTGTTGTTGGTGCTGGCTCCCTCCTTAAATTAGCCTATGTTAACTAATTGTGTGAATCTCGTGGCTTCCTATAGAATATTAACTCCTTGGGAGAAGGGACTTTTAAAAACATTTTTATCCGTAAACCCAGTGCCCACTTAATTGATGGTGGTTGTTGCTGTTATCCCAATTTTATAGATAATGAAACTGAGGCTTGGAGAATATGACTTCTTGCCTAGGATCCCATAACCTTGCACATAGGGAGATGGTCAATCAGTGACTCTTGTGGCTGTTATACCCATTATCCTGTTCTTAGGAGCCATAACATTAAATATTCACTCTGAGTTCTTGGGGGATTAATTTCCACAAGTGGCTTTGTTTAGCTAAAACTTCTGTTTTCCCTCCCACAATTAGAACCATTTTTGCCCTGTCAAAATGGACATTTAAAAATGTGTTCCACCTACTTTTTGAACTTTAGAGTTGCTATGGATTTGTAAGAGCAGGAACAGTCAGTTACTAATCAGTCAACATGTATTTATTAAGCATCTCTTTTATATTCCAGGCATTGTGTTAAGTGCTGAGGATACAGAGAAAAGCAAAAAGAAAATAAATAAAAGAATTCTGGCCACACTGTTGGCTCTTAGAAATCAAACCTACTCATCTTTGTGCCTCCTGCTTGTTAGCTGGGCACAGATCATGTCTAATGTCTCTTTCTCCCTCTCTTGTTTCTGTGTAGGTATGTCAGATTTCAATTATCTTCACACCAACTGCTTTGAAATCACTGTGGAGTTGGGCTGTGTGAAGTTCCCTCCAGAGGAAGCCCTCTACACCATCTGGCAACACAACAAAGAATCACTCCTGAATTTTATGGAAATGGTATTGTATTGTCTGCCCCATTCGATTTGGTTCCTGATTTCCTTCATTGAAATCCTGCCCCAAATATTGAATTTTCAGACTTGGGCTATTTGTGCAGTCTTGGGTTCCTAGATTGTTGGAGATGGGAAGGACCTTAGAACAAGGAATATCCAAGCTGAGAGGGCCCTTGGAGCTTAGAATATGTCAGAACTCAAAGGGACCTGAGAACATCAAATGTCAGAGCTGGAAGGAGCTTCAGAGACCATCTCCTCTCATTTGTTACAAGAAGAATATAAGGTTTAGAGAGGGCAGATGAATCATTCTGGGTCACATAGCTAGCCATTGGCAATAGCAGGACAGGATCCAGACATCTTGACTTCCAGTCCAGTGCTTTGCTTGACACTTATGTGTCAATATGGCTTTTGCCATATTTTTCTTGCCATGGTTTATTACAGAACCAGGTTTCTTGTAATCTTAAAGAAGGGTGGAAATAAACAAAAGCCCTGAGTGCATGCAAATGATCCCCTACAATGAACAAAAAGAGGCCTTTCTTGGTCCTACCTCAGTTCATTGGCCACAGAAGCAGAAAATCTGGAGTAGGATATAAAGTTATTGGCATTGTTCTACTTTCCTTGTTTATGGGTTTTGCCAGTGACCTCCTGCATCTCCTAGCAAAGCAGTGCCATAAAATAATGACAGGTCATCCAGACTGCCAAGCTCATTTCATTTTACAGCCGTCTAGTGAAAATGAGTTTTACAGAATACACATGGGGCTGGATTTGCTCCGTCCCTATTGTGCCTGGAGGTCGGGGATAAAGCGATACTAATGGACAGATACTGTAAAAGTCTATGCTGTAGCATCTCTGGAAGAAACACAGACCCAGGCTGAAAAACACCCCCTCGCCCCCACAGCTAAGACTGAGTAAATTATTTTTGATAAGGAATAAGTCTGCCATGGACAATTGAAGTCCCTTCCCTTTTGACATTGGCCAGATTTTCATATTGGGCTCGTAAATATCCCCTGGCTATCCCATGGAAACACATCTTCAGGTCCATGCTGAAAGGCCCTAATTGTCTTTTCTCTTTGAAGATTTCATTTCATCTGGAGATGATCAGGGAAAAACTCAAGCTCAGGTGGATGCACTCCACCTAGTTCTCACAGAAGGCAGTGTAGCACAATGGTAGAAGTTCTGGAGCCTGTAGACCTGAATTCAAGGCCCAGCCTTGGTGCTGCAGCTTTGACCAAGTCACTGAGCTTTGGTACATTCATCTGTAAAGGAGTGACACTAAAATTTGTACAATAGAATTACACTGAGGAAAATACTGTGCATACCTTAAAATATTATGAAAATATATTAAGTTGTAATTATTAGAAACTGACATGTGTCTAGTGGGTGAATTTTTTTGGGTAAGGAAGCTTTGTTCATTCATTCAAACATGTATCCTAAAGTCCTTTAAGAAGTCCTGCTAATGAACTATTTCTAAAATTTATTCATGCGCAAAAAGATGTTTTTGTGTCCCCTACATATGCTATATAATCTTGTACATAATGTTCAGTTATTTTTCAGTTGTGTCTGACTTTTGATGACTCCATTTGGGGTCCTCTTGGCAGAGATAATAGCATAGTTTGCTGTTTTCCTTCTCCAGCTCATTTTACAGATGAGGAAACTGAGGCAAACAGGGCTAGGTGACTTGTCTAGGGACACATAGCTCGTGTCTGGAGCTGGATTTGAACTCATGAGGTTGAGTCTTCCTGACTACAGGTCTGGTGCTCTATGCACCATGGCACCATCTGGCTGCCTAAAACAGACCTGTCAGGAGTGGGATACTCCCTTGTAAGTAGTTCTCACTCAGTAGTCTGTTGCATTGAGTGTAATGGAGATTGAGGTAAGATTAACTTGGATGGAAGTCTCTAGTCAAGTGCCCCAGGGTTCTGTCCTCCATCCTGTTTGCTCCATGGTTTTGTTGTTCTTGTTTGCTCTTTGTTATTGAAGAGAACCAGTAAGGAGGGTGATGTCTTGACTTGCAAGTAAATTGAATTTAAGTTTAAGTGAGGCAGGGCTGCATAAAAGTCACCAGCCTTACTCTCTCCTCCAGAGTCATAGAGTCCAGTGGCAAGACATAGATCAGGACAACTGGAGATGGGCCAGCATACAGTTGGAGACCTTGGACTTTTTAAGCTAGGTCAGCAGTTCTCATCCTGTGGGTTGTGACCCCCTTGGGGTTTAATGGCGTCGCCTAAGACCTTTGGAGAACATATATTTCTGATGGTCTTAGGAACCGAGACACTGCTCCTCTATCCATCTCCAGGTGGATGCACCCACATACAGATACACCCACATACAAATATTAAAGGGTTGCAGTATTAGGAAGGTTGAGAACCATTGAGCTAGGTCTTTTCCAGGTCTTAGTTTGTCTGAGGCAAAACCGATTCAGTGATTAAAGGCTAGGTAAGAATTGAGGTGAACTATGGCCTAGTTTGCCATCACAAAGGAATCAGTCTGGGAGGGGAAGACTCACAGAATTTCAATAGTTTTAATCAAGTTATTGGATGATATCAAGTTATTTCAGGCTTTTAGCATTTAGCACAGTGCTTGGCACATAACAAATCTTATTAAATTGAATATTGAATAGAATTTTAAAATTTTGGATAACAATAAGCTTGGAAATGTGTTTAACAAATTAGATTACAAAGTAAAGATGAAAAAGTATCTCAGTAGGCTAGAATAAATAGGCTAAAACTAATACGTATGAATTTTTATACTTGAGCTGAAAAAAGAAAATACATTAGTGTCAGGTAGGTGAAATGAGTCTAGAAAGATATGTACATGAAAAAGAGGTCTTTGGATTTTGTTGACTGAATGCTCAGTGTTAGTTTTTAAATTTTTTCTCAAATTTTAAATTGTATTTTGTCTGGATCTCTTCACTGTCCTTATCCCAGTCAACCTTATATATTATTATTTACATACATGTACATGCCTTATTCCCTTCTCCACTATTAGATTGTAAGCTTCTTGAGGGTAGGAGTGGCATAATTTTCCACCTTTCATATAGCACTGAACACTGTGCCTTGTCTATACCTCAAAGAACTGTAGCTTCACCACTATGGGAACTCCCTCCACTGATGTGGTCCATTGATGTAGATACACTGCAGTCCTTTGATGCTCTTTTTTGTGGGTTGCAATTTAGGAAAATTCTTGAAGAATTGGCATGAGGACAAATGATTGAATCTATTCTTCTAGGTTCCATAGGAGAGGGAGAAATGAGTAAAACTTTCAGAAAAAGCAGATTTGGGTATTTACCCTCTACCTGAATAAAAGAAGGTCACATCTACACCCCAAATGTCTGTTAGCAATCTTTTCCTCACCAACAGTGTAATTACATAGTGAAAAAATTCCTGGATTATAGAGGATTTGGTATGGAGTGCTGGCTCTGTTACTGACTGATTGGTTGGGGGTAATCGCTCAACCCCATTGGGCCACAGTTTCAGTCTTTGTAAAATGAAGTGGTCCCACTCAGTGTGTTTTAGTATCTCACCTAGCTCTCCCAACTCTAAATCCCGTTAATCTAATTGTTCGTGATTCTGAGGGAACATCAGTTAGGGTTAGATGATTTTTTTCATAGTGTGTGAGATGAAACAGTTTGGCGTCTGAGTCCAAGATCAGAAAAAGTCTTTATTTTTTCTCATGAGAAAGAGCCCTGTCTCTAAAATGGCAACTGCCAGGGAGAGCAACATATGGAAGCAAGCCCATGGTTATATGCTCCCTAATGCAGAAACCCCAACCCTCAATTGGCCTTCACTCCCATTGGTGGGGAGGTGGGCTCACGATTTAAGCATGGGCATCTATCTCAGAGACAAAGAACACAGAAACATGTGGGAGTCCAAGGCAAGGCCAGGAAAGCAGTTTTGTGTTTATTTGCCATATCTTGTGCTGGGGTGGCCCTGGGGAGCATCACTGATTCCTGTAAGGTCAGGTGAGTTCTAAACTTAGTCCTAGTGGATGCTGAAACCACTCTAAATCTGATGTTTCAGAATGGGGAAGCTTCACTGCAAGTTATCCCTCCCAATAGCATATGCTTTTCTATGCTTCCATATGCAACGTGGCATAGTTGTTGGGGCACTGGACTTAGAATCAGGAAGTCCTGAGTTCAAATCCTGCCTCAGACATTTAGTGGTTGTGTGATCCTGAACAAGTCATTTAACTCCTCTGGGTCTCAGTTTCCTCATCTGTAAAATGAAGAGTTTAGATTTGATTCTGTGCTGTTATCATGTGTGGGAAGGCAAGCAGATGGATGGAAGATTCCACAGAGTTTGGTCATAATGCCATTTGAAGATCATACCTTACTTTATGTCTTTTCAGGTACACCGAGGAATTAAAGGTACAGTAACAGATAAATTTGGAAAACCTATCAAAAATGCACGTATTCTGGTCAGAGGAATCCGCCATGATGTTACTACAGGTATGTTTCTTTAAGTTCTAAACCAAATTTGTGTGTTTCAGTTTAGTTATTATTATCAATAATAACAATCTTGGATTGTTAACATAACCAGCATTTATTCCTTCTTCCTTGGACACATCTTAGCCCATCACACCTCCCAAGGTGGTTGTGACAGTGTAGCACTATAGATCCATGCCCATCCTATGATGGCTCATGTTAGTAGGCATTTATGCTGAACTTCTAAGGGCATTTCATAGGTAAGGCTTCAGCTGTGTCTCCTAATGTCTGGCCATGTGGTGCAATGGAATGTCCTCAACTAGGATTCAGAAGACCTGCTTCTGTCATTTACTAGCTTTGTGTCCTAGAGCACATTTTCTGGTTCTCTTCAGTTTCCTCTTTGGTGAAATGAGAATGCTGGAAGAGAGAACTGCTAAGCTTCTTCCATGGTCTCAAATCTATCATCAAAAGAATTTCTGGAAGGGAGTAAGACAGTTATTGTAACCATTTTATAGATGCAGGTTTTTTTTTTTTCAATTTTAGGTTGTCAGATGATTTGTTCAAGATCACACAAGTAACATCAATTAGTGGCAGTGCTAGTATTTCCTAATTCCCAGGTTTATAGGTCTTTTTACTGTATCTCACTGGCTCTCCATTATCTCAGGAAGGAAACAAGTATTTAGATAGTGCCTATTATATTCCCAGGCACTGTGCTAGGCACTTGACAAATCTTGCCTCATTTGATCCCAAGAACTCTTGGAGGTAGGTGCTATTATGATCCTCATTTTACAGCTGAGGAAACTGAGGCAGAGGTTAGGTGACTTGCTCAGGGTCACACTTCTAGGATGTGTCTGAGGCTAGATATAAATACTCAGGTCTTCCTGGCTTCAGGTGCAGTGCTCTATCCACTGGGCCACCTAGCTATTCCACCTCACTGCCATGTTTCCTCATCATAACATGGGGTGCCAAGAAAATGCTAAAGTTCCAAAACTAATTATATTATGGATAGATCCTGTTTCTATTGTACTTAATAGTTTACAAAGCACTTTCTTGGCAGAAGTCTATAAATGTGATCACCTCCATTTTACAAATTGAGAAACACGCTCAAAGTGGGATGGTAATTTGCCTATGATCATATTGATAACTTAGTGTTGGAATAAAGATTTGAACTCAGGTCTTCTGATTCCCAAGTCAGTACATTTTCTAGCGTACTATGATGCCCACAGCCAGTTTGTTGTTGTTGATACTATTACTTCCTCCTGAAACCTCCATTTGTCCTTATTGCCAAGGGTGTGTTATTTGACCTGTGATCTCACAATGGTTCCCATTTTGTTTCCTCAGCTGAGGATGGTGATTACTGGAGGTTACTGCCCCCAGGCACTCATATTGTCATCGCCCAAGCCCCAGGTTACACCAAGATGATCAAGAAAGTTACCATCCCCCTTAGGATGAAGAGGGCTGGCAGGGTAGATTTCATCCTTCATCCTTTAGATCTGCACCCCAAGAGGTTCATGAAAGGGCCCCGGAGGAATGGCTACAAGCGCCATGACCCGCTAGAGGATTTTGATCCCCATGCAGAGAACAACGGAGACTTTGTAGGTGAAAGACGGAAACCTTCACAGGATGGAAACAAGCCATGGTGGTGGTCCTATTTCACCTCTCTAAATCATCACAAGCCCACCTGGCTCCTGAAATATCACTAGACTCATTGCCTCTTTTCTGTTGTTATGCTCCTCTCACAAAGTGATCCTTTTACCAGCCTGCATGGTGGGGGCATCACCTCAACCGATCATCTCGAGAATTAAACAATTGCAAACAGGAAAACCCAAATACCAATTTCTCCAACTTTTCTGTATTATATTTTTGGTATTTTCTGGTCCTCATTGGATTAGTTTTCATTAAAAATGGTTGTATCTGCCACCAACTACGATGAAGTTCTCCTTGACTCTGCTATTGTACATTTAATGATGATGATACTTCAAAGTATCTGTGATTTTACAGGTGAGTCTTTTGGGTGAGTCACCCTCCCAATCTCCCACATAGGGTTGATGTAAGGCTTGCATTAGATAAGAATTAAAGAGTTCCATAGTTGGATAGGACTCCAGAGGATACCAGGGTTAGGGAAATTAAACATTTTATAATCAGAAAGTGCTATCTGAAAATAAGGGACCACAATGTTTATTATCATCTGGGCTCCACTAAGGTCCTCCTCTTCTGTGGCAGTGTGAAGGCAGCTTTGGGTTCTCAGTGGGTCTACCAGGGGAATGCAGGCTCTGGTCAGAGCTTTGGACTTCCAGAGAGTTGTAGCATAGGTCCAACGGTGATCTACATGTTTATGTTTCAACAGCTAGCCTAGACTAAGAGAGGCTAATTTTTGATCAGTCACAGGCACTCATAAGAAGGGCTACCTACTAAAGTACGGAGAGTTCACAATCTATATGAGTCAAGTGAATATAGAAGCCTGCAAAATCAGATATTTTAAAGAATTTAAATGTCATCATCATTGGATGTATTAGTAGCAGCAGTATTGCCAGTGTGGGAGCTCCCACAACCATGACAACAACTCTTTCATGACTTTTAGTCTTAGGTGTCTCAAAGGCTAAGAGATTAAGTGACTTGTCCACCATGGTCACAAAACTAGTAAATGTCAGAGGTGGGATTCAAATTCACTTGAGCCTCAAAATAATCCTGTGAGGTAAGTACCCTAGAACATAAAATGTCGTCACTAGAAAAGACTTTATATACTGAGTTTTAGAGCATAGAACCTGCAATCTTAGACAAAATGCAGAATATCAGAGCTGGGAGGATATTAAGAGATCATTGACATTTTAGCCCAACCTTTCACTTGAGGCAAAAATCCCTTTTATTACTTACTCTGACAAGTGTTCATTCAGCTTCTTATCAAACATCAACAGTAAAAGGGAGATCCTTATTTAAGAAGTTATCCATTCCATTATTATACAGTTCTAATGATCTATCTCCCTGTAACTTCAATTGTTATTCTACTCATGGCCAAGTAGAAAAGTGTAATCACTTCTATGTTGTTCAAATGTTTTTCAGTTGTGTTTGGCACTCCAAAACCCCATTTGGGGTTTTCTTGGTGAAGATACTGGAGTGGTTTGCTGTTTCCTTCTCCATTTCATTTTACAGATGGGGAAGCCAAGGCAAATGGGGTTAAGTGACTTGTCAATGGTCACACAACCACCTAAGTGTCTGAAGTTGGATTTGAACTCATGAAGATGAGTTTCTGATTCCAAGCCCAGTGCTCTGTCCACTGTGCCACCTCTCAATAAGTCCTAGTTATTTGAAGATTGCTATCACAACCTGTTCCCTGACCACACTACTCTAACCAAATCTTTTCTTTTCCCAGCTAAATATCCTTTCTTTTTCTTTTCTTCCTACTGGCACTCCCAGAGAGAAGATCATGGTTGGAGTACCAGTGTGCCTTTTGTTGCTAGATACTACTTTAAAATTGTAAAAAATCCCTGGCATTTTTTTATGAGAACCAATTCTCCCCACCTCCCCTTTGCTGCAAATCTAATATTTTGAGAGCTTGTTCCCTTCTAACTCACGCATTATGGGCTTTCACCAATAATATTATACGATCAATTACTCAAATGTAATTGATTAGCTGACAGCCCCATATTTTTCTGTTCTGCTTAACCATCTAATTCCACATGAAGAGAAGCAATTGCTGTTGGTTATGGGTCCTCAGCTGCCTACTGCACTTTTTATCTATAGACTTTAGTTTAGATTAAATTTTGATCCAATTTATGGTCCCTCTTCTAATGTGGTTCTCGGATAATTTTGAAAGGATATTTTATATCATAGCCCCTTCCATGATCCATTGCAGATGATATATGTCAAGGAAATGATAAGCTGGAAACCAGTTTGATTAAGGACATGAATTGGCTTCAGACCTCCACTTTATATTTATTTGCCTTTAATTGGGGATGAAGATAATTTTTTGTCATCAGAAAGGAGTTTCCATAAATCCCCAACCACCCTAATAAGAAGTAGAGTGAATCTCTCTCTCTCTCTCTCTCTCTCTCTCTCTCTCTCTCTCTCTCTCTCTCTCTCTCT
>CM053601.1:138485240-138515571 GCA_028646575.1 Pseudocheirus occidentalis
TTTTTTTGTATTTTGGGATGAAGTCTTTTATTGGTCTTTCTTTAACAACTTATAGTGCTAACTTCCCTTCATAAAAGGCGCATCCTTTAAATTTAGACTAGATTCCCTGGCACTTTTAAACTAAGTGATCAGGAACACTGATCTTCAGGAGTACAGACAACAGGGAATCTTTGGTTCTGGAGTCAGGGGGCCTGGGTTCAAATCCCAGCTTTGACATTTATTAGCTAGCCAGTCCTGGGCAATTCCCCTTTCAGTCTCCTGTTTTTTGTCTTATCGAGGGGGTTGGATCATGTGGTCACAGAGGTTCTTTCCATTGCTAATCTAATGCAGCCAAACCATCTTATCCAATAAGCATTTATCAAATGGTTCCTCTGTGACAAGCACTGGGAATGTGAATGATGAAAAACAAAACGAAAAGCAGATCCTGCCCACAAGTTTACTTTCTACTTGACCTACCACATGGACACAGAGAAGAAAATCCATGACCCTTAAAACAGGTAGGGAGCACAATTGGGGGGAATCAGTTACATTTTTCCATTGGGAGATGGCATCTGAAATAAGATTTGAAGGAATCCAGAGATTTTAGAAGTCAGAGGAGGGGAGGTAATGTATTTCAACCATGTGGGACATGGTATCCAAAGGCAAGGATATGAGGGACAGAATTTCAAATTCAGGAAATAAAGAAGCAATTCAGTTCACTTAATCTATATTTCTATGTTGTGACCTCTTCAGAGGCCTTAGTTTTTGAATAAACTCCAGATGTATGGATCTGTGGCTCTCCTGTCACCCTAATGTGTCAATGTATTTTTCCTGGTCTCAAGGCTATTCCCTTCTCCTGTCCTTCATACTGAATTTCAAATGGGCAATCCTCCTAAATAACCCTTTTAGTATTCCTTCAGAACCTTCTAAAAGAGTTTCATCAGGTACTTCTTCCTCTCAGCCTAGGATGACTCTCAGAAGTCATAAGTTAACTCAAATTTCCCTCTCCAACTCTGATGCAATTATAATATATCTATAAGTTGTGTCCTACCTAGAAGGAGGGTGCCTCAGGCAGGAATTGGGTATCTTTTTCAAGAGGTGATTGGTGAATTCTTTCAAGTTCTATTTTGCCCTCTGGTTCTAAAATATCAGGGCCATATTCCTTGAGAATTTCTCGAAGGATGATTTCTAGGTTATTTTTTTTATAATGGCTTTCAGATAGTCCAATAATTTTTAAATTGTCTCTCCTGGATCTATTTTCCAGGTCAGTGGTTTTTCCAATGAGATATTTCACATTGCCTTCTATTTTTTCATTTTTTTTGGATCTGTTTAATAGTACCCTGATTTTTCATAAAGTCGTTGGCTTCCATTTGCTTCACTCTATTTCTGAAGGAATTATTCTCTTCAGCGAACTTTTGAGATTCTTTTTCCATCTGGCAAATTTAAGGCATTAAATTTAATTTAAGGCATTCTTCTCTTCATTGGCTTTTTGGACCTCTTTTGCCATTTGAGTTAGTCTATTTATTAAGATGTTATTTTCTTCAGTCAGGTTATTGACTGTCTTATCACAATTTTCTTGTATCATTCTCATTTCTCTCCCCAATTTTTCCTCCACTTCTCTTATTTGGCTTTCATAATCCCTCTTAAGCTCCTCTATGGCTTATAACCAGTCTACATTTTTCTTGGAAGCTTTTAGTGCTAGAGTTCTGACTGTGTTGTCTTCCTCCCATTCCATGCTTTGATCCTTTTTGTCCCCCAAAAAGGAATCTAAAGTTGGATTGCTGAGCTTTCTTTGCTTCCTTTGCCTGCTCATGTTGCCAGTCAGTTACTTGACTTTTGGGCTCAGTAGAACTCTGCTGCTTTTGCACTTTGGTAACATGGCAGCTGCTATGGCAGCCTTGGGTTTCTCCCCAACTTTGACTCCAGCCCTGACCCCAACCCCAGTGTCTACACTGGATTTCACCTCAGCTCCTGCCCTGGCCTCAGCACAGGCCAAGGGCCAGGCCCCAGCATAAGCGCCTTTGCTGGCTGCCCCTACTCCAGCACTGGTGCCCCTCAGGCCTAGGCTCATTCCCTGGTAGCCGTGTGGTTTGGCTACACCCATCATCCTCACCTCCATTGTGGACAGCTATAAGCATCACAACAATGGTGCGGGCCGTGTTATCTGCACTCTGCTGGGAACAATTGACAAACACTCAGTAGAAGTCACCAACTGCTTTTCAGTGTCACATAATGAGTCTGAGGATGAGGTGGCTGTGGACATGGGATTTGCTAAGAATATGTATGAATTATGCAAGAAAGTCTCTCCAAGTAGAGTTATTCTGGGCTGGTATGCCACACACCATGACATCACAGAACACTCTTTGCTGATTCATGAGTACTACAGCTGGGAGGCCCATAGCTCCATTCACCTCACTGTGTACACCAGCCTCCAGAATGGGCAAATGAGCATCAAAGCCTATGTCAGTGCTTACAAAGGTATTCCTGGAAAAACAATGGGGGTGATGTTCACTCCACTGACAGTGAAATATGTCTACTATGATACTGAGCGAATTGGAATTGACCTGATCATGTTTCAGCCCCAACTGTGTGACTGGTCTTTCAAGTGATCTGCAGCAAGTTGGTGGTGCATCTGCCCGGATCCAGGATGCTCTAAGCCAGGGTTTCTCAACCTGTGGGTTATGTTCAATTTGTAACAATGAAAATACATTCTGCATATCAGATATTTACATTACTATTCATAACAGAAACAAAATTACAATTATGAAGTAGCAACGAAAATAATTTTTGGTTGGGGGTCACCATAACATGAGGAATTGTATTAAAGGGTCACGACATTAGGAAGATTGAGAACCACTGCTCCAAGCACAGTGTTGCAGTATGCTGAGGATGTGCTGTCTGGAAATGTGCTGGCTGACAACACCGTGGGCAGCTTCCTGATGGGCCTGGTTAACCCAGTTCCTAAAATTGCCCCTGAGAACTTTGAGACCATACTAAACAGCAACATCAATGACCTGTTGATGGTGACTTACCTTGCCAACCTAACCCAGTCACAAATTGCTCTTAATGAGAAACTTGTGAGCTTGTGAGGAAACCCAGCAGCTACAGCCAGCAACTCCACCTTATGTGGGTCCTCCCTTGGCCCGACCCATAGAATAGAGCAGAAGAAAAGTGGAGTCTTCTTTAATCATCATCTTTAAGTTGCCTCTTTCTGTAGATGAGCTGTTTATAACTCCAAATAAACTACAGACATCCCTTTTCCCCCTGGGTAAGGGATTGATTGTGACCTTTCCCTTGGGGGAGGGAGATTTAAAAAAAAAAGAACTCTCCTTTAAGAGGGGAGGGCTCTGTCCCAAATGGCTGGGGTTTTTGCAGCTGCCTCAGCTATTAGGAGGTTGTCTCTACAGCCCCCACCAGCTTTGGCTCACTGGTCAGGCACCTCAGGACCACCATCCAAGACCACGATCCCAATCAATGCACCTCAAGGCAAGAGCACTTAGCCTCTGAATCCGTAGGCCCAGAGTTCTGAAGCAGCCATGTGGAGGCAGCTGCAGGGGTGCTGCTTCAGACTTCTTCTAGCTCTAGAGGCAGGGACCGGACCCTCTCCCCAAAATTTAGCCAAGTTCCACTGACCTTTTTCTTTTGTCCTTGACTCTTATGGGTTGGTAATTCTGGAAACTACCACAGCTGCTGGTGATCCACTCTCCTGAAAACTCTAGCCCAGGCTTTTCCTGGATGGCCTGTGGCTAAAACCACATGGGCCTGGGCTCTGCTCCCAGCAAGCTGCAATGAGCCCTTTCTGTCTGTCTGCCAGGCTGCCTTCAGCGGGAGCCTTGTTTCTCTGTCATTCTATGAGTTCTGAGCTCTAAAATTTGTTTAGAGTCATATTTTCTAGGTATTTGAGGTGATTATGGCGTGAGCTGTGGGGTTTTCCTGCTTCTACACTGCCATCTTGACTCTGCCCCCTGCTCCAGGGATCTTTCATTCAGTGGAATCCAATAAAACGACACTTCATGCAATTATTTCTGCAGGACCAACTTTCATCAAAATCACTAAGTAGGCAAAGCTTGTTGGCTATAGCCTGGCTTTCCTGTCATTGGGTCTTTCCTCTCCTGATGTGTGGTGTCCCTGCCTGATGTGCTCAGAACTTTTCTGTTCTCACCTATACCCTTCCTCCTATCATCCAAAAAATACTCTTAGAAAGGGTTCTGAAGCATTAACATGGTTGTGTCAATGACCAAGAACCAAGCATGACTTGTACCAAGGGATTTGACATTTTAGAAGGATCTTAAGCTCTTAGATTAGGCACTGGAAAATACCTAAGAGATGGCCAATCCAACCCTACATTTTATTGATTAGAAAACTGAGGTATAGAGAGAGGGAAGTGATTAGCCCAAGGTAACAGGTATAGAAACAAGCAAAGCTGAGATTCAAACCCGAGTCCAGACTATAAATCTGGTAATCAACTCCACTATACCAGTAACAAACTATTGCTTTAAAGAGAAAGAGTTCTCAAGATGATAGAATTTCAGGCATCATCTAATAGGCGAGAGTGATTTTGAAGGAAGGTCCCACCAAAGTCTTTTGGCAGTCTGAATTAGACACATTCTAAAGCCAACTCTTTGTGAATGGGTACCACCTTCTGAGACTGGGATAGTCTATGCACCTTTCTCTCTGTGTCTGCCCTCCCTCCAGGTGACAACTTCATTGTCTTGGGAACATTTTTCACAGGAGGACAATTCCATTGGCTCTTATGAAAACTATTTTCCCTTCAGTCACAGCGTGGTAAAGTTAACAGGTTAAAATCTATCAAGGGTCCCAATTATCAGTGACTAAGGGACTTTTTTGAAAGCAGACAGCCAAAACACCAGTCAAAGAAATAGTTGCCAATGTTGATAACATAATTCTAATTTATATAAGTTTCTAAGGCTTACACAAGTACTTACAAAGCCTTAAAGGATTGTATAAATGGGAGCTACCATAGGTTTTACAAGTATTGTTATCACTAATTTTCAAATGAGAAAATTCAGGTTCAGAGAGGTTTTATCTCAGCAGTTTAAGAGGAAATGCCCTTAGAGATGGGAAGAGACAGAGAGCCAGGATAATCAGAAACCAGAGAAGCTGTGGGGATTAAGATTGGGTTGCAATGCTATGGTGTGTTTCTTTGTTTAAATCAAACAAAGATTTGTTTGTTGTTAGCACATCAGAGAAGGCAGAGCCACAGGTGGAGGAAGGGAGCAGAGGGACCGTTTGGACTGAGAGAATGCTTATGATTTTTGCCCTTGCTGGAGCTGAGCAAAAATACTGAAGCAGAGATAGGAAATGCAACAATTCTGATGTATTTGGGAGAAGCCCTTGGTAAACAGCATTGGTTGGGAATTATACTTCCTCCTCCCCTCAATTATTAGAATCCTCCCCTTTTCTTGAGGTCCCACACATGAAACATCTCCTACTCTGATCCTTCTCTGACTGTCAATCTTGCTGGTGCTCTCTAATTTTTACCTCAGATTTATTCATTTTCACAATTACCTTGTATTACTCTGTACAAGTTGTATCCCTTTGGTGGGATGAAAGCTCCTGGAGGTCAAAGAATGAACTTACGGTTTGTCTTTGTGTTCCTAGTCCCTGGCTCCATATCTCATACATAAGAGATGCTTGGTAAAAGTTTCTTGAACTACTAAACTAGGTAAATGTGACCAGAATGGGGTTAGCATGGTAGAATGGAAAGAATTCTGGGGTCCGACTATGGAGGCCTAAGTTTTAGTATTAGTTTGCACGTTTACTATGTGATGGTAAGAGAGTCACTTCTCTTGAAGAACTCAGTTTCTTCACATGTAAAATAAAGATATTCCTGGCAGGTTTATGGTGATGAAAACCACCTTGTAATCCAATTGTTGTTACGGAAATTTGGGCACTGTACGTGCTGAGAAATTTTCACAGCAGGTTTCTGTGTAGTAGCGGAAAAAAAACAAAAACAAAAAACCCAATAACTTGTGTCCACTAACAAGGGAATGGTGAAAATATTGGCTGGAAATGTGCTTGTATTTTGGTGAAAGTACAAAGAAACCTGGAAAGAGCTCTGAAATGATGCAAAGTGACAAACTCAGAGGTGAATGAATTATCTATGATCATACGGGAGCAAAAATAAATGAGAATGCATGGATAAAGAATTCTGAGGGCTTTGAATAGGCATCTAAATTTTCTTATGATATTTTATACATAGAAATTAATTAAAATGTGAATAGCTACTAGGCAAGTTTAAGCAGACTTGTTGAATTGAAATGTTAGGCAAAGAGAACGCTGTAAGGGATCTGGGGCCACCACTGGAGGGTGAAACAATATATTATTTACATTTACAAGCACTAATAAGACCTAATAGGAGCCTCTTAATCAGGTTGTGATAAATGGTTGGACTGATTCCCTGGGACAGTTGCCTGGTGTAAAATCCAGTGCAGGGTAATTGAAGACTAATGTATTAAAGTCATTCCACAGCCCCCTGACTTATGGGAAAGGCAATGGTGTGGAGTAGAATGGAAGGAGCCCTGGTTTTGGAGTCAAGATCTGAGGATGAGTCCTGGCTCTTCCACTTTGTGGTTGAGTGACCTTGGAATCTGTCATGTGACTATTTCTGAGCCTCAGTTTCCCCATATGCAAAATGAGATTTTTTGGGGGGGGAGGCACCAAGATCTAGGAGAAGGAATATTGGACTCAGAAGACATAGGGTTTTGAATCCAATGTCCATTGTGCGTCACTTACTTTCATCATTAGAAAAAAAATTACACTAGGTGTGTGACCCTGGGAAAGTCACTGAACCCCAATTGTCTGGAAAAAAAATTACCTGCAATTGCCGCCTAAAAAATTGCTGCCCCTGATCCAGTCTCCTAGTTTCATTTCTCCTGGTAGAATATAAACTATTTTCCAACAGGGCTGAGGTTGTTTTGAGTCTCTGTGTCCCCAGCAGAGAGTGGGTGCTTTCTTAATGTTTGTTAAATGAATGAATGACTTCCCGATAAGACCTCAAATGGCACTTTGCTTCTCCGATGACTCTATCAATGTATATTCTAGCTACCTGTGTTGCTATATTATTGATTTCTCATCCTCTAATAGACTGCCAGGTCCATCTAAACATCATATCTTCTCCGGAGCCTGCCATGGGGTTCTGTTTATGATACACATTTAATGAAAGCATCCTGTGTTGTGCAGGTTTATATGAAGTACAGGGTGTCCTGAAGTCTTATTAAATTCATTTTTAATGTGTGTCCCAAAGTCTGCTAAACCTTAATAACTTTAAAGAAGAGAGCTATTAAAGCTTTCAGCTGCACTAAGACTTTTGGGAGACCCTGTCTAATTGGAGGTAGCCTACAGGGAATGGGTAGGTCATCCAAGCTGGAGTAAAGAGTATATCAAAAGACCACAAGCTGGATTTTAATGATTCTGCTGGAGTTGAGTTTTGGAGAAAATGAACTTGGAAGTTATCTTTCAGTACCTTGACAGTAATGTCTTTTTTTTCCCCTTGAGCCCTGAGGGGGTCATTTTTCAAAAAGACATGTAGGAGGGAAAAAAACCCAACCCAACAACTTCTGATGCTTTAAGCTCAGCATCCCTGGAGTGACTTGAGCTCAATGGTGCATGGATAATTTGTTTGCTTTGCAATTCTTTTCCATCAGTGGAGACAAATTGATTTGTACATGAAAATGGGCTGTCGCTGGTAGCAACTGGCTCTTTAAAGGGCCAGAAGATTTGTTTTTCCTGGGTTGGAGGGTATGCTGGATTTCAAAAGTTCCCACATTGGGATTTCTGCATCTAAAAAAAGTGAGATAAGAAGCTATAGACAACCCTAGTGCCTTGCTTAGCTTCTTGTCTTTATAATGTGGCAATACTATCAATAGAAAAGAGCAGGGTAGCCCCACACTCCTGTATTTGTGCATATCCACACAGGAGATGCTTACTACCAGCTGGCGCTGGCTACCACTGATCGCATTTCTGAGAAAAGTCAGGGCTGGTGGAGCCAAGGTGACACTGGGAATCCCTGAGCTCTGGTTTGAGACCAGGCACTGCAGAGCAGGCTATACCCAAACAATGTTCGGGTGCCGTTTGGAAATGGTGATGGGCAATTGAATTTAGGGCAAGGCTTTGTGGATGTAGGCTATCATGCATGTCTTGTTGAAATTTTGTGACTTTGGTGAGTTCTGACTGTATGGTATACTCTAGTGTCCCTGTGTTCCCCATTGTTGTTTGAACTGTTAATCAGTACTGGGGCCATCTACTACAGTATTTTTTGCTATGTCTATGGATCTGTGGTATCTTAGGAGGGACAGTCTCTTTAATTATGCGGGTTGCAGTCCATTCTAGTCTTCTCACCCTGAATTTTGCTTCTCATCTTCACAAAAGTTTTATAAGAATGGTTTACACAGTATACATACAGGGTATATCTTCTCATGGATCCTCCATAGTGGATCTGCCCAATGCACTGATGACCTTCCTTGAGGTTTGGTAATATTTTTGCAACACTTGATATTTCAAACTATTTATCCCTTACTTGCTGCTCCATGATCAACCCCTGAGAGCCTTTAAAGCTGCACATGCACCCTCCAAGACCTTTCCCCACCCCCAACTAATCCTAGCCAGAAGCCTTCAGAAAAAAGCCTGGATAACCACTTATCAGTTATATCATAGAAGAATTTCTTGTTCATGTAGAGGGCCATCTAGAAAAACCTCTTTCGTTCCATCGAACTCCGAACTTCTGTGATTAGGAAAAAAAATAAAGGCAATCACCACTATAAAAAAAACCCAGAAAATCATCAGTAATTACTCATCCAAATATCTTTCGTTCACATCTTTACTAAAAGAGAACAGTCAACATGGAGTATCCTTGCTGAAAACATAAGGACACAGGTAAGCATTTGCAAGTGTTCTATATCAAGCTACACCTTTACAAGCATAAAATTAACTTTAAAAATACAGAGAATATCAGATTTCACTGTTTTTATTTATCTATTGACTATTTTCTTTTCAAATAATAACTGATATCATTGGGCAAAATTCAGCCTAATGGGCTTTCTTCAAGAGACTGTCTCCCTGAACATTAAGATTATTCAAGATTCCTGGATAAATGCCAACAGCAGATGTCACTCCATTCGACCGTTCTCTGATGACCAATGTCAAGCAGTGAATGACTGGGAGACAGATATGTCACATATCTGTCATTATCATCATGGAGGTTTCCTAAGCATAGTCCAAATGGAAGAGGGATTCCCTGTAGATGATGAGATCCTCCAGACATTCCTATTTGTGGAGGACATTGTGCTGATTGCATCAGACCCCAGATCACTGCCGAGCCTCCTAAATGAGATCCATAACTATTCAAAAGAGCTTATCCTAACAACCCATGCAGGAAAAACAAGCACAAAACCCAAGAATGCCTATTGTCCACACAATGACATGCAGCTTGCTGGATAGATCATTGAACTAGGCCATCAGCATAATGTATCTTGGTCAGATGCTAGAGATTGAAAATGTGCTGGGCCCAGAATTAAATGGGATGAAAAGAGTGGGCCAGATTACATTTAGAGTACTTTGTAGCACTTTCACTGAACCCTGAAACAAAAACCTATCTTTTTAACGCTAATATTATCCTGATGCTAATAATAGCAGGCACTAATATAGCCCATGAAAGTTTGCAAAGCACTTTAAATGCATAATTTCTTTCATTCCTCCCAATAACCTCCAAGACAGGCATAGTGAGTCATCATTGTCCTCATCTGGCAGAGCAGAAAACCGAGAAAGTCTGTGACTTGTCCATAGTCAGGGAGGAATCCCAAATTGATGAGATCATGGATGCATTTATTTATTGAAGAGGTTCCGCCTTTTGTTATTCCTATAAATTACAGATGCTATTCACATGTTCCCAATGTGGCGTAAAGGAAGGGGCACAGGCCTCGGGTGTGGGAGACCTGATTCTGAGTCCTGGTTCTCTCCTGGACCAACTGTGTGACCTTGTATGAATCGTGTCCTATTCCCTTATCTGTAAAATAAGCTGATTGGACCAGATAATTTATAAAGTTCCTTTCACCTCCGACATTCTAAAGAAGAGTCTTTTCTAGCTATGATATACTGAGTTCTAAGGGCCCCTCCAGCTTTGACATATTGGTTCCAAGATCCCCTCCAGCTGTAACACCCTGGTGTTCCAAGATCCCCTCCAGCTGTAACACCCTGGTGTTCCAAGATCCCCTCCAGCTCTAACACCCTTTTGTTCCAAGGTCTCCTCCAGCTCTAACGTCCTTGTGTTCTAAGGCCTCCTCTAGCTCTAACATCTTTGTATTCAAAGGTCTCCTCTAGCTCTAACACCCTTGTGTGGCAAGACCTCCTCCAGCTCTAACACCCTTGTGTTCCAAGGTCTCTTCCAGCTCTAACAACCTTGTGTTCTAAGGCCTCCTCCAGCTCTAACATCCTTGTGTTCTAAAGTACCCTCTAGCTCTAACATCCTATGTTCTTAGGTACCTTCCAGCTCTAACATCCCATGTTCTTAGGTCAGTTTGAGCTCCAACAATTTATGAATCATTTGCTTTAACTCAAAGTCTGAAGCAGTAACATTATGAACATTATATACCTCCCCCCCACAACAAATCCCCAAGAAGAGCTAAGTGGCAAGAAGCTGAGACTCAGAAGTCTTTTCCCAAATGAAAGGACAGGGGAAGAGAAACCTCCCCCCCCCAAACAAACTGATATTCTACAGTTCAAGCCCATCTGCCTGAGCTAATATACAAGATAAACAAATCACTCCATGTGCTGATCAAAGTATAGTCTCGGGGTCAAAGGCCTGATCTTTAGGTGTGAGAAAGAGTTGAGAGAGGAAGAGGGTCAACTGTTTGAAGTGAGGACAATACAACTCTGGGGTGACCCTGGGGCTTCCCTGGAGTAGGTCTCCTGGCCACTCCTGGGATCCTGTGTGGAGGAGGAGGGTCAAAGGCCACGATTTACTCAGGGAGGCTGAGAAAGTCATGGGCAGCCTCTTTGAGCTGCCAGATTGAATCAGTGTGAGGCTCCTCCAGGGCTGCTCAAACGCCAAAGGCTTTGTTATAACTCACTGCCTGGCTCCTACCCCTGGCTCCTACGTGAGGGACAGAGAGGCTCCACTTAGCTGCCCAAAGCTCTCCTCAACAGCACACTGAACATCTGTGTTCTACTCTGCATAGGGACAGTTCCTACAACATCCCTGGAAGGGGAGGTCATCCAGACTCTGCTTGAACATCTCTTGTGAGAGTGATCTTGCCATCTAGCCACAGCAGCCTGGATACTTTGGTCAGCTGTAATTGTTAGGAATTCCCTGCTATTCCCCACCACCCTGATATTACATTGAAATCTGCTTCTCTATGACTCCGTCCTCACATCTTTCATTGAATGTAGATGCCTCTAATGTTAGATAGCATTTATATTGTTCTTCAAGGTTTCCAAAGAACTTGAAACAATCCTCTCATTTTCCTCACAACAGTCTTGGGAGGTGGGTACTATGATTATCTTCATTTTACAGATTAGGAAACTGAGGCAGGCAAAAGTTAAGTGACTTGCCCAGGGTGACTCTATGTTCTAACTCCTAGTTCTGAAATTTAGGATGACAGAATTAGATATCTAGAGTTAGAACAATCCTCTGTTGTCCTTCAGCTGTTTTTAAAAAATAATTTCTGGACCCTCTGGGACTCCATTTGGGGCTTTCTTGGAAAAGATACTGGAGTGGTTTTGCCACTTCCTTCTCCAGATCATTTTACAGAAAGGAAACTGAGGCAAATGGGGTTAAGTGACATGCCTAGGGTCACACAGCTAGTAAATGTGTGAGGTCACATGAGTTTCCCTGACTCCAGGCCCAGCACTTTTTCTACTATGCCACCTCGCTTCCCCCTTACAGTCCATAGGTATCCCACCCAATTAGCAATTTTGGGTTAGCATCCACACACTGGCCTTCCACTAACTTGTAACTATGATGGTCACTCACCCCCAAAGCATGCTCCCCAGACTCAGGGATGCCTTGGTGCTTGTAGGGTTCTCTTCTCTGCCTCAGTATGCATTATTGGTGTAGGGATCTTCGCCTCCTGACCCCTATAAAATCTAGGCAGCTGTCATCCCTGTTAGGGTAGGGAAGGGGGAAAGCCCTCGCTTCATATTCAGGAGAGAGGAAGAAAAGGGTAAGAGAAGAAGTATTCCTCCCTTTATCTTTAAAGGCTATTCTTCCTGGCTCATGATCAAATCCTCTTTGACACAGGAACCACTTGCTGCCACCATGGGATCATTTCAAGTTCTTCATCAGTGAGACACACACCTCCCTGGAAATGGCCAGGGTAGTCCCATTTCAGCTTCTTGAGTGCTCCACCAGGACATCCTGGTTATGTTACATTATCTATGTTACAGTAATATTCATAACAACCCATGTTTCTATAGTACTTTAAGAGTTATACCAAATGTTCTCCCCATAATAATTCTGTAAGGTCAAAAGAACAAATAACTGTTATCTACTTTTTAAAGAGAAGAATTCTGGGTGTTATAGAAGTTAAGTGGATAACCCAGAGTCACACAGCTGGGAGGAATGTGTGTTGATAAATTGTTTTCCGTTTTAATTTTATTTCATTTTTATGGTGTCTATATAGCTCCGTTTGGTACTCAGTAAAGCATAGTATCAGTGCTGCAGAATGGTCATAGAAGGTGAGAACTGGACAAAGGAAGAAAAGAAATAATTATATCTTACTTGATTATTATTATATAATTAATATGTGCCAGACACTCTGCTAAGCACTTAACAAATACGATATTGTTTGATCCCCACAACACCTCTGAGAGGTAGATGACATTATTATACCCATTTTATTGTTGAGGAAACTTGAGGTAGGCAGGTAAAGTGACTCACCCAGGGTGATACAGATGATCAGAGAAGGTCATATGACTTCAAATCTGAGACAGATTTGATTTCAGGTCTATCCGACTTCAATTCACTGGACCATCTAGCTGCCTCAAGGCCTTGTGGTACATCAGGAAGAGCACTTGGAGTTTGGGAATGTAGGCTTTAACTTGCCATGCATTGCCTTTATGTCTGTGGGAATGGTGTTTCCCCCATGGGGTCTTAGTTCCATCCTTTATAAAATGAATGAATTTGTCTACATAATCTCAAATGTCCCTTCTAACTCAAAATCTTTGCTTCTATGGATTAGGAAGTCATTGTTGACTCCAATTAGTCAATGTCCTTCCTAAGCGCTCAGAGAAGATTAATAGCTCTCATTTCTAAAGTACATTGCTTTACACAGCAATTCTTATAGAATATCCCAGGGAGGGAGTTAGTGCAAAGAATTCTATTTTACAGATGAAGAAACTGATCCTCAGAAAGGTAAAAGGAATTGTCCAGGGTCACAGAACTACTAAGGGCCAATGTTGACATTTAGGTCAATGTGTCAATGTGTAATATGGTCACCAAAACCTTGATGTAGTTTCACCCTGAAGGTCTTTGAGGAGATTCTTTATCCAGTTATCTGGCATGTTATAGAGAAGATGGAAAACCTTGGATTAACACCCTCTATGAATCCTTTCTAATTTTGAGATTCTCTGATTACACCATGGTATCCATTCAATCCACCACAGAACATCCACTGAAGAAGTGTTAGAAATTGTGCTCAACCAAAAAGGTTGCTGACCTTAGGGAACATATTTTCTATTGGAAGTTAGAGAGAGGGAGGGCATGAAGTGCCCACAAATAAGTGAATGCAAAGTAATATGAAGTTGTTTCAAGAGGGAGGGAGGGCTAATAACTGGAGGGATCAGTAAAGACCCTCCTCATGTAGGAGATAATTCCTGAGTTGTCCTTTGAAAGGAGATAGGGATGCAATAAGGTAAACTAAGCGAGTGCATACCAGACATGGGGCTGAGTATGGAGAAAGGGGGAAGGGAATTGTACAAAAGTTTAGAGGAAAGAGACAGAATGTTCTACATGGTGGGACTGCAAGCAGGTCCATTTGAGACAGGAAAGATTATTGGTCTGGGAGTGAGAACACTTGTATTTTAATCCTGGTTCTGCCATTAGCTTTACTATGTGAATCTGGGCAAACTATTGCCCTATCTCAACATAAGTTTTCTCTATAAAATGAATGGAACTTTCAAATTGGATGTTCTCTAGAATCCCTCCTTGCCCTGACACTCTATGATTCTAGGCAGCCCCCTCTTGGCTTTGAAAGGGTGAAAATTTAACCCTCTACCTGTCTGCTAAGGGGAGCATTAATTTGACATTCATTCCCGTGTGACTGGCATGAAAAATGACTTTCCTCACCTTTATTCTTTTCATTTATTTGACTAGCATACACATCAAAGCTTTCCATTGTCAATTCCCAAATTCACCACATGTGAGATACTCTGAATACTGACCAGGAATTCTCTTTGGACTACTGATACCATCCCATCACTGGAAAAATAAGAAGCAGACTTTCTTTCTGTCCAGCTGAAGATGCCTTTTTAGACAAACTGCAGAGGGTGTTGCTTAGTGAAAAGAAGTTGAAATAAAATCCAGGCAGCAGGAGAGAATTTGCCAAAGACAGAATAAAGTGCCCTGGTAGCCTACTACTTTACAGCGTCTTGTAGTAACTATGGGAAAAGCAGAGCCTGAAAAGAATACTTCTAATGTGGGGAAGAGCTAGGACTGTGTATTAGAACAGAATGACAAATTGGTTCTTCACAATCAGTCAACTTATTTATGAGATACCATGGTATCTACTAGTGGTGGAAATGGGCATGGCCTGCCAAGTCAGAACAGAAGATGGGGGTTCTATCTCTTGTTCCAACACCAGTCGATTGTGTGATCAAAGGCAATTCGTTTCTGAGCCTCCTTTGCTTCTCTAGATAACGATGAAATGTTTGGATCATACCTTCACCCTATGAAATTTTACTTTGGATGATATTCAGTTGTGTTGCCTCCTCCCCACCATTCAGCATTAGATGGTAGGATTTTTGAAGACAAGGACTATATTGATTTTCATTTCTATTTACTCTTTTTGTCAGAAGCTTCATCCTCATCACCCTCATGCTCCTCATCTTCATCATCACCACTGTCATTGAGATAGTGCTTAAAATGTGCCAGGCACTATTGTGCTAAGCACTCTGCAATGATTCTTGATTTTTACAACAACCATGAGAGATGAGTGCTGTTATTATCCCTATTTCACTTATGAGGAAACTGAACCAGACAGAGGTAAAGTGACTTTCCCAGGGTCACACAGCTATGAAGTGTCTGAGACTAGATTTGAGTTTAGAAAGATAAGTCTTATCGATTCCAGGCTAGTCATTGTACCACCTAGTTGCTTTTGTGTTTTCTGACACAAAGAAACTTGATCTCACTCATTCAGCTGATTTTCTCCAACTCATACAGAACCCAGAAGCTTCTGGCACTCTGTTCCTCTGTATGTTTCAGTATAGGCCATACCCATAAGGAAACAGAAAGTACTTCTGCAGGATCCCAATCTAGACCCTATTCCATGTGACAAACCTGAGAAGACTGAGGATCATAGATTTAGATTTGGGAAGGACCTCAGAGGTACTTTTTAAAAAAGAAATTTACAGGGTTATTAATTGAATCTAAATTTACCTATTAGGAAATAAATTAAAACTCATCATTGAAAAATTTAAATTTAAAATTTAAACTCATCAGAATGAGAATTCACATTTCTATATTGACTTACTGTTCCAAAGCACTTCACATTTATGATCATCTTTAAGTCTCAACAAGAACTCTATTGATGAAGATGTGGCCATCATATATGTACAAAAAGTGAGAATTAGAGAGATAAAGAAACTTGCCCCAAATCACACCGACAGCCAATAAATGGTAATCAGAGAATTCAAGCTCAGATCTTCTAATACTAAGTTCAGGTACATTTTACTATACTGCATTGAATGAAATAAGATGGTCCCTATGCTCAAGTTAATTTTTTTTCTAGATCAGAGGTAGGAAACCTGCAGCGTTGAGGCCACATGTGGACTTGAGATTGCAGGTTCCCCACCCCTGTTCTAGATTTTTGATCAACAAAAAGAACCTAGAGGTATATATTAACTGAATATATCTAAAATATTTTTCTAAATAAATTAAGTCTACTTGCTTTTTAGCAAAGAAATCAGTGCCCTCCCTCCCCTTTAAAAATGGTTCTGTATATTGAATTTGAAAGATGTTGGTTACCAAAGATGGCAGAATCATATGAATAATTTGTAAGTTTCACTCCTCATCCTAACCCCTGTTCCTTCTCCCCCAAAATTGCTTTTCTGGCCAATATGCTTTATTGTGTTTTTTATGGTAAGGGGTACTGTGAGGCAGAAAGTGGTAGTGTAATATATATTTTCTTTTTAACTTCTATAACATAAAGTAGTGATGGGAGTACTGGAGTAGTGGTCAAGAGACTTGTTTTCAAAACCTGTTTCTGTCATCAATTTTCCTATATGAACTTTTGTTATCAACATATGAGTGTTACCTTGGACAAATCACTTCTATCTGAGCCTTACCTTCCTTCTCTGCAAAATAAAGAGGTTACACTAGGTGCTTTCTGAGGTCTTTTATAACTCCTAGGTAATATGTTCTTCATTCTTAGTTCCCTTGAACTATCATGGGTCTCAATGAGAAGACTAGAATTGTCCTGATTCAATCCACAGAGAACCATCTATCTGGAAGATCTCATTTCCATTTGAACCTTGTACAGGATTTAGAACATTCTTTCTTCCATTATTACTCAAACAAGATTAGTCCAACCATCCACACAAAAATCTTAAATGGATGAACAATGTCAATTTTCCAACCTAGAACATTCAGTTTTATGGATAACCCATTGAGTTACAGTATTTACTATAGAGATTTATGTCAGGAATATCTGATGAATGATGAGTTGGACCCCAAATTGAATAGAATTAGATTTGAGAAATTTACCAAAGAAAATTTCAGCTAGTAAGTTTTTCAATGTTTCCAATGATCCCAAACTATTCCTTGGTACAAAAACCCCATATTTGCACTCAGACAGATAAGTCTTCCTGATTCCAGGACTGGCACTCTATCCACCATGTCACCTAGCTGCCCAAAGCAGAATCACAGCAATTCTATGATTTACAGTCTTACATTCACCCAAGATGTCTCCTTCCTGATGTCATTGGTCCTCTTTGAGATCAAAGGATGAACAACAACACTCACCTAGGGTAAATAAATTAAATGAATTAACCAGTGTCACATAGCCAGTATGTGTGAGAGACAGAACTTGAACCCAGGGCTAGCTGACTTCAACATCTACTTTCTCTTACCTACTACACCATGTAGTTTACCTTGGGGGTGGGGGAAGGAGAAAGCAGAATCTAATTTCCAATAAATTGTACATCACAAAATGACCATTGCATTAATTCTGTGTATCCCATAAAGAGATTAGTGAGCTGGAAATATTGTCTGCCTTGAAATGAATATGAGGTGGGTGACTCCTGCTCCTCAACTGACCCAGGCAAGCTTTGCCAGACAGTAATAATGCCAATGATAATCATGTCTTGTATTTATTTCTATGGATCCATCCATCAGGGCAGGTTACTAACAAACACCAGAACCACTCAGCAGACAGGGACATGTAGAGAGGCCCAGGGGAGAAGCAAGAGGGGTTTATATCATTCTGTATAGCTATGTTTCCTATCTTTGCTTCCTGCATGATGCTGTCACCCTCTCTATAGCAGAATCAGAGATTTTGACAATTGGAAGAGATCTCAACATCCATGTAGTACAATATATATGCAAAAAGGAATTTCTATTATATTTGATAAACTTAGGTTTCTTGGAAACCTCTAAGGAGGAAGAACCTATCACTTCTCAGGGTACTCATTATACTTTTGGACAAATTTCAGAAGTAAGGTGGACAGCACCTTGGATTTCAGTGTCTGAAGATTTGTGGTTCTTCAGACCAGGTGTAACCAATTATGAAAGATAAGACTTAGAATAACTAGATTATGGAGAGTCAAGAGTTTCAAAGGACCTTGAAGGTCATTTAGACTAACCCCTATTCAAACCATGAATCCTTTCAGCAATAACTTATGGACTTGGCATACAGCTACAGTCTGAGTATACCTACAGATGAGTAAGTTTCCTATCTTCTGAAGCAGGTTTTTTGTCGTTTGTTTGTTTGTTGTTTTGGCTGAATAGCTCTGTTAAGAAAATTTCCCTTCTTTAGCCAAAGCTCTCTTTTCTATAATTTAATAATAAATAGAAGCTCTCGTTTATATAAAAATGTTTTCCTTAAGACAATTTCATGCAGTAGGTAGTAAAAACAGTACTATCCTTTCTCCTGGAGTTGGTTTATTCATCTGTAAACCTGAGTCATTAGATTAGATGATATGTCTCTTTTCACTCTAACATTCTGTCCTTTATTTTCTAAGTTACCTCCCAGTTCTGATATTTTTGACATCTTATATTCTAAGGTCCCTTATTGATCTAACATTCAATGTTGTAAGATGACTTCTAGCTCTGATATTCTGTTTCAGGACCTTTTTGGCTCCAACAACTTTTTGTGCTCAAAGGTACCTCCCAACCCTGATGTCACATCCTTCAATACCCCAAGGACCTATGATTCAGGCACCATGAATAATCTTTTTCCAGACACAGATCAAAACAGTTCTGTGATTTCATAGATGACCTCTGAGCACTGCTGTTGCTGAAAAAATGTTACCATCTAGCTGGTGATGAATCTTCCCACTTTAGCAAGGCTGCTCCTAAAACCACTCCTAAAAATAAGAAGTAATACTTCTTATTACCAGGACCATGCTTGAAGTATTTTTAGCTTGATAGGCCCTTTCAGAGCTTGGGACTTTATTAGCATTGCCTAAGAGAACCCAGGGTCACCTTCATGCCATGATGAGGCACCAAGACAAGCTTGGGTGAAGGGAATTTGTGTATGTATAGATAAGGAGAAAAATCTGAATGGTCATTTTAGTTGGAAATGTCCCTTTCTTTTGTTAGATACAGTATATTCATTCATTCTCTCACTCATTCAACAAACATTTACTCATTGCCTATAGCAAACTAGGCCCTGTACTTAGTGCTGTAGAGATTCCACTCAAGAAACTTCTAGCTTAAGAGAGGAGAAAATGCACATACAAAAATTATTATAGAAGGTATGATGTGGTGAGCAAAAGAATGGTCTGTAGTAAATATAATGAGTGATCAGAAGAAGAGTTTATTTTTGTCTGATGTGATTGGTGAAGGACACAGTGGAGGCAGTAGCTTCTGCTCTATCCCTTGAGTAGGATATCAAGATGGAAACAAGGAGGGGTGAAAAAGCGGCAGTCTAGATTGAGGGGGAAAGATGACAGATGTATAGAATTGGGCATTTTTAAAAAGATGGCAAATGGTTCCATTTGTTTAGAACTTAAGAAAGGTGAAGAAGGGGAGTGGGGCATATGTTTTCAAAGATAGATTAGGTTTGGGAGTCTGGACTTTAGCTAATATGTCATATGGAAGCAATGAAGAATTTTCATTCATTCATTATTTGGCAAACATTTGCTCATTGCCTATGGTATACAGAGTAAGGCGATGAGTGCTGAGGAAGATGGAAAGTTTAGATAAGAAAAAGTCTTTGCCTTCATGGAGCTCACACACAAGCAGGAGCCTAGTACAGAAATACAATTAAGTATAACATACGACCTGCTCACAGGGAAGTGTTTCCAACACTGGTAGGCACTTGTATGGTAGAACAGTCCCTGGCTCTTCAGTCAAGAAAGATGCAGGTTCACCTTCTGCATTTATTCCACATGTGATCATTAGCAACTTGTATAATTTCCCTGAACTTCATTTCTTCCATCTATAAAATCAAATACTATAAATAAATACCGATAATAAGATACTCAAAGCCAACTTAGATTGGTGCCCAAGTTGATTTGTTAAAATTTTAATATGAGCATTTGTACCTCAGAAATACAAATGCTACAAATCAGAATTTAACTTATTGTCTTGGTGACTGTCTAAGCATGAAGTGATGGAGAAAATGCTAATACAGATTACTGGACTATTGGACTGTTTCAGATTAGTCAGATGACTGGTTTCCATATTCAGCTAGAAAACTTCCGATTTGTACCATATCAGCCATTTTGATTCTCTCTTCCCCGGGTGGTGTAGCAACACAAATTTTTGTCACTAGAGAAGGGTCATCAGTGCCCCCTTTTTCAGATCCTGATATGTCTCATTCTTGCGTGGGCATCCAATCCGGGAAACAAAAACGGTTCCCGGGAGAGAGATGGCGGCGGCGGTGGCGGCGGCAAATGACAGCAAGAATAATGTTGCCACTGGACTCCATTATCCTTCTTCACCAAATCAATATCGAAACAGTCCAAGTCTAGACACATAAATGTCAAACTATTTAACAAGAAGCAGTTAGTGCAGAAAAAAAACACTTAAGTATCAATTGAGGGAGTCTGATGGGTCTTAAAGTAGCTTACTAGGATTTATGGAAGATAAAAACAGTTTAACTAAGCATGGACAACCAGGCCTGAGGCGGAGGGTGGAAAACAGCATCAGAGGAGTATCTCAGCTTTTCATCTTACCTGTCATATTGTAGCACTGAATTATTTTATCAAAGACAGGAACCTTTGCATCTCACTGGCTAATTCTTTTCTTAGAGGTTTTGATTTTCTTTTTAAATTTTGTCATATTGAGTGAGTGACTTCTCTTTGCTGATGCTCAGTTTCCCTTTCTGTTAAATCAGGAATGATAGTAATGAGTCACTTAGTACCACAAGATTTACAAGGCATTTCCCACAATATAAAACTCTGAGGTAGGGTATACATATACGATTACTCCTATTGGGTGGTTGGGTGGGTTGGGTGGGTGGAAGATGGTGAGGCTGGGTAGGAACTCTTATTGCGGAACCTCTCTTCATAGATGAAGGCTGGTAATTTCTCTCTACCACCAGTTCCTGGGGGCACTGAGTGATTAAGAGTATGCAGCTAGTATACATCAGAGGCAAGCCCTGAACCCAGGTCTTTATGCAAAGCAAAGAAAGGCTTTTTATTACCTCTGTATTGTTCTGTTTGTCATCTCCAACTTATAGATGAGAAAACTGAACCTCACAGAACTTTAGTGATTAGTCTATGGTCACACAGGTAGTTTATGTCAGAAATGTGAGTTGAACCCATTCTCCAGACTCCAGGATGACCATTCTTTTGACTACAACTCTGCCTCTTTCACAGAGCTATGAGGAGGGTCAAATGAGAGAAAACATATGGAAGTCCTTTGCTGCTGTCAAGGCAGTAAATACTAATATAGATGAGCAATGTCATTCATTAATAACATTATACTTGATTTTTCATTCATTGCAAGCATGTATAATTTCATTGATGTGTTTGTGTGTGTGTGTGTGCCTATGCTCCATCTATAACCCTTCTCTTACTTTATAGATACTTTGCAGGCATTGCTGTATCTGGAGAAACAATCACACTATCAACCCGGAGGAAGAGATTTTTCATAATTATTAGTGCCTAACTTCTTAATAAATATTGATGAAACTTGGTATTGTTTCCAACCTTCGGTCACAAAGCAGTCAGTAAAAGCTTTGGCTGACATTTGAAACTCTCCATATTCTGACAATAGCCTGCAGCTCCACTCTGATGTCATCATTCTCCTTTCTTCCTACTCTGCTACAGTCAGACTGGCCACCTAAGTGTTCCCTGGTCTCATCCTGCCTTTTTTTGTCTCCATGCATCTGTGCACGTCATCTTGTGATTCTAGGACCCATGTCCTTCACATCGATGTCTATTGAAGGCTTTCTTCCATTTGGTCCCAACTCAGCTGCCACTTGCTCCGTGAAGCCTTTCCTGATCCCACCAGTTAGAGGTGATATCTCTCTTTGCCCAATATTAAATAAGTAAATAAAGATATAAATAAGCAAATGAATGAATAAGCAAATAAGTAAATAAGCAAGCAAATACATGGATTCTAGACACCTAGATGTGTCTCTCTCTTGTTCTTACTGTGGTCTATGTTGTATTATATTATTTGCAGATATGTTATATTCCTATTAGCAGATTAGAGCCATTAGAAGAGAGAGACTATGGTGTTTTTTATCTTTGTGAACTGTTCTTCCCTTTCTTGGAACAAGCATTAGTCAAAGCCTAGTGAGACTGTGGTATACCAAGACTTTGGGAATGGGAATTGAAAGACTCAATGTTATAATGATGATTACAGGACCCTCTAGTTGCCTAGAACAATTAAATCACTCCCCTGACTATCTAATGATTTACTATTACCAAGTGACTTCAAAAATAGAGAGTGAATAGGTAACAGGGTGATGGGCAGAAGTGACCCTACCCCTTTCCTTTACAGATAATCTGAAACCCACAAAGGTGAAAAAATTGACCCTAGGTCACACAGCTAGTAAAAGGTAGAACTGGGATTCAGATTCAGATGTGATCACCTCAAATCTAAGTCTCTTTATGATAATAAAAGTCAGTATTGGGACAGCTAAGAGATGCAGTGGATAAAGTGCCAAACCTGGGGTCACAAAGACTCATCTTCCTGAGTTCAAAATTCAGCCTCTGACACTTACCACATGTGCGACCCTGGGCAAGTCACTTAACTCTATTTGCCTCAGTTTCCTCATATATAAAATGAACTGGAAAAGGAAATGCCAAACCACTCTAGTATTTTAGCCAAGGGAATCACAAATGAGGTTACAGAGAGTCGTACATGACTGAAAAATGAACAACAACAAAAGCCTAGCAGAAGGCAACTCACTTCTTTCTGAGGCAGTCCATTGAAATTTAGAACCATGAAGTATTTCCTATTCTTCTCTTGGCTCTCCAAGGCTGAGGAGAACAAGGTAGGTTTTACCTATGGTAGAATCCTCTACATGTTTCCTGACAGGCGGTCACCTAGTTTTTGCTTGAATGAAATCTAGAGGGAAGCTTGTTCCATCTAAGGACATTCATTTTGGGAAATATTTCTTTTTATTAAACAGAAATCTTCCTCTATGTAACTACCACCAACTAATCTGTTTAAATGTGGGATTCAATATTTCATCATATGAATTTTCTGATAGAATCATCCTGATTGGGTCTCAGTTTCTTTGCCTGTAAAATGTTGGGGTGACATAAGTTCATAGGATCATAGAATCATAGATTTAGAGCTGGAATGTATCTTGGAGCTCCTCTAGTCCAAAACTCCCTAGTCCAACACCCTCATTTTACATGTGAAGAAATTGAACCTGGGTTCAAATCCTGGCTCTATCATTTCTATTTAGGGATAGCTAGGTGACTGAATAGATAGAGCAACTGGGTCTGAAAAGTCAGGAAGACCTGAGTTCAAATCAGGCCTCAGATACTTATTCCTCTATGACCCTAGGCATGTCACTTAACTTCTGTTTGCCTCAGTATCCTCAATTGTAAGACTGGGGATAATAATAGCACCTACCTCCCTAGGTTGTCCTGAGGACGAAATAAAATAAAAACTTTGAAGCGCTTAGCACAATGCCTGGTACATATAAATGTCATATGCACTATATTAATTAATTAATTAAATTAACCACCTTGGACAAAACATATCTTCGGATTTTATTCTTTTCAACTGTAAAACGAGAGGGTTGAAATAGGTAGCTTCGAAGGCCCTTTCTAGGTGTAAGTCTATGATTCTATGGTCTGATGAAGCCCACAGATTCTAAATTACCTGCCCCCAATCACCCAGGTAGAAAGCACTGGAGCCAGGATAATCTCTAAGACCCCTTCTAGTTCTAACATTCTGTGCCCTTTGTTCTTAGGGACCTTCAATACAGTATTGGAGCCAGCACGACTGAAGACCTGAATTCACATTCTGGCTCTGGCACTTAGGAGCTGTGTGATTGTGGGCAAAAACGGATCTTCTTTCGACCTGTTTTCTCATCTCTGGAATGGAGACAATGATATTTGCAACACCTTCTTTTGCTATAGGATGAGTGCTTTATAAATCTATAGAAATATGATTTCTTCCAAACATGAACTGCATAAAGGAAAGTCCACCTGTAGAGAAATATTGATCGCAGGACCGAACTAATTGGAGACGCTTGAGACATTTTCAAATTTCAATCTAAGCCTGATTTCTCCTTAGGTTCATTTAAGTTAATTTACTGACCCCTGTTAAGCAATAGAACAATTAGAAGGGAATGCAGTCATTATGAACGATTAAGGACCACCATTGATCCTCTGCAAACTGCAAATGGGCAGTTTATAGGCATTTTAGAAGGTTATAAATCACCCTAGACGGGAGTAAACTTGGTGATTTAAGGGCCCAGTGGGCAAATGTTATTGACAGTAGTAAACCGGAAATAGGTGAATGGCCGGCCACCAAAGGGAGTGAGAGGCCGTATGATGCATACTGAAAAAGAGGATTTTTCTGGCACACCCAGTCCAATGGAATGTATAACCAATGGAATGACCAGAGGCAATCTGTCTAAGATTAGGTCTGCCTTCATAATGAAGACCTCAGAATATGATAAAATGGCCTTTGTAGGTCAGGCATGAATTGGCTAAAGATTTTACTTCTCTGCATCAATATAATGGGATACTGTTTTGAAGTATAATTACAGAGCATAGGATGCTAGCACTAGATGAGCTCCTAGAACACAACATATGGAATATTGGAACTGGAAGTGGTCTTAGAATATAGAACATAGAGTTTGGAAGGAAGCTTAGAACATATAAATATAGAATATGAGATCTGGTAGGGACCTAAGAATAGAAGGACCGAAGAAGGTTGGTTTTGATAGGAAGGTTTCATAGATCATAGAACACAGAATGTCAGAGCTGTAAATATCACTGGAGTTCAGCTACTCAGTCTGATTTTTTTTTTCCCATTAAATTGTATTTTTTTTATTATCAAGCATTTATTTCTCTTTTCTCCTATATATCCCCAAAACCGAAGTTTTGTTGTTGTTTTTTTTTTTTGCTTTTTGGAGGGAGGAAGGTAAGGCAATTGGGGGTTAAGTGACTTGTCCAAGGTCCTATGGCTAGTTTTTTGTGTTAGTTTTTTGTCTGAGGCTGGATTTGAACTCAGATCCTCCTGACTCCAGGGCCAGTGCTCTATTTACTGTGCCACCTAGCCACCCCATCACTAACCAAAAAAATTAAAAAATAAAAAAACAAAGAAAAAGAAAAGGAAAACCTTTGTAACACATGCATAGTTAAGTAAGGAAAAAATTACCATATTGGCTATATCAAAAAATTTATATCTCATTCAGGTTTCCTAGTTGATCATCTGGAATCATGGATGGCGATTGCATTGATAAGAGCTCTTAAGTCTTGCAAAATTATTTGTTAGAATATTCTTGTTATTGTATAAATTGTTCCACTGGTTCTGCTTACTTCATTAGTTCATATAAGTCTTCTGAGGTTTATCTGAAACCACCCCTTTCTTCATTTTCTGCAGCACAATAATGTTTTATTATGTTTATTTACTATAACTTGTTTAGTCATTCCATTCCCCATTTGAAGGCTAAGCTCTTAGCTTTTAATCCTTTGCTGCACATACATGCAAAAGAACTGATATGATTTTTTTTACATGTAGGGTCTTTTTCTCTATGATCTCTTCGGAGTATAGGCCTATTAATGGTGTCATTGGGTTAAAGGGTATGCACAGTTAAAAGATTTTTTTGTATATAGTTCCAAATTGCTTTCCAGAATGATAAGACCACTTCATAACCACCCCAATAGCAATATATCAATGTGCCTATTTTCCTGCAGCCCATGTGACTTTAAAATTTTTCTTTCTTTTTCAATTTTGTAAATTTTATGGGTATTTGGTGGAGCCTCAGAATTGCATTAATTTGTTCTATTAGTGAAATGGAGCATTTTTTCATATCTCCATAGATAGCCTCAGTTTCTTCTCTTGAGAAGTGCCTGTTCATATCTATTGACCATTGATCAGTGGTTCTTATTCTCATACATTTGAATAAATTCCTCAGCTATCTTAGAAATGAGATGATCATAAGAGAAATTTATTGCTAAGATTTCACTCCTCCCTCCAATTAACTATTTTCTTTCTGACCTTAGCTGTGTCAGCCAATCTCCTACTGAGGATTTAAACCTAAAGATGGGAATTCACTTGCCGGGGTGACAACATTAGCACCATCAAAATCAAGTAAGGATGTGTGAAGACCTAGAGCAGACAGAGGGTAAGTGAGGATGGTTTAGGGATGGCAAACCTGCTTTTTCAAGGCCACATGTGCCTCTCTAGGCCCCCAAGTGTGGTCCTTTGACTGGAGGTCATACTTGAGGACCTAGAGGGCCACATGTGGCCTCACGGTCTCAGGTTCTACACCCCTAGTTTGAATAGGCAGATTGGCAATCAGAGAAGAGCTCTAGCCATACTGATAACCCATTTTTTTGTCTCCAATCAAAGTGTCCAGTGGAGTATTTCTGTTTCTCTGACTGTCAGATTGTAGCCCATCATTACACTATTACCACCTGCTCAGTCTTCAACTGGCACCAAATCTGTCACCACTCATTGCCCTCCTCATAAGTTCATGGTGCTGCTGCTCTCAACTCTGATACAAGAGATTCCACTCTGACCCAGTGAACTTCTTTTTTAGGCATTTCCTCACATCCCAGAGGCACTTTAGTTATATTTAAATACTGATGATATATTCTTTCTCTTCCTTTCCTTCTCCCCACTCTGTTGGGCTTGTTTTAAAGAATCTAGTGAGATTGTGTATTGTTTTTAATAATATTTTATTTTTGTCCCAATTTTTAATATATATTTTTAAAATTTCAGTTCCAAATTTCCTCTTTTGCCTTTCCTCATTTCCCCCTTCTTGAAATGGTAAGCACTTTGATATAGGATATACATGTTCAATCTTGCAAAACATATTACCAAATTAGTCACGTTGTGCAAGAAGACACAGACCCAAAGGAAGAAAAAACCATGGAAAAATAAAGTTAATATTATTCTACTTCAATCTGTATTCATCACTTCTTTCTATGGAGGTGTATAGCAATTTTCATTATGAGTCCTTTGGAATCTCTTGGATTATTGTATTGCTGAAAAGAGCTAAGTCATGTGTGAAACTATTATTAAAGGAGGTTCTCTCTTAACTTTCCATTAGTCTCTCCTGGGCTTTGAAATGGTCTACTATTTTATATAAAATCTGTAGGATATGACTGAGTTCCATCAGTCAATCAAAATACACTTTGTGTGTAGCATTATTTGACTTCATCCAATGACCTTCATTCTTTCCAAATCAATCAAGGAGCCTTTTGCACCTTATTAAAAATACCTTTGATTTATTGATTGCTTCAACAAGGCTATCTAGGTCTTGTTCACATCTAGTTCATGCTTCTGATTGATTTATTTCTATAATTATTGAGATAGAAATCTAGGATAACCCTCATAGTACTCTTTCCAGAGGGACAGTATGGTATAATGGAATGAGAGAGTATCTTGATATTTAAGGTTTATGTTGAATCACTTAAACTTAGAACCTATACAACCTTGGCCAAGTCACAGATCTTCCATAGTATTAAAATCAGCATAGATGCTATGTCTATTAAATAAAGACATTGTTAAGGAACAATAAGAGCTATAAAAGAAAGTTGTTATCTGTTATGTCTATCACAAAAAAGAAGACTGTTTTTTAAAGTAACATTGATTTCATATATATAATAAAAAAGATTAAAGAGACTGTAGAACCTAGAACATGGAAAGTTAGACCTTAGAACCAAGAACATAGGAACACAAAAATAATTTATGGTTTTTCTATTCATGGTTTCAAACAATTACAGGACATACAATTTCCTTCTTTGTAAAATGAGAGGATTGGGCTAAATAATTCTAGGTTTTCAATTCAGTCAACAGTTACTGAATAAGTAACACATATGAAACCCAAAGCGATGTGGACAAAGTGATAGGCACTTGAGGATATAAAAAGATAATTGTGTACATGAAGAAAAGTCTCCCAAAGATGATACAAAGAAAAGTAGCTAATATAGGAGGAACTTTGTGAAAACAGACACATTAATGATAATTGGTAGTGTGGATCTACTGAACTGGTTTAACCATTCTAGAAATTATGCACTAAAAATGTACTAAACTGTACATACCTTTTGATGCAGAAATAACACTATTAAGATTATTTTTCAAAGATATTAAAGAAGAGAATGTCCCATATATAAAAAATATTTGTAGTAGTGGCAGTAGTATGAAATTAATATTTTTCTAGTTTATTTATTCATTTGTTAACTCCTTTACTTATTCATTCATTTATTTATTTAGCATTCTATCCATTTATTCATTGTCTATCCATCCATCCATCCATCCATCTATCTATCTATCTATCTATCTATCTATCTATCTATCTATCTATCTCTATCTCTCTACCTCTCTTTCTGTCTCCCTATGCATCTATCCATCTCTCTCTCTATCTATCCATCCATCCATCCATCTCTCTCTCTCTCTCCATCTCTCCATCTCTCCTTCTATCACTTATTCTGGTAAAGGAAACCCATTATTTTTCTAACTTTCTGCCTTGAGACAGTTTTCCATACTGAGAGGTTCTTCCTTGAATCAAGCCAAAATTGGTCTTTCTATAGCTCTTCTCAGAGTTAAAACAAAACAAAGCTAAACTCTTTCTCATGTGATAACCTGTCAGATATTTAAAGATAATGATCATAGTGATCTCTTCTGCCCCTTACCCCCACTCCTCCCACCCAAATCTTCTCTTCTCCAGATTAAAACCCTATTAACCCCTCTCTGGTATGGTTTTCAGTCCCTTCATCAACCAGGTCATCTCCTCTGGATGTACTCCTGTTAATAAAATGTCTTTTTAATAGTGAGATTCCCAAAACTTAATTGACCTGTCCATATGTGGCCTGATTAGAACAAATGACAGCAAGTCGCTCATCACTCTCTTCCGTGTTATATTGCTGACTATGGTTGTTCTTTTTTTTTTTTTGATGAGGGAGGGCAGGGCAAGTGGGGTTAAGTGACTTGCCCAAAGTCACACAGTAAGTATTAAGTGTCTGAGTTTTTGAGTTCAGATTTGAACTCAGGTCTTTCTGACTCCAGGGTAGGTGCTCTGTTCACTGCACCACCTAGCTGCCCCTATGGTGGTTCAATTCTCTGAACCTCTGTAAAAAGATCAGAATATTTACAATAACTGCCTCTTGAATATGTTATACAGAAAGCTTTTTGAACAATATATCATAAATGTAACTTTTAATTCCTAATAATAACAAATCTTTTGGTTCATTTAGATAAAAGTATATTTTTGTTTCAGGATTGGAAGTTAAAAAAATTCAGTGGTTCCTCTCAAGGCAAATCCTCTTGATGTAATAGTCTCACCCCCATTTAAAATAACCAGTTCTTATCCTGCCACTTTCCATGCCCCTTGACAATTTCTTCCCCCATTGTCAGCATCTGTAGGGGAGACAATCTATCTCCATCACTGGGCAGATAGATCTGCTCTCAGCCTTCAGCTCTCTCTTTAATCTATTATTTTAGATCCATTGTTTTCGATTGAAGTTTGGTTTCTGTGTGAGCAAAACTTGAGGATGAATCACTGAACTGTCCAACAACCTTTTTTGCCAGGTTCAAGATGGCCTGGGAGCTGACAGCCCAAAAGGAAGGAATTCGGTCTGTGGTCCAGATGGTGCTGCTATTCTGACCACAAACCCTGGGCCCTGAAGCCACAGGGTGGGAAGATACACAGGCTGGGAATGTGCACCTCTTCCATTGTTCCCTCTTGGATCTTCTTAGTGGACTCCTTGGGAGCTGTCAGGAGGTTTTCACACACCTCATTGAGACCTTGGGAACAAGGCATCCTTTCAGGATCCTAGCCAAGTGAGAATGATCTGGTTAAGGATAGAAATGGGACGGGAATGTGGGTGGAAAGGATAAAATTATGGGAAGAAGCCCATGAACTGCTGCCCATTCGAACTTGATCTTTTTGGAACTTCTCAAATGTCAGAAAGTTTGATTTCCTTTTATCTGGTTCTTGGTCAAGATTGGGAATGCAAACAAGATTCAGTTGCAACCAAAAGCATACGGGTATAATACAGGCATACCTTGGAGATATTGCAGGTTCAGTTCCAGACCATTGCAGTAAAGCAAATATAGCAATAAAATGAGTCACATGATTTTTTTTACTTCCCAGTACATATAAAAGTTATGTTTACACTGTATTATAGTCTTTTAAGTGTGCAATAGTATACAGTCTAAAAAAATAATTGAATATCAGGGGCGGAGCCAAGATGGCGGCGTAGAAGCAGCAAGGTCCCGCAGCTCCCACACTGCCACCCTAAACACCCAGAAAATAAGAGCCCAGACAAAGTCTAGGAAAGTCTAGGACTCTCAGACTCACACAAA
>CM053601.1:138516071-138553204 GCA_028646575.1 Pseudocheirus occidentalis
AGAGAACAAAACAAGGGGGGAGGGATAGGAAGGAGGGACATATGATCACTGTCACAATATGTCCACTATGAAGGTATCCTATATAATCACACCTACACATCCTGTATTGAATTGGTTGTCCTTCCAGTGGGGGTGGGTGACAAGGGAGGAATCGAAAGAATCTAGAATATAAAGCTCTGCAATACCTGCAATGAGGAATCAAGATATACAGGGGCTGGGATAGGGAGACCCTCCCTGCCCTACCAGAATGTTAGAGAGCAGACCAGGGGAGGGGCTCCACAGTGAGATCGCTGTTTTGGGGGTTGGGGTGGGGGAGGGGAAAGATGGGGAGAAAATTTCTAACTCAAAAGTCTCATGAAAATAAACGATGTAAACAAGAAAACAAATAAAATTGATTACATTAAAAAACAACAACAACAACAACAAAAGTACTATGAAATGTCAAGAAAGGGAAAAAAATTACTGTTTGGAGTCAACCCAGTGAATGGATAGGAATGTTGGAAGCAGAATGAAATGACATCAGGATCACAGGTTGTGCTAACTAGCTCCATAAATTTTTCATAGAATCTTGAAATGGAAGGGGCTTTAGAGACCATCTTCTCCAAGATCCTCACCTTTATTAAATGATATTTTTCTCTGATTACATGTAAAGATATTTTTAACATTAATTTTTTAAAAACATTGTTCCAAATTTTGTTCTTTCCCCTCTCGCCTCCCCCCCCCAAGATGGTAATCAATTTGTTACAGGTTTCAAATGTGTAATCATATAAAACATATTTCCATATTAGTCATGTTATAAAAGAAGAAACAAACCAAAAGGAAAAAAGAGAAAGTGGAAAACAGTATGCTTCAATCTACGTTCAGACTCCATCAGTTCTTCCTTTGGATATGATCATGTTTTTCATCATGACTTCTTTGGGATTGTCTTGGATCGCTGTATGGTTGAGAATAGCTAAATCATTCACAGTTGATTATCATATAATATTGCTTTTACTATGTACAATGTTTTCCTGGCTCTATTTTACTTTATATCAGTTCATGTAAGTCTTTCCAGGTTTTTCTAAAGTTAGTCCGTTACTCATTCTTACAGCACAATAATATTCCATGTCTATCATAAACTACAACTTACAATGCCCTCATCTTATCAGATGCAACAGTATGTAAGTTCCATGAGGATAGGGACTACTTGTCATTTTGCCTTTGTCTCTCCAGCATCTTCCAGTATGGTTGGTACTTAATAAGTCCTTGGTGCCTTGTATTATTAACTAAGGAAATAACAGTGCAAAAAAGGTAAATGACTTAACCAACATTACACATGACAGAATGATGGCGCAAACCTATCTCTGCTAACATCAAATGCAGCTCTCTTTCCATTGCACCTGACTGCCTCTCTCAAACATACTCTCCAGAATCTTAAGAGCTATGAAAATCCTGAGAGGTCCCTGAACAGGGACCAGAGCTTCCTTGAAGGTTATTCAGTCTGTCTCAGCCATTCACATTAAGGTTAGCCACAGGGAAGGCTCAATATTTCAGCAGGACAGAATCTCCACAAGTAGTTTCATCATCATGTGAGCTGAGCGGTAAATCAAACAACAGAACCCACAACCTGCCCGAAAGTTAACATTAAAATAATTCAGTGTAGCCAAGCCCAGGATGCCTGTGACCTCATGCAGACGGCTAATTGGCATTTTCATACCACATGCTGAAGGGTACAGGGAAATCGTGAGCCTGAGGTATTTCCATGTGAGCTGTAATAATACACCACACATGGGGAACTGTACCAGAAATATCTGCCCACAGTTGATCTCAGTAACCAGTGCATTTTTCAGCTGTGTTTTCCCTTAAACACAATATAGGTGAACTTGTTCCAGAGAAAAGGGAGCAAATTTCTCTCTGTAGTCTGAAAGGACTGGATTAGGAAGATTTCTGTTCCATACATGGAAGAACGTGAAAACAAACACAGCAATCAAATAATCAAATGGGCTATCTTGTGAAATAACGAACTCCCTGTCATTGAAAATGTCTATAACTTAATAGAACTTAAAGAGGGTCTTAGAGGCCATCTATTCCAACATCCTTATTTTACAGCCAGGACTCAAGCACAAATCCTCTTAACTGAGGACCAGTCATAAGTCTGACCCAAGCAGATGGCTCTCCATCACATCCTTATTTCCACCTGTTGGGTTCTTACCCATATTTCAAGCCCTAGCTCAGATGCTGCCTGCTCCATGAAATATTCCTTGATTTTTCTTCCCCTTCCAAACTTAAAGTGCTACTTTACTCCTCAGAATTCTCAAATCATTTTACTTGCTTTTCTATAACATTTATCATTCTCTACCTTATTCTGTGATTATTTGTGTATATGCCCATCTCTCCTTCAAAACTGTGGTTTTAATGAAAGAGAGATCTATCCTGAAAGGTCAGTTTGTCGAAATATAAAATTTCTGCTTTGAACATGTTGAGTTTTAGTCGTTGGTAGGACATACAGGTAGAGATTCTTCAGGCAAGTGTTGATGTATTACTAGAATTCAAGAGAATAGACTGAATATATAAATTTGAGAGTCATCCTTGTAAAGGAGTAAAGCTAAATTCATTGGAGTTGATGAGATCAACAAGAAAAAGAAGATACAAGAACCAACTTAGGACAGAGACTTGGAGTATACTCACTCTTTAAGGGTATAAGATAAATAGTGACTGGACAAAGGAGTTCGAGAAGGCAAGGTCAGATAGATAGGGAGAGACTAAGGAGAGGGAAGTGTCTCAAAAGAGAGGATATCCAGGAAGACACAGTCAAAAGTAGTAAAAAAAAAAAAAAAGTTGCAGTGAGATCAATGAGGGTGAGGACCAAGATAATTCGATTTAGGAGCTAAGAAATTATTGGCAGCTTTGTAGAGACCACTTTTTTGAGTGGTGAGGCTGGAAACTGTATTACTTCGAGGGTACTGAAGAATGCAGAAAAACGGAAAATCACATATGAACTGAGGCAAAGTAAAGGAAGCAGAACCAGGGAAACAACATATACAGAGAGTACAAAAAGGTAAATGGAAAGAACAACAGATTGGTCAAGCTAGAAATTACAGTGACCCAGTTTAGTCTCAAAGAAGAAATGAGAATGCACTTTCCTTTCTCACTGCAGAGGTCAGGGAGTACAGGTGTGAAACACCATATATAATGTCAGATTTGGTTTGAGATCTTTAGTTTTGTTGAAATGTATTTTTCTCTTTTTAAAGGGGTATTTTATCATAAATGGTGTCTCTCTGATTCTGATGGGCAACATCAGTGATACAGAAAATATTTAAAATAGTAATTGTAGCTCTTATTTCCATAGCACTAAAAGGTTTACCCCCCCCCCCCAAATCACCATAGCCAGCAATATAAGTATTATTCTTCCCATTTTTCAGGTGAGAAAATTGAGACTGAAAGATATTAAATCTATGCAACTAGAATTTAAAGCCATGGAGTCTGGCTGCATGACCAGTACTCTTTGCACTACCTTACGATGCCTTTTTATGAGTCTCTAAGTTATGAAATCAGTTTTCTAAGGTACCACATCTGTTGAACATCGGAGTGTACACTCAAATTCTAGAGCTTTTTCCACTGGAATGATTTTAAGACCAGATCTCTGACTGTGAGTTTGAAACTCACAAATGAGCCAGTTCATCTTTCCTCATGCCGGCACCTAAACCATTTCAGACAGACATGTATCTATCTTATTCTCAAAACATCTCTAGGGAAACAGGCCTGTTCCATTATCAGCAATTAATTCTGGGAGAGCCTCATGTACCTGGGGAGCCGCACTCCAGTGGGCTCTCTGAGACCACAGCCTTGGAGCATTAGCATTGTGGTGGAGTCAGGTATTTAATAACAGCAAGAGATCCTTTTTCTTGCTCATCCCTACATCCTCCTAATCCAAATACATCTCTCTCTGTCTCTGTTTCCCTCCCTCTCTCATTTAGGTAGCTCTTTAGGGTTTGCAAATCAATTTACAAATATTATCTCATTTTATACTTGCAACAACCCTGGGAGTCAGGTTTATTATTACCCCCATTTTAAAGATGAGGAAACAGAGGCAGACAAGTTAAATGACTTGCCCAAGGTCATACAACTAGTAAATATCTGATAATGAATTTGAACTCAGATCCTGTTTTCTCTTCACTATACTGCCATCTCTAAAACAGTGTCATGTGAGGATAATTTGAAATAGCTAGGATTATTCCTCTTGGAAATGCAAGGTAGTAGGGTCGTGATCTCTTGCAGTTTTCTAATATCTGGAGAACTACTGTGAGAAAGAGGAAATAAACTTTTTTTCTAATTGATCCAAGAGAGGAGAGGAAAAAGGGTTTCAATGAGACAGATTTTGAGTACTAAATTTTAAAAGAAAACTTTTTAAAATTACAGCTGGTCAACAATAAATGAATTGCTTTGTGAGGGAGAAGGCTTCTGTCGCACAAAGGGTTCGAATAAAGAGCTGATGACTTACTGACTGCCTGTAAGGGGAGGCAGGTTTGGTGTCATAGAAAGATTTGGTATGAGAGGATCTGACTTGAAATTGTGGACAGTTAGGGGAAGCACGGCAGCTTTTCCTCTTAACCTACACTCAATGCAAAGGAAAAAATCCAATCTAATATTAAAGTACCTAAACTGAGCATGGACAGATCCCTGTGACTTGAGATCCCTTGGTATTTGAAGTGAGGGTCAAAAGGCTATCACCAACAAGAAGTGGTTTTCCTTACCTGTTTCATCTTTTAAAGAATTTCACATCAAGTATTAAGAGGTAGCAACAGGAAGTGATTGGGATGCAGTTAGTCACAAGGATCTCTCGATAGGCTCCTTTCTATAAGGGAGAGCCCATGAATTTCACACTATTTTTTCTGCATCTGGGAGAAAATTGCACTGTACATAAATGACCACTATGTGGCATCTTTGGTTACTTGGTTGGATTTTTACAATGGAAGTTTCTCATTTTCATCATGGATTTATGGAAACTAGGTTTTTGTTTTGTTTTGTTTTTAAAATTTATGTGAGGAATGTGTGAAAGAGTAATCTATACTCTTTATCTTTGACTAGCAAATGGAGGCTTTGTACAAAGAATGTACTAATAGCTTGTCCAGTCTTATTGAAATACCCAAATCACTTCAATTTCATGGGATCCCCAAATCTTAGAATGTCAAAACACAGGCAGGCATACAGCAAACAGTTAATTAAATGATTTCTGTGTTTCTATGCACTATTCTAAGTGCTGGAGTTACAAACAGAAGCAAAGAAAAAAAAGACGATCCTCTTCTCAAAGAGCTAACATTCTAATGGGGGGATATAACACATAAAAATGACTAAAGAATATGACTGTGGGGGCAAAGTCCATGGAGTAAAAAAAAAAACACAGCCGGAGGGGAAGGAAGCATGGTTAGATTGGGTCCATCCTTTAAATGGAGACTCTAGAAAGAGTTCACCAATGGGAGAAGGGGGCCGGGATGTCAAAGGGTTGTTCCAGGATGGGAAGCAGCTGAGTTAGGGTAATGAGGTCTGAAAAGAGCACACCTTGGAGAGGGAAGAGAAGAAGAAAGGGACATTTACTACGTATGTTCTGTGTATCAGGTACTGTGCTAAGTGTTTTATAAAACATTACCTCATCGGAGCCTCACAATAATGAAGGAAGCAAGACCAGCTTGAGCCTGTCTCCAGAATAGAGACACAATGCATAGAATGTCAGAGGGACATTAGAACCTAAAGCATAGAATACTATGGCTAGAAACTACCTTAGAACAAAGAACCTAAGATAGCCAGAGTTCACTATATTCATTTTACAGGGGGGATAATTAAAGAGCCTGATTGTGGGGATGATTTGGAGGTTTGAAGTCAAGAAAACCTGAGTTCAAATTTGACCTTAAACACTTATTAGCTGTGTGATCCTGGCCGAGTCACTTAACCACTGTTTGCCTCAGTTTCCCCATGTGTAAAGTGGGGATAATAAGGGTTGTACGAAGATAAAATCAGGTAAGATTTGTAAAATGCTGACTTACTTGACACATAGTAGATGCTACATAAATGCTAGCTCTTGTTACTTGCTCAGTGGCCAATGGCTAGTTAATGCCAATCTCCCCAGTAAATATTCAGTAAGCACCTATTATGTGCCAGGCATTTTGCTAGCCAGGGGAGATACAAAGACAAAAATGAAATATTCTTTGTTCTCAAGTAGCTTACTTTCAATTAGTGGAACTGATATGAAAGCAGAAGTAACATATATATGTATGTATGTATGTATGTGTATATATATAAATATATATTTTATATATAAATATATATTTTATATATAAATATATATAAATATAAATGTATATATATATATATATATATATACACATATACACTTTTGGGTTGTTGGGTTGTTTCACTTGTGTCTGACTCTCTGTGGCCCCACATGGAGTTTTTGTGGCAAACATACTGGAGTGATTTGCCATTTCCTTCTGCAGCTCATTTTACAATTGGAGAAACTGACGCAAATAGGGTTAAATGATTTGCCCAGGGTCACATAGCTAATAAGTCTTTGCCACCTAGCTATCCTAAAATGGAAGTGACGTAGATGTTGTTGTTGTTAAGTCATTTCAATCATGTCTAACTCCCATGGCACCATTTGGGGTTTTCATGGCAAAGATACTGAGTGGTTTGCTATTTACTTTTCCCGCTCATTTTGCAGGGGAGGAAACCGAGGCAAAGAGGTCTAAGTGAGTTGTCCAGGGTCACACACATAGTAAGTGTCTGAGGCTGGATTGAAACTCATGAGATTGAATCTTCCTGATTCCAAGTCCATTGCTCTAATGCTTCCTTTGAGATACAAATACTCTAGTAATGTACTTTGTCATTAACATTTATACCATGAGTTAATTTATCAAAGATTAATAAACCAGTGACTAGTGTAAGACCTAAAGAGAATTAAAGTTAATTTTGAAGGAAGAGATAGAAGAGGTATGTCTAAACAATATGATTTGTGTCATGTCCCAAGGAGGATAGGCCTCAGACGAGAGGGGGTGGAAAATGATGGGTACTACAAGTGAATCAGGTCTTCTTCCTATATGTTCTAATGGTCTAAAATTCAGGGTTTCCAATGCCTTATTTCTCATTCTAGAATTAGAAGAGACCTCCAGAAATCTTCTAGTCCAGTGGTATTGAACTCAAACAGAAATGGGGCCATTAAGTGTTGGGGCTCTTTTTGGTAATGGGTTGAACTGTCCTCAACTAACAGGCCCGTGATCACCTCGGGCCAGAATGCGAAGGTTACACCTGTTTGATAAGCAGGATTATCTCTCTGCCTTGGGGGTGATGCACAATTGGCTTGCTGTGGCAAGGGCAAGGCCAGGGGAGGGGCCCTAAGGGGCCCTGGAGAAAGGACTTAAATACAGGCTACCCAGAGGCAGAAGAAAGTCCAGCCACGCCAAGCTTAGAGAGGTAGAAGCAAGTGTTGTGTTCTGAAGAAGAGTTCCAGTCCCACGCCAAGCTTAGAGAATGAGAGGGAGTTCCAGCCATGCCAAGCCTAAGAGAAAGTAGCAAGAAGCAAGCCCTGTGTCTTAAGTTTTCTGTGCAGCTGTTTCTCCCTGAGAAAGCAGAAACCGGGAGCCGGGGATGCCCGATGGCTGTTGAGGAAGGGTATAGGTGAAACCTATACAGCCTGACCCCCCAAAACTGTAACAATTAAGCATACACGAGGGTCCCTGAAAATCTCATATTGACTTAGAAAACCACAAATTAGCATTATCTATGTTTTGCTATATTTTTTATTTATTTTAACCTGACTCGATTCTAGTCAGGAGTATTACCATGGACCATGGGACGCATGTAGAACATCTCTGTTTTAGTCCACCCTCCTGCCTCTAGGGTGAGCCTTATGGGTCATGATGAGAATGTGGTTGAAGTCACAGGGCTTCCAAGAGAAGATCAGGTTATGTTTTAAGGGTATCAAAAGCATCTAATTGCTTCAGTACTCAATGTCTCCTGAATGTGATGTCTTAGATGGAATTGATGATGCTTAATCCAAGTTTTTATCATGTTTCTTTCACATATTTTATTGGTGACTTTAAGAAAGTGGGAGACAACATGGTTTCATAGAAATAGCACAGAGATTTGGAGTCAGAAGACCTGGGTTCAAATTCTAGCTCTTTCAGTTACAACTTGTGACCGTAGGCAAGTCATTTAAATTCTCTGTGACTCAGTTTCCTCATTTATAAAGAGAAAGCATTAAACCTAATGATTTCTAAGGTCTCACTCAAAACTAAATCTATACTCCTAAAATCTCCCCAGATATCAGTTTTAATGTCTGTAAAATGAGGAATTTGGCCTAATTGACTTTAGGAGGCCTTCTAGCCTTGACATTCTGTAAAACCTCCCTTCTACCTCTACCTTCTTCTACCTTTTCACCTGTACCTCCAAGAAACTATATTGTATTTGCAATCACACCTCTGTAAGACCATCTTAGCAAGCAGGCTAACCCAGGTTGAGGGTAACTGACAGGACTCAAATACGTCCATGAATTAGAGAGATGTCTGCTCTAAGCATGCAAAGACTGCCCCCACCACCACAAATGGAATGGGCTGGTGAGAACAATTTGTTCCAACAGCCATGAAGATGACTGAAATAGACACTGTCAAATATTAAGAGGTTGTTCAGTCATTGGAGATACCAAGGTCATCCACTGCATCCTATGAACTTTTGTCCTTCTGTTGGACTTAAATGACTCTGGAAGAGATAGTGAGGCTGATGACTTTGTGCAGTTATGCCTCACTTAAATCCAACTGATAGGCAAGTTGAAACATCCCCCATCATCTACTGTTTTACCCTGACGTCATGATGCCATTGGTCTTCTTCACAAATGAAGGATAAACAATGATGTTCTGTATTCCAAGGGATCTTATAGCTCTAATATTTTATGTTCTGTGTTCCTACATCCCACTACAGCTCAGTCTTTAGGCTCTAAAGTCCCTTTGAATTCTGACCTTCTAAGATCTAGCAGTGACAGCCTCTGATCTTTGCCCTAAGATCACCTTCAGCTCTGACATTCTATGTTCTGAATTCCCTTTTAACTTAGTCAATAAGACTTCTTTAAATCCTACTGTGTGTCAGGTTCTATGGCATGCACTGGGGATACAGAAAGATGAGAAGTCTCTTCCTTCAAGGAGCTCATATTCTAATATGGAAGACAACATGCCACAATTATGGACAAATCTATTGGGCAAATGGAAGACAGTTTCAAATGGAAAGCAGTAGCAGTAGGGGTTGGGGTAGAAGGTTGGCTAATTTTTAAATGCCTCTTGAAGAAGACTTGAAGGAAGTCAGGGAGATCTGGAAGCCAAGATGTCCAGGGAGAGACTTCCTGACGAGAGGGACAGAACATTCTGAGTTCCAGTGTCTGCTTTTCACAACAATCTCCTAGAATTCTAGATCCTTGAAGAGGTAACATGTTGAAGAAGTGACTTATGTGTACTGGAAGCATTTCCAAATTGGCTCTTTTGAAATCTTTCTGTCAGGAAACTCTGGAGGGTAGAAGGAAGATGAGTTACAGTGCAGGGAATCCTCTCTCTGCCCAGGAGCTAAGAGCCGGCAGATTGTTGTCAGCATGGGGACCTGCTGAATTGGCAGCTGAAAGGTGGGTCAGGCCTCCTCAGATTTCAAGCACGGACTTCAAAGGAAGCCCTCAGTGCTCTGGGGAGAACCCGCAGAAGAATGTAGACCAGCAGGCTGAAGGAGAAACAGAAGCCAGAGGAATTCCAGGCAGCAGGAGTAGCTTTTGCCTCTGTAGTTTAACTAATCCAAAACCCAAACATTGATATCTGATAACCAAAGGGACTATGGTGTAGTAGGAAACACATTGAAATGGGAATCAGGAGACCTGAGTTCTAGGCTTGGCTTGTAGAACATGGAACTGGAAAGGATTGTCTAGACCAGAGGTTCTCAACCTATGGGTTATGTTCAGTTTGTAACAATGAAAATTCATCCTGCATATCAGATATTTACATTATGATTCGTAACAGTAGCAAAATTACACTTATGAAGTAGCAACAAAAATAATTTTATGGTTGAGGGTCATGACAACGTGAGGAACTGCATTAAAGGGTCGCAGCATTAGGAAGGTTGAGAACCAGCGGAGATCAACCTCCTCATTTTACAGAGGAAGAATCCGAGGTCTAAAGGGGAAGGAAGGAGGGAAGAAAACAAACATTTGTTGGGTGTCTATTATGTGATAGGCTTTATACTAAGCGATTTACAAATATCTCATTTGATCCCCACAACAGCCCTGGAGGTAGATAGCACTATTGTCCCTATTTTATCGTTAAGGAAACCAATTGAAGTTAAGTGATTTTCCCAGAGTAAAAAATTTACACCCAGTAAATCTCTGAGGTCCGATTTGAACTCAGGTCTTCTTGAATTTAGGACTAGAGTTCCATCTACTGTGTCACCTGGCTGTCTGGGGGAAATGACTTCACAGGAACACATAAGGTCATAGCTCTAAGATATGGAAGGGACTTCAGAGATCATGTATTCTAATGCCTTCATTTTACAGATGTGGAAACTGAGACCTCTAAGGAAAAAGACTAGTCCAGGATTATACAACAAATTATAGAGTCATTATTAGAAACCCACTCCTTTGGCTCCAAATCCAGTGCTTAATTACACAATGCTGCCTTCTCTCAGTATGTCTTTTTTAATGGTTTTTTAAAGATGGAGGAGGGGAATAGAAGGGGCAAATAGATGTCGGAGTATGTTATCTTGCTAGGCTCCAAAGTAAATATATGTGTGTGTACATATGCATAAACATATATACATATACATGTATGTGTACTTACATGGGGAGTGATGATGATGATGATGATGATGATGATGACAAATTCCTCTAGGTGCCGTGAGGCGTACAAGACTCACACAGTACTAACGTGCTGTGTGACTTTATTTTTTAGCAAGTTATTTCTCTGTGTGCCAGTTTCTTTATCTGTAAAATGGGTATAATAGAACTCAGACTACTGATCTCATAGGGCCATTGAGAACACAATTAACTCGGTCAGGTTTAATGGCCAAATATTTTGGAAAGTAGTGTGATCAAAAAGCAAAGAATGATTAAATGCAATAGACTGTAAGCTCTTTGGGAGAAGGGACTATTATTTAATTTTTCTTGGTATCCCCAAGGCTTAACACAGTGCTTTGCATATAGTAGGTGCTTCATAGAATTAGATGGAGTTGTTTCCACTCCTTCTCCTTCATTCATATCATTGCCACTCCAGTTTTATTACCTCTAGATTATGGCTTCTGAACAGGTCTTTCTACCTCTACTCTCTACCCTCTCCAACTGGTTTTTCCTATGATTGTCCTTTTCCTTATTCATAGATATGGTCCCGTCACTTCTCTGCTCAAAACTCTTTGGCGGTTCTATATAGTATCCCAGGTAAACTTCACGTTTCTCTGCCTGGCCTTCCAGGCTCCTCACAATATGATACCATCTGATGTTTTCAGGCTCATCTCATATGGATCTTTGACCAATTTAGACAGTTTCCTGCCCCTAAACATTCTTTAATCTCATGACTTGGGGCCTTTCCTCTCTCTGTTGCTTACTTGTGAAATGCCACTTCTTCCCAGTCTTGATTTGCTAAATTATTCTCCATCCCCTAAAGCCCAACCCAAATGGGATCCCCTTCTGAGAACCTTTCTTGGTCCTCTCCCATAAGTAACATCCTTGCCATGTGGACTTCACATAGTTTTACTTGCTTCTATCAATGACGTGTTATTGTATATTAGAGTTATCTATGTTTTGTGTCTTAAGGCCCTACTGGACTCAAAGCTCCATGAAGGCAAGCAATTTGTCTTATCTAAACTCTTTACCACCCCTAACACCTAGCACAGTGCTCTAAACACAGCAGAATTTTACTTGCAGTTGCTGGAACATCTGCAGAGGCAGCTAGGTAGCTCAGTGGATAGAGCACTGGGCCTGGAGTCAGGAAGACCAGAGTTCAAATTTGGCCTTAGACACCAGCTGGGCAAGTCACTTAACCCTGTTTACCTCAATTTCTTCATTTGTGAAATGAGCTGAAGAGGAAAAGGACAAACCACTCTACTATCTTTGCCAAGAAAACCCTATAGGACAGTACCAGTGTGCTATGGTCCATGGAGTAACAGAGTTGGACATGACTGAAAAAAGCCCCATATACCCATGAAGAACTAGCAGTATCATTGCTAATGGTGGTGGTGGTGGTGGTGATGTGAAGTAAGAAGAAAGACTAATTTCCTCAAGCCTATTCAAAATCCAGTCTCATTACTTCATAGTAACATCATCATCATCATCATCATCATCATCATCAATATCTAGCATTTCTCTCATACTTTAGATTTTTGAAGCATATTACAAATATTATCCCATTGTTATCTTCACAGCAACCTTGGGAGTTAGGTGCTATTATTCCTAATTTGACAGATAAGGAAGCTGAGGCAGATAGAAATTAAGTGACTTGCCCAGGGTCACACAGCTAGTAAGTATCTGAAGCCAGACATGAACCCAGGACTTACTGATTCCAGGACCACCATTTTCTCCACTGCATAAAGGATGATATATATTCTTCCAAACCCAGACCCTAGAACATTGTTGTTCATAGCTAGGAAATCCTCAGAAAAAAAGTTGTTGAAAAATTGTTATTGAAAGAAAAAGAAGAACAGAACAAGGGGGAGGGATAGGAAGGAGGGACACATGATCCCTGTCACAATATGTCCACTCTGAAGATGTCCTGTATAATCACACATCCACAGCCTGTATTGAATTGCTTGTCCTTCCTGGGGGAGGGGGTGACAAGGGAGGAATCAAAGAATCTAGAATTTAAAGTTCTGCAATACCTGCAACTAGGAATTCAGATACACAGGGGCTGGGGTAGGGAGACCCTCCCTGCCCTACCAGAAAGTAAGAGAGCAGATCAGGGGAGGGGCTTTACAGTGGGATCACTGTTTTGGGGTTGGGGTAGGGGAAAGACGGGGAGAAAATTTGTAATTCAAAAATCTCATGAAATTGAATGATGTAAACAAGAAAACAAATTTAAAAAATTTTACAAAAAGAAAGAAAAAGAAAAATTAGGCTAAGAGGTATAATAGCCTGTATATTTCATCCTCAGAATTATCTATCTCCTTTTAAAGTTGAGTTTACATTAATTGTATCAATTGATCTACTTAACTGTGGTATGAGACAGGGATGGTCTGTTATTTCACTGATATAGGGAATTCCCATGATGCAGATCATCCCCTGTGCTTTGAAAGAGTTGCCTTAAGGAAGGAATGAGAAATTGAATGGCTTAATGGGGGTCACTCAGCCAGTTTTTGCCAATGATAAGACTTCTTGACTCACTACTTGACTCTGATGCCAACTGACTGCTATCTGCTGCCTCTAGAAGCAGCTTGATCCCCATGGTTTATAGAAGAAACCAGATTTCAAAGAAGGACAATCATGTGCTTAAGGTCAAACAGCAAGTTAGTGGAAGACCCGTCACTAGAACCCAGATACACTAACTTTCAGTTTAGCGTACTCTCTGCCATGCCACTTAGGGCATCTAGTGATGTCAATATTTGGATACATTATCTCATTCCAGTGGGCATCTTTTCCATCTTCACGTAATCCATTGTTCCTTTCAATTCTGTGAAATTCTTATTTATGTATTTGATAATTCCCATATAAAGCATCTACCTAATGTGCTGAGGGCATTCCTCTGGGCCTTAAGATAATTTGTGGATACCAGGGCAGCCTTTCCTTCATGATGCCTTCAAGTAATCAGTCAGCAACAGGAGTTTATTCAGCACCTACCATATTATTGAAACTGAGTTAGGTGCTGAGAATACAAAGACAGGAATTACATAATCTCTGTCCTCAAGGGCTTTCTACTGTATACCAGAGCTGTCTGGCAATACTCCCAGAACAGCTGAACCAGATTAAAATGTTATTGGGAAACATTAAACAAAATAAAGAAAATACAATAGAACATAAATTATGTTAATAAGCACTTTTAGAAAATTGTTGTTTTTAATATGTAGTTTTTAAGTCATATGTCCTGCAGGGGTCTTTATGTATGATTTAATTATTGCTCTTTCTATTTGAGCTTGACAGCACTTTCCTAGGCACTGTTTTTCACACAAATAATTATTGGTATTAGGTTGCTGACTATTTATACCCTCCATAGGTGTTCCGATTTTCCTCTGAAGCAATTGTGGTTCTGATTCTCTGAAAATGTGGGGATAAGACAAGTATTTTTTAAATGTCTATTTTGTGCCAAGGTGCCATGATAAACCCCATAGCTGTGTGTCATTATCAATGGTTTTCATAGCAGGAAACATCTAGGAATTATTAAAAACACTGTAAAATTTCTTAAATTCAATTCATCTAAATCTGTTCTTCCCATTTAATTCAAGATTCACTTCATTCTCTATTTTCCATACCTTTCCAAGACATATGCATTGAAAGAAGAAATTAATGGGCTAGCCATTCAACTATCTGTCATAATCTGGATGATAATACAATATGTATTACTCATCCATTTGATTTTTCTGTGTGGATGGCTCCTATTGTCTCTGAATGTGGTTCTCATCAAGGATGCCCTGGTGTATTCTAGAACTTTGAATAGTAGTAAATTATATTGTTGCCTCCAAAGATGAATACGTGGAAAATCACTAAAACAGGAAATTCTTCTTCTGTCTGGATTTTGCACAGGTCATTCTTTGTGATAGGGGTGAACACCTTTGAAGAGCTTAGGTCTCTCTGATTTACCTATTACTTGGTATTGGATAATCAGAAGATCACTGAACACAGTGATCCCCTGGGTTGCAACTACCAAGGAATTGTTTATGATCCTGTGATCTTATGATATCTAAAAGTATCAGGTAGATACTTCACACTAGCAATATTGGACTATCAATTTGATAAAGAAGACATAATAGCTCACCTTCCTTTTCATTTTAAGGTTTTCAAGCCCCCACCCCCACCCCCAAATGATAGAACGAGCCATGAGTAGAAGTTGCAAAGAGATGAATTTGGGTTTGATGTAGGGAAAATTTTCCTACTGATTAGAGATATGTAAAAGTGAAATGGGCTTCCTTGGGAGGTAGAGTTCACTTTCACTACAAGCAAAGGCTTAAAGGTCACTTGTTAAGTGTAAAGTAGACAGGATTCATGTTCAGGTTGAGTTGGATGAAAAAGCCTTTGAAGGGCCTTCTGTTTGGGATGTCCTGTGATGCTGTGATCTGGTCAAGCACTTTTTCTATAGCCACCTAGGGGATTAACCAGTGCGGATTTTATGATTTCCCTTTGACAGCTTGGGAGAATGAATCTCCAAGATTTGGAGGAATTTACTCACAGTCACACAGTCAGTATCTGAGCCTGGTGAGATCCTTGGGCTGGTATTCTTCTCTTGTGTAAGATGTGGTGGTCTGGCAGGGGACTGGGGTAGACAGGCTGATGACAAATGAAGGTCGCTGTCATCACAGATAGCCTATTCCTGTCTCATATTGGGACAGCACTTTGTAAATCATGGATCCAATATCTCTTGTGATCTTCACAACAGCCCTGTGATGGAGGCAGGGGCAAGTTGTATAATGTCCCCATTTTACCAAGACTCCATAAGATTATGTGACTTGCCAAAGACCTCACATCTAAAATCAGAGAATATTAAAGATTGAAAGGTACCTCAAAATCCCCCTGGTTCAACTATTCATCTAAAGTATGAATCCCTTCTAAAATGTCAATTGATTACTCAATAAGCATTTATTAAGCACCTATGATTTACCAGTTAGGATGATGTATATTGGGGACACCAAAGCAAAAATGACTTCAGGGACCTTACATTTTATCAGGAGAAGCAAGTATTTATCTAAGGGTACATATAAAATACACATCATTAAAACACAAAATATATGCTAAAATGGCCTAGACCTTGGTTCAGCATCCACTTGAATGCATTGAGGATGTAGAACTCACTAACAATGAAGTCTCTTCCATTACTGATGAGTTACAATTGAGTTAGAATTGCTAGGAAGTTCCTCTTTGTGCTCAACTGAAATTGGTCCCAGTTTAACTAGTGCCTTTTGTCCTTAATCTGATCTCTTGGGCCACATACAGAAAATTTAATCCTTCTCCCACAAAACACCTCTTCATACCCTTGAAGGCACTGTTCACATCTTTCTTTGGGTCTTCTCTTTACCTGACTAAACATTCCGGTTCTTTCAACCAATATTTATATGACAAAGTTCTAAATCCTCTCACACTCGGCGGGTCAGTGCTCTCTGGATAAATCCCGATGGTCACTATCCTTAAAACGTGGTGCCCAGAAACGAATATAATGCGTGAGACGTGGCCTGAGCAAGGCAGGAGAGGGTGACACAAATTGTGAAGAGGTCTGGAAGTCATGCTATGCCAGGATCAAATTCATTCAGTCAATCAATTAGAATTTATTAGGTACATGCTATCTTCTAGGCATTATCTGAGGCATTGGAGTTATAAAGTACCAAAAAAAAGAATAAAAAATAAAATTCCTAGTCTTCAGGAATTTGTTTTTATTATGAGAAATAACATGTATACATGTATATGTGTATATATACATATATATGTATGTGTATCTATATGTATGTGTGTATATATAAAGAATTATTTGGGGAGGGAGGGCATTGACAAATAGAAGAAACAGGAAAGGTTTTATCTAGAAGGTGGGGCCTCAGTTGCACCTTAAAGAAAGAGAGGGAATCTATAAGATGGATGTGAGGATGGAGACTACTCTAGGTATGGGTGGAATGAAGTCAATGCTAAGTCAGAGAAATGGGACATGGAGAGTTGTATGTAAGCAACAGAAAGAATGCCAGTTTGACTGGATAGACCAGTATGGGAAAGGATGAGATGTATACTGAGGTTAGGAAGAGAAGTCAACGCCAGGTCACAAAGGGCTTTAAAAAGCAAACAATGAGAAAAAATTAAATTTTACCATAGAAGCAATAGGAAACTCCAGAGGTTTTTTGAGTAGGAGAATGAGGTGATCATACTGGGGCTCAATGAAAATCACGTTATCTCCTGGCTTGAAATTCAGTGCTTTGTCCATGATAGAAAGATTTGTCAGCTGTATGGAGAATCAGTTGGAGGGTGGGGAGATGAGATAGGAGGACCAATTAGGAAGTGATTGCAATGGTCTAGAGGAGTGGTGATGAGTGCTCAAGCTGAAGTGGTGGCGATGTGAGTAGAGAGAAGGGATCAACTGGGAGAGATATTTGTGAAAGTGGAAACAGCAAGATTTTACAAGTCATTGGATATGTGGGATGAGGGAAAGTGAGTCCAAGATAAGACCAAGTTTATCAACCTGGAAGACTGGAAAAAACGGTGGTATTGAAGCATTGGAAATATTTAGCCTTGGGGAAGAATAAGGGGAAAGGGGGAGGCATGACAATTGTATTGATAAGTATTTGGAGAACTATCCTGTGAAAGAGACATTTGTCTTATTTTACTAGGGCTTAAGAGGCCAAATAAAAAGCACCTGATGGAGGTTATAAAGAAGTTGATTTGGGCACAAAATAAGAAGAATCTTCCTAACAAATTCAAAAGTGAAATTGACTCCCTTTGCAGGTAATAGGTTCCTAGTCTCTGGAGTTGTAAAAGAATCTGGATGAGTTATTTTTGAGATATTATACAAAAATCCTTATTTAGGTACAAATTGGACTATTGCCAGGGCAGCTTAGTGTCACAGTGGATAGAGCACTGGGCCTGGAGTCAGAAAGACCTGAGTTCAAATGTGACCTCAGATGCTTGCTAGCTGTGTGACCCTGGGCAAGTCACTTAACCTCTGCTTCAGCTTCCTCAACTGTAAAAATGGAGATAATACCAACACCTACTTCCCAGGGTGTTTATGAGGATCAAATGAAATCTTTGTAAAGCTCTTAGCACAATGTCTGGCACATAGTAGGTGCTTTAAAAATACCGCTCCCCCCCCCCATACATACTTGGTCTTTAAGGTTCCTTTCAACTCCGTGATGCCATGTTTCTTTGTTGTTGTTATTGTTGTTGAGTCATTTTTTTAAAAGTCACATTCAACTCTCTGTGACCCCATTTGGGGGTTTTCTTGGCAAGGATACTGGAGTGTTTTGCCATTTCCTTCTCCAGCTCATTCTATAGATGAGGAACTGAGGCAAACAGGGTTAAGTGACCTGCCCAGGGTCATGCACCTAGTAAGTGTCCAAAGTCAGATTTGAATTCATGAACATGAGTCCTCCTGATTCCAAACTTAGTGCTCTGTTCTCTGTGGCACTCGCTTCCTTGAGATGATTCTTTGAACTATATGCTTGCTATTTCTCTTCTTCAGAATCCTATGTTTCTATGTTTAGCATCACACTGGGTTTTCTTTTTCTTCCATATCCAGATATAGGATCTCAAGAACTAAAAACAAACAAACAAAACATGTTGAGTGAATGGCTGTGTGCACACGTTTGTTGGCATACATATATGTTTGTGGCATGTATGCATGTGTATGTATGTATGTATGTGGGATCTTAAGATCACCATAAGATATCTTGGGAGCTTTGAGACATAGCCTATAGAAGAGTAGAGTTGGAAAGAACCTTAGGCCATAGAATACAATGTGTTTGTCCTAGAAGGGGACTTAGAACAAAGAATGTAGACTATGGGAATGTTAGAAATAGATGGTACAACAGCCTCTTTTAAATAAAAAATGAAAGTGCAGAGAAGGGACCCAATTGACTCAAAACTGCAGGGTTATTTAGTGATCAACCTTCCCCAGACTCTTTCCACTTCCATTTTTATTGAGCCAGTAGCTTCTAAAAATGCCCTTCCTGAAGCTGTACCTTGTGGGTCAACAGCTTGCCCAACAGTCTTTCTGATTGAGGATTTTTCACACTCTATTTCTCTGGCCCACATTGTAAGGACACTTTAGGGCTGAGAAGAATTAATGAAATCATGTGAAAGGGTGGGGGTGGAGGAGAGGTATCAGAGACTCCCAAGCCAGAGTTTCACAATTATCCTTTGAAATTAGAATATTCAGACACATGTTTCTATTTCCATCTTGCCCTGTTCTCTTTCTAGTCCGGAGAGATTAGCTCCCAAGTCATTACCTATCTAATCACAGTAATAGTTGGACACCCGTTCTGCCCTCTGTCTGGAATAGGGGCTTGGCAGCCAAAAGCTCCATTTTAATACTTCCCTCTCTTTGAACCCTTAATTAAATGGCATCTGTTTCAATAAAAGTTACACATCACAGTTGACTTAATTTTCTGAATGTGGGTCCCTCCATCAGACCTGGAGATTATGGTAGATAAAATGAAACATTTGCTCCGAGGAAAGTTGAGAACTGATAGAAGACCGTCCGATTCTCAACTCAGGCCCATCAATCATAACTGATTACAAATTCGTCACCTTGAATCAATTTCTGTTCACAAGTTCAAAAGGAAATAGATAGGCCTGCAGCCATGGGGAAATATTCTCCATGTGGAGGGGATTAGCAGTTTATGGAATGCCTTTTTCTGAAGAGGCTTGTTTTTTTGCCACATTTCAGGACACATCTCACATTAACCTCGAAAACCGCTGTTTTACCGTCCGGAATTTGAGCCGACATCATACCCTTGACTCCTGGAAATCATATCCCTGCTGAAAATGTAAAAACGTTTACATAAACGTGTCTTCAGCTTGTAGGGGGAAGAAGACCAAAATCCTCTGGCCCAATTTAGTAAAAACACATTTAAAAGGAGGTTTATTGTATGTGACATTTTCCTTAAAACAATTGTCTTGAGTGGTACAACACTGTTATATATTTGAAGGTATGTGCATATATGAGATTGTCCGTGAGTATGCATGTATATTGACATGAGAGGGTATGTATATATTGCAAGTACATGTGGGAGTATATATGGGAGCATGTTCAAGTATGTGGGAGTTTGTATATAAATGTATGCATTTGTCCAAGGGTTTAGGCATGTAGAAATGCATACACATGTATTCCTACAAGTCTTTATACATCTGTGTTTTTATGTTTGTGAATGCCTGTATGCATGTGTGTAGATGTGTATATATGTAAGTTTATGTGTACCAAAGTATGTGACAATCAATGGAGTGCTAGAGTTGAAGTCAGGAAGACCTGAGTTCAGAACAGCCTCCTTCAAAAACACACTTTCTAGCTCTGTGACCCTGGCCAAGTCATTTCATTTCTGTCTGCTTCTGTTTCTTCAATTGTTAAAAAAAAAAAAGTGTGTGTGTGTGTGTGTGTGTGTGTGTGTGTGTGTGTGTGTAATAATAGAGTCTATCTGCTGCTAGGATTGTTGTGAGAGTCCAATGAGATATTTGTTGTGTGCTTAGCATAGGGTATGGCACATAATAGGGCTTAATACATGCTTATTCTGCTTGAATGTGTGAATATGTATATATGTTACACACATGAATTATGCATGTCAGTGTATGTATTGTGAGAGTATATATGTATTTGAGTGTGCATGTGGTTATGTAGAGATGGGAATTACATATGTGAGAGTATGACGTAAAAGGAATAGAATGAGAGTCTGCCTATATTTGGGCATATGTGTCTGAGGACACATCAGTCACTCTGTAAGTCCTTCCATTTACCATGGGAATGATGCGATTATACGGGTCTCTGAGTATGTTTGTGTGTGCCAGGCAAACTGTTGCCAGATGAGGTGACAAAGAGTTGCCTCCCCCGTTGGCTGTGGCCACTGCTCTTTCCAGTTTCTCCATCCCCCTCACTCCCAGCCCACCCCCAGTCACTGAAGGGCAGTACCAAAGATTCTCACAGCCCCTCTGTGGGGAGTTCAGGCAAAGCAGCCCTCAGGGTGTGACCCAGCACATTAACACATAAACACTGTGGGACTGGAGCTGCCTGGCTACCCAGAACTGGCTGTCCCAGGGGTTTGGGGAGGAAGTGGAGGAATGGGGGTGGGGACAGAGTAGAAATGTCTGTTTGGACCACTCCCTGTCCCTTCACACCCTTAGCTAGGATGTTTTTATTCTTGGGAGAAAAAAAAGTCCTGTATGTGACTCAGCCTACCTTGTAAGCCTCCGCTTCTCCTTCTGTAAAATGAGGGGTTTGACCAGATAGTCTTGAAGACCCAGATCTTATTATCCTCCATCTTCTTCCCTTCACCTCAACACACCAGTGACCCTAATGGGAAATTTAAGATTCATGAGAGTGCAAAGCTCGGACATCTGGTTCCAATCATTTCCCCTGAAGCCTTGACTGCTTCCTCCCGGTGCCCAGGACTGAGTGAGATGGATGCTCTTGTCTGAGCTGCGAATTGCAGCTTCAAAACCGAGAAGAACGAAGATGAATCATAGCATTTTGGTCAAGGCCAGTCAAGTCATGTCAACAAGCATTTATTAGGCACCTATTCTTTGACAGTCACTGTACAGAGAGAGGCAAAAGACAGTGCCTGCCCTCAAGGATTTCACAATCAATGGGGTAAACAACATGCAGACAGCAACATAAAAATTAGACGTTTAGGAAAAGTTGGAGAGAGAAGAAAGGAACTGATATTGATGAGAATTAGGGCTTTAGAGTTGGAAGGGATCTTGGAGAATATGCAATTGAGCTCTTTCATTATACAGAACATCCAAGAAAAAGGACAAGTGGCCAGTATGGTAGAAGGAAATTCCGGTGGGGGACAGGGGGAGTAGAATTCAGGGACCCTGATTCTAGCTCTAAAGCTCCAGACTCTCTCCCACACTGTTAGCCTTTTGTTTCTGTTCAGTCATTTCAATCATATCTGATTCTCTATGACCCCATTTGCGGTTTTCTTGGAAAAGATATTAGAATCTTGCATCATTTTCTTTTCCATCTGACTTTACAGTTGAGGAAAGAGAGGCAAATGAGGTTAAGTGACCTGATTAGGGTCACACAGTGAGTGACTGAGGTCACATTTGAACTCAGATCTTCCTGATTCCAGACCCTGCATTCTATCTACTTTACCAACTAACTGCTTCTGTTATCCTTAGAAACTAGTTATCCTAACAAATTGTCGCCTTACAAATTATTATCCCAACAAATTAGGAAGCTGAAACTTAGAGAGACTGAATGGTTTACCCAATGTCACACAGCAAATTAATGAGAAAGACAAGAACAGAAACTGGTTTCTTGTTTCCAAACCCAATCCTCTTTCAATGCTGCCTTATAATTCAAGAAAAATTTTCATTTTTTTCTTTGTGCTACATAGAATGACTTTTGTACTATAACAAAATTTAGAGAGCATTCATTACAGATTCTCACAGTTGGAAATTATTTCTAAGTCCATTCAGTCCAACCCAGCCCCGAACAAGAATCTCTTCTAAACAATCCCCAGTGAGGGGCCATCTTACCCATGCTAGCAGACCACCAGTTAGGGGACACTCACTGCCTCCTGAGATAGGCCATTTCACTCTTGAACATCTCTCTTTCTTAGGAACTTATCCTCATGTCAAGTCTAAATTGTCCTCTGCATATTTAACCTGTTATTCCAGTTCTGCCTCCTACAGCCAAACTCAACCAGCTGAATCCCTTCAAATACTTGAAGATATCTTTCATATTTCCCCCAAGTCTCCTCTTCCTCATGTTAAAATTCCCCCAAATTCCTTTTATCAATCCTAATGTGCAGAAACACAGCAAGGGAGATTCCATTGCAATTTGGTCCCATGGTGCAGAAACAAGAGACCTGGTTGCCTCTGTCATCTTTATGTAGGTAAAAAATAACTCAGAGAGGTGGATAATATCTGAGGAGTTCACATCCCTGTCACCTTGAAACTATCAAGACAGCTGTCTCCATGCCTCTCAATCTTCCATTGGCAGCAGACCATAGCTTAGTATATTTGAATGCACATCCCTACTGCCCAAGCCTGGGCCATTGCAGAGCAAAGTCATCATAGGTTTGTCTCCCCTGGGAGACTGGAGGGTAGATGTGAGGCTGCAAGTTGTTGACTGAACGATGAGATTATAGGCTGGACCGCCTATAGAATAAACTGCCCAGAGTTATTGAAGCTGTCAAGTGTCTTTAATGATGCTTAATAATCTCATAAAAGAATTTTTGTATAGCTACCATTTTGTATGAGGAAGCAGGTCACATAAGTAGATAAAGCCTTTTGAAATTAGCTAAGATGTCTACTGTTAGATCTTTTTCAATCTGGTCAGTTCTTGCTATCTGTTTACAGAATGCCAGCTTGAGATCAACTTTAGTTGATAAAATGGAGTCACTCTCCATTATCTACCCTTACTTTTGTCTTCAGATCATGTCTGTTTAAAATAAAATAATAGTTGATTGCCTGGGCATCTATATTTGTTTCCTTAAACAAGTCCCCCATGTTCCCTCTCACTGACATTGTTTCTTGTTGTGTCTTCATAATTTAATTCTGGAGAGCTTCCCATACTCATTGACCTGACTTCTCTAGAATTTTAGTTCGTGGGTTCCTCCCTAAGATTCTGTAGAGATCAGCCCCAAGAGGCATGGTAAGGTCTCCAGAATGAGAGTCTGAATCATCTGAAATGGGATCCTTCCACTTATAGCATGCTTAGATACTCCTCTCCTCTCTCCCTGATTCTTAAATGGGGTGGGCACTTTTCTTCAAGGTTCCCATCATTTCTATTTTAGCAACCACTTTTTCCTTGTTTGTGATCTTTAGATCTAGTGGAATAGTACACCTCATCACTTCCTTTGTCTTTTAAAGAGCAAAATTCCCATTAAAGGCAAGGCAAGAATCAGTAGCTCCTCAGACTCTGGACAACAGAAACAGGGAGAGAGAAGGAGGAGGGATGGAAGATGGGGGAGAGAAAAAGAACTAATGTTTCAATAATTGAAGTTACCCATTACTATTATTATATCATACCTCCATGCCAGGTCTGGTATCTGTTTCCTAAATAATCTAGGTCCTCTTTTCTGCCCAGGTAGTCTGTAATATAGCCCAATGGTAGTATTATTTTGTTCCTTTCTCTAGCTACCTTCACCAAGATGTTCATCACTGTGTTTCCTCTTCTGGTTCCTGAAATTCCTTTCACTCAAGACTCTTCCTCCTATATGATGTTACTTAGTCTGTTTCCATCCCCTCATTTCCTTAATGCATATTGTACCTTTTGAATGAAGCCTATGCTATCAGAATCATATGCCAGTCATGGGTCTATCCCATTAAATCTCAAAGATGCTTTTTTGACTACTTATAATAGGATCGCCCTAGCTCACATGATTGGTGCTTTGTGACTTTATGGAAAGACATCTGGGATGATGAATTTCATTTCTCTTTTCTTGGAGTTTGTCTCATGTGAATTTTTGGGTGTCTTTACTACTGTTGTTGTTGCTGCTCTCAAAATTATAACTAGTTTATAAATCTACAAGACAACCCTCACCAGATCTCATCAGTTTATAACCCCTTTGATTTGATTTTCAAACCAAATGTACTTTGGCTAAGAATATTTTTACTAGTCCTTGTAAATATACTCTATCCCTAGTCAAGAGTCCATCATTTCTAGGAAAAACCTGTCAGGAAAGATGAGTTTTGAACTGATTCTTGGAGAAAGCTAGAGAAGCCAGCAGGTAGAGGTAAAGGAAGACATCCCAGATAGTCAGACTGATCAGTGAGGAGACAGTCAGGTGATGGAGTGTGGTTTTCAAGGAACAGCAAGGAGACCAATATTGCTGGATGGTAGAGTTTGCAGAAGGATATAAAGTGTGAGAAGAATGGAAAAGTAGGAAGGGCCCAGGGTGTGAGGCTTTAAAAGCAAGCTGGAAGGTGAAGCTCACAGAACTGTTTTGTTTCTCTGTCAGCATTTGAATATTGTAGTCATCCAAGAAATGTTTCTTGAACTGAGTGTAGGACCTTGGGGAAGTTGCAAGCTCTCTGAGTCTCAATGTCCACACTTGTGATCATGAGAGTTTGGACAAGGTATGCCTAAGGACTCTTCCAGCTAGGAGTCAAGAGAATTTAATTGCCTTCAGTTCTGTTAAGAGGAAATATTTAGACAAACTCTATGCTCTTGCACAAGTCTAGGGCCTTTATCAGTTCCAAGGTAGGTGGCAAACAGGGAAAGGGTGGGGAAATAAGACTGATTGATTTTTTTTTATTTTTTAACAGTATACAGGCACCATATACACTAAATTAGATTATGTCAAATTCAATCCCTAACCATTGTTGGTTGGTGGTAGTACAGTATTCTTCTCATATCTGTCATTTTATAAAGTACAGAAATCTGTCAGCCAGCTGGTCTCTGAGTATTCCTCCTCATGAGTTCTTCATGTGACTCTGTTGGTCTGGAATAAGCATGATCCCTGGAAGATAGATTCTCAGAAGAAGATCTATGCTAAAAAGTTTCTCCTTACTTTGCATCTGGTGTCCAGAGCAGCCTCCAGGTTGTGGTTGAGGGTTGTATGATTTTATATTGGAAATGGGAAAAACTAAAAAAAAGTGTCCAAAAAACCTGAAAATTTCGGCTACATTTGGTTTTTAAAACTGTGCTGTGTAGTTACTTTGGAATCAGAAACCAGGTTTTGAGTCCTGGCTATTCTACTTAAGACCAGTATGAGAGTAATAATCCTTTTCACTTAACCCCTCTGATCCTCAATTAATTTCTTCTCTGCTTAATGAGGTTATACTGCATGATCATTGAGCTCTCTTCCAGATCTAGAATCTAGGATTCTAGGAGACAAACAATATAAGAAACAGTTCTAGCACTAGTTATGATGCTAATTTCTGATATGACCTTTTGTGAATTAGACACTTAATCTAGGTCTCTGTTTCTTCATGAAGATCATGAACTAGAGAGAGGAAGACGGAGTGAATTACCAATCCAATTCAATAATGATTTATTAAATACCTGTTATGTGCCAAGTAGTGTTAAGTACTAGGGATACAAATAATAAAAAGAAAGACAACCCCCTGCCCTCAGGGAGCTTACAGTCTAATGGGGGTAAGATATCTAAAAGGAGTCAAGAAAGTGTGTGTGGAGGGCACAGCACACCAAGGGGTACCCAATGAAGGAACATCTTATTCTGTAGAGCTGAAACCAGGCAGAATATCAGGTGGAAAGTGGAGGAGTTGAGAGTCTAGTTTCTGTACTCTATAAAGGAAGGTACTGGGAGGAGTTTGATATTCCACTCTCCAGTCCTCTAATCAGAGGGGGAGGAGGAGGCTAAGGCATGTGATGTTAATCAAGGTTTGATTAGAACACAGATCAGAAGTGATGAGCTTATTTTAGGAGGGGCATCTTGTTGGAACTGAAACCAGGCAGAGTAGTAGATACAAAGAATAGTGAAAATTTCAGGTTTGAAGGCCAACCTAAACAAATACATGGAGGAAGGAGATAAAATGTTGTATTTTTGAAATTGCAAATAGTTCAGTTTGCCTGGAATGAAGAGTAAGTCCAGGAAAGTATCATAAAATAAGTCTGAAAAGGTAGCTTGGATCCTGAGTGTGCAGAGTCTTAAATGTCAGGCTATTGAATATTATTCTAGAAGTATTGTTGAAGTGAGCAATTTTGTTTTCAGAAAGCAGAAAGAATTGTAACTTGATCCTAAAATTGGAAGAAGGCAGCTAGAATAATATTCAATAGCTACTGGCTAAATTAATCACAATTAAAGCTCCTTAAACTTCTGATTGCACTCTGTGGTCACTTTGTTGATACTCGCTATTTCACTTGTCTGTAACATTGTGAGCCACTGTAGGTTTATGAGAAGAGGAGAGATATGGTCAGATCTGTACTTTGGGAAGATTATGTAGTGATAGACATTTTAGTTCAGAAAAAAAGCTATTTTTTTCCAGCCTAGTCTTTCTCTGATAGTTTGTCTTTGTCCTATTACATACCCTTCTCATACCTAGACTCTACTTTTTAAAATAAATGAATATTATAGGCTAGATATTTATTTCCCTTACAAACCTGTTGATTGATATGGCTTCCCTGCCTATGACATCAGAGACTATAAGTGAATCAGATACATCTGAGTGAGACCCCACCTTTAATATAAAATATTGGTCTTTTTCAGGAGCCCTAAGCCCAGGAATACATGGAATGAGGGAGGACTCAGGTCAACCTATAAAACAAGGAAGAATTTGGTGTGACAATGAACCAAAGTCCTGATGGAATCTTCTTGCACCTCCTTCCTCCTGCCTTGACCATCTTACCCAAGACTGTGACAATACTTTTGTTTATCTCTCTTCCATTACCATTACCACACCATGTTGGGAATGTTGGCTGCTATCTCAATCTAGGGAATGGATGAATGCTGAATCTCTCTTTCCCTGGTTGTACTTGCTATCACTATCCCCCACCCTCACGCTCTTTTGAGTATTTTCTGATAAGTCAAAACACCTTCCATTAAAATCATCAAATTTAAAAGTCCATTGTATTCAGTATTGACCGGCTGATTTCTTTCTATTGCAAAGTTTTTTCATGTTCCAATAAAGGCTCTTTTCAGATTTCTAATAGAGGGATAAGACCACAAGCAGGAAGGCTGATTAGGAAGTTAGTATAAGAGGCTAGGCAAGAAGTGAGTGATAAAGATGTTAATTTGACAGCAGAGAGAATCAGATGGACAGGAGAGATGATTGAAAGGAGACACATTTGAAAAGATGTAGCAGCTAATTGGATATAGAAGTGTGTGACAAAGTGGGAAGGGTTAAGGAAGGCTCTGAAATTATGAACCTGGATAACTAGGAAAATAGTAGTTCTTTCAACTGAAATGTAGAACTTTGAAAGATGGGCAGATTTAAGAAGGAAGAGGACAAATTCCTTTTTGGAAATATTGAATTAAAATTAAATATAAAAAACAGAAATTCAGGACTGAAACTCATGAAAGATTGGACGAAGTGTAGCTATGAAAGTCATCTGTGTAAAGGTCATTTGAACTTATGGGAATAAGCGAATAGAAAAAAACAGGAAAGATAGGACAAGAATTTGAGAAACTCTAAACCCAGAATTATCTCTACTATGTCATACATATCACTTCTGTGTTCACTAGCAACATAAAAAGGGGAAATGATCATTGTTGCAGGGGACTTCGAGAAAAAAAAAAGACACATTAATGCAAATGGACACATGAATGTTGACAGGACTTTGACTGGGTCCAGCCATTCTCATAACTAGTTTTTAACTATACTGAAAAAGTTACTAAACTGTATATCCCCTTTGACCCAGTGTTATTCCTACTAGGTCAATATCTTAGATAAAAGTAAAAGGACTCATACATATAACAATATTTATAGCAGCCCTTTTTGTAGTTGAAAAGAGTGATTTGGACTCTTTAGAACAACTTTTCTCTGCTTAACACCAAGTTACCCATAAAGTTTAATTCATCATCCCCAGGGCATTCTGGGTAATGGAAATTGCTCCATTGTTTTAAGAGTGAGCATGACTAAGGGAAGTAGCTTGTCACAAATTTCTGTCTCTCCCTTTCTTTGATCTAAATAACTGTGTCTAAGGTGCATCCGAGGTTAATATAACTATATTGAGCAATGCAAAAGTTCAAGGGTAGGGAGAATTCTAGAAAGGGTGCCTTGAACAATCAGGCTTATATCATGTTTCTTTTAGCGGTCTTTTAATGGTTGTCAACTGAGTTCAAAGTATTAGAAAAGAGTTCAAATTTTCTCCTTTGGCATTTCTTCCTTCAAGTTGCCTGCTCTCTCCTCCCTAGGCAACTCTGGTTAGTAAATATTAATTTACTCTCAATTACTAATGACAAGTACAAGAAACGCCTACATCCATCAGCGGTCCTGCCTTAGGACAAGTATTTGTCCTTCAAAGCATTCAGCCAGTCAGCAATTAGAAGTAATAGTGACTCCAGGCTAGGGGCTGTTGAGCAGACGACCTCCTTCCACTGGCTGATCAGGGTCTGAGCCCACAGCAGCCCTGGTGGTCCTGGGAGTGCCTCACTTCAGAGGAGAAAGTCAAGAAGGCAATTTGGTAAAGCGGCAAATTAGAGCCAGAGCAATCATAGAAAGCCTGAGAAAATCCTTGAGAATCTGAGAAAGGAATCTAGGAGGCAAAGCTTCTTCTCAGTCAGTATAGTCTTTGAGAGACTTGATGGGGCAGGGAAGGAGAAATCTAATGCATCCAGGATAAGAGAGTTTATAATAGTTTAAGTGGGTTTAAATCTCCCAATGGGTGTAAGAGATGAATAGATTGGGAATCAAAGAATATCAGATTTGGGAGGGACTTTAGAATGTAGAATGTAAGAACTAGAAGAGACTTGGGAAGACAGAAGAATATAAATTGTCAGCTCTGAAACTTTCAGTCTATGCTCTCATGGATTAGAAAATGGACACCTAAGGATGGGAAAGTGAGTGATCTACCCAGTCATACAATGGCTTCTGGTGAAGCCAGCAGTCAGATGGGTCTTTTGACTCTTAACCCTCTTCACTTTCCATACCCCTTCCTTGTCAATAATTGAAAATCAAGTTTCATCCTTTTAAAAATAACCCCAAGGTAGGAACCACCTCTCCACCCCTAATTGGTTAGAAGATATAAATAACTAGTTTTCTAAGGAAGAAATCCAAGCCACATCCAGAAAAGCTCCAAACAACAAATAATTAGAGAAATGGAGGATAAAAGAACTCAGAAGTGCCACTTTACACCTATCAGATCGGCAAAGTTGAGAAAAAGGGGAAATGATCATTGTTGCAGGGGACTTCGAGAAAAAAAAAAGACACATTAATGCAAATGGACACATGAATGTTGACAGGACTTTGACTGGGTCCAGCCATTCTCGTAACTAGTTTTTAACTATACTGAAAAAGTTACTAAACTATATATCCCCTTTGACCCAGTGTTATTCCTACTAGGTCAATATCTTAGATAAAAGTAAAAGGACTCATACGTATAACAATATTTATAGCAGCCCTTTTTGTAGTGGAAAAGAACAGGAAACTAAATGAGTACCTATCCATTGGGGAATGGCCTAACAAATCATGGTATATAAATGTAATGGAATATTACTGTTCTATAAGAAATAATTGAAGAGGACAGTTTCATAGAAAGCAGGGGAAGATTTTTATGACCTGATGTAGAGTGAGGTGCTTAGAAGTAGGAGAACAATATAAAATAACAATATTATAAAAATAAACCACTTTGAAAGACTTTAGAACTTTGAGTAATGCAGTGACCAACTATTGATACCAGAGAACCCAGTAAACATGCTTTCCAACTCCTTGTGTCTTTTGAAGAATCTTGTATAATTTTCATGTGTGCATAAGAGATATTTTGTTGGAGAAGATGGCATTTTGCTCTTCTACATCAAATAATTTTATTTAATATAGGCTACAGTTAATAATCATAACAAACTCATATTCCTTTTATTTTTTGATTAACTATAAAATTACGGGATTGATGTAGTCTATGCCAGAAAATCACCTGTAAAAATTCCATGTTCCCTTCAAAGATATCCTCAATGAATATATACAGTTACATTTAGGATGTCCCAAAAGCTTCAATTGCTTAAAAATGCACTAAGATTCTTGGAACATCCTGTAAAGATGGAAAAGTATGTGTAAAGGTTGGTGGAGTCATTACTGATGTTTCTCAGCCTGTGTGTGTGTGTGTGTGTGTGTGTGTGTGTGTGTGTGTGTGATATCAGTAAGATCTAAGGATTTTTTCATGCTTTTATCCTCTTCTCTTCCTCAGGTATCTCAAGAATCAGTCCCTCAATGCCCTCAAAATGCTGTCTGCTTGGTAAGTCAACTGTTGGCTGATGAAGGTACTTTTTAGACTTTAGACACTTTTCATTATGTCACTAGACTATCATGACTCATGTTGATGCAATTTCTTCCATCCATTTCCCAGTTTTAAGTACTAATAACACATTTAAAGAGGTCAGGTTGGCATTGTTTTCAACGGATGCCATGTTTCTTTAAACTTTTTCTTCTATGTTTCCACTAATTTTCAATTAATGTCTTAATAATGATTTTTGTTTTTTATATCTCTATCGTTTCCTAATATATCATCTCCTACCCGGCAAGCGAATCTTCTTTTGTAATAAAGGAAAGCAATTTAAGTGGAATAATCCAACACAATGACTGCCTGATAGTGCACCATTGTCTATTTTGTTTTTCTGTTCTTTGCATTTGTTTCATATTAATTTTGCTCCTTACTCTAATGAACCATTGGCCTGACTATTAATAGGATTCAAGAGTGACATTGGCTTTTTCCTTTTCCTTTTGGAGATGTTATTTGGCAGTTGCCTTCCAATTGTGCTCGGCTGTTTGTCTTTCTACTCCATTCTGTTATAAGCTCCTTAAGAGCAGAGTCTATATCATATATCCTTGTCTCCTTGGTGTCCCACACATGGTAAGACCTTAATAAATGTGTCTTAAGGTTAGTTTGGGGCATACCCAACTTGAATGTCAAGTCAGGGAATGCAGAGGGGGCTTTGCTACTGTCCTTAGCATTTACTTCCTGGGCTATAAAGGGGAATGAGCAGATTCTCTTGATCCTGACTTGGTTTGACAGTAGGAGATCCAGAATTTGCAAATGGACCGTTGAGGATATGGAAACAGTGTAAACAGAGGGCAGATTTGTGCTTACATTGATGGTGGGGTGAAAATTACTGGTGTGAGTCAGAGGGAGAGAAAGAACAGTGAGTGAGGGTGTCTGTATGTTGAAGGTGGTATCTGAGCACCAGAGCCCCTGGGACTTGAGCCTTTATTTGGAGTAAAGTAGAAAGAATGGTTATGGAGGGCTAGGCTGGGCTTCAGTGTGCCCTGCTGAGTGCTCTGGGTGCCAAGGTTCTCTGCTATTAGTCTCAGTGCCATTCTAAGAAGTCATGTCCATATGTGGAAAGCTTAACAAATAGTGTATCTGAATGGTATAGTTCTGAGTCCCTAGTATTTGCCGGCAAGGCAAGGCAAGGCAAAGGCAAGTAAGGCAAAGCAAGGCAAAGCAAGGCAAGGCAAGGCAAAGGCAAGGCAAGGCAAAGGCAAGGCTAGGCAAGGCAAGGCAAGGCAAGGCAAGGCAAGGCAAGGCAAAGGCAAGGCAAGGCAAGGCAAGGCAAAGGCAAGGCAAGGCAAGGCAAGGTAAGGCAAAGGCAAGGCAAGGCAAGGCAAGGCAAGGCAAGGCAAGGCAAGGCAAAGGCAAGGCAAGGCAAAGGCAAGGCAAAGGCAAGGCGAAAGGAAGGAAGAGAAAGCACTGGGGACCAGATCAGGGCAGGGGGTAGGTGCAACATATGTGGAGCTTTGATTAAAACTTAAGAAAGTAAGAGTGGATCCTTAACACTTGAACTATTATGGACTCTCATAGTCTCTTTCCCATAAAGTGGAGGTGTGTGTAATTCATTGGTTCTCTCAGAAACCACACACAGTGCTTGCATGTATTGGAAGCAACACGATACCATGGAAAGTGCAATGACAGGAATCAGAGGACCTGCATTCAAATCCTGCCTCTGATGGTTAATGTCTGACTTCACTTGGACAAGTCACTCTGGGCCTTAGTTTATATATTGTACAGATGAGAAAGTTAGACTAGGCGACCTCTAAGGTCTCTTCCAAGGCTAGAACTATGAGATCCTCAGGTGCTCAGTCCATCTTGCTTGATGATAGTGATAATGATTCCTAGGCAGGTTGGTGTAGTTATATGACCATGAAATCTGGAGTCAGGTGATTAAGAGACCTGGGGTCTACTCTCCATGTGTTCTGTGAACTAGCTGTGTAAACTCAGGTCTGATAAATCCTTTTCTAGGTCTCAGATCCCTCATCTATCAAGGGAGGATAACAGTCTTTTCCCTGCCCTTATCCCAAGGATTGTTGTGAATATTTCACTTGGCACACTGTCTTTTCACTATTTCATGATTTTGTAAAAATTATTTTTTTTCACAGAATTGTAGAATCTCAGGGCCAGAAGAGATCTTGGTGCTTATTAAGTCCAATATAAACCTTCTAGAGAGTCCCCAACACTCCCAACAGTTGTTTGTACAACCTCTACTTGAAGACCTTCAAGGAAGGGGAAACCACTTCCTCCCGAGAGGCTGCACCTTCCATTCTTGCATAGTTCTCACTGGTAAGAATCCTCTCCACACCCCATACACAACTAAGATCTTCCTACACCTTCCACCCTATTCTCTTAGGTTTGCCCTCTGGGGCTAAACAGAAAAAAAAATGTAATGGCTCTTCCAATTAATTGATAGCCTGCAGGACACACAAAGATAGGCATTGTATCCTCCCCCTTTCCCCCCCCCCCCAGTCTTTTTTTCTCCAGGAGAAAAGTTCTCATTTCCTTCATCTGATCCTTCTATGTAATGTTTTCTATTTCCTATGCTATGATAATTTCCTTTTCTTGGAAGTGCCTCAGCTTGCCCTAACATGTGGTACCCAGTCATGAACACAATCCTCCAGATATGATCTGGAGTTCAGTCCATTAGCATCTCATGTCATCTGTGAGATCTTTATTTGTAAATATCAACACCTCCATTTTCCAGATGAGGAAATTAAAGATCAGAGATGTGAAGCAACTTACCCAAGGTCACACAAGTGGTGTCAGAGCTAGAACTAGAATGTAAAGTCTCTTGACTGTAACCAAGCCCAAGGCTCTTTTCACTAAAATGTTTTGCCTATTCTAGTCTGGAGAGGTGAGCAATCAGGCATAGTGGAAAGAACCCTACACGTGAAACTAGCATCTAGGTTCATATCCCAGGTTTGACACTAGCTGTGTGACCTGGGGCACTCTGAACCTCAGTTTTCCTAATCTATAAAATGGTAATAATAATAATAATAATATCTGCTTCAGAAAATTCTTGCAAAGAAAGGTCTTTTTAATCCTTGAAATGTTATTTAAGTGGGAATTTTAATTATTAATCACACTGGATTGGAGGTAGGGATTGATGAAGAAATCAGCCAGCTGCTATAAGACTGAAATTATTGATCCCTGAATATTAACCTAAAGAGTTTTGGTGCAGAGCAGCAACTGGTTTGTAATTGAATTTATCATCTTAGAAAGTTGCTTAGGGACACTGAGAAGGTAAAGACTTGACTGGAATCACACAGCTGTATGTGCCTGAGGGAGAACTTGAATCCAAGTCTTCCTGAATACAAAGCTAGCTCTTGATGGATTATTTCATTCTGCCTATATGTAGTATAAGAACAGCAATAATAAAACTATGAAGATCACCTAGTCTAACTCACTCATTCTATATGGAAGGAAAATGAGGGCACAGAAGGTTAAAGTCTTACCCCAAATCACTTCTGTGATTAAGTAACAAGTTGACATTTGAATCTAGTCCTCCTTCTAGATCTGGGACTCCTTCTACGCCATCGAGTCTCACACTGTTTTTTATTTTGTTTTTAACAAGGATAATGGGAAGCTGCTGGAAGTTTTGTCTCCAGATTGTCTGCAACACTGTCATTTTAAAAAGGAAAAGAAATAACAAAATAGGGTTGTTGAATTCCGAGGTTTGTAAGCTCAGCTCATACAGCCCATATGCAAAGTGTGGGAATTATGTATGCCGAATTCATCTTAGGAAGACCAATCAGCCCGGCCTAGATACTGAGTCAGGAACTAGATTTCACAGCTGGTTCAGTTCCGCGCTCCCCTGGGAGAAGCTCAATTAATGCTGATAAATGACAATGATGGATGATCATGAAGGCAATTCTATGTGAAGTGAGTAGACAGATGAGATGCTTTGGGAACACAATGAGCCTGATTGGAAGCACAGAACCAGCCATTTCTGGGAAGCTCTCCTCATCACAGACAGGAGAACTTGGAACCAAATTCCTGAGCTGGCTGGATCTTAGCATAGAGAACTAATGAATAAAAGTAAGTGTCATGTAATGGAAAGAATCATATTTGGAGTCATGAAAGACCCAGAATCCTGTCTCTGAAACCTTCAAGCTACACTTATCATGCAGGTGACCCTAGGCAAGTCACTGTATCTCTCTCAGACTCAGGTTTTCCAGTCTATAAAATGGGGATAATAATATCTGCCCTGCCTACCTCTAAAGTTCTTTGTAAAAGTGAGCTTCAAAAAATTAAAATTTAAAACATTTCTTCTGAACCTACTCTAATCAGGGAGAGAATAAAATGCAAGATGCAGTCCTTCCTTTCATAGAAATGATAATCTAATAGCCATAACAACAACAGCTTATATTTCTACAATGCTACAAGTTTGCAAAGCATCATCCTCAAAATAATTCTATGGGACAGGTAGAACAAACAAAATTTCTTCTCATTTTGCAGATGAGGAAATTTAAATTCTGTGAGTTTGACTCATTCAAGGTCACAAAATTCTTAAGTATAATTTTTCATATTTTTATCTTCAAACCCTAACATAAGATTTTGTGCAATTTTATGTACTTAAAAATTTATTGAATTGAATTCTTAAGTTTAATTGACTAGTCAAAATATAACTGTTGTTACTCAGTTATTTTGGGTTATGTCTGATGGTTCATGATGCCATTTGGGGTTTTCTTGGAGAAGATACTGGATTGGGTTGCTATTTCCTTCTCCAGATCATTTTACAGATGAGTAAACTGAGGCAGAGTTAAGTGACTTGCCCAGTGTTGCACAACTAGTAAGTGTCTGAGATCAGATTTGAACTCAGGAAGATAATCTTCCTGCCTTCTGGTGTAGCACTCTATCCACTGTACCATGTAGCTAAGCATAAGTACATTAATGTTAAATAATAGTTCTTGTAATAACAGATGATATCAGTACAAAAATAGTTGTTAGGTAAATTTGAAACTTACTGAATGATCAGAATCAAATTCATTAACAATTTCATATGCTTGACAGTAGGTCTCCAATGGAGTCCCACTACCATATAACACACTTATTCATGATTTTGATAAAGGGTTTTTTTGGGGAGGGGGAAGGGGGGCTTATCAAATCTACAGATGACATAAAGTTGGGAGAGAACACTAATACACTGGATGATCTTCTATTCAAAAAGATCTTGATATGCTAGAACATTGGATCAAATTGAATGATATGAAATCTAATAGAATTGAATATAAGGTCTCATAATTGGGTTCAAAAAGACAGTTTCATGAGTATAAGATGAGGTAGGCATGGGCAGACAATAGTTAAAGACTAAAGAAATTTAGTAGGCTGAAAACTTGTTATTAGTTAGGAGTGTGATACAGAAGCCAAAAATGTCAGCACAATCCTGGGTTGCACTGAAAGGCACATAAATTACAGGAATAGGGAGGTTCAAAGTTTTTTTCATACTTTGCCCAGTCACACTACATATGATGCCCACAGTAAGGCAAGTAATAAATACAAATACATCCAGGCCAGGCCAAGCAAGATGGTGTCTCAAAATCATTCCATAAATTGAAGGAACTAGGAGTACTTTGCTTAAGAAAGAGAAGGCTTGGGAGGGGGTGGTGGTGGTGATACAGTATCTTCAATTATTTGAAGACTTATCACTTGGAAGAGAGATTAAGCTTGTTCTGTTGGGTTCCAGAGTGCAGAATCTTGATCAAAGTAAAAGTGTTAAAGGTATGAACAGCTAAATTTGGTTTTGATGCCATTAAAAGCTTCCTCTGCATCAGAAAGTTCATTCACTTCTTGCTTGCATGAAAAACTTCTGACTTTAAAATAGGTTTCTTTGGAATGCCTAAGTAATAATGATATATAATATTAATATATAAATGAATAATAATTGATATTTTTAGAGCATTTTCCCTCCTCTATGTGGTACAAGTGCTATCAACCTTATTTAGAGAATGAGGGAACTGAGGTACCGAGGTTAGTGACTTTCCCAAAGTTACATACATAGTAAATGCAGACCTGGGACACAAACTTAGGTCCTCTGACTTCTAGTTTTATATCCCTTTCACTCTCAATCCACAGAAATCCAGTAGAAATCAAGGGAACTGGAAGTGATAAATGTATTTACCTCCAGGGACATTCACTCCTACCTATAGAAATTTAGGACTGGAAGATATACTTTGCCAAGTTTATCCAGTCCTGGGGATCCAAGTTTTGAATCCTAGCCAGAAATTTAAGTTTTCAAGGGAAGCCAGGCCAACTGTGACTTTTTATTTCAAAGGAAGGGAGATCACTAATAAGATTCTTGAGTTTGAAATATTCAACACCCTCAAAATACATTCTAGTTGACTGACATGTGGTAGATCAGTTTCTACTTGGCCTAACGCCCAGATGAGCTGATCTGAGTACTCATAGACCTTCTGAGTTGGAAGGGAT
>CM053601.1:138553704-138577366 GCA_028646575.1 Pseudocheirus occidentalis
GAGAAAATCTAACAGAGTGGTCTAGGTAGACATGGATTCCATTGTCCCAATTGCTAGAGGTGGCTGAATCTCATGATAAGGCCAAGGTCTCAGCAGGAGGGGCTAAGGGCTTTCAGCCTACCTTCTCATTTGAATGTCTACCTCCTCATTAATTGTTTAGCAATTGGGCTTGATTTTCAACTGTCAGGGGTATTCCCTTTCCAAAAGTATTCAATCATGCAATGATCTACATGGTTTTGTCTTTGGTTACCAAGAGAAACCACAAAATATCAATTCATTGATTATTAGCTAGCTGAATCAATTTATTATTAATTACCCAAAAGACTCTTGGGCTTTTCATTGGTCTCAGGATCAATAATGAGGAATTCTATATTCTGGGGCAAAATTAGTAGTGCAGGGGATTGGGGGATGAGGAGAGAAATAGAGACCCTAGGACACTCTAAGTCTGGCACATGCCACATTGCTAGTGTTCCTGCTGTGACATAAATGCCCAAACCAAGTAGCATATAGGTAGTCTTCTCTGGTTGGATGCAGTCAGGTTGACACAGTGCTAGGGGAAAGTGAATGGTTTGGTGTTATATAAGAAAGGAAGTAGCATTTTCTTTCCCCAAGGGTGGGAGAGCATCTCTATAGTGTCCCTATCCTAATTCTTCTTGACCTCTGGGAGCCCTATGCTGTCTCTTGCAACCACTGAAAGGAGAAAACATGGCACCTGGGTACAAAGTTCTAGTGGTCTTATTCTCATTATAGTTCTTTAGATAAAACATTAATAAAAATCTTTATAAATATTAGCTATTATTAAATATATCTAAATAATAAAGTATTTTACCCTGGTATTCTATTTTTTCCAGGTTCTGCTAAGTCTTCATAGTTTTAAAAGTCAGACATCCACATTTTTAAAGTGAGATTTAACATGTTTGATTTGGTGAAAACAATCCCAATATTATATAACATTTCTGAGAAGGAATTTACTATTGAATTTACTAATTTACTCACCATTCACTAAAATATGAGGGTCCTGCAAAGGAAAGCAGTAACAGTGACACAACAGGAAGAACATGAGATTTGAAGTCAGTAGATCCAGATATGGATTCAAGATGGGGAGTCAGTAGCCGCCCCTCCTAGATTGCTGCCTTGCTTGGTGGAGAGGCTTACATAGGTCAAGGAAACTATGAGTCATGCTAATCAGGGTTACCCAAGGATCATAGTGAAGAGTTCTGACAAAAGGTGATTCACTGGAGAAGGAAATGGCAAGCCATGCCAGTATCTTTGTCAAGAAAACACCATGGACAACATTGAAATGATAAAAGATATGACACCAGAAGACGAATCCCTCAGGTCTGAAGGTGTCCAACAAACTACTGGGGAAGAGTAGAGGACAGCTACAAGTAGCTCCAAAAGTAATGGAGCAGCTGGGTCAAAGCCAAAAGGAAGTTCAGCTGCAGATGCATCTGGTGACAAAAGGAAAGCCTGATGCTGCAAAGATGAATATTGCATAGCAACCTGAAATGTAAGATCTGTGAGGTAAGCTGGATGTGGTCAAATGGGATGGAAAGGTTAAACATCAACATCTTGGATGTCAGTGAATTTAAATGGATGGGCATAAGTGAATTTAGCTCAAGTGTGCAAGAATCCTTCAGAAGAAATGGAGTAGCCTACATAGTCAATAAAAGAATGAGAAAAACAGTACTGGGATATAATCTAAAATGATAGAATGATATCTGTTCAAATATAAGGCAAACCATTCAACATTACAATAATACAAATTTATTCTCCAACCCCTGATGCCAGTAGGTCAAAGTTCTATAAAGACCTACAACATCTAGAAATAAAACAAAAAAATGTCATATTCATCATAGGAGATTAAAATGCTTAAGTGGAAAATCAAAAGATAATTGGAATCACAGGCAAGTATGGTGTTAAAGTACAAATGAAGCAAATGTCAAGATAACTTGCTGGTCATAGCAAACAATTTTTCAACAACCCAAAAGGCAACTCTACAAATAGATATCACCAGATGGTCAATATCAAAATCAGAATCATTATATACTTTGCAGCTCTATACAGTAATTTAAGACAAAACTTGAAGCCGGGTGTGTCTTAGATCATGGGCTTCTTATTGCAAAATTCAGATTTAAATAAAAGAAAGTAGGGAAAACTATCAGACCACATAGGTATGACTTAACATCCCTTATAAATAAGAAGTGGAAATGATGAATAGATTTAAGGGATTAGATCTTAGATTAGATCTGGTAGCTAGAGTGCTGTAATGCCATGTACCAGCAGATTCCCAAAAGAATGCTACTGTGAACAACTTTTAAGGTTTGGATTACACAGTAGTAGTGAACACTCTGTTTATTCCATTACAAACCAAGGCAAACATTCACAATATACCAATCTTATAACATTCACAACATTACATCTTATCACAGAAAATCACAATATAGTGTTCATAACAGCTTAACAATAGAATGACCACACAGTTTTCCCTACAGTGGTCGCAATATATAGAACAAAGAACAAAAGAATAATCATCTGGTTTCCCTAAAGGGGAAACTCTCCTTACTTAATCATTCAGTCAATTCATAATACTATAATCAAACTTCAACTCACGGGGCAACCATTAATTTAATCAGTCACTAAACCAGATTCACAATTACTAAATATCATTAATCACTAGTACAGCCCTTAGAAAACCACACAAACCCTCCACCCCTTGGTGTCCAGCAAACCTCAATTTCCTCCAAGGGGAGGTCTCTTCTTCATCTTGACTCTGGGTGGTCTCTCTGATTCCCTGAAACCCCTTCCATGGTCCCAGCTCCCTCCTGAATCCACCAAACAGTCACCTGGATTCAGAAGCAGACAGCTGCCAGGTTCTCGTCCAGTCCCCAGAGGTAAACAGCTCCCAGGTCCTTGTCCAGTGCTCGGGGCAGTCCCTGGCACACACGGAAATTCACAGAGTACAGCACATCTCAAACCCTTCACCACTTCTCTTGCTTGGAACTCAAGGATCATCCAGGCCATGAACAAAGTCATATCCTGGTCGTACTTCTTCAGTCCTCCAGCAGTTCAGCTGACCCTACGACCCAGGAGGAATATCAGCCTTCTGGATGGCCTTCACCAGATTCTGATCTAAGGGAAACTCTATCTCAGGTCTCAGTCAGCTTCCAGATGCTGGGAGATAAACTCTCTCTCTCTCTCTCAAACTCAAACTCACTTCCATCAGCATGCTGAGACAATCCTCCTTCCTCCAACAGGAAAACTCCAATTATGTCTCTGTGTCTCTGGAATTCTTCTTTATATACAGACACTGGCTTCCTGTCTCAGCCAATATCCTTCTTGCTCATCAAAAGGAGAGTTCACACCTTCTCAACAGGGGACAGGCCTCACACTTTCCATACTTAACCCTAAGTTACTAAGTGCTACTTAGCCCTAAGTTACTAAGTGCCAAGTATCTGCTAAACTGATTGCTATTACAAGTGCTTGAAGAATCATGGACAGAGGATATCAATATTGTACAGGAGGAAGCAACAAAAAACACTCCAAGACAAAAAGAAGAGCAAGGAAGCAAAATGGCTATCTGAAAGGGATTTGCAAATAGGTGAGGAAATGAGGAAAGGGAAAGGGAAAAGGGTTAAATATACCCAAAGGAATGCAGAACTCCAGAGAACAGTAAGGAGAGACAAGGTTTTCTTAAATGAGAAATGAAAAGAAATAAAAGGAAACAATAGAAGGCAAAAGATAAGAGATCCTTTCAAGAAAATTAGAGATATCAAGGGAAAACTTCATGGAAAAACGGGAATGATAAAAGATAAAAATGGTAGGTACTTAATAGAAGAAGAAGAAGATATTTAGAAGAGGTGGTGAGAATATACAGAAAAAAACTATACAAGAAAGATCTTAACATAACCAATAATGACACCAGTGTGCTTACTGATCTAGAGCCAAACATCTTGGAGAGTGAAGTCAAGTGGACCTTAGGAAGCATTGTTAATGATAAGATTAATGGAGATGATGGAATTCCAGCTGAGCTACTTAAGATTCTAAAAGATGTTGCTATTAAAATGCTGCAGTCAATATGCCAGCAAATTTGGAAAACTCAACTGTTTGGGATTGGAAAACATAAGTTTATGTACCAATACTAAAGAAGGGCAATGGCAAAGAATGTTCAGATCACTGAACAATTGTGCTCTTTCACATGCCAGCAAAGTGCTGGCTTAAGATTCTGCAAGCTAGGCTTCAGTATTATGGGAAACAAGCATTACCAGAAGAGCAGCCTGTTTTTTGAAGAGGCAGAGGAACAAGACACCAAATTGCCAACATTCACTGGATTATGGGAAAAGCAAGAAAATTCTGGAAAAAATATCTAGCTCTCCTTCGTTGATTACACTAAAACCTTTGACTGTGTGAATCACAATAAAATATGGCAAATCCTTAAAGAGATGGGAATGGTAGATCATCTTACTTGTCTCCTGAGGAAACTGTATGTGGGTTAAGAAGCAACAGTTAAAACTGAATATGGATCAAGTGATTGGTTTGGGGTTGGAAAAGGAGCACAGCACAAGGCTATATATTGTTACCTTATTTATTTAACTTATATGCAGAGTACATCAATGCCAGCTTGGATGAATCAAGGGCCTGAATTAAAGTTGCCAGGAAGATACATCAACAATTTAAAATATGCAGATGATACCACTCTGAAGGCAGACAGTGAACAAAGCTTAAAAAGCCACTTACAAGGATAAAAGAGGAGAGTGCAAAAGTTGACTTGAAGCTTAACATTAAAAAAAATTAAACAACCTAAACTTATGGTATCTGGTTCCATTACTTCCTGGAAAATAGAAGGAGAAGAAATGGAAGAAGTGTCAAACTTCATATTCTGGGGTTCAAAGATTTTTGCAGATGGTGACTGCAACCATGAAGTTAAGTTACTTGCTCCTTGGAAGGAAAGCTATGGCAAATCTGGACCGCATGCTAAAAAGTAGAAACATCACCTTGCCAGCAATGGTCATTGTAGTCAAAACTATGTTTTCCTAGTAGCAATGTATGGCTTTGAGAGTTGAACTATGAGAGTGACAGCTGCAGAATCAATGCTTTCTAATTATGGAGATGGAGAAGACTTTTGAGAATCTCTTAAACAACAAGGAGATCAAATCAGTTAATACTTAAAAATTTTAACTGTGACTGTTTATTGGAAATTCAACTATGAAAACTGAACCTTAGGTAGTTTGGCCACATGATGAGAGGACAGAACTCACTGGAAAAGGTCCTGATGTTGGGAAAGACTGAAGGCAAAAGGAGAAGGGAACATCAGAGAATGAGCTGGATAGTATCATGGAAGTAATGAACATGAGTTTTGACAGATTTGGGGAGATAGTGGAGACTAGAAGGGTTTGGCATGTTATGGGGTCATGGGATCACAAAGACTCGGGCATAACTGAAGAACAAGTTAGTAGTCTGACCACTTTGGCATCAGTGGATCCAGGTGTGAACAAAATGAATGTGAATACTTATGAATTGTTTGACCCTAGAAAAGTTACTTATTTTCCCTATACCTCCCTTGAAAAGGGAGGGTATACAAAATTACATAATTTCTAAGGTTCCTTCCTACTTTCAGTATAGGTTCCTAGGATTCTATGTTCTATAGTAAGAATTCTTTCCCAGCTCTGATGTTCTATGGTCTGGGACCTAAAGGTCTTTCCAGTCTATTCATTCTATGAGCTCTGACAGTCTTTGTCAGTTCTATAAAACAATGAAAAAAATGTCTTTGTCTCTCCTCTCTCCTTCCATGACTCCTTCCTTCTCCTCTCCCTCAACTTCTTTTCCTCTCTCTTCCTCCCCCTATTATTCTCCTTCCCTCCTCCCTCTTCCTATTCCCCCTCTCCCTTTCTCCTTCCTCCCTTCCCACCTATCTTATCTTCTCTCTCTCCCTTCTTTTCTCTTCCCCTCTACTTCTCTCTCCCTCTTTACCCCCCTCTTTTTCTCTCTCTTATTTTCTGTCTGCCTGTCTCTTTTTTCTGTGTCTGTCTCTCTTTCCCTGTCTGTCCATCTGTCTGTCTGATCAAGCCCAGCATGAAAACCACCCCAGAGCAATGTTGGTGATTCTATGCAGTTCCATCTCTGACGAAGAGCCCACTGTAGGTGAGCTGAGGCCTCTCATTGGCATGCATCAGTGTGGTATGGAAATCATGGTTGGGAGCCAGAGCTGGGATGAAGAGCTGAGCAATGCTTCCCTCTGTTTGGTGAGACAAGGCGGGCGGAGCAGCTGGGAGTAGAGAGCCATGCTGACTGAACAGCAAATCCTGATGGGGTGAGCTGGGCCAGCAATTGGGAAATGATTTTAAAGGACCTGACAGGCGAGAACAGCACACCCGGGAGTCATGTAAAATGCAGGAGAAATACCACTTTGTGGGAGCTTGAGGATGACGCCTGAACAGAAACAAGGATATGGTTGTTAAAATGTAATTCTGTAATCAGATATACCTTTTTGAGACAATTTCACAAGACCAAGTCTTAACAACATTCCAATCATTTGAAGGAAACCCCACAAAGTGTGAATTTTGGTGTCTTCTTTCTATATTACCCATGTGCTTATGTTCATAGCTTGAATAAGACCTTCCCTTTTGGTTTTTCTTCCTCTACCCACAGATCTTAGTCTCTTCAGGTTAAGCCTTGGCTTGGACACTTAGTGACTGTGACCTTTGAAAAGTCACTTACCCTCTGAGAGATTTAGCTTTCTTCTCTGTAAAATGAAAGAGATTGAACTAAATCTGTTGGGAAGTGTTGTATCTCATGAGCCTTCCCTTGCCACTTGTTCTGGTACATTTGAGATGGTGGCTCCAATAAGTATTGCTTAAAGCTTTGAACAATATTGATGTTTTCCCTGCTGGAATATGAATGATCTGGAGAGCATGAATATAGACTATCATATCACAGAATATCAGGACTATAAGGGACTTAGAACATATAATGTCAGAGCTGGGAGGAATCTTAGAACACAGGAATCAGAGTTGAAAGGAACCTTACAGAACAACAATAATATAAAGATAACAACAATAATTTTTCACACCTTTTGTGGTGTGAATTAATGGGGACAAATTTATTGACATACAATGAACTTTATAATTTTTATATCTGATAAAAGTTTTTAATGTACCATATGACCTTTTACTATAAACACATTTTACATGATTTAACATTTGGGTACACAAGATGTTGACACATAGTCTCCATTCTTCATTATGATACCACACTTTAATAACATTAGATGTTAAAAGTAAATTTGATAAATAGTGCATTTTCTCAACTCTAGCTTTTTTAATGGGGTTTTGGTCATGCTTTCAAAGCATGCTCATTTCTATCTCTAGGCTAAATTTCTTAACTTTTTGTGATGTGTAGTATGCTACAATATCGTATTGTAGATTTCTATTTGGGAATGTCTATAATTCTAAAATAATTCACATTCTTAATATATTGATATATTTATCAGGGTTCCTAATTTTCTCAATTGGGATAAAAACTATGAGTCCACTAGAGTTAAAAAAAAACTCTCAAACAATTTTTGGGTGCGAGTTTTACAGTTGTTTGACTAGGATCTAATAGTTTCATTTGGGTTTCTTATAGCCTTGAATGAAAAAGTGAGTTTCACTCATTAAAACTATCTTCTGTCAATATACAATACTCCAGTCTTTTTATTGTCTTCCCTATAATATTATTTTTTTCATAGCAATAGTTAGCAGGCTTTTTTTTTAAAACAGTGTTCTTGTCTGAAAATTTCAAGAAGTACGTACTGCATTGCAGAGGTCAGTAGCAACCCCTCTAGCTACCAAGTTCTTCTGAAACTGTTAGCTTGTATTATCAAGATGAAGAAGGCAATTCCATAATAATAGTTTGGCCATTTTTGGTGTTTATTTTGTTTTTGAGCACCCATTCCCTTGAGGAACTGGCTTCCTGACTTCAAAACCATCAAAATTAGGGAATTTCATCTTGAAATTTGCCTCAGTATTTGGGGTTTCCTCATGCACTTAACACCTCTTTGCAGCCTTCTCAACATGGAATGTCCCTCTGTAGCACCTGCCCCCTTATCTCATTGATGAGGTCCTCCTGAAACCTACATTTTGCACAAGGCTGGCCTTAATTCCGCAGTTTTCGTGCTTTAAAACCTGGTCCCCTCACTAGGTACCAACCTCCCCCCATTCCCTTCAGCTCACATGTTTGTGTTTTCTTCCTCCACTAGAATGGAAGCTCCCTGAGGGCAGAAACTATCTTTTTGTTTGTATCTGTATCTCTAACACTTAGCAAAGTAACTGGCACAAAGAAATGCTTAATAAATGTTTATTTGCTTCCCTCCATGCATTTCACTTTGGTGCAGCTAATCCTGTATCATTGAAACCTTTGACTTTCCCCACATCAAAAGCCACTGCAAAATCTTACATTGAAGTTTGCTCTTTAAGAACTACTACTTTTGAATACGGGGGGGCTGGGGGGGGAAAGGGAAATGAGTGGATAGATTGCCAGGTGTGAAGCCAGGAAGACTCATCTTTCTGAGTTCAAGTCCAATCTCAGACACTTATTAGCTGTGTGACCCTGGGCAAATCACTTAACCTTTTTTTTTTGCCTTAATTTCTTTATCTGTAAAATAATCTGGAGAAACAACAAACCACTCCAGTATCTTTGCCAAGAAAACTCCAAATGGAGTCATGAAGAGCAGGCCATGACCCAAATGACTCAACAAGAACAAGAACAACAGTTTTTTGCACACTTTCTTGGAGTAATATCCATTCTTAAAAGATTACAGAATTACAAAAACATACAAAAGAAATTAATGAAATACATGGTACAAAATGTATTTGTGGCAGGGAATACTGCATTTAATTTATAGATAACTAAAGATAGAGAGTTCAGTTCAATCCAGCCTTATCTGATCCAGGTCAAATATTATGAGTCAACCTAATATCAGCAAAAGTACACATGAATGACCATTGCTGTCAAAAATGAAATATCAAATTATTGCTTGTCTCAAGTAATTAGCATACTACTCAATACAAGGGTCAGGGTTGAAGGACAATAAAGTACAGAGTGCTAGAACACAGAACACAGATTGTCAGAGTTGGAAAGGCTCATGGAGAAGCATAAAAAGGTAAGTAGAAAAGAATAATCATAATGGATTTGGTGAAGTTGAACTGTTTACATTCCTACATGGGAAGATGATACTTGTAACTCCTAAGAGCTTCCTCATTATTAGAGTTGTTAGAAAGAGTATTCAGAGACAGAAGTCACAGGTATAAGGTGGCTATGATGGGATGGTATATAAAAACATAAAATGAATGGGTGAGAAAGAAGGATGCACTGGGAAAAGGGGGAGAGGTAGAAGGTAGCAAATTGTTTTACACAAAAGAGATGCAAAGAGCTTTTACAGTGGAGGGTGAGATGAGGGCACTAGTGGACAATGCTTGAAACTTACTCTAATTGGTTTAAAGAGGGAATAACATACATACTTAGTTGGGTATAGAAACCTTTCTTACCCTACAGGGAAGTAGGAGGGAAAGGGGATAAGAGGAGGGGGTAGGGGGTTGATAGAAGAGAGGGAAGATTTGGGGAGGCAATGGTCAGAAGCAAAACATTTTTTAGGAAAGACAGAGTTAAAGGAAAGAAAGAAAAGCATAAACAGGGGAAAGTAAGATGGTGGGAAAAACACAGTAATCATAACTGTAAAAAACTACAGAAAGTTTCTTTGATAAAGGTTTCATTTCTCAAATATACAGAAAATTGAGCCAAATTTATAAGAATACAAATCATTCTGCAATTGCTAAATGGACAAAGGATATGAACAGGCAGTTTTCAGAGGAAGAAATCAAAGCTATCTATAACCATATGAAGAAATGCTCTAAGTCACTATTGATTAGAGAAATGCAAATTAAAACAGTTCTGAGGTACTACTCTATACCTATCAGATTGCCTAATATGACAGAAAAGGAAAGTGACAAATGTTGGAGGGGATGTGGAAAAATTGGGACACCAATGCACTGTTGGTGGAATTGTGAACTGATGAAATCATTCTAGAGAACAATTTGGAACTATTCCCAAAGGGCTATAAATTGTACATACCCTTTGACCCAGCAATTCCATTACCAGGTTCATATCCTAAGGAGATTAAATGAAGGATCAGTGAGTAAAGAGAAGGACCTATATATTCTAAAATACTTGCTCTGTGTGCATAATGTACATGCATATATACTATATGTACACACACGTATATGTTTGTACATATGACATGTGTTGTCTCTCCATTAGAATGAAAGATCCTTGAAAGCAGGGACCATTTTCACTTTTGCATTTTGCATCCCAGTGCCTAAGAGAGTGCTTATTACATAGTAAGTAATTAATACATACTTATTGATTAATTGATGGATTGATTGTATATATTGTTTTCCTATTTCTGCTACCCGCATTTTGCAACAGTTCATATGTCTTCCCATGCTTTACTATATTCTTCACATTTATTCTTTCTTAAAGTACAGTAATATTCCATTGCATTTGTGCTCCCCAAACTGTTTCAGCTATTCCCATATCAATGAGCATCTCTTCTCTTTACAATGTACTGCTACAAATATTTTAAGATATGTGGAACCTTTCTGTCTTTGACATTATTGCCATTAAAAAGTTTTGTTTGTTTATTTTAAGTAGTACAGAGTTATTTAGATAATCATATTTATTCCAGTAATGTTGTTGCTTAAGGAAAATTCCCAAGGAGTTCATAATTTACCTGTAGAAATGGCCTCCCCTGGAAATGACAGCTAAGCATGAGCTGCTCTCTGGAAAAAAAAACCCTAACTCAGTTAGGAGTCCTGAAGAAGTAAGAGTCAGGAGAAATTCACTATATGACTTTGTCAAGCCAATTCCTGTTTTTTGTACCTTGGTTTCCTTACCTGAAAAAGAAAGAGGCTTCAATTATATGATGGCTGAGGGCCCTTCCTGATCCCACAGTTTGTGTTTTCTTCGCTAATGGCCCTTCCAGATCTGACATTCCAAAACTTTCACAGAAAACATTTACTAGCAATCCAAAGAAGTGAAATACTATTAAAATGATTGGGCAATGATACATTACACAATTTGATTAATTTATCAAGTTTAACCCATTACTAGGTTTTTCCATGCTGAAAATTCATTCTTACTCAACAGCAACCACTTTGTGGACTTTTGATAAACATTGAGGTAATGATTCTCTACTGTCTCGAAAATAATTTCTGAGAACATTCAACCATTCAGTCATTCCACTAATTTTTCTGCAGAAGGTACTTACTGTGTGAAGGGCCCCATGTTTAACACCTAAAATGATGAGGGCAGGGTGTGTGTGGTATATGTGTATGTGTGTGCAGACGAACATGGAGAGGCAAGTAGTCATTTTTCAAAATAAGTTGGTCACTGGGTTTTTCCATAGAAGCTGTTTAGCCTCCAGGGAAAAGCTGCCTAATGAAGTCATTCAGAATGACAAGTCCTATTCTGACTCCTATGAATCATTATTTGTTAATGGGATTAATTGCTCCTCACATGATAATTCACCATTTAACCACACCTGAAAATCTGGGTTAACGTCTCAAATGTAAGGAGAAAACATTTTGGTTGGCGTTTCAGAATGTATATTACATAAGTGTCTATTTGTGTCCATAAATGCACGTATATATGTATTATGTAGACATCATAAATACTCACACATACTTGCACATGAAGGATGAGGGATGAGACCTGGAAGGGAAATCTTACACTACAGGAATGATAATTACCTTATCAAGACAGCAAGGCAGGGAGAATTAGCACATGGGAGAAATCAGAGCTTTTAACATGAGGATAATTGTAAAATGGTCTGGCATTAATAGCTTGTACTGTGTGAAGGGCACAATGTAATGGCCTCTAGGACAAAATAGGATGAAATATAAATCATAATGCTCATAGAATGGACAGATTTGACTAATGGAGATTACATATATACATACACACATATACACACATACACACATGCTTATATAAGTGTGTGCATACAATGTGTATACATATATATATTTATGTGTGTGGATTATAAATTCATTATGCACACAAATGTACGTGTGTGTGCATGCGGAGAGAGAGAGAGAGAGAGAGAGAGAGAGAGAGAGAGAGGTAGTGACATTAAATGCGGCAAGAGGTCAAGATGGTATGAAAAGCAGGCTCAGGGGGAGTAAGACAGCAGAAAAAAATTGAATGGATGGGAGATTGTATACCAAAACTGATAATACAATATTGATTTGGGTAAGTCGATTTACCTGTCTCAGTCTCTCTTCTCTCATCTGCAGAATAAGAGGGTTGGGCTAGATGGTCTCTAAATTCTCTTTTATTTCTAAATCTATGATCTTATGATTTTGGAAGTAGAACAATTTCTAGTAACATTGTGATCTGAGCAGGAACTACCCACTGGGTAGATGGTATGGAATAGAGATGGAAGTTACAGGAATTGAAGGGGTCTAAAGAGCTTGGAGGCAAGGGTTTGGGATGCTCAATAATATGAATGAAACCAAGTGCTGATCCCATGAAGGATGAGGGAGAGTGACCTGTAGCTCCATAGATGGCAGCAATATGGAAATATAATCAGATGGGTCATGAATCTTAAAGGAGGTAAGTTTTCAATAGATTTAATTACCTCAGTTTTTGTTGAATTTTAGCCCGACAGAAATTTAAAATTGTATGTGAACCATACAGAGATTGAAAAAAATTTACTCAGGTTATAGAAATGGAAAAAGCACGAAGTATACAGAAGTTGAAGGTGATTTACCAAGGTATCCACCTCTTCAGATACAATGTTGAATTGCTTTCAGAATGGTTGGACAAATTCACAGCTCGACTAATAATGTTTCATCCTGCCCATCTTTATAAAACCTCTCCAACACTGACTATGACCATCCTTCATCATCACTGCCAAACAGCTGGGTAGGAGATAGAATCTCAGAGTTATCTGATTATTATTAGTAGCAATTTGGAACATTCTTTCATATGGATATTAATAGCTTGCAATTCTTCTTTTGAGAACTTTTTTACTCATGTTCTTTGACCATTACCCATTGGGAATTGGGTCTTGATCTTATGTATTTCTGTTCATTGCCTACGGAAAATGACTGAAATATCTATATCCTTTGGCCAAGAGATTCCACTGCTATAAATATATTCCAAAGAGCTCTCAAAGAAAAACCATATATATTCACAATATATCACTTATTTTTGTAGTAGCAAATAAATGGAAACAAAATAGATGTTTCTCAACTGGGAGAATGACTAAAAAAGTTGTGGTGTATGAATGTAATACAATAATACTGTCCTGTAAGAAACAATGAGTAGGAGAAATAGAAAGAAGCATGAAATTATATGAATGGACATAGAGAAAAGTAGAACCAGGAACACAATACACACAATGACTTTTTGTTGCTTAGTCCTTTCAGTTGTGTCCAACTCTTTGTGGCTCCAACAATGATATAAATGGAAAGAAAAATAATGATTAAACAATTTAACCTGAAGGCTATGAAATGATGATGACCGAACTTGTCATCAAAGAAAAGATATGAGAAGGCACCTCCCTTCCATCTTGGGGGTGAGAGTGGGAGTTTCGGGGAGGGTTTGGTGCACTGCTGGTAATTTCAGACATTTGGAATATGTCAGTTTTGTTGAATTATTTCCTTTCATTTTAAGTCTTTATGGGGCGGCTAGGTGGCACAGTGAATGGAGCAGCGGCCCTGGAGTCAGGAGTACCTGAGTTCAGATCCGACCTCAGACACTTAACACACGCAAAAAAAAACTAGCCATGTGACCTTGGGCAGGTCACTTAACCCCAACTGCCCTCCAAAAAAGCAAAAACAAAACAAAACAAAAAAACAAAAACATTTTAAGTCTTTATTTTAAAAGATGGTCTCTGGGAGTACTTATAAGAACATAAGGGCTACACTGGGAATTTCAGGTGATATAAAAACCAAATATGTCAACAACATTTCTTTAAACAAAACCCTAACAATGCTAAAGCAGTCATTTCTCCTGCTGAGCTCTCTTTTCCCTTTTGTTCCTGGAATTTGGGTGTTACCGAAAGTGAGCTGCTTGGGTAGGTGGGGGCTGATTTTATATAGACTTTGTGTTCACAGAACAATAGACCAAGGGTAATTTGCAAATACTGTTATTTCATGTACTCATTTCAGCTATTAGTCAGTTGCAATTTTCTTCAAAATTATTATCCCCTTTAGGAGACTAAGTTCTTGGATGAAAGAGTTGAAATGATGTCCTTCAGTTTTTCAACTGACATTTTAGGGAGGTTGCTAATACCTCTGAAGACAGGACAAGAATTCAAAGGGACCCTTGATAAGCTAACAATTTGGCACATAAAATAAACTAATGGGATTTTATAGCTGGAAGGAATCTTAGACTATACAGTAAAATGTGGAAGGTTATACTTGGTTGGGATCTTAGAAAACTGGGGGAAAATTTTCATAGACAGTTTTTCAGATAAAGATTTGCCTCAGATATATAGAGAATTTTGCCAGATTTATAAGAATATGAATCATTCCTTAATTGATAAATGGTCAAAATATATGAACAGGCAATTTTTAAATGAAAAAATGACATAACTATTTTAAATGTTCTAAATAATTGATTGGAGAAATGTAAATTAAAACAGCTTTGAGATATCAACTTGTACTAATGAGATTGGCTAAAATGATAAAAGAGGAAAATGACAAATGTTGGAAGGGATGTGGAAAAATTGAAATACAAACACATTGCTGGTAGAATTATAAACTGATGCAGTCATTTTGGAGAGCAATCTGGAATTATGCCCAAAGAGTTATAAAATTGCATATGCCCTTTCACCCAGAAACATCACTATTATATTTATTTCCTGAGGTGATCAGGGAAAAAGGAAAATAACTTACATATTCCAAAATATTTATAGCAGTTCTTTTTGTGGTGACAAAGTACTAAAAACTGAGAGAATGACTATCAATTGGGGAATGAATAAATGAGTTGTAGTATATGATGGTGATGGAATGCTACTACTGTGCAGTAAGGAATGATGAGGTGATTGATTTTAGAAAATATGGAAAGACATGAAATACTGAAGAGTAAAATGGGCAAAACCAAGAGAATATTGTATATAGTAACAGCAGTGTTGTTCAAAGAGTAACTGTGAAAGACTTATTCTGAATATTACAAACACTCATATCAACTACAAAGGACTTATAAAAGAAGATACTATCTACCTCAAGGGAAAGAACTGAGAAATATAAGTACACATAATATGTCTTCTCATATATGTGTGTATACATACATATGCATATATATATATATATGTGTGTATATGTCTATATCTATATGTCTACATCAAATAGTGACCTTCTCTAGTGCATGGTGGGGTGGGAGGGAAGGAGGCAATTCAAAACTTAAAATGTAACAAAAAAAATTTAAATAAAAAAAGAAGCGTAGGCATAATAAATGTAGTAGAGGCTGTATCCTGAACACACAAATCAGATGAGGTGCCACCAACTCTTTGTCTTAATCTTTTCCAGGAATCAGGACATCCCAGGATTTCCTGGGAAATTTCAGAAATCCTGCTATCACTTTAGTGGGATAAGTTATAGACTAAATGGGTAGCTGAAACATAACCAGATCTTGCCTGTGAAGAGTATAAAGCCAAGGCATCTGGCCAGAGGAGTGTGGGTACCATCAACAGGTCCTGGGATCTCAAGGAGCCAGCAAGCCACTAACTAGGCAACATTTGTGTATTCACTGGGAATCCTTGGCTCTTCATGTCTAAATCATCTTGGCTAAGTTCTTCTTCTTCTCTGGGTCTCAGTTTTTCTACTTGGAAAAATCAGGAGGTTAGACTAGATTGTCTCTAGTATTTCTTCTAGTTCCAACATCCCTGTCAGCATCTAACAATGGTTCTGTTAAGTCTATGAGGCTGTGAGGCTGTTTTCTGCTCAAGGAATGATAGGGCTGATATTGACAAAGATAGTCTATCATGGAAAAAGATGCTGGACTGGCTATATAGCCAAAGTCAACCAGGTAGTCAATAAATCCTTATAAAGCACCTACTGTGTACAAAGCACTGTGTTAAGCGCTGGATGTCAGGCAATAGATGGGTCACCTGAGTAACAGACTGGATCCCACAGGACTACTTGACATTTCTGAGCCTCAACATCGTCCCACATAAATGGCAAGAATGCCTCCCTTATAGTGTTGTTCTGAAGACTGGAGGTAATAAGAGTAATCATGATTGTCCATGTTTCTGTTTTGTCTGTGAAGGTTTTTCTTAAAATTTTTAACTGATAAATTTTTTATTTTTACAACATTCTTATTTCCAAATACATCCTTTCTGCCTTCCCTACATAGTAAGTTAATACCTGAAATGCAGAATAAAAATTGAAACAAAAGGAAGGAAAGCAGTTCAGCATAATTACCCAAAACATCACTTGAGTTTGATAGTACAGTTGATGTTCCCCACTCATCATCCCCTCTCTCTTTAAGTGAGCTTCTCCAAGGCCAACTTTGGTCATTGACAAACTTGGGGCTCAGGCAGCTAGGGAACATGGTGGATAAAATGGTAGTCCTAGAGTCAGGAAGACCTCAGTTGCATGACTTATTAGCTGCATGACCCTGGGCAAGTCACCTCTATTTGCCTCAGTTTCCTCATCTGTAAAATGGGAACAATAGCTATAGTGCCTACCTCCTAGAGACATTATTTGTAAAGTGCTTTGTAAGCCTTAAGGCACAATATGAATGCCAGCTACTATTATTGTGACTTCATAGACTATCTTGAGTTTCTGTAACACTTAGTACTTTCTTTACAACACTCTGGGAGGTGGTCAGTGCAAATATTATCATTCCTATATTAAAGATAAGGAAACAGGGGCGGCTAAGTGGCACTATGAATAAAGCACTGGCCCTGGTGTCAGGAGGACCTGAGTTCAAATCCAATCTCTGATACTTGACACTTAATAGCTGTGTGACCTTGGGCAAGTAACTTAACTCCAATTGCCTTGCCTTCCTCCAGGGAGAAAAAAAAAGATAATGAAACAGAATCACAGAAAGCAGAAACAACTTTCCCAAAGACACAGCTGAAAAAGGTGGAAGCCAGGACTTGCATCCAAGGATTCAAATTCCAAGTCCTTTTACAGCTTTCTAGTAGAACACGCTCACCAAGCTCCATTTAAATGTCAGTTAGTATTATCTTAAAGATACCAGAAACTCTTTAGCAAAGCTTGGAATATCATTTTTTTCCCATGCTACCCTAACTTCCCTTGGAATGCTGTGTTTTGTGGTTTATTATGAGTGATTGGAGAAATAAGCATTAATGAAAACCATTTTGAAGCACAAATGATGGCTCTTCCTAACCTCAAAATCTGCTATAAAATATTACCTTTCATGAGATGTGATTCCTGGCTGACTCCAGCAGCTTGGCACTGACCAGCCTGCTTGGCAGGATAACAAACAGTATGGACAGCATTTGCTTAGCACCATTCACAGGAGCCCTTGTTGGTCATGGGGCTTTACAGGCATTCCCTCATTTCATCTTCATGATCCCCCTGTAATGTAGTTATTGTCCATATTTTAGAGGTTAATGAATAAAAATATTTTGGTAAGCAATTACCATGGACCAAGGACTGTGCTAATTTCTGGGGATACAAATAGAAAAGCTAGACAGTCCTTGACCTTGAGGAACTTATATTCAAAGAGGGGGAAAACCACACAGGAAAGTAGTGGGGGTGTAGTGGGAGACTGTTTGGGTTTGGGAAGTCATGAGTATGGGGAATGGAGGCACAAGGAAGTAGATGGACACACTTATTTCAGCAGCAGCAACACTGAGTATAGTTAGGTCCTTGAGCACAAATAATAAATCCCATGAAGTGGTTGCATGCATTAGAATTTATAGTATTTGGAGTTATTTGATTAAATATGATAATTGATTCTAGCCCAATGGAAATATGCAGTGCAAATTTGAATAATATGAGGACATCATTAACCAGGTCCCAGCTGATTGCCTGGGAGTTGGGAAAGGGATGGTGTGAGTGCCCCAGTACCAGAGATATTCGAGCCAAGGTTATGTGACCGCTTACCAATGACACTGCAGTGAGTATTTCTCTTCAAGCATGGTTTCCAAGAGATGTACTCTGAGGCCCCTTCTAACTCGGATTCTGTAATTTTATTATTTATTTATCTTTTGTTGCAGTTACCATATGATTGACATATGAAACTGAAACTGGCCAAGGAAGGGACCTTAAAATGTGGTGCATAGATTGGCAGAGTTGGGAGAGAACTAAATAATGCTAGTTTACCTGCTAACATAGTCTTCATTACCATTGTGAGCATATGGAAAGGGCCCCTATCTCCTAAATTTTGCCTGTTTGGATGGAACGGCCCCAGGAGCCAAATTCTGGAACTTTTGACAGTAGTACACTAGCCCCATTTTATAGAAACACAGTCTCATAGAGTTGCATGCTCTTATAATATAATGTGTGATATATCATAGCTATGTAAGTCAAGATTCTGTTTTATCTTACCTGCTAGGGTGAGCTTGCGTGTCTCTGATATTCTGGGCCAAGGGGCCAGGATTCAGGAAGGGCTTGTCCTATCTATGTGTTTCTAACAGCACGGAGGATACCCTTGCTGTGTGTTTGTCTGTGGCCCTAGGGAAACAAAACAAAACAAAAGAAAAAGGATGGACTTAGGTTGGTCTGATCATACAGGAAAGAAGGCAGCCAGTGATGAAACCCAGCCCCAGACTCTGCAGACTGAGTATGTGTCTGAGTATGTCTCTGATGCTTCCCTGTCTCCACTCTCACCCAAGGGAGAGAGCAGTTACCACATATGAACACACACACACATATTTGTAATGTCTACTACTTCTAAGGCTCTTTCTAACATGAGAATCACAGGATCTCAAGAATTTAAGTTTTCTTACAAAACATCCAATACTACTTGTACCTGACCACATAGGATCATACAAGTGCCATCTGAAGACCTCGAGAAAAGGGAAACCTGTGATCTCTTTGAGTCAGCTCATACCATTTTTAGTTAGCTCAGATTACTAGGAAGCGTTCTCTTACATCAAGCAGAGACTTACCTTTTTTTCTGCGACTTCTCAATCTAGCTCTGTCTTTCCCAAGATCCCTGTATTTCCCTACCCTCAAATTCTTGTCTTCAACTAATTCTGTTGACCCATCCTTCTGTGGCAAGATCCCAGAGTCTTTTTTCATACTGGTATTGTTCTAATTTGACAACATCATTCCTAGTATTTTTTGTTGAGTAGTTTCAGTTGTTTCTGGCTATATGATCTCTTTGGAGTTTTCTTGGTAAAGATATTGGAATGAGTTGCTGTTTCCTTCTCTAGCTCATTTTATAGATGAGGAAACTAAGGCAAACAAGGTTAAGTGACTTGCCCAGGGTCACACAGCTCATCATTGTTTGAGGCTGGATCTTAACTCATGAAGATGAGTCTTTCTGATTCCAAACCCAGTGTTCTATTCACTGCACACCTTGCTGCACCTCTCCCCTCTAATATAGGTGACCAAACTAAGCACGATGCTCCAGATAGAGTTTGACAGGGCAGAAGATAAATGGAGAATGAATGGTATTGGAGAAGGAGTGTTGCATTTGGAATAGGAGGAACTGGGTTAAATGCTGTTTCTAACATTCATGTTCCTGGCCTATAGCAGGTGCTTTATAAATATGCATTTCTTTCCTTCCTTCCAGAAGGATGTATAGTACTGAGTCTAAGCTCATTTTCTTAAATAGGTTATATCTTTTTTTTTGTATTTCTTTTTTTATTTGTTTTCTTGTTTACATTATTCATTTTCATTACATCTTTGAATTACAAATTTTCTCCCTGCCTTGCCCCTGCCCCAACCCTAAAACAGCAATCCCACTGTAAAGCCCCTCCCCTGCTCTGCTCTCTTAATTTCTGGTAGGGCAGGAAGGGTCTCCCTATCCCAGCCCCTGTAGAGATAGGTTATATCTTGAATTCTTACATCATCACAGTTCTGGTGAACTGACTCCTAACTCCAGTGATGTATGCAACTTGCCTAGCAAGTGTGGGGAATGCATAGACATACTCCAAGTACCCTGCCAGCTACCAGTGGGCTGGTGTATATGGCTGGGGTCCACACACCATGAGAGAGAAGGAAGGTATGGGGCTTTCCACATTACCACAGCTTAGTGCTTAGTGTTTAAAGTTATAAACTAGGGCTATGGACTCTCAAAGGAAATCTGACTATGGCCCAAAGCAGTAGGACTGAGCGTTCATTTATATACCAGCTGCTGTAGTCACTTTCCTGTGGCCTTCATTGCTGTGGCCAAATGTTGCCACTGAATGGTGGACATAACAAGTGCTCATAACTCAGGTAGCACGATCTGTTTCCTGCTTTGCCAGGGGCAGAGGCCTGGAAAAGACCTTAGAACACAGAACATCAGAGATAGAAGGACCCTTGGAACCTAGAAGACTGAATGGTAGAGCTGGAAAGACATTGGAACATAGAACAATAGATATTAGAACTAGAAGGATCTTAGAACATAGACTATTAGAGCCAGAAGAGAACTTGCAACCTGGAAGACTGTATATTAGAACTGAAAGGACGTTAGAAAGAATTGTCGAACATTTGGGGCCTGTTGACCACATTGCGCAATACTCTCCAGAGCTGCCTGAAGCAGATTAAAATGTAATTGTGAAATTTTCAACAAAATAAATAAAAATACAATAAATAGGTTTTTAAGTCAACAAGAGGCCCACAGGGACCCTTATGTGTGGTTTAATGGTTCCCATTTTTATTTGAGTTTGACACCATTTCCTTACAACATAGAATGCCAGACTTGGAAGAGGCCATAGCACACAGATGACAGAATGTCAGAGCTGGGAGGCACCTTAAGACAGAAAACACAGATGATCAGAATGGGGAAGGACTTTAGGTCCTTAGCTCAAGTTAGTTCTTAGCACATTCGTTAGTTATGCTTCTGTGGGGATCTGTCCCTGGGTTTTTCTGTCTTGATGGAATGGCCCCCTAAATTTCCCTGTGTCTTTATGCAAAATTCGAAAGCATTCATATGGTCTATCCAAGCGAACGTTTTGCCTGGAGATGAAAATTATGATTGCTTTCTCAGTTTTGTGCCCAGAGTCTGACACATCTGACTTCAGAATAACAACAATCCCAGTGCTAACAACAAAATGAGACTGACCTGATAAAAGTAAGAATGATTATAGGGTGGAAGGTCAAATACATTATGCCCACTTTATAGTTGGAGGCAGCTATCAGTGGATAGAATGCTGGGCTTGGAGTCAGGAAGACCTGAGTTCAAATCCGGCCTCAAACACTTACTAGCTATGTGACCCAGGGCAAGTCCTTTAGCCCCTGTTTGCCTTGAACCACCAGAGAAGGAAATTGTAAACCACTCCAGTATCTTTACCAAGAATAGCCCACGGACAGTCTTGGAGTGCTATGATCCACTGGTGTATCGGCAACCACACTGGCATCCCCAGGATGACTGCTAGCACAGGTTCTTAGACTTACTTTCCTAGGAAAGATAGCTGTTTAAGGGGTCAAAAATCTTTCTTAATTACATTCACTAGTTGAGGGGAAAAGTCAGCAACCTGAACTTCAGAGACAATACAAAAAGAGACAATATAAGCAGAAAAACAAAGACCCCCAGACAGAGCTCTGACCGCCTGAATCAACTATATACTTTACATACATACCTAGATCAAGAGAGGCTTTACATATGAGCAACTGGGCAGCTCTGAACATACAGTCACCCAGGATCTTCACCTTGAGAATCCCAAGATCCTTTTCCTAAGCAAGCCCCCAAAGCAAAATACCAACTCTGAGTATATATATGATTCTCAGAGCCAGAAGGCATCACAACCCTCCTGACTCAGTGCCTAATTAGAAATTAGCAAAAGGTGTGAAAGCCTTCCTACAAGCAAGCCTCTCCTAAGAAGCTTCCCTTAATGGACTCCACCTGAGGCCTATTAATGGCCAGGAAAGATCTTAAATCCTATTAATATTACAACTGGGTCACAAAGAGTTGAACACAAGTATAGTCCCAGGTTTATAATTTTATTGCAAAATGTGTTACAAACAGTTGGTAATTAATAAATGCATGTTACTTATTTGGTTAGTTGATTATAGTTGGCAGAAACTTAGAAGTCTTCTAGTCCAATTCCTGCATTTTACATATTAAGAAACTATATCTCAGAGAGGTTAATTCATCTGTTTAGAATCACATAGAAAAGCTAGGATTTAAATCCGAGGCTGCTGGTGTCAAATCCAGCACTGACTTCCTGTCTATCACAAAGATAGAGAAGATAAAAGCTGAAATAATAGTTGTCCTGTGTGTTATTTAAATGTCCTAGGTGGACGTTACTATTGATGCAGTTGCTGCCATTGCCAATAGAACCTCTAACCCTTTGAATGGATCTTCTTTGGAGGATTTATAGAGATGCAGAGAAGAATCACAAAAAAACACAGAACAAGGTGTGGAGAGCCTTTCCCTTATCCAACTCCATTGGCCCTAGGCTATCCCAGAGCCAGTCTGGTTCTCCTTTCCTTCCCTGTTTGCCCAGACTGCTGGCTGCTTACAGAACTTAAGCGAGAAAGGAATCAATAACTCCATTCCTTCTGGATGGAGGACCACAAGCCCTTACCATCTGCCCTGCTGCTGCTTCCCAAGGTCCTCTAAGCTCTTCCTACCGTTTATGTCCTGTTGGGCCCTGTCACTGTCATCTGATCTTCTTATGTAACTTGAGGACCACCAGCCTTTCCACTGAGCCCACTACTGCACCCATAGGATTTTGAGGCCCTGCAGGAGAACTGTCTTTTATTCCCCAATTAGAGTGTGAGCTTCCTGAGAGCAGGGATTGTCTTGCTCTTTCTACTTATATCCTAAGTACTTGGCCCATCATAAGAGCTTAATAAATGCTTTGTTATTCATTCGTTCATTCATTCATTCATTCATTCATTCATTCATTCATTCATTCATCCATCCATCCATCCATCCATTCATCCATCCATTCATCAATCCATCTATCCATTCATCCATCCATCCATTCATCCATCTATTCATTCATCCATCCATTCATCCATACATCTATCCATTCATCCTTCCATTCATCTATCCATTTATCTATCCACAATACTTTTAGAAGGAATGCCCATACTAGTGATACCGCATCCAAGTAAGTGATAGTACTATTATATCATAAAATATAGTATGGTAATAACAGTACCATAGAACTATTATTAATTATAACTCATATTTTTATAACATCTTACATTTTATAAAAATCTTTCCCTCTCAACAGTTGCATGTAATAGGGGACACATACATTCTCCCCATTTTTAGCTGCTGAAATCAATGCTATTGGGTTGTTTGGCCATTTCAGTTTTTGTGACCCCATTTGGGGTTTTATTGGCAGAGATACTGGAGCAGGTTACCATTTACTTCTGCAGCTCATTTTACAGATGAGGGAACTGAGGCAAACAGGGTGAAGTGACTTGCCCAAGGTCACACAACTAGTAAGTGTCTGAAACTGGATTTGAACTAAGGAAGAGAAGTCTTCCTGATTCCAGGCCTGACCCTCCATCCACTGCAGCACCTGATTCCCCTA
>CM053601.1:138577866-138601700 GCA_028646575.1 Pseudocheirus occidentalis
ACCCTTTCCCACTTCTATCTTGATTACATCAAATTGAAAAGTTTCTGTACAAATGAAGCCGATGTAACCAAAATTAAGAGGGAAGTGGGAAGTCGGAAAAGAATATTTACAACCAGTGTCTCTAATAAAGGCCTCATTTCTAAAATATACAGGGAATTAAATAAAATTTACAAGAATGCCAGTCATTCCCCAATTGAAAAGTGGCCAAAGGATATGAACAGGCAATTTACAGAGATAGAAATTAAAGATCTCTTTAAGCATATGGAAAAATGCTCTAAATCACTATGGATCCGTGAAATGCAAGTCAAAACAACTTTGAGGTACCACATCTCACCAGTCAATTTGGCTAAGATAACAAAACAGGAAAATGACAAGTGCTGGAGAGGATGTAGAAAAATTGGAACTCTAATGCATGTTGGTGGAGCTGTGAACTGATACAACCATTCTGGATGGCAATCTGTAACTATGCCCAAAGGGCTATAAATAATTGCATACCCTTTGACCCAGTAATACCACTTTTGGGGTTGTATCCCAAAGAGCATCTTTCTTAATAGTAGGCTTTTCAAAATCAGCCTCTCCATAAAGACATTCAATACCATCTTAGGGTCTGGCCAGAACGAGTGTTTCCAAAACAGCAGACAACAGTTTGCTTCCTCACTTTGTTCCTCCCTGGAACCTTCTTTTTTGTCTTGAAATAGAAAAAAAAGAAAAGAAAAGAAAGAAGGCAAAAGATGAAGACAGGAAAACTTAGGTATTCCTAGATCCCATCATTGGCTGGCTGAGCTGTCAGTCTAACTAATTAAAACCATCTGTTAACTGGCCTGACAGATGAGTCAGTCAAAACATTGGTGAGAAAAAGTAAAGGGTGTCCTCTATCCCTATGTTTAGTTGCGCCCCAGAAACAATTATTTAATATACTCAGTTCTTATGCACATTCTGGGTGTGTTGAAGGACACAGAATTTAGTTCACTTCACACTGCAGAGAATGCAGGGAATTCAAAGGTTCTACAGATCTTTCATCTATCTGGATGCAGTCACCCTACAGGTCTTTACATTGGGCTTTCCATTTCTAAAACTAACTGACAAACACAATTACAGAAAGAAAACCTACCAAACAAAATCGGCCACTCTCTGGGTCCTCTTATCTTCAAGTTTCTTGCCAGGGCAATATTTCTAAAGAAGAAAAAATGATTCAAAATGATGTTGGTTCAGTTCTTTTGGTTACTATTTACAGAGAGGCAGTTTTCAGAATAGAAATGAGTGAGAGAAACAGAAGAGAATTTCTAAGGACTTGCTAGCTCTGGTACTCTATGCTCTAAATCCCGTTCTAGATCTAACATCTTTGTTCTAAGGCAGTGGTTCTCAACCTTTGGGTCACGACCCCTTTGGGGGTTGAATGACTTTCACAGTGGTCACCTAAGACCATCAGAAAACACATATTTCCTATGGTCTTAGGAACTGAGACACCGCTCCTCTGTCTGTCTCCAGGTAGGTCTCCCCACATGCATATATGCCCATGTACAAGTATTAAATGATAATGGCATTAGGAAGGTTGAAAACCACTGATCTAAGGTCTATTCAAGGTCTAACATTCTATAGTCCAAATTCCCTTTCAGTGCTAACTTCCTGTGTTCTGAGATCCTTTCCATCTCTTAAATTCTATATTCTACATCTGAAGGTCCCTTCCAACTCCATGTTCTGGGGTCCTCCTAGCTATGATTTTCCATTTATTATCCTATTTCCATTTTCTGCCTTTTACAAGATAGCTCTCATAATAATCCTTATTGTTATTCCATCAACTCACCCCTCCTCTAACATAGGGATTTTTACCAGACAGAGAAATACCAACATCTAGGTTTTCAAAGCCAGCTTTGAAAACTTAACAGCTACCCAGAGTCTCCTCTGGCCAATCCCAGGAACACTCTTCCAATGAGTGAGACCCAAAGCAAAATCTCATTTAAGAGTTATACCCAGAGTCAGAGGGCATCCCAACCCTCTTGACCTAATTAAAAATAACAAAAGGTGTGGGCCTTCCCCCAAAAAACAAAAACAAAAACAAAAACAAACAAGCCTCCCCTAATCAAGTTTCTCTTGTTGTGCTCTATGTGAGGCCTGTTAATGGGCAGGAAACATCTTCAACTCCCATGAACATTACAGGTACACTCTCCCCTTTGCCCTTTAGTCCCTGAGGAGAATAGATTCACACTTAAAGTGGTGACTATCACACAAAAATTACTTTTGGATGTGGCTTGGTTGATGAATGGGTCACTCCCTTGCTTGGAGGAAGTAGTGTTTCCCCTGGTAGATCAATTCCTACCAGTAGAATGGGCCATGCAGGTCGCTCATTGGAGCTGCTCTGATTCCTTACCTGGCACTGTTGCTGCTGGTGCTTCTGTTATGAGAAGTCTATGCTATGGACTCCAGTTACTGTACCACTGGTGGCTGCTTTGACCTTTTGAAGATCACAGCATTTTAATCTTATCTACTCCATCTCTAATACACATTCACATAAGATCAAGAAAGAAGAAACACCAAAAGCAGAAACAGCAACACTATGTTTTCAGGAGTCCTTGGAGAATAGGTGAGGGAGGGGTTTTTCCATTTATTGGCAGACAGTGTTTCCTCTTGCTAGCTTAAAAAATCGCCAAGGAAAGAGTGCTTTCATCTGTAGTCACACCTAGTTCCAGTTTACGAAACCAAGTAAAAGGCTTTGTCTCAAAGACAAAAACCAAAATATTTATTTGGGACATCATTAGGATATCAGGAGGTAAGATTTAACAGGGCACTCATCACTAATCCAGGGAGCACCAACATCTTGAACCTTTTTTTTCAGTTAGGCTTCCCCACAAACAAGTTCCCCTAGGCAAGTTCCTCCCTCTGCCCATTCAAGGTTCTTCTCTTCCTCTGTTCTCTTCTCCTTGACTAAACTCCTCCCACACTGAGCTCCATATGACTCAGGTTCCTTTTGTCTGAGCTGGATCAGAGCTCAAAACAGATCACATAAGCCTATTAATGGGTGGGGAATATCTTCCAATCCATTAACATTACAAAGACCTGAATTAATTTCTTTCTTCAGATTAGCTCACTGTTTGACTCTGGCAAATCACTTAACCTTTGCCTTCCTCAGTCTCCTCATCTATTAAATAGGGACAACAACATCAGCCTCCCAACCTTGTTTTGCAGATAAAATTAGAAAATGTTTATAAGGTATTTTTGCAAACCTCAAAGTGCTATATAAAGGCTAGCTTTTATCATTAGATTTGCCAAAAAAGGAGACAAAACTAACTCTATTTACTGATAATGTGATGGTTTATTTCCTCCTCTCTACTTATTCGTATTTTACTTCTTCTTTAGGAGCATTCCAAAGTCTCTCTCAACAACACTTCCCCTCAGACTTCAGCCTGCAGTATTCTTTCCTCTGGACTCTTTTCAAATACTATTCATTTGGCATTTAATCATAGAATTATCAGAGGCACATCTAGAAGAATCTTATTGGCCATCCAGTCAGAGGTAATATGTAAAGAGAGCACCAAATTTAAAAACAGGAGTCCTGGGTTCATATCCTAGCATTGACATTTACTGGTCATATGGCATAATCATTTCTCCTCTTTGAACCTTTGTTTATTCACCTGTAAAATGCAGGAATAATATCCCCAACCCTCCCTTCCTTACCAGGTTGTTGAGAGGACCAAATGAGATTTTTGTGATTGTGAAGGATCTCTGAAAATTTCTATGTAAGTGTAAAATAGCATTATCATTTTTAAAAATGATGATGATGATGATGATGATGAAGGGGGGAAAGGAGAAATTATGGCTTGAAGTGAGTAGTCATTCATTCCAATTAGACTGTGTTCTTTGTTCTGTGACGACTTTGCCACAGATGTGGTATGGACAGTCACTTATTACACTGCCCTCTTGGGAAGACATTATCCAAATGACTATATGTAGAATCAATTCACAGAAATACATGTGTGTGTGTGTGTGCAATCCTGATAGATATTCAGGAGATACATAGACCTTGATATGATATTTTCACACACTGTTTTCCTAAAAAATCCCCACAGCTAGAAAGAAACAAAAATAAAAAGAATAACAAGCTTAGCAATGGAAAAATGGAAAAAGCTTCTACCTCATCTGAAGGGAAGCTGAGCTTGTCTCTCAGTGGAGGTATTTGAGCAGATGCTGAATGACCACCTGTCAGGGAATCTTGGAGAGAGAATTCCTTCACAGGAGAGGAGGTTGAACTGACTGACCTCATGTATACCTTACAGTTCTTCAATTCTATGACTTAAAAATCTTAAAATTCTTAGGCTTTGTGAGCATGATTTAGATATTCTATGATTCTAAATCAAGGATTTGAAGAATTTAAGGGTCTTCAATTCTAAAATTATAGAATTCTATAACTCAAAGAATTCTGAGAACCAACCAATTGGCAAACACTTATTAAATACCTATTATGTGCTAGACTTTAGGCACTGGAGCAAATACAAAGAAAGTCCAATGGTTTAAGAGTCTAGAAGACTAAGGAGACTAAAGGAAGAAGCTTGATGCAATCAAAAAGACTTGGAGATACTTGGAGACAAGGAATCTGGTCAGGAAAACTGGGTTCAGACACCAGTTCTGTCCTTCACTACTTTGTGGGATCCTGGGCAATCACTTCCCTGGGTCTCAGTTCCCTCACTTGTAAAATTAGATGAATAGAGTGGATGACCTCAAAGGACCTTTTCAGCTCTGTCTTTGATCTTATGAGTTTTGGGTTTTAGGATTCTAGGATTTCAAGGTTCTGCATTGAAGCTGGGTCCGGCTCCATGAGGTACTGACTCTTGGCACTCACTAGCTGTCAAAAGCATCCATCATTTAATCTCCCAGTGTGTCAGCTGATGGAGCTGCCAAACTGAGGGCTGTGCATTGATTCTCAACCACCAGGAATGGGGCAAGACGATTAATTGTTTATAAAGCACTTAGACGCTTTCAGGCGACAAGAGCCATGTCAATTGCAAATATTATTTTATTATCATTCCTTTGAGACTGAGGCTCAGGCAAGTGGTTTGAAAACAGGATTAGAAGCCAATAACTGGGACTTCTAACCATAATTCCAATGGCCAATCCCTCTGAGACCACAGGAAAGTCATTTAACTCCATTCTCTTCTTTTGCTCTCAGGATTTGCTAGTAATGGATAAAGCACAGAATATGGACTCGCTCTGCCACCCAGTCAGTCACTGAAAGCCTTGAGGGTCAATTGATTTAACTATATAATATCAGGTTACACGCTGGGGAAACAGAAATACCTGTCTTTCCACATCACAGTATTTCAAATTTGGAAAGAATCTCCCAGTGCATCTAGTACAACCTAACTAGGAATCTTCTCTGCAGCATTCCAAACAAGTGACCACCCAGGTTCCACTTGAAGACCCATGTGTTTTACATGTTGTTATGCCCATTAGTATGGAGGTACATAGATTGTGTGTGGTGTAGTTCTTGGTACTGGGGGAGGATGAAGCTGGTAGTTCACTTGAGCTTGGGAGTTCTGAGCTAGCTAACAATGATTGGTTATCTGCACAAAATGGGGCCACCAGACAAGCTAGGGAGGGACAAATGGACTCAGAAAAGAATTAGAGCAGGTCAAAGCTTCAGTGTCAATGAGATCAGGCACACAAACAACCACTGCATTTCTGGATTAAGTGAGAAAAACCCAGTCTCTAAAGCAAGCAAAACAGACTGTAAGTTTCTCAAGGACAGAAACTATTTGGGGCTTAACACAGTGTCTGGTGAATAGCGAATGAATTAAAAATCCTTATTATTTGAGTAACTGCAATTACTTTGGGTTTTACTGAAGGCTGTTTCCCTTTATAAATACTCCCAAACTTGATCTGAATAAGCTCTTTGTCAAATGGGAAAAGCCTTTAGAAACACATAGAATCATAGGATCTCAGAAGTGGGAGGAACCTCAGAGGTCATGGTATCATGGGTTAAGGGCTGCAAGTCACCTTCATGTGTATGTGTGTGTATTGTGTATGTATGTATACAGGCACACACACATATATAAACTCATATAATATATCAATATATGGGTACCTATAGATGTGCTGTATTGCATACTTAATATGTCTATATATGTAGCTTACATATAGAAATATTTGTAGGTATCACATGTATGTTTATATACATGTGTGTACACATATGTGTGAGTATGCATTGTATTCATGCACCCATAAGTTATTGAAAAACAAATTGAGGAAACACAGCAGGCAGGCAAGAGGACTAGAATGTAACTGCAGACCCTACCACTTATAAGCTATATGACCTTGGACCACTTTTTCTTTCACTATAAAATGTAGAGATCAGATTAAATGACTTATAAGTTTGACATTAAATGATGTAAGATTCACCATATCTAATGTTCTATGTTCTTAGGTTCTTCTCATCTCTAATATTCAGGAAATAAATGTACAGAGCAGAAGACCTATTGGATTTGGAGCAAGGAAAGCCAGGTTCAGGTCACAGTTCTGATACTTCCTATTCTTAGCTTATGCAAGTCTCCACTTCTCTGAGCCATATTTTCCCCATCTACAAATTAGAGATAATAATTATTAGACTCTTTATCTTTCAGGGTGGTTGAATTAAAACATACATAAATTGAGCTATTGTTGTTTCTCTATGTTAAATATACATGTATTAGAAAAAGAAAGACTTCAGAGAAATGAAAAGGAAAGCCAAGATTGACTTTCCCATCTCCTCTCTTTCTCTCATGTCTTCATTTTCAGCCTGACCCTCTAGGGACAAAAAGCACTTTGTGACTATTTCCCTGGCACTGAGTCATGGCCCACCCCCATTCCCCTCTCCCTTTTCCTCTGATCCTCCAAATCCCTAGAGTAAAAACACTTTCCCAGGGTCTCTGAAGAACCAATTCATGCCCAATTTCCTCATCCTTTCCTCTTTGGAATCCCAAGAAATGAGAGGTACTATGTAGACTTAGACCCTTTCACTTATAACTGGGAAAATGGATCAGAGACAAGACCAAGAGCCATTCCCCAAAGATGTACAATCAAAAGACATAAACCGTTTTCAAAAGAACAATTGCAAATTATCAACAATCATACCAAAGATTGCTCCAAATTGCTAATAAGAAGTACAAATTAACAAGAGTGAAGAGTAAAACCAATACTCTGATTCTGAATTAGGTGTTCTTTCAAACAATTAGTTAGCATCACAACTGGAATAAGAACCCAGCTTTCTTGACTCCCAGTCCAGAGTTTTTTCAGACAAGACTGGCTGAGCAGTAAGGAACCCTCCATGGACAAAAGACCTTATTTTTTGCAAGGTGAACAGAGGCAGCATGTCTGATTCTGGAGAAAGAGGAAGAGGAGAAAACCAGTGACTAGTCAGGGAAACTCCCCTCCATGGCTGGGCATAGCTGAAACTCAGCTGTGTGTAAGGAACTGAGCAGAGTTGTTGGCTCTTCAGCTAAATGTGAGATAAAAAGACAACAAATCAGAATTCAAAATTACATACCCATCCAATCATAAGCCCTTTGAATTAGACTTTAAAGGGAATTAAGTTTAGTGTCTTGTATCACTGGAATGTTAATAGGTCAAGTTCTAAAAATGTTGGGGGGGGTTTAATCTTCTAACTGGGAGGTTTGTATTATACACTAATTTGAATTTCAAGAACTGGTCCTATACATTTATAAAGATCCATTTCTGGGGAGGCAGCAAAATCAAGTCCAACAAAGGTCCTTAGATGCCCAGAGACAAAGACTTATAAAACCCAGTTTCTGCCCTCAAGGAGCTTGACATCTGCTAAAGAAAAATGTTCTTAACTCTCCCAAAAAGATAAATGGTATAAATGACCAAAGGATGTGAATAAGTAGTTTTCTAAAGAAGAAATCAAAGCTATCAACAACTATAAAAAAGCTCCAAAACAATAATAAAAACTTTAATAGAGAAATTAAAAGTAAAGCAACTCTGAAGTTGCATCTCATACCTATCAAATTGGCAAATATCTTTTCCATTAAAAATGTCTTTATTCTAATGTGGAAATAAGTTTACATGAACGCACATATATTATATACATTAGATTCCTTGCCATCTTGGAGAGGGAAATGGGAGGAAGAAAGAAAACTGAAAATCAAAATCTTATGAAAAAGAAATATTGAAAACTACATTGACATGTAATTGGAAAAATAGAATACTATTTACCAGAAAAAGCTTCATTTACCAAAAAAATTCTTTTCAACCAAAAAAAATGAAGGTGGCAAGTCCTCAAGGGACTTCAGTAAAATAACCAATTACTAAATACACTGTTGGTGGAACAGGGAACTGGCCCAGTCATTTTGGAAAAAAGATTGGAATTACGCATAAAATCACTCAACTACACTTGCCCTTTGACCTAGTGATACCACAACTAGACCTATATACCCTGCTGAAGTCAAAGAAAAAAGAAAAGGATGCATATGTACAATAGAATAGTTTCATAGAAGCTCTTTGTGTAACTCCAAATAATTAAAGACAAAGGGAAAGTGTCCATCTATTGGAGAATGTCTGAATAAAATATATTAATACAATAGAATATTATTGCACTCTTAGAAATGATAAAAGAGAGAGTTTCAGAGAAACCTGTATGAACTGATGCAGAGTGAAGTGAGAAGAAGGAGAACAATACATACAGCAACATCATAAAGACAAACAACTTTGACAGACTTAAGAACTATGTTCAACGTCATGATCAACCATTATTCCAGAAGACCAATGGTAAAACATGCTAACCACCACTGACAGAATGGTCATGGATTCCAGATGCAGAGTATATATATATATATATATATATATATATATGTTTGGACATGACCACCATAGGGAAATGTCTTGCTTGACTATGCATATTTGTTACAAGAGTTTTCTTTGTTTTTCCTTTTCTTTCTTTTTCTTTTAATATGGGGAAGTTGGAGGGAGAGAAAATAAATTCAAATTAATTGAAAAAAACTACAGATAAAAAATGTTGGACTTTAAATACGGAGAAATTGTCTCAAATTCTGGTTTTGTTATAAACAATGTAATCTTAATTATTTTCCTTTCCTAAGCCTCAGTTTTCTTGTCTTTTACCTTCCCTTTTTTTCTTTGATGACAAGGGTATTAACAGTCATGTGTAAGAAACACTTTTTGAAAAGAATTAAATATTCAGAGATGCAAAGTCTTACTATATGGAAAATACATGTGAGTGTATATACATATATATGCATACACACATACACACACATATATATCATATATTATATTATATTATACATTATATATATATAAATACATATACATATATGTATGTATGTATCAGCAAAAGCTAGTATTACAAGGGCAACTGATTTTATCATACCCTGGTCAAAAGTCACTTGCTAAAGTTATCACTATCTACTCTATTTCTACCATCACCTAATCTTTGTAATTATTTTAACACTTTTCAAACTCATACATATCCATTATCTCATCAATTCTTTTTTGTGTTGTTGCTTTTTGGAGGTCAATTGGGGTTGTGACTTGCCTGAGGTCACATGGCTAGTAAGTGTTAAGTGTCTGAGGCCAAATTTGAACTCAGTACCTCCTTACTCCAGGGCCAGTGCTCTATTAGCTGTGCTACCTAGCCAACCCTATCTCATGAGTTCTTACCACAATCTTATGAAATAGATATTAGCAATGACAATGATGATGGTGGTAATGCCATTTCAGGTCTCATAGAGCTTAAAAGTTTATAAAACACTTTCCTCATAACAATCCTCTGAGGAAACTGTTATTAATCTATGTTCCATAAACTTTAATACATTATAACCATATTTCTACATAATTGGTTTCCTCTGTAGGTTAAATCCTATATGTTTTATTCTATGCATTTAAAAGCATTATTCACAGGTGCAGTTCCAAGGCTTCCCCAACTGCCAAAGAGGGTCATGACACAGAAACATTTAAGAACACTTGCTCCAAGGTAATTAATAGAAATATTATCTTCTCTTCTTTATAGTTGAAGATACCAAGACTCAGTGCTAATATCAAAAACTCAGGAGTTGGTATCAAAGACTACTTCATACCTCAAGAAATCAATGTAGGTCTTCTCACTCTCAGCATTACTGCTAGAGTAGAATGTAGAATGACAAAGTTAGATACTTAAAATCAGGAATATTAGAGCCATGAGTGACTTCAGAACATAGCACATAGAACATCAGAGCTGAGAGGGAGCCTACATGATACTTATTGTTGTTTTATTTCAATAATTCTTATTGTTCTTTTATTTCAATCATGTCTGACTCATTACAACTCCATTTGGGGTTGGCAAAGATACTACTGTGGTTTGCCATTTTCTTCTCCAATTCATCTTTGAGATGAGAAATTGAGATAAACAGAGTTAAGTGACTTGCCCAGGGTCACACAACTAGTAAATATCTGAGGCCAGATTTGAACTCAGGAAGATCTGTCTTCTTGACTTTCGGACTGGTACTCTATTCTGTGTCCCATATTAGTGCTAGAAGGGCTATTTAGGATGGAATATGTTACAACTGGAGGGAATCATCTGACCCAACCTCCTCATTTAACAGAGGAAAGTAAAGTCCCCAAAGAAATAGCTTACCTAAAAAGGTTGCTCAAAGAGTCATGGCCAAAGACAGAACTTGAACCCCAATCTCCCATATCCCAAATTCAAGTACATCTCACCACACCTCATCCTCCTGTCAATAGGACAAGGATCCCACGAGTTCCATTTTGTGCTTCAGTCACTATCATACAATCAAATCATCCGGCCCTGACCTGAACAAGAGTAACATCTGCTTCCCCCACCCCCCCTCCACCCCCGCCACAGGGAAAGAAGAAAAAAAAGCCACAGGCTCCAGTGAAAATTCTTATGCCGAAACCAATGAATTGTCTGAGCCTGATGTGTGTCACTAAAACATCGTGACCTGGGCGGATTTCCTCCCCCATGAGCAGACAGATTTGGGCTGACAGCTGCAAGTGAGCTGGGGCTCCCCCTTAGAACCCAGGCTTCATGCTGAGTAATGATAATGAGGCCAGAAGGGGAATTGATTCTGGCAGACAAACACCTCAGCCCAGCCTTTCAGTGTGTTGTCAAACATGATGAGCCTCCCGGAGCCCTTATCCAGAGAGCCTCCCTATTTTATTTAATGAAATGTAGATCCTATAATTACCCTCATTTAGCATCTCCTCTTAGTCAGTCCTTGTGCCCTGCTGCAAAGAGAAAGCTGCGGACAACCTTCTGTCAGTGGTCTGGGTGAGTGTAATAGGAAGAGGCCACTCCAATGCATCTTGCCTCTCAACTTCAGGAAATCTTCATCGAGAACCTCTTAAGGAGAAAAGGAAGCACCCTCTTCATCATTGTCATCATCGTTGTTGTCACCTTCATCATTGTCATCTTCATCATCATCATCATGAAAAAAATTTAGTTTGAAACTCAACCATTCCCTTTTCCATTAACTCAAAAACTTTACTTCAGTCACTGGATTGTTAGTTTATTGTCAAAGCTATTAAAGAAAATTAAATTCATAGAATTCTTTAAATTCTTAGAAGCTTGGAGTTCTTATAGTATTAGAATCAAGAAGTATCTCTGACATTATCTAAACCAACATCCTACCCAATGCATGAGTTCTCTGTACACCAATACTGCTGGCCTCTCCTTGTATGCCTCCAATGATGGTCAGCTCATTGCCTCACAAGATAATTTTTTCCACTTTGGGACAGATGTCACTATGGGGAGTTGCTATCAAATTTTACCTCCCTGGTAAATGTCATGCATTTGTCCTAATTCTGCCAAGCAGCATAAATCTTCCCTCTTGAGAAGTTGTGTGGAAAGAGTACTAGACCTCAAAGGCATAGGTTCTGGACTCCAGTCCAAGCTCTGCCATACACTACTCATAATCTGATGTTATATTATATTTATACTATGGGGTTTTTCCTGCATATAATATGAACTATTTTCTTGAGAAGTCCTCCTTATATTAGGAGTTATGATATTGTAAAAAATACATTGGACCAGGAGATAAGAACAAGAATTTAAGTCTAGGTTCTGCGCATAAATAGGCATGTGAGTTTGGTAATAACTTTCTTTGGGTTTCAATCTTTTCATGTGTAAAAGGAGACCAAGCATCCAACTAGTATGGAAAGTAATTGGAAATTATGCCTAAAAAGATACTGACTTGTGCATCCCCCTTTGACCCAAAGGGTCCACTATTTTGGCCACTGCTTGCACATATCCCAAAGAGAATCACAGAAAGAGGAATGGGACCCAAATGTACAAAATTTAATAGAATGTTAATAGTACTTCTTTCTGTTAAAGCAAAGAATTAGTAGCCAAGAGAGCACACATTCACTGAGGAATGGCTGCATAAATTGTGATCTATGAATGTAACAGAATGCTATTGTACTGTAAGAAGTTACAAAAGATTACGTTTCAGAGAAACCAGGGAAGACTTACATAACATGATTCAGGATAAAGTGATCAGAACCTAGAAAACAATAGCAACATTGTTAAGAAAAACCATTTTGAAGGACTTAAGAATGGTATTCAATGAAATGACCAACCACAATTCTTGGGGGCCAATGATGAAATATGCTACCCACATCCCAACAGATGGGTGGGGGACTAGTGATTGGACTCAAGAAATAGGATGAGATGTATGTTTTCAGACTCCATTAATGTGGGAATTTGTTTTTCATGAGTGAAAAACATGACTATTTCTGCAAAACTTTTGCTTTTTTTGTAGTAGAGGAGGGCAGAAGCATCTTGGAAGGAGAGGGTGGATAAGAATAGGGCTGCCAAAAGAAAGGGAAGAAAAAAAAACCATCAAAGCATTTTTAAAAAACAAAATGCACAGAAAACAAAGAAAGTCAGAAAGAAACAAAAATAAGCCAAAAATCTTTGGAAATTACATGTTAATTGTATCTTATACTTAAAGGGAAAGGCAAGTTTATGTAATAGAGATTCATACTTTCTTGTAAAAATCCTTTTCATATTCTATTTTGAACTGATTCCCATGGCTTCTCCAGTTATAACATTCCATCTATGATCCATGTTCTAAGATCCCCTTTGGTCTCAATATTCTACATTCTAAGGTCCCTTCTATCTCCAATATTCTGTGTTCAAAGGTCCCTTCTTGTCTTTACGTTCTATGTCTCAGGAATCATTCTAGCTCCAGGATCCTATGACGTAAAATTCCCCTCTCCAAGGTTACATTATACATTTCATGTTCTAAGATGCCTTCCAGCATTGAGTCTATGTTCTAGGGCACTTTCTAGATCTAATATTCTATTTTCAAAGGATTCTTCTAGCTCTGACATTTTCTTTTTTATATATTAAATGGACTTTCCCATCTCTGACATTCTGTTTCATGTTTTCAAGTCCCTTCCAGCTCTGATACTCTGTGTTCTATGTTTTCCCAATATTATGGAAAACTCTTAATATGTCTCAGTGATTGAGAATATGAACTTTATCTTCTTTTAAAAAAAAGGAGCATTCCAAATAGGATTGCATTAATTTCCCGTGTGAAAAAAGAGTGGCATTTAAGACCAGGATGATGTACTTCAAAATCTGTATTCCCCATTATATGGTCCTGATTTTTGGGTGCCAAAGGCACAGCCCAGGGGTTATTATCCCCTGCTTAATGTATGTCAGGCTGTGTTTGACACACTCCATCAACCTGGGGCAGGATCTCATCCTGTGACCTCAGTTGAGAGAGAAAGAAGGGTCCAATTCAATTTGAACAAAGGAATTGAGATGACTTTCCTTATGGAAGGTACTCTTTCTCCCATGCACTCTGCCAAAGACTGTTCCTGGGAATAAAATCCAGCAAGGAAAATGATAACTGAAAGGTTGGCCCTTGAAACTAGGCTGTTAGACACAATGTGATCAAGTTGTAGAGAAAGAAAACATCACTAATACTGGACAATCAATCCACCTAAAATAAGTGATAACAGTCGCTGATTTGCGTGACAGTATTTTACCAGTTTCCAAAGCAATCTGGTTTTAAATCCTGATCCCAGTATTTCCTACCTGTGAGGCTGAACAAATAACTTTTTATCTCTGAGCCTCAGATTCCTCAGGCCTCTGAACCTCATCTGTAAAATGGGTGTGAAAACTACTTAGCTATCTCCACACTATACATATTTGTATGTATGCTCATTGTTTCCCTCATAGAATGAAGCTCTTTGAGAGAAGCTATTGTTTCACTCATTGTAGTCGTATCCCCAGCACCCAGCAAAGTGCCAGACACAAAACAGGAATTTGTAGATTGATTTAACCGAGGAGTATTGTGAGGGAAAGTGGTTTATGAACCTTCAAATGCCAAAAAAGTGTGTTACTTATTTTATTTTTTGACCAAGACCACAACCTCATAAAGAGGGTGGCATTATTAATTCTGAAATGAGAAGTTGAGGACAAAGTGCCTTCAACTAGAAACTAGACCTCATGCCCCTTCTCCTGATACCCTGATTAATAAGCACAATTCACAGTGATGAATTAATTCTGAGCAATATATTACAAATGAGAAAAGTGAAGCTCAGAGAGAAATAGTGACTTGCCTAAAGTCATGCAAATAATGGCAGAATTAGGATTTGAATTCATGTCCTGGTTTGAATACCAGTGCTGTTTATGCCACATTGGTAGGGAAGGAGGAAAGAAGGGAGGAGGGAGTTAGGAACAAAAGAGGAAAGACAGAAAGGAAGGAAGGAAGGAAGGAAGGAAGGAAGGAAGGAAGGAAGGAAGGAAGGAAGGAAGGAAGGAAGGAAGGAAGGAAGGAAGGAAGGAAGAAAGAAGGGAGGAAGGAAGAAAGGAAGGAAGGAAGGAAGGAAGGAAAGAAGGAAAGAAGGAAGAGGAAGGGAGGAAGGAAGAAAAAAGGAAGAAGGGAGGGAAGGGAGCGAGGAAGGAAGGGAAGAGAGGGAGGGAAGGAAAGAAGGGAGAGAGTAAAGGAGGAGTTCCTTGAATTTTCCTTTATGCAATTCAGGGCTCTGTGTCCTCTTCAGCTCTGAGGACCAGGAATAGGATCATAAGATTTAGAGCTAGAGAGACTTCAGAGATTTTCTAGTCCAATCACCACTTCATTTTATCAATGAGAAAACTACAGTCTTAAGAAGGCAAACTACTTCCCTCAAGATCACAAAGCATGTTAGTCACATAAAGAAATCCACAACCTGGGTCTTCTGACCACTAGGGAACCTGTTTAACCCATTCACACTAAGAATGTTATATTCATAATGTGCCATTTTTTCTATTCTAGGAGCTTATAGGACAATAGCTTTGGAAAGATTTTAAAGAACAGCTCATTCAACTCTTTTGTCTCATAAATAAAGAAACAGTTCCCTCTCTACAATGGGTTTTGAATTGAGGAGGTCAATTTTAACTTAAAAGAATGAGACTCTAATGGTGAAATTATTAAGATCATCAAGTTAGTTGGAGATGTAATGGGGGACTGGATGATTGATGTACTTCTAGAAACAGGTGCATACTTGCAGGTCTGAGAATTCATTGGCTACTGTCACATTACAGAGCTATTTGGGAGTTGGGGGATGGTTGGGAGTAGGGGGTGCTCCATAATCTATCCTATCCAATGAAAAAATAACACAATTCTTGAAGAATCAAAATTTAAGTGATCCTAAGGGCACTGTAGAGATGCATTGTGGGTATAAATATGATGAACTTGCAAGTGAAGTCTCAAAAAAAGGTACTATGAAGGAACTGTATGATTGGGAAAGGGAGTGGGAAGGTCATTCAGAGAAAAGGGAGAACTGCAAATATCCAGGTGCTTCTCTAGCACCCATAAAATGTTAAAAAGACCTAAAGGAAGGTGCCCAGTATCCAACAAGCTGGGATATTTTTTCATTGGATAGGATTAAGTAGCCTGCTTTTTCTTCCCATGTGTATATTCATTTTTAGAAACACTTTTCTTTCATAGTTTGAATTTTACACACACCTGGGAACCAAGAACTCCCAAAGAGGGACTTTATCAAAGCATATTGGCACCTTTTTCACACTTTAAAGTCTTAGACATTTGCCTGGAGCACTGAAATGTTGAGAGACTTGAACCCAGGTCTTCCAGGCTCAAACCTTAGCTTTCTCATGCCCCATTGTCTCTCGTTCAAGTTTTCTACTTCCACATAGCTTGAAGGGAAGCCAGTAGCAACAGACCATTGCTGTCAGAGTGGGCAGCAGTGGGGAAGCTTTGTAGGGACTTCCCCACCCAACCTGAACCAAAGTCTAGCATGGGCACTCTTCATGATAAATAGGAAGAAGGAGAGGCAGGTGGTCATGATTCAGCAAACATTTAATAACTTTCTACTCTATTCAATAAAATAAAACCTTCTTTCTCTCTTCCCTATGTGTTCCAAGGGGTGCCCTAGCTGAGTATACTTACCTTCTTCTTGGAGCCTTTTCAGAATTGTCTTTGGAGTGGCAGCATGGTATAGTAGGGAGGATGCCACAGCTCCCATCCAAGCTCCAATAATTACTTCCTGGGGAAAATTCTTCCCCTCACAGAATCTGTCTCCTCTTCTGTAAAATGGATACAGAAATAATCTCATTTCCTATCTTTCAAGACTGTTGCAAGGAAAGAATGATAAACCTCAAAGTATATAGGAGTGAGGGGCATTGTTTTTATCTCTCCAGGATTTTACCATTTGACAAAGCCCTTTCTTATTCTTATAGCAATGCAGTTAGGCAGGTAAGTCAGAGATAAGTCAGTGGGCTATCTCAGCAAGAACAATGGACCTGGACTCAGAAACTTTGAATTCCACAGCAATAGTATTTCTACTCTCCTCAACATCTTATGAGGGTTGCTGACAGCCACATAACAAGTCAATCCCAGAAACAAGACTTGAATGGAGAAATATGAGTTGTTTTTGTGTATTGGTAGCCCTTTATGAACCTCCTGTGAGTTAATAACTGAGATGGGGAATCAATTCCCTTTGGTAGGGGTTTCCAGCCTAGGTGACTGTGGACTAACAGGAGAGTTAAGAAGTTATATCAAAGGACCCATGCATCTATAGAATCCCTGGACATTCATTTTCATCTTTATTGTTACAGACCAGCGATTTCTTGAGTATAAGGGGCTCCCTTTTTCAAAGCTGATTTACAACTTTACCAGTAACTGAGAGTCTTAGAAAGTTGCCTGGAGAGCTAAAAGCTGAAGTGACTTATCCAAGACTACATAGACTATATGCAACAAGTCCCCCTGATCCCAAGGCCAGCCCTTTATCCACTACATTGCCTCTCCTTTGATCTTTCTTAGTTCCAATAAAATGTGTGACTTTATTCAGTATGCTGAATAGCCAAACCTGACTTCTGTAAACTGAATAAGTGATGTCTCTCACATATGAATATTGTATTTCTATGTTTCACACACATGGATAGACATCATACTGCAATTAATAAAACAATATTTCATTTAAACTAACTGAACTTGGTATGACTTTTAGCTATTGTTTGTTTTCGTAATTAATAGATACTAATAATGAAACTATGTTATCAGGAGGAAGGTCCAAGAAATTTGGACAATCTCACTCCAGGACACACAAACTTTTTGTTTTTTTCTTAAGAACTAAAAATAAAATGTAAGCACTGAATTAGAAGTCAAAAGACTTAACTTCAAGTACTGGGCCTGCTATTTGTTTGATATCAACCAAGCCTCTTTCCAATCTCTGGCCCTCAGTTTCCTCACCTGTAAAATGAAGGTGTTGGACAAGATCAAGGTTTTTTTTTTAACATTTTGTGTGTCATGGACCTCTCTGGTAGTCTAGTGAAGCCTATGGATCCCTTTTCAGAATAATGTTTTTAAATGCATAAAATAAAATACATAGGAGTACAAAGGAAATTGATTTCATTGAAATAAAGACAACAATTCTTTCCCATTCAAGTTCTGGACCTCCCTGAAATCTACCTGCTTCTCTAGAACCTCTGGATTAAATGACCTCTTAGCTCCCTTCCAGTTGTCACTGCCCATAAACTAAGGGAGGCAGCCTGATGTGGAGGAGAGAACCCCATCCTTTCATTCAAGAGACCTGAGTTCCAATCCTAGCTCTGGCACTTTGGCACCCTGGGTAAATTTCCTCATTTGTGTTTTGGAGATCACCAAACACACATGCTTTGGACCTCACAGGGTTTGTGGGAGGAAAGTGCTTTAAGCACAAAGTACCACAGACATCAGAGACACTCACTGACTTATTCAGCCTTGGGCAAGCTGCCTCTTTCTGGGTCTAGTTCCCTATCTGAAAGATATGAGATTTGTACCAGATGGTCTTGAAAGGCCCCTTCCCACTGAAAAAAAAAATCCTACAGTTCCTAGGATGACGGTCCTGAATTTTAAGCTCCTAACCAATTGTTGCTCTTTGGCCTGGCTCAAGGCCTTTCATTCTCCATCCTTCCCCACTCCACCTCCCCCCATTCCCTAACCAGTGTCTTCATAAAGCAACCTTTCTTAAAAAGCACATGATAAAAAGAATATTTAAACAAGTCACTCAAGCGGATCCTGATGATGCCTTTAGGTTAAGCCAGAGTTTAAGTGGTTGATCTCTTTCCATAATCTGTCATCCCATATCCATTAACCCCCGTTTCTGCTTCTGCACAAACAAGATTAGCTACGGATCACGGGCTCCAACAAGAAGTCTAAATGAAGTACCTCAAATTAAGTTTGAATTGATTTACATCCTGAATCAATGAACTGGCAAATTTCCTTGTGGGCCTCTGTGCATGCCAAGCTCAGAGGCAGGCAGAAGGACACACACCTTCCCCCGTTAATTAGAGGGGTTGAATCAGGGCTGAGACCAGCTTTCCTAGGACAGGTTTCAAAGATGTATGTTTCTGAATTTGTAATTCCCTAAACCCCTAGCCACCTGTGTGTGTGTGTGTGTGTGTGTGTGTGTGTAGGGAAGAACAGTTCATTGAAAGGTTCACAGCTGATCAGAGTCGAAGGGACATGAGACTACAAAATGCCAAAGCTGGAAGGGGCCTCAGAACACAGAATGTTAGAGATTTGAAGGGACTATGAATATTGTCTAGTCCAACTTCCTTATTTTGCAGAGGTGGAAACTTGGCTCATTGTTTACACCTCAGTTCTACATCTCATTTCCTGTCTTGCTGAATTTGTATCCTGGCTCTGACACTTAATATCAGTATGATATTTGACAAGTCTTTTCATCTTTAATCTAAGCCTCAGTTTACCCATCTGTAAAACAAAGGGTGTGTGGGGTTTTCAGAGGATCAGCACTTCGGGTGTAAAAACTCACCAAGCTCTTTTCAGAGTTGGTCATCTACCTTTAGTGTCCATCTTAATCCAATTCTCAGCTGTGGCTTCAAAAAGCAGTCCCATCCTGGCAAAAACCATCACAGCAGACCAGGTCGAAGGTAACCGACAGTTCTCAGACTGATTGGTGAGTTAGGGTTATGTCCACCCCAAGCATGTGAAGATGTCTCCCAGTGGAATCGGAAGATGAGGACAATTTGTTCCAATGGCCATGCAGACAGATGAAGCAGGTGCTGTGGCGTGCTTAGCGCTTGGTCAGACATCAAAGATGTCAAGGCCATCCCTTTCATCCTGGGCCATCACCTGTCTTTTTAACTTTTGTCCTGCCACTGGACTTTGATGACTTAGGAAGAGAGAGAGTGGGACTGATGACTTTGTGGAATTCTGCCTCACTTAAATCCAATTCACCAGTTAGTCAAGATATCTTCCTTCGATGACATTGGTCTTCTTTGAAAATGAAGGATGAACAACAACAAGTAGGCCTCCCCACCGAAGAGATCAAAGAAAGAGAAAAGGAGTTATATATACAAATAGTTGAAGCAACTCTTTTTAGAATGATAAAGACCTATAAACTAGAGAAGCACTCATCATTTGGGGAATGGCTGAACAAATTATGGTTTATAGATGTAATGGAATGTTACCTAACATAAGAAATATGTAAAGATTGAGAGAAATCTGGAAGACTTGTAATAACTGATACAAAATGAAGTGAGCAGAACCAGGAGAACAATTTTACAACATCAGCATTGGAAAGGCAAACAACTTTGAAAGATTGTCAAGCTCTGATCAACACAGTGACCAACCATAATTACTGAGGACCAATGTAAAGCAAGCTCCTCTTCTCTTGACAGAGGGCTGGTAGATTCAAGGCACAGAATGAAGCATTTTAGAAAGGATCACTCAATCAATATTATTAGGTGCCTACCGTGTGCCAGGCCCTATGCCAAGCCCTGTGGGTACAAGGAGAGGCAAAAGACAGTCAGTTCCTGCCCTCAAGGAACTCATAATCTAATGGGTCAATGATGATTTTTTAAAAAAATTTAAGTATGTACATTCGTTAGGAAGTTTTCTTTTTCTTCTTTTTTTTTGCTTAACAAGGGCAGGGAAGAATGGAATGAAAGAAAAAGAAATACTTGTTAATGTAAAATAAATACATAACCTGGAGGGAGAGGGGGTTGAATTATATGACTTCTAACAGTTCTAAAGGCTATGATTCTCTAATAGTAACAATAACAAGAATAGTTCATATTTCAATGATATTTTAAGGTTTCAGGCTGCTTTTCACAACATATCTGGCCAGATTCCACTCTTTTTTTTGATGGGGGAGGTGTCTAGTCCTAAGACTTCATTCATATAGGGAATTCCTGGGAAGAAACTCAATGCAGGTTGACAACTGTCCCTAAACTTAATGATCTTAGTTGCCTAGGGGTATTGAGAGAGTAATTGACTTATCGAGAGTCACACAGACAAGTATTTATCAGAGGCAAGACATGAATACATGATACTAAGGCTAGTCCTCTATCCAGATGGCATGCTGCTTTATACCCATTTTACAGAGTAGGAAATTAAGGCTCAGAAAGTCAAAGTGACTTAGGGCTAGCAAATCTTGGGTTTGGGACTGATCGGTTCTTACATAATATGGTGGACATGGATAGAGACTTAAAGCTAGAGTCTGGCAGATGTGAGTTCAAATCCTACCTTAGACATCTACCAACTACATGACCCTGGACAAGTCATTTAGCTACTGAATGCCTCAGTTTCCCCATCTGTAAAATAAGAATAATGATAGTACCTACTTCTCAGGGCCATTGTGAAGGTTAGATGAGATAAAACCGTATAGTAGAGTGCTTTTGTAAATCTCAAATGCTCTGTAAATGCTGGCTATCATTATTACAAACAGACAATTTTAGAACTGGAACAAATACTAGACATCATTTATTCCAGAGATATGAGGTTCATGAACTTGTTTTTATGTTTTCATAGCTACATTTCAATATAGTTGATTTCTTTTACAATCCTATGTATTTTATTTTATGTACTTTGAAAACAGATTGTGAGAAGGGGTCCATGGGGAAATTTTACCAGGCTGGCAGAGAGGTCCATGATACAAAAGAAGGAAAGAATTCCCTGATTTAATCCAATATCCTCATTTTCACATGAGAGAACTGAAGCTCCTATACACCCATGTGTCTCTATCCATGGCCTTCCATTATAATATATGACCTTTCCTAGAATATACCTACCTATAAAACACTGTGATTATGTAAATATTTAGGATTATTAATTTCTGAGCTGGAAACTATCTTTACATGTACATGGTTCATTATGTCTATAAATCAGCTATCTCCTCCTTGTCCTCTTTCCCACCCCCAAGGAGGGGTCACAGGATAAGTGCCTTGCAAAATTAAATCAATCATGTTCAAAACCAAACAGAACTGCCTCCCTTTCTTGGGACCATTGACTCCATCTTCAAAATGGGAAGTTGAGTTCAGTGAAATGACATCAGTATAAGCATTCTGGATGGGTGTGAGTAAGAAGACACCTCTAACAATTGCCTTCACCATTAGGAGCCTAGAGAGAGGGCCAGTTTGCAGGAGCTCCAAGGCCTGTGCAGGGCAGTCGCTTGGGGTCTAATTGCAAAGATAACACTCGCAGTGAGGCAGCTGGAAGTCAGCGCTCCCCTCCTGCTCTCCCTTTCCCCCCCCCCATCAAAATGGCTCTGAGCAGTTACAGCCAATCCTACTGATGGAGAAAGCTTTCTGACAAGCTTAGCATTCCTGTGACAGTAATTAAGACTCAGGTTTCCACCCAAAGGCTTGATAGCCAGAAGGGGTTGTAAATCAATAGACAACATTTTTATCACAGAATGAAAATTAATTATTCAGTGTCGAACATGCTTTCTTACACTTAACTGCCTGCAAAACGGTGGCTCTTCTGATGGCAGCTCAATTATCAGGCAGAGATGGCTCCTCCCCCAGTGACTTGACTCCAGTCACATTTTTGCACTGAAAAGTAGAAGGAAAAAAAAATCGGCTAAGAGGTCGACTCCAAGGTTAGGAGGCTAGTTCTAAAATCAGAATTTGATGTTACTATAGGCAGTGAGGACTCATGGAATTATGGAATGTCATAACTGGTAGAGGCTTGAGACCAAAATTTATTGGACTAGAACATAGAATACAGGATGCCAGAAATGAAAGGATCTTAGAACATAGAATATCAGAGCTGGGAGGAACCTTAGAACACACAATGTTGAACTAGAATAGAGCTCAGGCCACAAAACATTGTGAGAAACTAAAGGACCTTTGAATCCAGAATATCAGAGGTGAGAGGGACCTTAAACCAGAGAATGTTAAGGGGGTCTTAGACAAGAAGTGTCAATATACTGCCCTAACCACTCCCAGTGTGGCTGAACCTGATTAAAATGTAACTGAAAATATTTAACAAAATAAAGATATGATAGAACATAGATAATGTTAATATGTGGTTTTCTAACTCAGCTATGCAACCCACAAAGATCCTTATATGTGATTTAGTGCTATCCCCCCCCATTTCTGTTTGACTTTAACACCAGTGTCTTAGACCACAAACCATAAAATATCAGAGCTTGAAAGAGCTTTTAGGGAAATAAAGAATACTGGACCCAAATGGAACTTAGATGAGAAAGGAAGCCTGAAATGATCCTAAAAAGATAGAATATGGAATTTCGACACTGGAAGAGACCTTAGAATGCAGAATATTGACAGGAGGTATAGAGATATCCAATTCAAACTTCTAATATAGCTAGGTGTCAGGCCTGGAGTCAGGAAGACTCTTCTTCCTGACTTGAAATCTGGCCTCAGACATGTACTAGCTGTGTGACCCTATGCAAGTCACTTACCTCTGCCTCAGTTTCCTTGGCTGCAAAATGGGCTAGAGAAGGAAATGGCAAATCACTCTAGTATCTATGCCAAGGAAACTTCAAATGGGATCACAAAGAATCAAAAATGACTGAAATGACTGAACAACAACATTACAAATGAAGGGAAGTCATTTTCCCAAGTCATACAGCTGGTTATTCATAGAGTGGTCACACTCTATGAATGGGCTTAGGCCCATCTTCCTTCTGCTAGCTTTAAGGACAGAGCACTTCCTATGGTAATTTCACCGGGTGTGGAAACTCATGAAATATTTAAATGAATAATAAATGAAGAATTAAAAATAAATTGCTTGTAATTAAATGAGAAGAGAACATGAACTGGTGTGTGATTTATACCTAACAATGTACAGGATACATGTCAGAAACACAGCCAAACCCCTTCCCCTTTCAGGGTCTCTGTCTCCCCATCTGTAAAAATGAGGGGCTGGGACTGGATGGCTGCAATGTTCCCCTCCAGCTCTGACAGCCTCTGAGTTTGGGATTCTAAAACCAGTCCATTGGATGAAGGATTTCCTCCTCCTCCACCTCCTCTTCCTCCTCCTTCTCCTTCTCCTCCTCCTTTTCCTCCTCCTCCTCCTTCTCCTCCTCCTTCTCCTCCTCCTTCTTCCTTCTTCTTCCTTCTTCTTCTTCTTCTTCTT
>CM053601.1:138602200-138649300 GCA_028646575.1 Pseudocheirus occidentalis
TTCATTTATGAGAGAAAAAACAGCCTTGGGCTTGGAACTAGGATTCCTGTGTTCAAGAGCTGATTCCTGGGGTGGTGCAGTGAATAGAACACCAGCCCTGGAGTCAGGAGGACCTGAGTTCAAATCCAGCCTCAGACACTTAACACAAAACTAGCCATGTGACCTTGGGCAAGTCACCTAACCTTGATTGCCCTACCTTTCCCCCTCCAAAAAGCAAACAACAACAACAACAAAAAAAACCCAAACCCTAACTCTGACATTATCTATGTGACCTTGGACAAGTCACTTCATCTTGAAATGGGTCAGGAGAGTTGGAGTGGCCTAGGTCATCAATAAGAAGTGTTTTTCCAGCTCAAAGATTCTACTTCTACACACCAAGCATGGTATTAGGCTCTTTGGATGTTACTTCCTCTGATCTCAAACTGAAAGGAACATCTCCTTAAACTGTTCTAGAGCACTGGGCTTGTATCAGGGCAGCTAAGTGGCACCATGGACAGAGAGCTAGGCCTGGAGTTAGAAAGACTCATCTTCATGAGTTCAAATCCAGCCTCAGACACTTAACTAGCTGTGTGACTCTGGACAAGTCACTTACCTGTTTGTCTCAGTTTCTTCATCTGTAAAAAGATCTGGAGAAGGAAATGGCAAACCACTCCAATATCTTTGCCAAAGAAAACCCCAAATGGGGTCAGAAAGATCATACATGACAGAGCATCAGCAGGTTTGTATCCTGATCCTTGCCCACATTGTGGTGTTGTTATTTGCATACACAATACACTCCCTTTATTAAACAATGGTCCTTGAAGGAGCTATAATTATCCCTGTTATTATTATTAGTGTTATCATCCCCATCTTAAAGATGAGGAAACTGAGGCAAATAGAGACTGGCCCAGGGTCACACAGTTAGGGAAACATCTGAAGCTGGATTTGAACTCAGGGCTTCCTAACTCCAGACCGAGGGCTCGGTCTACCCCTAACTGCCATTAGAATTTGAGCTCCCAGTGAGTAGAGATTGTTTCATTCTTTGTGTTTATATCCCTACCACTGTACTGGCACATAGTAAGTGCTTATTTAATACATATTTGTTGGTTGATTGATTAACCTCCCTGGGCACTGGTTTCCACATTTGTAAAAAGTGAATTACATAGTATTTGGGATGATCTTTCAGCACTTGATCCATGAGGCTGTGAGACCAAAGTTGCAGGTTATAGAAGGAACTGCAAGAACTTTGAGTGTAGACATCAGAGTCAAGAAATGAAGAGCATGGCAATGATGATGATGAATATGATTGGCATTTATAAAGCACCTACTATGTGCCAGGCACAGTGCCAAGTATTTTACGAATATTATCCCATTTAATCCTCACAACAACCCTGGGAAGTAGATGCTGTTACATCACCATCATCATCATCATCAACATTTATAAAGCACCTTCTATGTGTTGTGCACTGTGAAAAGCTTTTTTATAGATATTATCTCATTTGATCTCCTCACAGCAATCCTGAGAGGTCAGTGCTGTTATTATTCCCATTTTACAGATGGGGAAACTGAGTCAGATAGAGGTTAAGTGACTTGTTCAAAGTCACACAGCTAGTAATACCTGAGGCTGGATCTGAATTCAGGTCTTCCTGACTAAGGACCTAGTGCTCTGTCCACGAAAGGTAAAGTATACAGAGATTGATGTGTGTGAGTGTGTGTGTGTGTGTGTGTGTGTGTGTGTGTGTGAGAGAGAGAGAGAGAGAGAGAGAGAGAGAGAGAGAGAGAGAGAGAGAGAGAGAGAGAGGCCTGCCCTGGTGCAGACCCTGGAGCACTATGTTCAGTTCCTAATGTATTTTACGTAAGATGTTGGTTAGAGAACTTCAAGAGAAGGTCATCCAAGATGGCTAAGGAGCTCAAGATGGTGTCCCATGGGGAGAAGCTGCAGAGAACGTGGAATGTTTAGCTTGAAAAGGAGAAGATTGGAGGTGGGGTATGGCAGTTGTCTTCAGGTATCTGAACAGCTGTCCCTTGGAAAATTCCACTTGCCCTCTAGGTCAGAACTGAGAGCAAAGGGAGAAGTTGCAAAAGGTTCAATTTTGGTAGGGAACACTTCCCAGCAATTACAGGGACTCTGAAGTGAAATGGACTGGTAGTCTTACTGGTAGTAGGACTTGTCCTACAGGACAAGTGTGGAATGTTGAAAGTGTAGAATAGAAAGGGCCAAGGCAGAGGAGGTAGGTTTAAGTCATGGCTCTTCTATTGAATGTGTGTCCTTAGATAAGTCTCTTCTCTCTGGACCTCAAGTTTCCTCATTTGCAAAATTAAGGGGTTGAAAAAGGTGGTCTCTAAGGTCTCTCCCAGGCCTTTCGTGACTTGGTGGGGGTGATTACAGATGGTGCCCGAGGCAGACTCACAAAGGGATGTGGCCTGGATTTCCAGCAGCTGCTCTGCAATTCTCTGCAGAGACTCAGTGGGCCAGAAAGAGATACGATTTAGCCACGTGTGTCTCTGTGTGTGCCAGCGGGCCCAGCTGTGCCAAAGCAGCCTCCCTATACATACCCTCAGGTGGAATGTAGCATCCGTCTTTTCAGGCTTGGAATCTCTCTGCTCCTACCCCAAAACCCTGACCTGCCTCGCTGCCTGCCTGCCATCCCAGGTTTCATCGTCCCCCCCGTGGAACATTGATCGAACCCCCACTATGTGCAGAGCCCTCTGGGAAGCAGCAGGGCATCACAGACCCAGCATGGGTAACAGAGTCAAAGCATAGTTTGGTGCTGTTAGATTCAGAGCTCATTTCATGTGTGACGTGAGGGACAAGAAAACCAAAAGAGGCTTAATGAGCAGTGACTTAGGTGTGGTGCTTTGAATGTCAATTCAGGACTTAATGAGGAAATCCCTTACAAAACAAACTAGAATTCTACTATAAGGTTGTTCCCTGGCATTTATATTTTGCATTAGCACAATTCCAGGCACACAGTAGGCTCTTCATACATACATACATACATAAAATGGATGGATGAATGCATGAATAAGCAAGTAAGTAAATAAATGCATGTGGTTGCTTAGTTGATATTCTTTCTTACCCATCCTCACCATAACTCTGGGTTTGCTTTGGTATATATTATGATTCCCATTTTACAGATGAGCAAACTGGAGCCTAGAGAGAGAGAGAGAGAGAGAGGCTTGGCCAGGGGAGAGCTGGAGCCCTAACCTTCTGTTTCTAAAGGCAGTAGCTTTTTACAATGCACCATACTGAGAAATATGGAAATCACTTGAAACAACAGCACATGTACCATAAATCTGAATAAAACAAATAAGTCTTTAATCTGACAATACTTTTGTAAAGAGAAAAAATGATTCCTCAAGTGCTTCTCCTACCTGTTTCCTCTTCCCTCATTCATTCTCCCCTCAGCACTTCCAAAATCTGGGCTACTGAGGTTATCCATAAAACAGGCATAGGGCCTGATGAAAGGGTAGAGAGAGAAAGATGAATGGGTCTCACTTTCTTCAACAATGAAAGAAAGCTGGCTATTCTTCTTTGTTCTAAGCTCTGATCATCTGTGTTCTAAGTCCTGAAATCCTTCCCATCTCTTATGTTCTAGGGTTTCTCTTCTACCATCCCTTCCAGTCACTCTAAAATTTATATTCTAAGGACTCTTCCAGTCTTGGCATTTTTGGTTGTGGTTCTCAGGTCCCTTCAAGCTCCATCTTTCTTTGTTCTAAGTTTACTTCCAGCTCTCACTTATTAAGTCATTAAGTTATGTTTTCTAAGTTCAAACTCCAGATTCTGTTATCCCTGGTCCACTTGTGATGGGTATTGAATAAATAAGTTGTTTTTAGCATCATTTTATCCTTAAGCTACTCTATATCAGTATCTATCAGATTTTAGTATTTACAAAGTGATTATACACACACACACACACACATACCCTCTGATAAGTATAAACACATGCATACACACTTATCTATATTTTCAAGTATCCCTTGAGATCATCTTGATGGAATATGGGAGCTAGCATTCTGCTAAAAAGATTTTATTGATCTGTGAAAAAGAAAGGTCAAAAATTTTTTTAACTCAAACCAATAAAACACTAAAATCTATAAACCTCAAGTTTCCGTACTCCAGAGTGACATGCAATCGGCACTGTGGTTTCACCCATCATGGTCAATACAGTTCCATTAAGGAGGGCTTGCCCGTCAAAGTGACCCGCTGCCCTCAGCTCTGGGCCACCTCAGTCCTCTATGGCCAGATTAATATGAATTTTCGCCCCTTGCTCTGGCATTTTAATTCTCTGTCCATTAGGATCACGTTGCTTCTCGATCAGTCTGCTCTATTGATTGGAAAACTAATGTGCAGGCCCTCTGCCCACACCAAGTGGCCGAGGTCAGCAGGGGACACAGACAACAACTTCTGTTGGGTCCGGGGGCAATGGCCCCTAATGAGTCTTTCTGCCCCCAGTCCTTCTGCATAGGGTATTTTTGAACTCAAAATTCAGTGGCCAGAATACTGGAAAGTACAGGAAGAAGTTGGAAAGTGTGTTGGGAATTCTTTGGAAAATATTGTTGTTCTTAAATATAAAATCACCGACCTGATGCTTGTATAATTTACATATCAGTAGAACTTTGCATTTCACATGGTACTTTCTGGCCACTGGCTGAGGTGAGCAGCACAACATTACCATTAGGGAAGTAGGCCAGAGAGACTAAGTACAGGTTCATGGAAACTGTATTCACTAAAAAACATTCATTAAGTATTGCGCTAAGGACTAGGAGAGATAGCAAACTTAGATGTGTGTTTGGAGTCAGGAGACCTGGGTTCTAATCCCAGTCCTGCCATTTACTTCTCTGTGGAACCATGGGCAGATCACTTGCCTTGTCTGGAGTCAGTTTCTTTGCCCACAGAATGAAGGAGTTGGACATGAAGGTCTCATTATCCCTTCCAGTTCTATAAAACCTAAGAAAAAAAACTTGGGCCCTTGCTCTTCTGTAACTCACAGATTAGAGACATAGAACACAAACCATAATAACTATAGTGTACATCATGACAAAGGCACTTTAAAGACACACGAGACAACAGCTTACATGTGATTCACATGATGAATAGTAGGGACTAGGGAAGATTTCATAGAGGAAACAGATTTTATTTGATCTTTAAAGGGCACACAGATTATTCCTGGCCTTGGTAAGGAATAGGGCTGCCTCATCTTCTGTGACTAGAGTATTGGGCTCATAGCTCTAAGAGTCAGAAGGGAGCACCATATTGGAAAGATGAAGAAACTGACTCCCAGGGAGGTTAAAGTCAGGCAGATAGCAGGATCTGAATCCAGGTCCTCTGGCTCTAGTCAATGTTCTTTCTCCTATGCCATGATTTTGGTAGGTTGGATGATAATACTGAGAAGGTTTAATGAATGGACAAGGAGAACTGAAAGCACTCACTTTGGGTGGTTCTCAGTCATCTTCCTGAAGTAACAGATTATTTGCTGCGGTCATGGGAGTGATGGAGACAGTTTAGGGGGAATAAGGATGGAGGGAAAAATTTGAAATAAGGTAAAGAGGGGAACAGGAAAGGGGCTCAAGGAGGGTTGAGTAGAGCTATTGAGCAGTTCATAAAGAAATAAAATTGGTCATTTCAATTATATGAAACTGAAAAAGCTTTTTCCCAAGTAAAATTAGTATAATTAGGTGAAGAAGGGAAACAGATAATTGAGAAAAGAAATCTTTGCATCAAATGTCTCTGATGAGTATCTGATTTAAATGTATAAAACTGAAAATTGTTCCCCAGTGAATGGTCGAATGATTCCAATAAATGGTTCCAAAAATAATTGAAAACTATTAGCTGCCATGTGAAAGAGTACTCTGAATCATTAAGAAGACAAATTCCAAAAACAAACAAAAACCCCACTTTCTCCCCCCAAAAGTCTATTAGACTTCACTTCACACCAGTCAATTGACAAAGATGACAAAAGCTAGAAATGGCCAGAATTGGAAAGTCAGCAGAAAGACACACTGATAAGCTATTGATAGAGCTGTGATTGGTCCAATGATTCTGGAAAGTACTTTGTAAATCATGCTACAGCATACATTAGTGTTGTGATCCTACTGTTACACATATATCTCAAGGAAGCAAAAAAGGAAAGAAAGAAGAAAGGAAGATGAAAAAGAAAGAGGAGAAGAAGATGATGAGGAGGAGGAGCAGAAGGGGAAGAAGAAGGAGAAGAGGGAGAGAAAGGAAGACCTTATGTATATCAAAATATTCATAGCAGGATTTTTTGTTTGTTTTATCAAATAACTGTAAACAAAGTAGATACCCATCAACTGGGAATTGGCTAACCAAATTAAGATATATAGTCGAAAAGGAATATTACTGTTTCATAAGAAAAGATGACTATGAAGAATTCACAGAAGCATATGCAAACTGATGCAGAATAAGTAAGCACACCCAGGAAAACAATATGTAAATGGACTGGGACACTGTGTAATTATAATTATATAATATATATTTCATTAATACATGCTAATATATTAATATAATTATGATATATAATTATAACTATAACTGCAATATTAGCAGATTCAACTCTTCATTCTTTTATTTGGATTCATAACCAACACTGGTGGTTTTAAGCAATTCCCTTATTTCTCAATGTACTGTAATAGAAAAATCTCAGGCCTTAGCAGCAAGCTCTTCTCCACCAGCTGGGTGACCTCAGGCAGATGTTTCTTCAGTGGAGTTAAAGATAGCTCATAAGGTCCCTTCAAACTCCAAATCTGTGAAAATTCAGGAGAGGAAGGGATATCTTAAACTGATATAAAGACAAAAGATATCAATAAAATGTTTAAACTCAAAGTTATCCATCATCCCTAGTTTCGCCTTCTAGGACCAAGAAGACAGGCCTAATTTCTCTTCCAATAAATCAATAAACATTCATTAACACCTACTATGTGCTAAGTACTGGGAGTAGAAAAAGAGGCAAAAGACAGTCCCTGCTCTCAAGGAGCTCACAGTCTAATGGAGCAGACAGCAACGAATATATACAAGGCAAGCTGTATGCAAGATAATTAGAAAGTAATGAATGGAGGGGAGGCCCTTGAATTACGAGGGGTTGGGGAAGGCTTCCTGTAAAAGAAGAAGCTAGAAATGGCCAGTGTTGGAAAGTCATCAAAAAGCCACACTGAGAAGCTATTGATAGAGCTGTGATTGGTCCAATGATTGATATTTTTGTTGGAACTTCAAGGAAGCCCAAGCAGGTCAGTAGCAGGAGCAGGGCAGGGAGAGGTGGGACATCCAGAGAAAAGGTCCAGAGCTGGGAGATGGAGTGTCTTGTTTCTGGAAAAGTCAGGAGGTCAATGTCAACTATATCAAAGGGGGCATGTCAGGGAGATCTGAAAAGGGAGGAGGGGGCTAGGTTACGAAGGGCTTTGTAGAGCATTTTGTATTTGCTCCCAAAGGCAATAGGTAGCCTTGGAGTTTGTTGAGGGGAGGTGTGTGTTTTCAATATGATTGGACCTGCACTTTAGGAAAACCATGTTAATAGCTGAGTGGAGAATATATCGGAGTGGGGAGAAATTTAAAGCTGGCAAACCTACCAGCAGGTTATTGTAATAATCCAGGCATGAGATGATAAGGTATTGTAGTGGTTTGCAATTTCCTTCTCCAGCTCATTTTATAGATGAGGAAACTGAGGCAAACAGGGTTAAGTGACTTGCCCAGGATCACACATCTAGTAACTGTCTGAGGCCAGAATTGGACTCATGAAGATGAGTCTTCTTGACTCCAGGTCTGGCATTCTATCCACTGTACCAACCTACCCAGACAAATCTCTTATATTTATTTAACAGAAATGTTTATTACTTTTACAGAGAAAGAAACTGAGTAGTAGACGGCCATGGAGGTCCGTTCCAGTTCCCAAGTGTGTGATTTTCAGATTAGCACAGGGTCATACAGGTCATACAGCAAGAGTCTAAGCTGTCCCTTGAATGTAGATCTTAGGTCTCCAGTTCAGACCTCTATCCTTCTACATCTTTCAGGAAACTGAGGCTGTATTTTCCAGGTGGTATGCTGAACTTTCCTCTTTGGAATGAACCAAAGAGAGTCTTGGCAAGCTATGCTAGTAGTCAGGTAGTTGACTAGCATGTATTTATTATCATTATACATATATATATGTGCGTGTGTGTATGTGTGTATGTGTGTATAAGTGTGTGTGTGTGTATATAATTAGTAAATGACTAGCATTTATTAAGCTCTGACTATGTGCTTAGTACTATGCTGGGAATACAAATATAAACAAAAAGAAAGACAGTCCTGTCCTCACAGAGCTTCAGTTCTAATGGGGAAGACAATACCTAAAAGGAAGCTGAAAGGTGGACAAGGAGAAGGGGACACAAGGAACCTGACTAGAAGCTTGGTAGAGGAAATCCCAGGTTTATCCCGGAGAGCAATGAGGCACAGCTATTTTCTTGAAGGAGTCTTTAATAAGAGGGAGGGGTTCCAGGGACAGAGGGTATGTCCAAGGTGTGATTTCTAGGGCTGGAGTGAGACTTAGGGATATAGTAATGTAGAATTCCTAGGTGAAGTCTGGAGAAAAAAAAGGGAAAAATCTACAATTTTCCCAAATGATTTGGGAAAAACTAATTAATGGATAACAAAAAGTTGAAATCTCAAGACAAGTCTGTGTTATGAGAGATGCACAGCCTGGTGGTGCAAATGGTCCATGACTCCTATAGAAAAGGCCAGAATGAGCCTTCGCAGTGGGCTGTCCCAGTAAGGTTTGTGATTCATTAAGCCTCCTTCTCCACTGTACTTGTAAGAAGATACCTCTCTCTCATCCCAGAGGGGATGAAAGAATGAAGAGACAGCAAGAAAGGGGGAGGCTGTTTCTTTGATCCCTTCTCAAAAAGAGATGCAACCGTTCATCTTCCCGTCTAAAGCCTGCATGCTCTGCAGAAGGGAATTCCTAAATTGCTCTCACCCTGTGGCAACACTGTCAACTCCTGAAAATTCTTTTGTGATTTGGCAGGTTTCCTCTACAGACCCCTTATGTTATTATTTAGAAACAGAAAGGAGGTATATTTCTGCTATGCAGGACCAGTAGCCCTAGAATTTGGGCTTACTGACTGGATTGTAGAATTAAAATTGGGAAGGACCTCTAAGATTCCTCCTCAGTTGGTACATGAAGAAACTGAGATACAGGGATCTTATATGACTTGTCCAAGGTCATTCAAAACCAGCACCAAACCCAGATCACTTGATTCCAAACCCAGTACTATCTACTACATTATATCAATTCAATTCATTCCATATTTAACAAGTGCCTACTAGGGAAAGAAACAAAGTACTCTGCCCAGAATCTAAGTAGAAGTGATTTTCCTGGCAGCTAACCTTATTATTGGCCATTGATACTACTCTGGTTACTCTCAAGGTTCCCCTTTAACTTTATTTACCAACCATCCTGTATAAATAAACGACCTTTGATGGAGGCCCCACTCCCATTGGAGTGACTGACCAGACAACCTTGTCTGAAGACAGTGGTCAATATACTCAGACCTATCAAACACGTATGAGTTCACACCCTAGAAATATCTGGGTCATATACCACATGGAGTAAAACACTAGTTCTACTATTTTTGATTTTTTGTTTGTTTTTGTCCTTGGTTCTCAAAGAGGACCATGACATTAGGAAAATGATGATTTCTAAAATGTCCAGTGGGAAAAATTTTTTTTTTCCTGAGAAGTTTTACAAAAAGAGTGACCCTGCTGTAGAATGGGGTGCATTTTGTGCAATGATGGTCTGTTCCAGTGTTCAAGCTTGACAAAGCTTGTGGGTCTTTTAATGGATATGGGATCATGATCTAGAAATGAACCAGAAAAAAATGGGATTCTTGCAAGCAAATTGGATTTGAGTGAGAGTGGGCTGTGCAAAGTCACCAGCTTCACTCTCTCCTCCAGAGCCATGTGGGTCCAGTGGTCAGATGTAGATCAGGATGACTGGAGATGGCCCCAGTTCTACTATGCTCAGCCAAGAAATAATAAGAAAGCAACAACAAAAATAACAATGTCATTATAGCAGATACATTTTATGTTTAAGTTCATATTCCAAAATTAATGGATTTTATTTATAAACAGAATAGCCAAAATCCTCACTTAGAACCAAATTACTGTTTTTCAATGCACAGTTCTAAAAAAAATTTGATTATCTGGCTTCCCATTCCATAATCAATTAGATCCACAGCATTAGGCTGACTGTGAGGAGAAACGGCAATAGGGGAGAGTGAGAAAAAAGAAGTGTAAAAAGCAAAAAATTACAGAAAAAGCAGAGTGCTCTGGAGCCATTCAGTGAAGGGCCAGACAGCCTTGCATACCAGCAGTAATTTATCTTCCTATGCAATTCAAAGTCCAAAGCTCATTGATATGGAATCTCTCCTCAATAATGTAGATCAATCCTGTATGATTGGTGGAATGGGGAGGATTAGGAGATAGGAGAGATGATCTCTTCAGTCTCTTTGGGTCTTTCTAGTTTCTAGCTTTGAGAGGAAAGACAGATGATCTCAGTCCTATTTCAAGTTGTTGAAAATAGAAAAAAGACTCTATGAAGAAGCCAATATGAGAAGGGTTGGCAGTCTCCATTATGTCCCTATCCCTAGCTTGCTGCACTGGAAACTTCATGGTCTTTCTCGGGAGAAATCTGGGACTCTCTCTCTCCCTCTCCCTCCCTCTCTCTTCCTTTCTCTCTCTCCTCCTTCTTCTCCTCCTTCTCCTCCTCCTTCTCTCCTCGTCCTCCTTCTCCTCTTCCACCTCTCTCTCTCTCTCTCTCTCTCTCTCTCTCTCTCTCGTATCTTGTTTCTAGTGAGAAAACTCTTTCACTCTGTATTATTTGGTGTATGTTCTCATAAGTATACTTTCTTGGATGTGTTTTGCTATCAACTTAGATAAAAGATTCATTGCTATTTGCTGTGTGTGTTTATCATGAAACTGGTATTTGGAGGGAAGAGACTCAAGCCTTGGATAAAAAGCCTGGGGTACTCCATTCCCCTTTAAGAAGTAATGATTAAGAGGGAGCAGATAGATACAATTCTAACTTAATAACGTGAGAAACACACTTGTGGGGATCACTGGACTTCCCAGGCAGAGTCAGGGAGTTAGCCAGGAGGTGCTTCTACTGTCCACTGCTTCCCCATGGGGCCTTTAAGAAGATCCAGGTGATATGCCCCTTAAAACAGCAAACCCCTTCTCACTGAAAGAACTCAGAAACAGAGTGTGCAAAGGCATTTATCATGCTTCTATAGAGGAAGCAAGTGCGGTGCTGATGACGAACACATCCACACTGATACAGAGGCAGGAGTGAAGTTATACATTTCTGTCCTTCCTGGTAGAGTTAGGGTTCTTTGAAATTCCTCAAATTTCTCACTTTATTTCCCTACATTCCCTCTTTATGCAGATTATGTAGGTTTGGTAGTGAGGATGCTTGTGACCTCTCAGGAGTGACCTCTAGGGTCTTAGCTGTCTTTCATGCCCCCACCTTTCTAGTTCCCCCTGGGGCCAAGATGGCCATTGTCTTAGTAAAATATGGTAAGCAAGCTTGCCCACAGCTATTGATTATCTCCCAATAACTTGTGGGAGCAAAACCAGATACCATATTATACCCTCGTACAACACCCTCTCTGTCTGAGGAGAGCTCAGTGGTAGATAGCCATTAAGAAGACAATAGTGATGTATCTATTCTGGACTCCTGGCAAACAAAATTGAGAAAGCCATGATAAATATGGGGAAAATATGTATTTTAAATTTTTAAAATTTTATTCCTGTAAAGTCACTAATATTAGCAATGAACATCCTGAATCATTAAGAAGAAATCAAATTGTTTTCAATGTCATCCCATTCAGAGTTCCATTTTTCAAGACCCAAGGGGCAACTTTGCTGCTTTTCAAATGACTACTGTGACATTTATCTGTCTGCCTGAAAAAATGAGAATGTTTGACAAGCCTTTCTAAATAGAATCAAAGGTTGGGATACAAACAAATGAGTGCTAGGTACTTAACAAAAACATTCCTTGAGATCTAGAAACCCCTGCTCTTAAGATTAATAGCTCGACAAAGATCAACCCTAATGTGTATCTATATGCTGATTATTAACAAGATAAATACTCAAAAATTCTGGAAAACTTGGCTATCCAGCAAATCCCACTGAACTCCAGAATGAAATCTTGGATGAATCACTTTCTTCTCTGGGTCTCAGTTTCCTCCTTTGGCCTAGATCTAAGGTTGCTTCCCAATGTATCATTCTATATTCTATGTTCTAAGGTCTTTTCTGGCTTTACATCAAATTTGACAAATATTTATGAAGCACCTACTATGTGTAGGGTACTGTGTTAGGTGGTGGGTGGGAGAAGAGTGGGTAAAAATTTCAGTGAAAACATGGACCCTGCCCTCCTTGAGTTCATGGTCTACGAAGAGAATCAGACATCAACAGAGATCTCTGCCCTGATGCCTACCTCCTGTGTCACCTTGGCAACCTCTTTAATCTCCCTAGGCTACTCTTTCTTCCTCTGTAAAATGAAGGAATTGTACTTGCGGGCCTCTAGAGTCTCTTCCAGCACTAGCTCTATGATCCTAATGGATGACATACAATAGCACTCTTGCTCATTATTACAAGATGGAAACAAAGAAAATGTTATGGAAGAGGAAGCATTTAAGTTGAGTTTTAACATATGAATAGTAACTGTCAGTGAAAAGAGGAAGGAAAGATATTCCAGTTAGAGAGAGGAAATCACCATGAGCCAAGGTACAGAAGAGACTTCCAGGGGACAGGGAATGATTTAAGTTGCCTGGGACACAGACCATGTAGACAGGAACAATGTGAGATAAGTCTGCTTAGAATTATAAGTATTTTAATTAGGTTCAACAAGAATTTATTGAGCACCTACTATGTGCAAAGGTACATTCTATACAATGGGGATAGGGACTAGACCTGTGAATTTAATTTAATTAGCAGAAAGAACACTCAGAAGAAGAAATTTCCTCCATCAACATAGGTTAGCGCCATTTTTGCAATGGTAATCTAAAAAGAGTTTCCTAGAGTATTGAAGAATTCATCAAATTGTCTAGGGTTATTCAGCCAGTAGGTGTCAGAGGCAGGACTTGTACACAGATGTTCCTGGCTCTGATGTCAGCTTTATATACCCTGAAGATACAAGATTTTAAAAAAGAAGACAGTCCCTGTTTCCAAGGAACTTATTTTCTCCTGGATATGGGATGGAGATTGAGGGTGGAGCGAATGGAGGTGATTGTTGCCATTGTTCAGTCATTTTTCTCTTTCTTATGATCCCATTTGGGGTTTTCTTGGCAAAGATACTAAAATGGTTTGCCATTTCCTTCTCCAGCACATTTTACAGATGAGGAAACTGAGGCAAACAAGATTATGTGACTCACCCAGAGTCCCATGATAAGTAAAGTGAGGCTAGATTTGACAGAGGTGGAGAGAGATACAAACAAGTGTGATACCAAGAAAAATGCCATGGTACTGTTAGATTTGGCTTAGTTCTTCTGAGGTTCTCTTATTCTCCCCTATTAGAATGTAAACTTTATGAGGGCAAATATGATGTGCTAACTATACTTTGTATCTTCTCAAAGTGCTCTGCATACAACAGGCACTTTAATGTCTACCATAATCTGGCAGAATTTTAACAGAGATGAAGCTCCTGCATACCAAGTAGGAAGAAAACATTTTCTCCACCCAGCATCAGGTCTGTGTAGAAAATCTCATGACAGATCTCTATGACTACACAGTATGGGTCTATGACAGCTGCTGTTTCATAATCAATAGATCAATAAGTCATTGGAAACCCTCCAAGGAATCCTAAAATACCTATTGCTCCTCTCTCATTGCAGAATTAAGTGTAAGGGTGGTTGTTTGTGTTGTAATGAGGGCTGTTATAGCTCTCTCATTACAAGCTGCTTACTAAATCTAAAACTCACTGGAGGATTCACACAGCCTGTTTTCCCCGGGCACAACCAAGGAGTTAAAGGCTGTCCCACCTGGAGCACTAGTTTGCCGTGGTCTTTTTGATCCAAAGGTCATAGAAGGTTATAAGGGTGACATCTGTCCCAGCCCTGTCCTGCTCTCCATTCCCACTGCCACTATTAGTTCAAACTGTTATCACTCCCTCCCTGGCTTTCTTTAGAATAGTCAAACAGGTCACTTTGTTTCCCTTCTCTTGCTTCTTGAGAAGCAGTGGGTCTGTAAATAGGGCTTTTGATGGTTGGAATCCTACCTCAGATACTTACTAGCTATGGGACGCTCAACAATCATTTCAGCCCCCAAAGGCTGAAATTTCCTTATCTCTAAATTTCCTTATCTCTAAAATTTTTCCTTATCTCTAAAATTGGTGTGTTAGATTTGATGGCTTCTAAGGCCCCTTACAGTTCACAATCTTGAATTGCTCTTCAATCTACTCCTCATGCTATTGCCAAAGCACTTTTTCTGAATGTCCAGCGCTTGTCATGTTGCTTTCCTGTTCAAAAACCTTCAATGACTCCCCATTATCTATTTTGTGTGTTTGCATGTATATATGTGTATAATGGGGACTACCCTGGTATACACTCTCTGAAGGTCAGGTCTGTTACTTTTCATTCCTCTTCAAGGGTTCTCTGGTACACTCGAATAGGAGGGGAATGTCTGGTCTCTCTGCTATTGACTCAACTGCCTCTTCTTTAATTTCTATTTTCCAACCATTGTCTCTTCTGACATTGATATCCCATTGCCATGCCTGTGCTCACGTTGTTACCCAATGGAAAAAAACCACCACCATGAACAAAAACTCTAGCTATTGAAGTTCCTATGTCCCTTCAAGACCCAACTCAAACACCATAAAGCCTTCCTTGACCTCCACTTTAGTTCTTGCCTGCCTCCTCAAATTTTAAAAAATGCTCTCAGGGTTTCTTCTCTCAGCAACAGAATCTCAGAGACTGAAGGTTATCTAGTTGAAATTGTCCCCGAGTGAGAATCCCCTCTACAAATACCAGGCAGATGGACTTCTGGTATTTGCTGGAAGATCTCTAGTCCAGGGGAACCTACAATGTCCCAAGGCACCCCATTCTATTTTTAGATAGCAATCATTTTAGGAACCCCTCCCCCAAATCCTGACTCAATGTGTTTCTTTGTAACCTCCATTCATTGGCCCTAGTTTTGCCCTGCTAGACCAAACAGAATAAATTTAATCCTTTTCCCAGGTGATAAACCTTCTTTTAGGAGTATGTTAGAGCTAGCTGAAACAATTTCAAAACAGCTGGTTGTTAAATTTTCACCTCAAAAATAAGCAACTATTACAAATTGGGGCCTAATGTATTATTTTGTTGAACTCTAGATTTAAGAAAGTGATGAGGAAAGTGCCATTAACGTAGATTAAACTTAAAAGTGTGCCCTGTGTACATCTTTCCCGAGATCCAGTTGTTAAGCATTTACCAGAACACTTCTGCCTACATTTATTGCTTTACCAAAGGCACATAATTAGAAAAATGAGGAAATATTTTCAGGGGAATAGAGGGGAGTAAAGTTTGACTGGACCAAAAGATAGGTTGGAAGAGCAAAACATAGTGGAAAGGTTGCTGTAATTGGAGACAGAGAATCTAGATTTGGAAACTGGCTCTGTCACAACCTGTGTGACTTTGGGGCTTGGATTCCCATCTGTAAAATAAGAAGAGGGAGGATGGACTAGATAGTTTCTAAGATCCTTTTCAGCTATAACTCTATGACTCTGTTATCTACTAAGCTCCAGGAGGGCAGGTATTTTTTTTTCTTTTGTCCGTATCCCCAATGGGAATAAATGCCTGTTGGTTGATTTACTGAGAATGAATGAATGGGACGTCCATGAGAAGAATCTCCCCTTTGGAGAGGGAAGAAAAGCTTGGGGGAGAGAATCCCATTAGGAGACTCTCCAAATTATCCAGGAGAAAGGTGATGAAGAGCTAAACCAGAGTGGTGGCCATATGAGTAGAGAGAAGGAGAGTTGTTGTGAAGGCTAAATCAACAAGACATGGAAAATGTCTCTCTAAGGTCCCTTCCAACTCTGATTCCTATTGTTCTAGGAATTTCTCGGAATGATCCCAAGAAAAAGTTGGTATGCAAGAAGGTTGATATAGTCAAGAAGGCTCGTAACTCAAGACTGGACCCTTCATGGTGTCTTTATGTGAAAGAACTCAATCTTGACCTGTAAAAGAGTAAGAATGTTGTCATGAAACCTAAACTAAAAGAGCTTCAAGTGAACCCTGAAGGTCTTTCTAAAACTGAAAAATCCTGTTAAACTTGGATTAATTATAACCTCTCCCCTGTTTTCTCCCATGTTCTTTATAAGCAGTTTTCTACATGCTTTTATCTTGTAGTGTTGGCTATTATAATTATCTGTGTCTATGTTCTATTGCACTAACAGACTTTAAGATCTCATGAGGGCAGAGAATGTGTCTTACTTTCACTGTGTAAATTTCTTAGCACTAAGCATATGGCTCTGATGGATTGATGAATGAATGAATATACCATCTACCACACAAAGATCCTGTAAATATCTAATAAGGGTATAGTTTTAGTCTTTCTAAAAGTCATTTGTTTAGTTTTTTAAAAGCATTTATTGGGGCAGTTAGGTAGCTCAGTGCATAGAGCACTGGCCCTAGCATCAGGAGGACCTGAATTCAAATCTGGCCTTAGACCTTTTCTAAGTGTGTGACCCTGAGCAAGTCACTTAACCCTAATTGCTCAATCTCCTACTGTGTGCTAATCACTGGAAGATATAAAGAATGCAAAAAGTAGCATCTGCTTTCAAGTTTACATTTGAAAATTTCTATTTGGATAGATGATGGTGATCTGAAGGGGAAGGCATGAATATCTTCTCAATAAAATGAGGAGGAAGAGGAAAAAGCCTCTTGCATAATGTGGGACTTGAGTTGAGATATGGATAAAGCCAAGGAAAGTAAGAGGCTGAGGCAGAAACAAAAGTGGCTGAATGTTCCAGCAATGGGAATGGCCAATGCAAAGACACAGAGACTGAGACAGAGTGTGGGTTTAAGTAACTATAGGCAGGCCCATTTTGCTAGATCATAGAATTGTGGAAGGGAGTAAGATAAAGTGTCCTGAGGCCGGAGACCGTGTCTAGTTTCACCTTTGTGTTTCCTTCAATGAACAGAAGGCCCAGTAAGCATCTGATGCTTATTTAATTTACTTCATGGCAGTCCAACAAATGTGGACTGGAAATTGTCTGTGAAATAGGATAAATATGTAAAACATGGGGAAATAACTTTAGGAGCCAAAGTAAATCCATTGTTGGCCTCAAATCAACTTGCTTTTTCTTCTCTCAGAATTGTGTTTTAATTGAGGGATATTTAAAAACGATTCACAAGCTCCCTGGTCTTAATTAGCAAGAGACCCCAGCATCAGGGTGCCAGATGGCTCTGTTTAATCAAGAAGATTTCTCATTATGGCCACTGTCTCAAGCAAAACTTTCAGAGGCTTCCTGTAATGGATGTCTTGCCAAGAAGCTCAGTGACTCACCTGTGAATTCATCTCCGGAGGGGAACAGGAGCCAACTTCACATCAGCACAATTTGTCCTTCTAGACTAGAGGACAATCTAGGCAGATAGAATGACAGACCTGGATCCAGGATGGCTTGGGTTCGAGCGCCACCTCACATACCTTCCAGCTGTGTGACTGTGGACAAATCATCCTCTCTGATGCTTTCTTTCTTTATCTGGAAAAGAAGATAACACCTTGTTCACAGGGATATCTTGAGGCTCATATGAGATAATGTTTACAAAGCCTTTGGCCAACCTTGTAGTGCTATCAAAATGTCCATGGAGCTTTAGGAATGGTCCTTAGATCATGTGGTCCTACTCTGTTATTTTACAAAGAATGAAACTGAAACCCAGAGAGGGGAGGTGATGTATCAAAAGTTACATATAGAAGTAGCAGCAGAATCAGGACAAGGAACCCAGCTCTCCCAACCCCACTGACCAGAGCTCTTTCCTTGTCACTCTCCATATCCCCTTGAAGGACTTTCTTCTATTGACACCTCTTACATATTTATTTTTATTTTATTTTTTGCTTTTTGTAGGGCAGTTGGGGTTAAGTGACTTGCTCAAGGTCACACAGCTAGTTTTTGTGTTGTGTCTGAGGCTGGATTTGAACTCAGGTCCTCCTGACTCCAGGGCCAGTGCTCTATTCACTGCACCACCTAACCACCACTATTGACAACTCTTATACCAAGAATCTATAGATGCTCACCCAATGCTGTGTCTCTTGTGTAAGTCTCTAGAGGTGGTGGAATGAATGTGACATTCCTAGTTTAAGACATGGGTTTGAGTCTGTAGTTTGCTATTTAGTAACTGTGTGACCTTGGTTATTTCTTCTCTGAGCTGTGTTTTCCTCTTTTATGTGATGGAGAAAGAGGCACTCATACCTCCTACTATTTGGGAGGGAACTACAGCATAAACTTCCAAGTACTTCAGAAAGATGAGTTATTATTATTTTCCTAGATGACAAAGTTACCAAGGACAGCAGCAATCACTTATATACAAGGCTCTACAAATAGGTAGTGGGTGGAATGGGGGATGTATTTCAAACTTTCCCAGTTTGAGCTTAATCTCATAAATCGATTAGAGAGCTGCAATTTTATGTGTGACTTTGAGAATTACAAAACAATCCCCTGAATACAACCTGGCAAGTTAGGTAGCTTAATTATTATACCTATTTTGTGGATGAAGAAAGTGAGGCTCAAAACAGTCCAGTGATTTGACTTAACCAGGGTAAATGCACCCTCATCCTCTTTCTAACCAGGAGCTGGTCCTGTTCCTGTTCCCTAGTACCTTTAGCTGCCAATCTTCCTCCCATACTGACTACTCTCCTCATCTGCATCTCTGCCTATTCTTAGAATTCAAGATTGAAAACAGTAAGGGACCTTCAAGATTCTCTACTCCAATCTCCTGATTTTACAGTTGTGGAAACTTCAGAAGGGACAAGAATTTGCTCAAGGTCACATCGTCCATAAGACAGTAGCAGCATCTGAACCCACATCCTTTGAATCCAAAGTCAGCTCTTTTCCTCCTACACCATACATTGTTGTCAGATTCCCTTCTTCCATTCTCTGCCCTCATGTATAGACCTTACCTGTCCTATTGCTAGGACATCCCTAATCATCTCTGATACCATTGGAAAATGTTAGAACCAAGACTCATACCCAGGCCTGCTGATTTCCATAAGATAAGAACAGATACTGGAATCCTCATTTCAGGGAGCCAGAGAGAGACAAAGAAATGTGTTCACACAACCGGCCACTGTCTGCATAAGGACCCAGGGAGATCTAAGTCTTCTGATTCCAAGTCCAAGGCTCTTTCCATGCCTCTGGGTCCTGTCTCATTTACCATACCCATGTTTAATATGCGGCCACCTCTCTGACCAAATTATGGCATTATGAACTGTATTTTATTTGCTAAACAAGTCTGTGAACTCTTGAGTTTATCGGCTTCAATTGACACATTATAGGGTAATAGAAATTAATATGAAATGACATTCACATGACAGCACTGTGAGGGGAGCATTTAGGACACTCTTAAAAACTCATTAGCTGTGTGTATGGAGCTGGGAGGCTTGTAAAGTGGATTTAATCAGGGCAATCTGTGAGGGGGTAAGGACACATGAGGCTGCTTGGTCCTCATGGGCCACTTGAAGCCAGGGTAGGATGGAAACCTTGAAGTTTGACTGCCAGTCACTAAAGGGAGAGGCTCTTCCTTTGCTGGAGGGAGAGAATGACTTCAAAATTATACTACTCTGTTCCTCCCCCATCATTTTACAGAGAAGGAAAACTGAGACCCAGAGATGGAAGGTAATTCATCAAAAATTACGTATTATATTAGTGGCAAAGCCAGTACAAGAACCCAGGTGTCCTGATCTCCAGACCAAGGCACTTTCCTTTTCAGTATCCCCTTTTGTGCTTTTCCTTTTGAATCATATTGTCCTTGTGTAAAGGAGTTACATGGGTGAGCCCCCTAGGCTGAGGAGGCGGAGGGTCATGTGAGCTCTGGTTCCATGTTGAAGGACCAGGTCATGACCACACAGTTCAGAAGTTTGGGATAAGAATGAGGGTCTTCTGACTCTTGAGGAAGAAATAGCTATTCCTTAGTCACCATGACAGCAACAAAATGGAGTATGAGGAAAAGCATCAAAAGTGCATTGGCCACTGAACCGGGGTCAGGCAGTTTTCTCATTCTCCCTGATTCCTTTTGAGAACCACCTCTTATCTCTGGGGAAAATCACATGAAGCTTAGGTTTGACTCAAGTCTAGAGGGTCCTCAAAAGGAAGTCAGCAACTACTGGCTAAGGTGGCTGCAAGAGAAGTCACAGAGAAGGCCAGCCCTCCCTCCCTTATGTACTCCAGTAATGCTCAAAAAAGAGCCACAGATCATAAATTATATAAGAAACTTCAGTAAATTCCTTCATCTAGCTCCAAACTGAGCAACAAAACAAAACAAAAAAAAAAAGGAAAAGCTATGTTTATTTGATAGGTTTTTTTGAGGAGGGAGGCAAGGCAATTGGCACTAAGTGACTTGCCCAAAGGAAGACCCATATGTACAAAAATATTTATTGCAGCTCTTTTGTGGTGTCAAAAAACCTGAAAATTAAAGGGATACCCATCAATTGGGGAATGGCTAAACCAGACTGATGTACAATATGAAAGTATTTGCAAAGCTTATACTTCAATGGTTCTCAACCTTCCTAATGCCACGACCCTTTAATACAGTTCCTCATGTTGTGGTGACCCCCCAAACCATAAAATTATTTTCGTTGCTACTTTATAACCGTAATTTTGCTACTTCTATGAATTTATCTGATATTCAGGATGTATTTTCATTGTTACAAATTGAACATAACCCACAGGTTGTGAACTGCTGCTATACTTGACTGCATGCCGCCATGGCGGGGAGGTAGGGGGGGGAGAGGAAGGAGAGAAAATTTGAAACTCAAGGAATTGTAGAACTGAATCTTATCAACCAAAAGTAAATAAACAAATCAATTTTTAAAAAAGAAAAATAAGTAAGTGACTTGCCCAAGGTCATACAAGCTCGTAAGTGTGTCAAGTAAGTGTGTCAAGTCTGAGGTCAAATTTGAGCTCAGGTACTCCTGACTCCAGGGCCAGTGCTCTATTCACTGCACTACCTCTGCTATGTATATTTGAAAAGGAGTTCTACCAGTGGAGCTAGCATGAGGCCAGGTGAACAGTCAGGAAACTCACAGCATTACTCTGTCCGGGATCACCTCAGGAAGAAATGAACCTCAGAACTCTGAGCAGGGACACTGAAGTGAGCCAACATTGAAAGCTTAACAAGGCAATAGAGTCCACAACAGGACCCAAGGAAATCTAGCTCAGAACCGAACAAGGCTGTGCTGGGGCATTCAAGAATACTACTGGTGGCAGAGCCTGGCTTTGGCACAGCATCCTAAATCAGGAACCAAGGCAGGGGACATGAAGAAATATGCTTCAAGTTGCAACTACCACCATTACAAGCATAGTCTCAGAAGAAAAATAAAATAAAAAAACAAATAAAAATCCTTGGTTATAAGAATTAAAAAAAAATTTAGAAAAAACAAAGCAATTCTCTTTGAAAAGTAGAATTATCAGTTTAAAAAGAGCTCTAGAGAAAAAAATTAGGGGAATAAAGCATTTAGAATAGAAGGGAGAGAATGTGAACCAAACAATAGATTCTCTGAAAATTCGAGTGGACCAAAATGTAACTTCATCACTCAAAGATTTAAAAACTAGAGGAAAATTAAGATATCTAATATCAAAAAAACAATTGACTTCTTAGACATGTCAAGGAGAGGTCATTTAAGAATCACTGAACACTACAACCAAAAAAAATTTAAAGCCTACATACCTTGACAATTTCCCAGATTTATTAGAACCAGAAGGAAAAGTTAAAATGATTGTAACTAGCATCTATGTACCATTTGAACATTTGCAAATGCTTTACATACATTATCTCATGTGATCCTTACAAAACCTTGTGAAGTAGGGGAGGTGATTGTCTCTATTTTGCAAATAAGGAAACGGAAACTGAGTGAGGTTAAGTTACTTGTCCAAGGTCACACAGTTACTAGGAGTCTTTTTCTTGACCCAGTCCCATCCATTTTCTATCAACTATATCACCTCACTTACTCGCTCACTCACTACCTTAAAAATAGAAAGAATCCACTTCTTGAAAGAAACCCCCAAATGAAAACTCCCAGGAATGCCATATCCCAAATACAGAATATCTAAGTCCAAGAACAGAAACACTACAGGCAAACAGAAACAAAAAGTACTGTTCTAAGCACTAGGACACAGTATGACATGCTGGCAAGAGCCACGGGCCAACTCTTAGGGAGAAGGGAGGAAGAGAGGAGATGCTCCCCCCTCCCTTCTGCCCTCTGCACCCAACCTCCTGGGCATAGAACTGGATGCCACATACTCTGAAGAGAGAGGAAAGAGATCAAAATTGTTTGGTTTTGTTTTTAATAATCATTTATTAAGCATTTATCATATTCTAAGTCCAAGTACTCAGAATGCAAACACAGACAGAAAGACACACACACAACACACTATATCTCTATCTATCTATGTATCTATCTATGTATCTATCTATCTATCTATCTATCTACCTATCTGTCTATCTATCTATCCATCCATCATCTACCTAATCTATCTATCTATCTATCCATCTATCTATCATCTATCTACTTATCTATCTATCTATCTATACACACACATATATATAATTTTAATCATGGAACATAACACACAAAAGGCAATTGAAAAGGGGTCAGGATAGGGGTAGAGAGGAAATGAAGGTCTAGGGATATGGTAGAAAAGCCCAGGGTACAGGCTGGAGAAGAATGAGACGGGGCTGACCTGGGCTTTTGCTCTTCATAAATGGAGGAGCCATTCAATCAAATGAAGAGGCCTCTGAGGTGAAGGGTTCTTTCAGGACTTGAGTAAGCTTCCAAGATGAAGAGGCTTCTGACTCATGGCTAAGAGAAACGTCTCTCAATCTACAGTTTTCTGGATGAGTAATTCTTTCTGGCTCAGTGAGCCTCCATCTTTAGGCATTTCCCCCCTGCTGCCATCACAGGCACCAAGGGCTTCCCATTTCATCTCATAGTATCACATTCTGCACTGTAAACCCAGAACCCACACGACCCAGAGAAGATGGCCCAGGGTTTTACAATTTATAGGGCTCTCCTGTTTACTGTCGTTACATTTTATTACTGACTATTTTTTATATCATAGGAGTACAATTTAAATTTCACTCTGCCCAGTAATTGGCATATAATAAGTACTTAACAGGGCAGCTAGGTGGCACAGCAAATAGAATGCTGGGCCTGGAGGCAGAAAGACTCATCTTCCTGAATTCAAATCCAGCCTCAGACACTTACTAGCTGTGTGACCCTGAGCAAGTCACTTAATCCTGTTTGCCTCAGTTTCCTCATCTGTAAAATGAGCTGGAGAAGGAAATGGCAAACCAGTGTTTTTGTCAAGAAAATCCCAAATGGGATCATGAAGAGTCAGACACAACTGAAAACTGTCTGAACTACGACAACAAATGGAGCCTAGGGTAACTTCCAGTCAATGATTAGACGTTGGATGATACCATCAAAAGAACCATAAGAACCAACCAAGGAAAACAGGAACTAGTTTCAGCACTGGCATTCTCCAACTCCAGAACAAAGAATAAGCCCTACTTTGGGCCTGAACCTGACAGGTTTGTAACTGAGTTCCCATTTCAACTTGACCAAATGTCTCTGAGTCACAGGTATTCTCCCTGGGCTGCTGAAGCCCTGGGCAGGGCCAGCTGTTAGTATGAGGCTCCTTTGAAGCCAGGAAGAAGTTGGACACGTTTCATCCATCGGGAATGTTGGCTCATGACAGGTGTTCGAACATTTGCTGATCTAATGGGGAACCAGGAGAATTTTAACGGGCAAAATTCAGACAAGGAATTTGCATAGGCTTAGATCAGCTGTAGTGTCAGAGCAAAGTGTCATGTAGTGGGAAGGGGATGTGATTTGGAATCCAAAATCCTGGGATCAAATCCTGGCTCATCTAATACCTGTGTGGCCCTGGGCAAGTCACTTCCACTTACCTTTCTCCTTTGTAAAACAGAAAGGATGGGCTAGATAAACCCTACAAATTTTCCACACTATAAATCCTATGATGCTACATTTTTGGTAACATCCTCCATGATTCCATTTGAGTATAAATATTAATTTTTTAGGTTACACAAATGGGGCTGACTCTGTGGAGAGGCAAGAATGATGGATGCTGGGGTGATTATGTGAAGTGATTTCACAGGCAAAATAAACACTTTCCCAGCTTCCAATCTGTTGACCAATGCCTGAAATCCTTCAAAAAGGTATCACCCTTCCATGCAAGAAAAACAGAAAACCAAAATTGCAGATATTTATTGGAAAGGAAGAAAAGTAGCTTACATTCAAGTGACTTCATTTTAATCTCTAATTCACTTGGTTATCACTAGTGTGACCCTGAGTAATGACACCTCCCCACTCTGAAATTCAATTTCCTTCTCTGTAGCAAGAATGCACTGAACAAGATAACTTTGTAAGATCCCTTTCTCTTTTGATGTTCTGCATCATATGGAACTCATATTGATAGAGTTACATCATTCCTTTACACTATATGCTCTAAGAACCTGCCATGTATGGTGCACTGTGTTAGATACTAAGGGGTATGCAAAGACACCAAGAGGCAACTCCAACACTCACTAAGCAAACAATCAAGATCATTATCAATAGCATCATCACCACCATCTAACTACAATGATAATGATAATGATAGACAAGTATGTTGAAAAATTGGAATATGAGCAAGGCATAAAGAGGTCACATGAGAAAAGCATCTCTAAAATTACAGAATCATGGAATATCACAACGGAGAAGGACCTTAGAATACTGACTATGAAGAGCTGGACGAGAGGAACTTTGAAATTAGAATTCAATATGTATTATTAGCATGACTATTAGCAACAACTGGGTTTATATAGCACTTTAAACTTTGTAAAAGCTCATATGCATGTACTAAACTGAAGTGACTTGGCATGGTGGCTAGAATGTTGGGGTTAGAGTCAGGAAAAGCAGCAGTTAGAATCCTGTTCCTGACACCTACTAGTTATAAAACCAGGGATAATTCATTAATGCCTATATTCCTCACTCATCTCCTGATGACTGATCAACCAATCAATTAGCAAGTATTTATTAAGTACATGGCACATGCCAGGCACTGTGCTAGGCACTAGGGATACAAGTAGAGAGAAGGAAAAATCTCTACTCACAAAAACTTTAGTTCTAATAGGTGACTAAGTATATTCAGTATGTATACACGAAGTTTATGTGTATATATATATATATATAATATAATATAAATATAAAGATGTGCAAAGTTAGGGAGGGAGAGCCCTAAATAAGAAAGGTTTAATGTAGAAGGAAGAGTTTAAGCTGCATCTTAAAGGAAGAGGGGAATTGCATGAGGCAAAGGATAAGAGGTAGAACATTCCAGAAATGGTGGATGGCAAAGAGATGGCATAAATTATGCAAGAAATGGAAAGAGCCAGTCTGATTGGATCACAGAGTACAGGAGGGCGGGTAATGTCCAACAAATCTTTAAAGATTGGTTGGGGCCAGTTGTGTGGGACTTTCAAAGCTACACAGGGGTTTATGTTTTATCCTAGAGTCATGATGAAGGCACTGGAGTTGCTTGACTAAGGGAAGTCACATGGTCAGATCCAGATGTAGGGAAAATTATATTTTCTATAGTGTGTGGGATGGTTTGGATAGATGAGAGTTGTGAGGCAGGGAGACCAGTTAGGAGGTTCTCATAATGATCTAGGTGAGATGTGGGATGGGGGAAGTCCTGAGTTAAGGTGGTAGATATGTGGGTGGAGAAAAGGTGTTTGATCATAATGATAATAATAGCATTGATAAAATGCTTTAAGGATTGCAAAGCGCTTTATAAATATTATCTCTTTTTACCCTCAAAACAAACCTGGGAGGCAGGTGCTAGAGATATTGTAAAAGTAGAAATGGCAATATTTGGTGTGTGGTATGGATGTGCGTCTTGAAGGAGACTGAGGATCCCAGGACAATGCCAAGTTTATGAACCTGAGACATTGGTAGGATAGAGATTCATTCAAGAGAAATAGGGAAATTTAAAAGGGGGTAATTTATGGTTTACAGTGGAAGATGAAGTGTTAAGTTTTGGGCTTAGTGGCTTATCTACTAAGTTACAGACTTTGAGGGCTGCAATCTGTGTGGGGGAAGGTATCCCATTAGGAATTCTTTGGAATTTGCTAGAGGCCCTGGTGGAAATACAAAACAAAGTGAAGCCATCTCTGCTCTTAATAATAATGACCTACATTTGTATGGCACTTTAAAGTTCCTGAAGACATGGGTTCTCTCATTTGCTCCTCACAAAAAGTCCTTGAGGTAATTACTACGGGCATTATTTTCCCCATTTTGTAGATGAGGAACTTATAGTATCAGAGGTTAAGTAATTTGCCCATAGTCCCATAGCTAGTAAATGTCAGGGGCAAAATTTGAACCTAAATCTTCCTAACTCCCAAGTTCTCTATGTCACCATGTTACATACACTGCTGGACCTTTTTGTTGAGTAATTTTTAGTCATGTCCAATTCTCCATGACTCCATTTGGGGTTTTCTTGGCAAAAATACTGGACTAGTTGGCCATTTCCTTCCCTGGTTAATTTTACAGTTGAGGAAACTGAGGCAAACAGGGGCCCAAGGTCACACAGCTAGTCAGTGTCTAAGGCCGGATTTGGATGCAAGAAGATCAGTGTTCCTGACTCTAGACCCCGCACTCTATGCTCTACACCGCCTAGCTGCCCACTACTGGACCTTAGAAACCATATGATGGTGTGGTTTGCTGCGAGAGGTCACAAAGATTTTTCAGAGGGTCTATTGCATTACATAACTCTGTATAAAAAATAAACAAGAATAGCTTCTATGGACTGAATAACTTCTCACAGATAACATATGTATGATGACATTTCAAATATACATTGATGCTGTGATGAATAAATATGAACTTATTTGAGTATTTTGCTAAATTCATAACAGCTTTTTGTCATTGTTTATTTTCCCAACCAATATATGCCAACAGTACAACTATGACCATATGGAGGTCTTTGCAATTTTCAAACTGCAAAATTGGACAGAAATCTTTGATGTTGAAAAGATTCGGAACCACCGGTCTAATCTAATCACCTCACTTTTACAAATGGGAAAACTGAGGCTCGGAGAAAGGAAGTGAATTGCCCAAAATGACAAAGTGAGTCAGGGGTAGATGGGTAACCAGAATCCTCATCTCCCATATCCTTGCCAACATTCTCTCTCCATCCTCTCTACTACATGTAAGGCACTGCTCTAACTTCTGGGGCGCGGAGGGGGTAGGGATACCTTTGTGACTTTGGCTAAGTCACTTAACTGTACATCACAATGCCTATTTTCTGCCTTCTATATCACATATTTGGAGTGACAGGATCTGGCTTTGGAGCATGGCTCTGTCACTTATGAGCTTTATGATACTAAGTAATCCCTTAGTCTACTCATATATTAAAAAAAAAGATAAAAGTAGCAGGAAAAACACTAGATTTGGAGTTAGTGACCCTGGGTTCAAATCTTGCCTCTGTTGCATGGCCTCACTTGTTCTTCTGAGCCTCTATTTCCTCATCTGTAAACTGGGAGGGATATACTTAATGATCTCAAAGGTCTGTTGCAGTACTAAACTCTATCATCCTCCTTTATGAAATCATTGTGGAGATCAAAAGGTATAATATATTTAAAGCACTTTGTCAACAGGAAAAAATGTTTTAAGATTCTTGATATTGGAGCAGCTAGGTGGCTCAATGGATAAACCACCAACCCTGGAGTCAGGAGGACCTGAGTTCAAATCCAACTTCAGATACTTAACAGCTGTGTGGCCCTGGGTGAATCACTTAACCCTAATTGCCTCCAAAAAAATATTATTAATATTGCTTTTATGCCTTATAGCCCTTAGGAAAGGACTCCTAAAGATAGCAAGAGAGAGGAGTAGGCTAGGCCTCCTGTATAGAGTATAGTAGAAAGAGCACTAGATGGACCAGATCAATAAGAGTCCAGAGGCACAAAGGTCAATTTGGAGTCCTTGTGTTCAATTCCTCTCTCCCCTACTCACCACTTGTGTGAACTTAGGAAAGTTGCTTCCCCACTCTGGACACCAATTTTCTGATCTATAAACAGGGTGGGGGAGTAGGGGTGTAGACAAGAAGGTCTCTCAGATCAGTTAAAGGTCAAAATCCTATGAAAACCAAAGGCCCAGAGCACACACACTGTTGGCCCGGAGGAGGCATCATGGTCATCCCTACAACTCCCCTCCAATGATTAGTGTTCTCATCACGACAGAGAGTTTGGCCTGCCTATAATTTGGTGAGATATGTAAAGTTATTGTAAAATTATCTCTCAGCATATTGGAGGCCTTGGCCTGGCCTCTTATTACAACAAGATGGAGTCATTTGGAGAAATTCAAAGGTTTATCCCAGCTAATAGGCTAGCACAGGATGCCCAATAGACACTTCCTTTAGTAAAAATCAGATAAAGCTGAATATAAAGCTTGCAACAGGGGTCATGTTAGGGCTGAAGTTGATGCCTTTTGACCAAAAATGAAGAGGCAACCAAGTTTTATTTTCACAGGAACTAAAAGATGTTGAGGTCAACTGAGACTAAAACCAAACTCTAACATTGAAGGACTTCAGAAAATAGATCCTAGACCAAATAGGGCGGTAGGCAGGAGGAAGAAGAAGCTTAAAGCTGGGATGTAGGTTCTGGTAATAACTCTGAAATTTCCTAGCTATATAATCCTGGGCAAGTCTCATTGCCTCTACCTCCATTTCTGTAAAGTACAGGCACACTCTTATATCACCCTATTGATGAGATCCTTCCTTGTGAGTGATATGCTTTGGGATTCTCAAAGTGCTATATAAAATTATCATCTCTCTGATCTTCTCTATGATCCATTAGACTGGGGGTGGGTCTGCTTCCCCATCACTCTCTTTCCCTATCATGGACACTTTAAGGGATCAAATTATCCCAAGGAGTAGAGATCAATACAGGAAGAGAAACTCATCAGGGCCCTGGAGTCACTTCCGAGATTCCAACTGGCAGCAGCACCCAAGGAAATTAGAGCCAGGCTCCCAGCTGCCACTCAAGCTGTGGGTCTCTTTCCCAAGCAGGACTCTTTTTGAAGTCAATCAGCCCAACTCTCTCTCCCTTCTTCACCCTCTGGAAAACTCTTCCACATGCTGATCTCGCATGGGCTTCAAAGGGAGCCCTGATACAAGGCGTAGAAAGGGACAGGAAGCCCTAAGAAAGTTGAACTGGGTTTGACTTCTGCCAGGGTTTAACCTCATGGAATGAAATAAGGGGAAGCCATCAGGGACACTCTTGATCTTTCATGGGTTATCTATGTGATGCTGGTGTAAGAGAGCCATGAGTCTCAGAGTGTAACCTGTGGATAATATTGGCACCCTGCTTTGTATATAATAGGTATTTAATAATACCATATTATCACTGTTTCTTGAGGACACTTCTGATTGTTTGGGAGTTAATTTTTAGCAGAAATAGTGTTGAATAAAATAACACTGTCCTTTAGTCTTGTTCAGACTGTATTGGGAGTAGAACTATACAGAACTCATCTGTCCTGAACAATCATACCTGTCTCCTTCCCATCCCTCATTTCTACTGATTTTTCTTTGCAAACTGTATTAAAACATAGTTATTGATACAGATGAAATGAGAACCTAATGGCCTTTGCACTATACAGCCTAATCCCCCTCCACATCCTTGTGTTTTCATTGCTAGAAAGAACTATCAATCAGGAAATTTTCTCTATCAGCACAGAGCCGGCAACTCTTCTATGACATGAAGAATTAGGAGAGTTCCCTGAGACTGAGAGGCTAAGTTACTTGCCCAGGTTTACATTGTGTCAAAGGCAAGACCTGAACCCAGCTCTTCTGACTCTGAAGTGAGTCTCAGATCCTCTATCTAACCCATCATGCTGCCTCCTCCTCCTCCTCCTCCTCATTATTAATATCGTTACTGATAGCAATATTAATTATCTCAGATATATAGAGTAGTGCACTCATTTTTCTATTAGTTAATCATTAATATCATTATTATTAATAATAATCCATTATTTAAATAAGAGGTGAAGCAGAGCCATGGAGATGGAGTTAGGAACAAATGCTGTCTCAGACACTAATTAACCATGTGATTGCGTATAACTTATTTAGCCACTGAAAATTTCAGTTTCCTTATCAGTCAAAAGAGCAGCATACAGACACTGCCTACCTCCTGCAGCAATGTTGTCGGGAAAATGCTTCTTGAATGTTGAAGTTCTAAAGAAAGTGCTGCTTGACCACTATCACCCGTCTTATTCAATTTTGTACTAGAAATGTTAGCAGGACAGCTAGGTGGCACAGTGAATAGAGCACCGGCCCTGCAGTCAAGAGGACCTGAGTTCAAATCTGGCCTCAGACACTTAACACAAAAACTAGCCGTGTGAACTTGGGCAAGTCACTTAACCACAACTGCCCTCCAAAAAGCAAAAAATAAATAAATAAATAAAAGAAATGTTAGCAGTAGAAATAAGAGAAGAAAAAGAAATTGAAGTAATCAAATTAGGCAAAGGAGATACTAAGCTCTCACTCTTTGCAGATGACATGATAATATACTTGGAGAATACTAGAGAATCAAGCAAAAAACTACTTGAGATAATAAATAAATTTGGCAAAGTTGCAGGATATAAAATAAACCCACATAAATCCTCAGCATTCGTATATATTTCTAACAAAATCCAACAACAGGAGATACAGGAATTCCATTTAAAATTACTCTAGATATAAAATATTTGGAAATCTGCCTGCCAAAAACGAATCCGAGACCTATATGAACACAATTACAAAGACACTTTTTGCACAAATAAAGTCAGAACTAAATAATTGGAAAAACATAAGTCACTTGTGGCTAGGTTGAGATAATATTAAAAAATGAGAATTCTACCCAAATTAATTTACATATTTAGTGCCATACCAATCAGTCTACCAAAAAATTATTTTACAGAACTAGAAAAAATAGTAGTGAAATTCATCTGGAAGAACAAACGTCCAGAATATCAAGGAAATTAATGAAAAGAAATGCTAGGGAAGGTGGTCTAGCTGTACCAGTTTTTAATCTGTATTATAAAGCAGCAGTCATCAAAACTGGTTGGTACTGGCTGAGGAATGGAGTAGTGGATCAATGGAATAGACTGGGTACATGAGACACAGCAGTCAATGACTACAGTAATCTACTGTTTGATAAACCGAAAGACTCCAGCTTCTGGGATAAGAACTCATTATTTGACAAAAACTTCTGGGGAACTGGAAAATAGTATGGCAGAAACTGGGCATAGACATATCTTACCAAAATAAAGTCTAAATGGGTGTACGATCTCAGTATAAATGCTGATACTGTGAACAATCTGGGAGAGAAAGGAATAGTTTATCTGTCAGATTTATGGAGAAGGGAAGATTTTATGACCAAACAAGAGTTAGAGAGCATTATGGAGTGCGAAATGGATAATTTTGATTACATTAAATTGAAAAGTTTCTGTGCAAGAAAATGCTGCTCGAATCTTAAAAGTTCGAAAGAAATATGAACTTTCATCACAATCATACAAGGTGATTTTTGTGGGTGGAGAGCATCAGCAACTGGGGGAATCAGGAAAGGCTCCATCTAAGTGGCACATGGGCAGAGCTTTGAAGAAGATCAAGCATTCCTGGGCATTCTAAGTGTGGGGAACTGCTTCTCAAGGAATGATCTCACCAGCAAGGTAATATAAGCATGTACCTATATTTTACAGCAAAGGAGCTTGACACCTATAGGGAGGATGTGACTTACCCAGCATTATTTTTTTTTTTGCTGGACCGTAGAGCTCAATGACCAACCCATCTTTCCAGAGAATTCATGGTGAAATCTGCTATCCACATCCAGAGGGAGAGGTGATGGGCTCAAAGAGTAATCTGAGACTTTTTTACATGCCCAAATGTAGGAATTTGTTTTGCTTGTCTGTGATGTTTGTAACAGATTTTTTTCTTGTTTTCTTGGTAGAGTTGGGGAGTGGAAGAGAGAGGATGATTTTCATTTTTAGCAATTTTTTAAAAGCATCTTATGTACTACAGGTTGAGCAGACACTTGTTCTTTGTCCCTAATAGGGAAGCACATACACACTTTAATCCAATCTGTGAAAAAGTTCATGGGATGCTACCTCATGTTGAAGAAAAAAACAGAAACAAGAAAGAGATAAATCCCTCCTTGTTCAGAAGGTAGAATTATTCAGTTAAAATTTGGCTTCTGTCTTCTCTGTCAAGAAGCATGACCTTGACTGAATGACTGAACAACAACATATAGAAAATAGTATATACTTATGCTCTACATGGGACATTCTCTCTGTCTCTGTCTCTCTCTGTCTCTGTCTCTCTGTCTGTCTCTGTTTCTCTCTATCTCTCTCTGTCTCTCTACATATATATAAACATATATATGTGTACATATGTATGTATGTAAGTATACACACACAGCATGATCTTAAAACTGGAGGAACAAAACGCTAAAAGGAATTGAAACCTCTCAGATGGAAGATGAGAAGAGACCAACTGGCTGCCCTCAATGAGTTTAAGTCATTAAGTTTAAGTTAGGAAAACTTACAACCACGGGGTCATTGAAGAACTTATAGACAAGCCCGTTAAGACATTGTTAATTATTTTTGGAAAAAATATGAAGAATGACTAGAGGTTGATGAAAGTCTTAATATTTACAAAGGGAAACAAAGTGAATCCAGAGATAGACATTTATCCAAGCAATATTATCTATGTATGTCACTGAATCCCATCCACAACTCTACCCCCTAATAGAATGTAAACTCCTTGAGGAGAGAGTTTCATCTTTTTTGTATCTTCATTGCCCACACATTTTGATTCCAGCACGTTATTAATAAATGTTTGTTTGATTGAATTGAGGCAAACATCTACCAAGCATTCTTAAAGGGATAACTCCTAAGCATTTAGAAACAAGCACAGTAACCACTGAGGGCCAAGCACAAGTTCTTCAAGAAAATGACATTCCAGACAGCCTCCATTTCACAGTTTTTTTTTGACAGGGTTATCAGGAATGTTCAATCAGAGTAATTCTTTGAACACGGTATTCTTAAAATTCAGCATATTATTTGACCAATTTGGACTTAGAGCTTTAGGGGTTTAGGGTAGTGCCAGATAGCTACAGAGCATGCCAACCTCTGACACATCAATTCTTTCAATTAAATTCAATAAGTATTTAAAAGAGACTACTTACCTTGTTCAAGACACTGTACTCCATGCAGTGGGCATACAAAGTCTCAGGGAGTTTATACTCTACAGGTAGGCAAACAAACATGTAATATACATACAAAGTAAACACAAAGCTAATTCGAGGGAGGACAGCACTGACAATGGAAGATCAGGAAAGGCCTTTTGTAGGAGATAGCAATTCACCTGAGCATAAAAGGAAACCAGGAATTCCTAGAGACAAAGGTAAAAAGTAAAGGCATTTCAGCCATGGGGAAACTACCTCTGCAAAAGCACAGAAATGAGAGAAAGGATCATATGTATAAAGAATATTCAATAAGCCAATTTGACTGGAATGTCACTTCCTTGCAGAGGAGTGATGTGAAATTTATCTAAAGATAGTTGGGAACCAGAATGTAAAAAGCTTTAAAGACCAAAGCAAAGTTTTTATTTTGTTTTGGAAGCAATAGGGGGCCACTGGCACTTCCAAAGTCAGGTGACAACATAATCATACAGAGCTTTGTTCTAGTAATGTCACTATGGAAGATTGCAGGAAATGGAATTGAGGATGGAAAGGCCGGAAGTGAAAAGACTTATGAGGAAGCTATTTCAATAGTCAAGGTTAGAAGATAGGAATGCCTGAACTAGATTGGTGACTGTATAAACAGAGAGAAGATAAAGGCACAATACAGAGGAGGTAGAATCATAAGTCCTGACATCTTGTTAAACTTACTGGAGGAGGTAGAGAGAAGAATGAATAAATGAGGTCATTCTCTCAAAAATCCAAATACAAGACCCTTATATTAGGGAACCTACACCATGCCACCACTCTTCTCTTTCAAATTACAGTCCCAGTACATATTTTCTCTCATCTCTGTTCCACATCATTTACTCAATAACTATTCCAAACTGTCATATACACACACCTGTGAATTGGTCTGTTAGACTGAACCACCATTGCTAGAATTAAGAGAACCTCTTGACACTTTTTTGTGGATAGCCTCCTTAAACACTATTTCTTCCCCTAAACAACTGTCTCCCTTCCCCAACATCCTGGACAATAACAACCATCTGAATAGGACAGAAAAACATCTCCCAAACTAATGTGGCCGCAGAACAATTTTAGCCTTGAAATGTAATGGAAATATGCATAAGTCTTCCCAAGTATGGATGGAATAGACTGAGAGCAAAGTTAGGGAGTATGGGAATGAAATACAATAAACATAACATTCTCATATAAATGTTACAATCAGCAAAAGAATTTTTATATTTCTGTGATTTCATGTTCAATATTTTTGAAAGAAAATGTCACTGGTATTGAAGGAGCTTCCCAAATGGGAAAAGTGATCATCTTGTCATCTTCTGCCCTAACTGGACCTAATTTGGAGCAATGGTTCAGTCCTGCGGACAGCATTTTAGGAAGGAAATTGACAAGCTGGTGCATGCCCAGAAGAAAGCAATAGAGAGGTGACCTTAAAGTATTGCATATGGGAATCTGTTGAAGGTATGTACTAAGGCTCTTTAGCTTGGAGAAGAGATGTTTTAGTAGAAACATAACCATTATCTTCAAGTATATAAAGAGCTATTATGTGAACTTATTTTACATGGGGTCCCAAAGGGTATATCGAGAGCAATGGTTGAGGCAAATTTAGGCTTAATGTAAAGGAAAGATTTCTTTCTGAATATAGTGCTTTCCAAAAGTGCAATGGAATAACTGGGGAGGTAGTGAGTTCCCCTTCCCTAACAGTATTCCAGCAGAGACTGAATAATCATTTGTTGGACATTTTGACAAAGAATTTCTGTTCAATTAGGTTTGGGACCAGATGCTCTCTTAGGACCCTTCCAGCTCTGAGATTCTGTCCCTTCCAGCTCAGAAATTCTGTGATTCAATGACAGTTCTTATCCTGTGCAGATGACTTTTCCCACTGGAAAACACAGGTTTCCGGCTCAGACCCTTATGACAAGTTAAGAAATGTGTTGAAGCCTCTGGGCGGTTCCTGAAGCCTTTGTCTTTAACCACTGACAAGTCCCTAATTAAGAAGTCGACTGTCCTCCCTCCAGATCAGTGATACAGCCTTTCTAGGATTACATAGAGTGACAGAAAGGAGGGGCATTAGCCTTTTGGGCAGTCGGCCAGACGCACAGATTGCTGGTTGCCACAGGGCATGAAGCAAAAGCCATCACCCTGACAGAACAGGAGAGAGCAGAGGGAAATGTGAGACATCCTGAATAGTCGTCACATCCTGCACTGGGCGGGGGGTGGGGGGGTGGGCTTAAATTCAAGTACTTACATAATCCATCTTGAGATGCAGTTTGGTAAGACCACTGCTCAACTCAATTCAGTTCCTAAGCTCTTAGGAAGTACATACTATAGACAGAGAGCCCTGAATACAACACTGGGTGAGATGCAGTGAGTAGAAAAATAGCCCCTGCTTTCAAAGACCACACAAGCTAGTTCATATAGTTCATATAGATAGATGCATAAAATTTGACATTGGTTAAGTCAAAATCTCTTTCTGAGCTTCTGTTTCAGTAAGATGAGGACATTGGACTACATGATCTCTAAGCCCTTTCTAGCTCTCAATTCTATAATCATGTGACCTAAAATATGGTAGTAAAGGCAGAAGCTAATAAGGCAACATGGGACTTATAAGCACAGTGATTTAGAAGTTGAGAGGAAAAAAAGACCAAGTTCCAGTTGAGGAGGATTCAGAGTTGGAAGGGTCTTCAGAAGTCATCTAGTTCAAATTATACTTGAAAGAAATTTAAGGTAGCCAAGTGGCACAATGAATGAGTGCTGGACCTGGAGTCAAGAAGACCTGAATTCAAATTCTGCCTCTGACACTAACTGTGGGACATTGGGCAACATATTTGACCATTGTCTGCCTTGGTTTCCCCATATGTAAAATACGAATGTTAACAGAAACTACCTCCTAGGGTTGCTGTGAAGATAAAATGAGATTTTATTTGTATAATGCTTTATAAACTCTAAAGCATAGCTAGAAAAAAAAAGAAAAAACATCAGAACATCCTTCATGGTGAGGTGGCATCTGTTCTAAAAACTGCAGGGAGAAAGGAGGAGAAGGGATGTAATGAAAAAATCATTAACTCCAGACATGGTGAATCCTAATGTAACACAAGAACAATCTGTGATCTACCTAATTTTTAAAAATATATTACTATTAGGTTGAATTGGATTCATAAACATATTGGCTCTCAATGAATGAACAAATGAACAGTCTATGTGTATCCCAAGGAGAATTTAAGGAATGGCTTTAAGATATATTCCTGGATAAATAAGTGAATAAACTATAACATATTAAGACTGGGATGGACCAGTTCTAATCATCTACTCCTACCCATTTTTCAGAGGATTAAAACAAGGCCTCGAGGTGCAAGCTGACTTGCCTTTGGTCCCATAGCGAAGTTAGCAGGGACTCAGGTCCATGGTCTTTCCCCTATCCTACACTACACTACTTCTCCACAGAATAGTCATTAGGATGGGGCAACTTAGACTTTGCTCAGGGTGCCAAAATTTTGAGATGAGGGTGCCCACTCTTATAGGATCATCGGACTAAAATAAGGTCTCTGCAGTCAAAGGGTTTACAGATAGTTGGTGGGGAGATATGAAAGATGGATAAATAGAATACAAAATAATGCATGCTAACTGTATAACCTGGATTCAAGATTGAGGAATTTGCATAAGACTCTCTTCATTGGTGGAGAAAATGATTACTTAATGCTATGTGCCTGGACAAAAGAAGCAGCCAAGAAGAACTTGGGAGAAGAGAGACTTTCTTCTAGTTTTTTGTTCTAAGAGAGAACACATGTGGTTCTAGGTTCTAGACCCTCCTTAAAGAGAAACCCAGAGAGCAATGGAAAAGACTTTGGATGGAAAGAATGTAGTGAATCCAGGGCCTTGACAAATCATTGATTTCCAGCTTGCCTCCTTTGGGAGACTTTCTGTGTGTGTGTCTATCTGTCTGTCTGTCTCTGTCTCTATCTCTATCTCTGTCTGTGTCTCTGTGTCTCTGTGTCTGTCTCTGTCTCTCTCTCTCTCTCTCTCTCTCTCTCTCTCTCATCTTTTTCTCAATGGGAAAGCTCATTCACTCTGTCTGGAATGTTGTTCTATGGATGTTCAGAGAGGACTATGCCCAAAGAACTGTAAAATTGTGCAAACCCTTTAACCCAGGAATAACATTACTCTGTCTATATCCCAAAGAGATCAAAAAAGGGAAAAGTACCTATTTGTACAAAAATATTTATAGTAGCTCTTTCTATGGTGGCAAAGAATTAGAAATTGAAGGAATGCCCATTATATGGGGAATGGTTGAACAAGTTGCATTGTATGATTGTGAGAGAATACTACGGTGCTATAAGAAATGACAGCATTCTGGTTTCAGAAAAACCTGGAAAAACTTAAATGAATTGATGCAAAATGAAGTGAGCAGAACCAAGAGAATATTATAAATAGTAATAGTAATATTGTAACTATGGTCAGCTGTGAAAGACAGTTACTGTCATTGGTACAATCTAAAACAGTTCCAAAGAACTCATCATAAAAATTCTATTTCACCTCTAGAGAGAGAATTCATAAACTCTGAATGCATACTTACGCCTATTTTTTCCATTTCTTAATATTCCTTGATTTTTTTGCAACATGATTAATATGGAAATATGTTCTGTATTACTTTACCTGTACAATAGGCATCATATTGTTCACTTTCTCAATGGGCGGAAGAGGGGTCAGAGGGAGGGAGAGAATTCAAAACTTAAAATTTTTAAAAATGAATGATAAAAGTAAATAAATATTTTAAAAATGCACACGCAAATTTTTCTTATGTATTCCAACTATGCTGGGAGCTTGAATTACAGAGGAGGAGGAGGAGGAGGAGGAGGAGGAGGAGAATGAGGAGGAGGAGAAGGAGGAGGAGGAGGAGGAGGAGGAGAAGGAGGAGGAGGAGGAGGAGGAGGAGGAGGAGGAGAAAACAGTCCCTTCCTAAAATTTACATTCACACTTCTAGGTCTCAGTTTCCTCATCTATAGGGCAAGGAAACTAGACTAGATAATCTGTAAAATTGTTTCCAGCTCTCCATCCTTCTTCACTGCAAAGAAGATAAGAACTTTTCTAAGACAGTAGGAATGCTAGCAGGAGATTTAATATTTATGCTGCCCTCTCCCACCAGAGTTTTTACAACTCCTTGAGATTTATCAAAATTTCAAGGCAATTTCATGTCGCAGGATATTATAGTACTTAAAAATACAAATGAAGAATGGTGGGTATATTTGTCCCCAACCAAAGACAATTACAGGGTAAAGCTAAGTGCTGCCTCCTGGAGGTGGAGGGAGAAGAAAAAAGAGAAAAATCATTAAGTTTAACCCAGATAGGAATCAGGGCTGGGGAGTTTCTGCAGAGAGGAGGAAGGAAGTATTTCCTGAAGGACACTTTATAGTGCCAACTGAGGGGAGGTATGAAACAGAGAGTAAAGACAGACCAAAGAATATGGTAAAGAACTCCTAGACATATAGGATAGGTGATCTCTGAAAGGGTTAATTCTAATAGAGTGCTACTTGTATCCCCCGGGCACACAATATTAGAAGGCAAAGGTTAAAAGAGCAGGTACCTTAAGTAGAAAATAAAAGAAACAACAAGGGAGTTTCTTCCTCTTATATAATAAAAGAAGTCTTATGTGGCACTGGTGGTCACTTTGGTACACCACAATGACTGCAGAGAAGCATTGGGGATCTGTAATAGAAAGGCAGTCAGAAAGGAGCATCTGTGGAAGCAGAGCTATCTATATACTCTCCTGCATTTTTTTTTCTTTATACTAGCTAAGGCTGGTTCTACTCAGTTGAAATTCAGACACTTGATTCTTATTAGTCTATCTGCATTTAACCCTTAGTTCTTCCCTGGACTTTAATAGTTGTATGACCCTAGGTAAGTCACTTAATCTTTCTCTCCCTCAGTTTCCTTATAAGACTTGTTTTAAAGCTAACAATGGGTCCTTCCCAGTAGGTTGCATGTCTTCATTCTCATACTCCTGGGGGACAAGGTATCTTTCTCTTTTTCCCATCCAAGTTCACAGACCCCCCCCAAAAAAGAACCCAGGTTGAGAACCCCTTGATTATATATCATCATTAAAGCCTTTTTTAACCCGGGTATCCTGTGTTCAATGCTTTCATGTCCATCAACAATGGACAAACATTTATTAAGCACCTATTATGTGAAGAAACCTGAAAAATGTCAGACCTCAAGGAGCTTATAATCTAATATGGGGAAGTATAACATTCTCTTAAACAAATGTGTAACAGGTAGAAATAGTACAGGCAAAAGAGAACCTCAAAGTCTCCCAGATAATTTCAAGAGAGAGAGAGATTTTATAGTGGGGAAAGGAGTGGGGAGGGATGCAATCAGGGAAAGGTTAAGAGCAGGCACCTGATCAAGATCCTTTCTGAGTTGAACATCCTGTGTTCTGAGTTTTAAGGTCCCTTCCAGAACATTTCAAGAACCTAGGATATTTCGCACACACTTGAAAGAATATATGATCCTCTCAAATGGAATGTAGGAAACAACTGGAGAGACTCCAAAGGGCAGTTCTGTAAGCTCTTCTCCCTCTCCTTCCACCTATAGTTTTCTTGCTGAGATTCTCACTCTGAGGAATCTTTCTAGGGAAAGAAAGCCATCCTCAACAGGCTCTTCATCACTGAGAATGACATCTGGCCTCCCACTCTGAATCGCCATGGTGCCCGAGCACAGGGTCTTCTAAACAGCATTCTGGAGGGGCCAAGGTCACCACACAGTCAACCTTTACAGATGGGGTTGGGACAAGGCACCCGAACTGCAGCTGTGACCAGGCGGGGACAATGACCCCCATTGTCCCAAGGCTGCTCTTGGGCCGCATTTGAGGGCAGTGGGGTGACCCTGAATAGAGAAAGCAGAGAAGTTGCTGGAGGCCTCAACAAGATGCCCCTTCACTAATGAAGGGAAGTTTTGAAAGGGCAACAGCCAGTTTATTGACAAAAACGCACTAATGTCTTTTGTCAACCTATGATCTCTAAGTAATGTGGGGTTCTCAGATTCTGTGGTCCTACTATATTCTCAAATGAAAGCAAAGAAAATGCACACTAAAACAATTAAATCATATAATAATAGGCATTGTGGTGAAATGGAAAGACTAATGTACTTATTGTCAAAAGATGTTCTGCCACTGATTAGCCATGGGTCCCTGGATAGATATAACACGAAGAAGAATAGTATTTATATAACATTTTAAGGTTTGCAAAGCACTTTACATATGTTATGCTGCTTAAGCCTCATAAGAAACCTGTGAAATAGGCGGCCATTATTCTATCTATTTTACAGAAGAAGAAATTGAGGTTAAAGGTTAAGTGACTTGCCCGGGGCCACAATAATAATAACTAGTATTTATGCAGTACTTACTATGTATCACACATGAATCTAAGCATTTTATAATTCTCATTTGGTTCTCCCAACAACCCTAGGAGGTAGGTGTTATTATAATCATCCTCACTTTACATTTGATGAAACTGAGGCAAAAAAAGGTTAAGTGACTTGCCTAGGATCACACAGCTAGTACGCATCTGAAGCTGGATTTGAACTCAAGTTTTACTGACTCCAGACCCTATACTCTATCCACTGTTCCACCTAGTTGCCCTGACAAAGCTAGTAAGTGTCAAAGACAGGATTCAAACTCAGAATTTTTTTCCTTACTCCAAGTTCATACTCCATCATAGAATCAGAGACTTAGATTTGGAGGGGAGCTTAGTGACCAGAGTTGAATATCTTTCATTTTACAGGTGAGGGAACTGAAGCTCAGAGAGCTCAAGTGATTCATCCAAAATCACACAGCTGGCTATTGTCCATTGTGAGGTTTAAGCCCAGGATTTCCTGAACTCTTACCGAATACTTCACCTACTAAACCAAGCCCATGAGCTAATTAACATAAGGACTGCTATTTCTCCATTTTGCAAATAAGTCAACTGAATTTCAGAGAAATGAAGCGGCTTCCCCAAGGTCATATATGACCAGGATGTGATTGACTATTGCTTAAGGGACAACTAGGTGGCTCAGGGGGTTAAGCATCGGCTCTGGAGCCATAGTTACTATTATTATCCCCACTTCATGTGATACTGGGCAAATAATTTGACCTCAGTTTCCTCACATATAATGAAGATAGGACCTACCTCCCAGGGTTGTTGGGAAGGTCAAATATTATAATATTTTAAAGTTCTTAACATAGTGCCTGCCACATAGGAGGCACTGTATAAACGCTTATTTCCTTCCCTTCCCCTCACTACTATCTCAGCTATTTACACACCTGTGGTGCTATGATTCCAAAGAGAGGACAGAATAATTCTTTCCTGAATCAGATATTAAATTGAATATTAAAAAGTCCCCCAATGTGTGGTCTGGATAATGAGCACTCTTATGCAGTCAGGAAGGGGACGGATTAATTATCTCAAGGGAGTATAACAGCATTTGCAAAACATTCTTAAAAAATAATTCCCTTTAATCACTTTAATGAAAAAAACATGCCATCTAGCACTTCTGAGAGCTGCTGAGGATTCTCTGAAGCAAACAATTGGAGGGAGTCAAAGACAGGGAAGGATAGCACCATTCAACCGTTCATTTGTTTATTAATTCATTCAGTAAACATTTTCTTCATTGCCTGCTGTTAGGAGGCCACCAAGGGGTATCCTGAGGAGGACAATCAAAGACTGAACCCTTACTTTGGAAGAACTTAGAAGCTAGAAGGATGAAGGTAAAACACAGACCCACATGATTGCAACATGAAGCAGGATGTGATAAGGATGGTTAGACATACAAAGGGCTATGATAATTCTTCAGTGCTCACATTTAGATCTTTGAAAAGACCTTCTTGATAATCTAGTCTAACCATCTCACTTTACAGAGGGGGAAACTGAGGTTTATATAGGAGAAAACACTTTGGGATGACTAGGTGGCACAGTAAATAGAGCACCGGTCCTGGAGTCAGGAGGACCTGAGTTCAAATCCGGCCTCACTTATTAGCCATGTGATCTTGGGCAAGTCACTTAACCCCAATTGCCCTGCCTTCCCCCCTCCAGAAAGCAAAAAAAAAGGTTTTAAAGAGCCCAACATCACACGGGATGCATATACCAAAGTCAGAATTTGGACCAGGATCCCTGTTATTTTTATACTATCACATTCATCTGCAAAAGACTTTATAAATTGCACAATTAGAAAAATCACAGAATCTCTGAGTTTTAAGGGACCCCAGGGAGGTCCAACCTGTATCTGAGTAGCATCCCCTTTCATAAAATCCTTAACACTAACAATGGCTGAATAATGTAGTGGTTCAAGGCTTATAAAAATATTATCTCATTCTATCTCTACAACAACCCTGCAAGGCAGGTAATATTATCCCTGCTTTATGAAGGAGGAACATGGTGGACAGAGGGATAGACTTGGAATTAGAAAGAACCAAACTCAAATCATGCCCCAACCCTTAAAAGCTGCATGGCTCTCAGGCTGAGAAGGTAAGTAATTTCCCCAGGGACAGCTAATAAGCTAGATGTCTCTATCTAGTTGGGCAGTTTAGGGAAATCTTGGTAGAAATGTTGACTAAGTTAGGCCCCCAAAGAATGGACAGGATTTCAATAGGCAGAAATGGGGATGGGGAAAGGCATTCCGTAAATGGAGCTGGAACAAGAAGCCATTACATTTCCCCCCAAGTTATCCAAAGAGTTATCCCAATGCTTTATTCAGCTTTGCTCAAGGAAGGTCTAGGAAGGTAATTGGCTTTTTTGACAAATAGTTGAAGGCATTTTTAGCCTGTAGAAAAAACTAAGGGAGTCATCCAAACTCTCTTCATGCATTTCATCAGATTTAGATGGGGAAGACCTCAGATAATCTATTTCATCTTATTCCTATTATAAATTATGAAACTGAAGCTCCGAGTAAGGAAGTGAGTTGACAAAGTCCACACAGGGAGTAAAGATTCAGACCCAGCTCTTCTAATTCCAAATTTAAATCTTTGCAATGGCCATGATGTAGAAGAGGGATTGTACATGTTCTTAGCCTCCAAGAAGATAGACCCAGGAGCAACTGGTAGAAGTGGAAGAAGTGGATTTCAATTAGAATATAGCAAAAAATCCAAACAACCCAAGCCACCCCAAAATATCATGGGCTGGTGCGTTTTCTCAGTTGTCATACACTGTCTTGTTCTTCTCTATTTCCATTACAGTGTAACTCTGAGAAGGGTCTTGAACATGGTAGTTTACTCATTCAGTGTTGATTGTAAGTGGAGATGAAGAGAATCCAGGAAGCTGAACTACTAAAAAGAATACTAGAGTTGGAGCTAGAAGGCTTGGATTCAAGTCCTGATAGCTGTGAGACTCTGGGCAAGACCTTCCTCCTGAGTCCTCAGAGTTTTATCATCTGAGGTCAACTTAATAAGTATTTATCTATATCAATTTCTATTATTATCAATTAATTAATTTTTAGTTTTCAACATTCACTTTGATAAGATTTTGAGTTCTAAATTTCCCCCCTCTCTTTCCCTCTCCCCAAGAGGGCATACATTCTGACATGGGCTATACATATACATTCATATTAAAAATATTTTCACATTAGTCATATTGTAAAAGAAGAATCAGAACAAAAGAGGAAAACCATAAGAAAAAGAGACACTGGTCTGCTTCGAACCACATTCAGACTCCATAGTTCTTTCTCTGGATGTGGATAGCATTTTCCATTTTGAATCTTTTGGATTAATTTCTATTTTTTGAAATAATACTTCAAGTACCCCAAAGTATTTTATGATAGTACAAGTATTATACCCACTTCACAGATGAAGAAACTGAGGTCCAGAGAGACTGAATAGTTTGCTCATGATCACACAGCTAAAAACATATCAGAGATAAGACTACAGGTCAGATATGATTTGGGGAAAAGAATTCTTTCCAGGATACCTTTTGAACATTTTGGAAACCAGTCATCATCATAAGTGGAGTTTGAATCTTTACCCTAGAAAAGACCAAAGCCTGAATATAATCCCTCAAGTGACTCCTCTCCTAGCTGATACAACCTGATATGATTAAGATAAAGGACGGTCTGGGGAAGTTTGACGACCACGGAGAAACTACAGAATGGAAAACTTGGTTTGTAGATTAAAGAGGAAATAATGTCTGGCATCTGTAATAGTAACCAATGAAGTTTATCCATAATGGCTACAAATATTCCCCTGCTACAAAGATAGGTCTGAGTGAATACAGATGGCAGAGCCTTCATCTGAAGTCCTCTGATCTTATAGAACATTAATTACGCAGCTCTGGCTCCTGACAAAGCTTGCCTCCAAACAGGCGAGGGCTGCCTTGGGCCAGAAGGTCGTGCTGACCTTGAGCTTTTACAGAGTGGTGCAGAGAAAGACAAAAACCAAGGGCCAGGGTTGGGAAGTTCTACCCATGAGCAGAGCCAAGAAGTCTGAGTGTGATCTGTGAGCCTGGCATTAGCCAGCAAGGAAAGAGATGATAATGGGGACTTAAGGACAGCACTGGTAACCCAATATTAGCTGCCCAGGATGTCTGTCACTCCTGCGCTCATTAGCTTGAACAAGCTGTCAAAACTTTAGGAGCCAGCGTTGTGGAAATGTGCCTCTGAGATCCCTTCAGACAACTGTCAGAATTCTCTGTCAGGGCTGCCTCTTCCCTGGTTTTTCCTCTCTTCTGCCCATCAGAGGCTTTTTTTCTGGCTGGTTTTCATCTCAGAAGGAGGGTCAAGTGGAAACATACTTGAGGAATAGATGGCTGAATCTAAAGAACTGTAAGGGGGCAAACCCTAGAACTGACAGCCAGAAGACTCAGGTACTAGTTTTGCTAGTAACTAGCTGCATGACCTTGGGTAAGTGACTTCCCATTCAGTTATCATGTTCTTAATGTATAAACCAGTGTTAGTGAATGACAGAGTTAAACCCTGGAATCCAGGTGTTCGGACTGTAAGTCCAGAATTCTTTCTCAGAGCTCTAGAGATAGTAAGAATCAGAGGCAGAATTCATGGCAAGATATTCTAACTCATCTTTCTTTGTTCAAATCTGTTTTCAGACACTTCTTAGTTGTGTGACCCTGAACAAGTCACTTCACCCTGTTTGCCTCAGTTTCCTTATCTGTAAAATGAGCTGCAGAAGGAATGGGGAGCTACTACAATATTTTGCCAAGAAAATCCCAGATGGGGTCATTAAGAGTTGGACACGACTGAACTGAGTGAATCACCCTTTCAATAGAGACATGAAGTATTTGGGAAGGGAGGAGTCACATCAAGCTGAAAGAGAAATCCATGAAAACTTCATGGAAGAAGTGTTGTCTGAGCAGGGCCTAAGATGTCAACAGGAAATATGGAAAGAGACATGAGATCTGGCATTGTCCCCAAATGATGAGAACATGAGACAGCAGCTAGTTTTTTGCATAGTAGATAAAATTTTGGAAGACAAATAACATGAGATAAGGGTAACACAGTAGAGTGGGGCCAAGTATAGTAAATAAACTGGAAAATGGTGATGTTGGGTTTTCTATAAAAGGGTTAGGCCTGGCTACCAAGTAAGGAGACCAGGTGAGGTAATGTGGAGTAGTGAGAAGACCGTAAGACCCAGCACCAGAAGACCTAGGATACAGTTGCCATTCAGCCTCAAATATATTACATGACCCTAGACAAGTCACTTAATCTATCTTAATCTACCTTAGTTTCCTCAATTGTAAAACAAAGGGGCATTTGGCTAGATGCTAATATTCCTTCCTTCTCTGCCATTCTGGTTTTCTTGGATGGCTTATAAATTTGATTCTAAAGATGATTTCTAAGGGGAGTTTCAGACAGATTATCTGACTTCCAACTGAAGGGAAACTTAGAAGCCATCTTATCTGACTCTTCCATCTTACAGATGCTGAGGAGACTCTCCTTGGGTCATTTGAACCCAAGTCCAGTCTTTGGTCTACTCCATTAAGCAGTCTTTATGCATGGGAAATGTTAGCAAATTGGGTTTCCTCTGTCAGGTCAGGATATGTGAGTCTGAGTTGTCATTATGCTACTTAGTAGCAGAGTGACTTTGGCTGAATCCTTAAGCTTCAATCTCTTTTTCTGTAAAAAAGGGTTTAATGATCTCCATCCTACCTCCTTCATTGGATTCTGTATAGAGAAAATTAAATCCAATATTCTGACAATATTGACTACCTACTTCTGTGTAAATGTAAGCAATTTAGTAAGGGTACTACTCCCAAGGGGATGGTTTATAGTGAAGCTTAATCCTCTGGATAAATTCTGGTTGGTTTGTTAATAAATCAGTCATATGACTTTTTTATCACATGCTGTTAGCTCCTTTCCTTTGAGCAGTTTATAGTGCTGTAGGAATTAGAACTATTAGAACTGGAAGGAGACTTAGAGATCATTTCATCCAGTGTCTTTATTTTATAGATGAAGAAGTGACTTGGCCAAGATTACATAATTAGCAAGAGACAGGATTGGCATTAAAACCAAGCATCTCTCCAAAACCAGAGACCTTCTTCTGAACCCAAAGTCTGAAGACATAGTTGGTTATCCCTTAAGCTATAATATTAGCCATTCCAAGTATTGCTAATTCTTGTGAAACCAAAGGATTAGGAGAGGGAAAGAGGGAGGGAGGGAGGGAGAGAGAGAGAGAGAGAG
>CM053601.1:138649800-138663135 GCA_028646575.1 Pseudocheirus occidentalis
TAGTTTTTCTATGTCAATATGTGGCCCCAAAGACCCTCACATTCAGTTTAGTTACCCCCATTTCTGAGTTTGGCATCATTGATGAAAATCAGTGCTTCTGTTTATGACTCTCTCATATTCTCCCACAAATTCACCAGAAGGTGGGTTTGGGAGAAAGGCTGTACAGAGTACTGAGTGCCTTCCTCAGCTTCTCTTGATACTTCAAGTATATCAATGAAACACATAGGCCTCCCACTGGCTTTTTTTCTTTTTAAAATTAAATTTATTTTTAATTAACAAAAACCTGTCTTTTACCCCTCTCTATTTGACCCTACTCCCAACTGAAAATGAAAAAAAAACCCTCCTGTTTACTTGTGTAGCCAAGCAAAATTGATCTGTAGATTGTTGTCATTCAGTCATGTATGGACTTGGTTATGACCCTTTATTGGATTTTCCTGACAGACACTAGAGTGGTTTACCATTTCCTTCTCCAGTGGATTAAGTGAGCAGAGGGTACATGATTCACCCAAGGTCATACAGCTAGGCAGTATCTGAGGTCAGATTTAAATTCAGGTTCAGCTATCTATCCACTGTACCACCTACCTACCCCTAAGGCTATTCTGATCCAGTTTTAAAGACCATTTAAAAGATAAGAACCTGAAGTCCACAAAGCTTCTCTGTTTACATCTTTGATATCAAATTCTCCTGTACAATTCTTTATTTATAATGCATATAATGTTCTCTCCTATCATAGGCTGGTCCCCATCACCCTCTATGTTACCACCAACTTCCTTCAGAAACTGTAGTTTCTCAAATGAGAGAGAATTGGTAATATACTGCATAAACCTTATTCTGCCATCTAAATGATAGCTAATACAGTTATTACATCATTTGAAGCCATGTAGGATCATCAGAAGTATGTTCAGTCAATCAATAAGCATTTATTAAGGAATACAGAAACAAAAAATGAAATAGTGCCTTGCTTTCAAGTAACTTAACATTTATTTCATAAATAAGTACAAAACCTACAAAAAGAAGTTATGAAGTGTTGTTGTTTGTCCTTCATCCTCAAAGAGGATTAAGGACATCATGAGGGTGGTCATGACTTGTGTTTGAATTGGATTTAAGTGGGACTGAACTTGGGAAAGTCATAATTCAGAGGGCAGAAAGGCACTAGGAGTACGGGAGGAGGAGATGATCAGGAAAAGGCTCGTGGAGGTGGTAGCATTTGAGTTGAGCACTGAAGGGAGCTAGAGATTCTATACTGGCATTTTTAAAAAGATAGATTTGTTACAGGGAGAAACTTGGGATCATTAATAAACTTTGCTTTTTCCCAAAGTCATCCCAGTTTATTCTCTTCTTTAAAACTCCCAGGAATGATTCTGGACCCATTCTTTGTTCATTTGCAGCATTTGTCCAAGATACGTGATGGATGGTCTATAGATAGCAAAAAGGGCACAGATCAAAAGCTCTTCCTTGAGTGAGACCCTGGGCTATGGCAGGAAGTATTAATAAGTCAACATACTAAGAAAGAATGGGGTTAAATTCACAAATGTTTATGGAAGTATATATTCTTCAAGGGCAGTCACTAATGAATAATTATGAGCTCACATTTCTAGAGGACTTTAAAGTCAACAACAACAACAAAATCTTTTAGATAACCCAGTGAACTAGTGAAAAGATAATTATTGTCATTTTACAGATGAGTAAACTGATGTGCAGGAAGGGTAGTTTATTTCCTTAGACCCACAGCTAAGTGGGTTTTGAACCCATGTCTTGTGACTTCCAGTTTGGTTATGCTGAAATGTTGTCTGCCTATTTAAAGGCCAGGGGATTATAGAGGAAAACAAGGGATATTTAGGTTAGAAGATAAATATACATATGTCTTGAGCACAGAAACATATTTTCCTTGAACCAGCCCCTAAAGCTGGGTTAATCCCTAATAGATTATGAAATCCAAATCCTGAATATTACAGATGTAATACTTTTACTCAGAGGGTGGGCAGTTTTTCCTAAGGGGAAGCCCTATGTTTCAAACTGTGAATTCTGAGGGAGATGTGACTCCTCATTGAAGGAAAGAATGCTGAACATGATGCTGGGTACTTGCATGAGGAGAGTGTTGGAAGACCCTTTGGAGAGTCTCTAGGGTTCGGCAGGAATTGAGATAAGAAAGACTGGTAATTTTGAATTGCCAAGGGAAACCACAGACACCAGAGGAAGCTGGTCATATCAAGTCCACACTTAAAATACTAGATGGAGACCACTGAGCAGGTACTCCCCCTTGGTAAACTCCTTCTCTCTCTCTTTGGTTGAGTTCAGCTGAATAGAGCCTTGTAATTTCTTTAGTCTCTTCTAATATGTAAAATAGATTTAATATATGTATGTTTACTGTTTTGTTTAGATAAATGATGTATAAAAGTCCATTCATGATGGACTTTTATGTAGCCAGTGTTTATAGGAGAAAACTACACTGTTAATAGAAAAACAATTATTACTCTCCTTTTAAGAATAATCAGAGAAAATGGCATCTAGCCTAACCTCACCAAAATATCATGCCTTAGACTTACTGATATGCAAGGTGTGATGGATAGATACAGTCCTGTCCTAATGCACCTTTTGGAGATAGGTGAGGAAAGACTCGAGCTTCTAACCACAGCCCTCCTCCGTCGCTAAAATGCAGAAATCAGTACCTTAGGGAGGTTTGGGCTACATCCCAAATCAGATAGCTTTCAGTGGTACACATGAGCCAAATATCTTTATTTATTACACAGCTATCACCCGTATATCTTACACAGAGGAGAGAAACTCAGGTCCAAAGAGAAGGTTAGAGAAATTTAACCCAATATTAGTTAGTAGCCGAACTGGAACAAGAAGTCAGATCTGTGCAGGGCTCTTTCCCCTACATAACTTAAAACCACAAAATAGGAGACCATTTAATCTAACCCCTTTGTTTTATAAAAAGAAAGAGAAAAACTAAACCAATATAGTATAGAGAACTGGTATCACAGAGATTTTTGAGGCTTACATATTGACTTAGAAAATCACAAATTTACATTGTCTATGTCTTATTGTGTTTTTATTTATTTTGTTGAACACTTCCCAATTACATTTTAATCTAGTTTTCAGCTAAACTTGGGAGTTTCCACAGCATCTTGTTCATAGGCCCCTGTTCAATACTTTTGGTGTAGTGGATGGAGTGATGGATTTGGAATGAAGAAGAGTCAGACACAACTGAAAAACAATAACAGCAATGTCTTAGGCCAGTGGTTCTCAACTTGGGGGTCGTGACCCCTTTGGGGGTCAAATGACCCTTTCACAGGGATCACCTAAGACCATCGGAAAACACATATTTCTGATGGTCTTAGGAACGGAGACACCACTCCTCTATTCATCTCCAGGCGAGTCTACCCACTGTCCTAGGCAAATCATTGAACATCCCTCATCTGTAAAATGAAGGAGTTAGGATTTGATGACCTCTAAGGTCACTTACAATTCTAAACCTATGATCTTGGACTAGGAAAATGATTCTCCAAGTTTATCCAGTAGTAAAGCTGAATTCACATCTCTTGACATTCAATTGAGGGCTTTCTTAAAGTATACCTTAGCTGCTTCTGTGAACACATGGAATGCTCCTACACTAGTAGGTGTAGTATTCCACTTAGAAAACCTAAAGCTCAAAGGTATAGTCACTTACCCAAAGGCAGAAAGGAAATGTCCAGCCTGGTACACAAACCCAAGTCTTCTGAGACCTTTCCACCATGTCATTGAATTGGGAGTCAGAACTCAGAGCTATTTTCATTTATGCATATAGACAAACATTTATCACATAGTCATTCCATGCAAAATTCTACACTTGCTTCTATGGGGGATTTTTAAAGATGTATTCTCTGCCCTCGAGGACTTAAAATTCAATAGGGAGAAAAAGGATAAGGATTAAGAGAAACATAATGCAAATTCAAATATGATGAATACATAAGAATGAACTGTTGGGAGATCATTTCCAGGTGGGAGTATCAGGATGCCTTTATGATGATTAGAATGGATTTTACTCCTGATAAAATCTTTTTTCCAGTGCCTCATGGTGATAGAAGTAACACTAGATTTTGAAGGATATGAAGCGGTCACCAGGGAATCATTGGGGAATGGGGCAGGAACTCAAATAATATTTTAAAAGTATTTTTAAATTATCAAAATGCTCACCCTCCCCATCCCAAAGTGACTGAGAAAAGGAAATATTAAACCCTTGCATTCCTATAAGTCTAGAAAAACAAAACAAATTCCCACATTTGACCACATCCAAAATTGTATTTCTCATTGTGCATATTAATCCACCATCTGTCTGTCAGAGGGAGAGCAGTATTCTTCATCACTAGTCATCTGAAATAATGGTGGAGCATTGTCTCAATCAAAATTCTTACGTCTCTTAATTGTTTTTCATTTTTACAGTATTGATGTTATAGTATAAATTGTCCTGATTTTCCTCACTTCACTTTACATTAGTTTATACAAGTCTTTCTAGATTTCTCTGAAACCATCTCCCTGATCATTTCTGAGACCCCAAGAATATTCCATTGCAATCCTTATGTCATAATTTGTTCAACAATCTCCCAAATGATGGGCACCCTTTTATTTTCCACTTCTCTGTGACTACTGTTTTACAAAAGAGCTACTATACATGTTTTTGCCCATATAAGACTTTTGTTCCCTTTTATTCCTCTGGGTAACAGACATATTAGTGATATTGCTGGTTTAAAGGGTATTCACTACTTAGTAACTTCAGTGGCATAATTCTAAATTGTTTTCCACAATGGGGGGGGGGAGGGGAAGAAAACCATAGTTCCCAGAATGGTATATTACTGTCCTTATTTTCCCATAGTCCCTTTTGTTCAACTTTATCATTCTGACTGGTGTGAGACAGAACTTTGCCATTATAATTTTAGAAAATTATATATAACTGAGGGATTAAATGACTTTCTTTCTGTACAGACAGCATCTGTCTGAAGTGGTATTTGAACCCAGGATACATGAAGTATGAGTTATATTCACTATAGTACACTGCTTCTCTTGAAGTATTAGGAAGTATTAATGTTGGTGTTCTTGTTATGGAATAAGGGATAGCACATTGCTCCTGGAACTGGAAAACCAGAGTTCAAATCTCACCCCAAAACCACACTAGTAATATGATTCTGGAGATGAGCAACTTAAACTTTTTTTTTCTGTTGATGTCTCCAGTGGTTTTATCCACTAAACGGGAGACAGATTCGATTAAGATCTGCATTGACAAATTACCAATGATAATACTCCAAGAACAAGAATTCTCCCCATGTTTACAAAATCCCAGATCCTTCCTTTAACACATTTTTTCTGGTCTATTTAAGAAATATTCATTGTCCTCCTACAGTACAGAACATTGTGCTGTCACCTAGAAACTGAAGGATGAGCCTGAGCTTATGTAAGAGCTGGTCGAACCTGACCAGGAACTTCCACTATCACGTACTGTAAAAGGCCCTTATTTAGAAACTGGATTCAGTAGCGGGGTTATCACTCATTACCTCCTTTTGAAGCTCAGCTATCACCTCCCCACATCTGATATCTCCCTCCCCCACATACCCTACCACCGTCATATGCTTAGAAGATTCAAGAAACTACTTTGGGAAATGATTATTGTTTTGTTTTAGGGGGGTTTTGTTCGGAGGCTAAGGAAAGGAGGAAGGCAGAAAGAATGACCAATTATAGCCAGTGTTGTCTTTAGATGAAAGAACCTTTCTGTAGAGCTCCTCCATCCCTTGTTGGGGCTGTCAACAGCAATTTGACAAAGAATGTTTCTAGCCCTGACCTGTTTTTTCAAGACGGTAACCTATATTGTGTATCATCGCAATTCGGAAGAGAATCGTCCATTATCCCGGGCAGAGAGGCTCAGGCACGTCAGACGGAGCCTTTAAAAGCAGGAAAATTGACTGAAAGATTTGGTGGGGGCATGTTCCATAAGTGCTGTTTCTGAGTTAAGGAAGGGATGGGGGCAAGAAGCAAAGTGGCTTTAATCTGACTCTCCTCTCCTTCTCCCCCCCGCCCCCAGCCCTCACCATCCCCGAAGCCAGCGCACACTCCAGAGGCCACTGCTCGCGATAAAACTGTTTGGCGGTGAATGGTCAATTGTTAGAAAATCCTAATTGATTCTGGGTCAGTCCCTTTCAAATAGCTGCTGTGTTCTGGTCATTTTTTCAATTAAATCTTAACAATTCACATCTGACAAAACTCGGAATCTTGTCAAAAAGGGTTCAGGTTCCCCTAGGAAGCAAGAACAAGTGTGTGTGTGTGGGTTTGGGGGGAGATTACCCGGCTTAGAGGAAACGCTTAGACATAGGGACTATTTAAGGCCTAATTGTAAGAATACTTCTTTATTATTAGTTCCAGAGACTCTTGATATCACTGAATTTCTCTAGCTAACTTAAGGAGGGGAATGTGTGAGTCAGCGGAGAAATAAAAGAAGGTAAACACCATTGGTTTATGTAGAATTTCTCCCAGGTTACAGAAGAGATGTCACATGTTGTAGATAATTGGGGCATCATAAAACCCTGAAATCTGAGAGTTGGAAGTGACCTCAGAAATCATCAAATACAAGAATCCTCTCTACAGGGGCTCCACATAGGTCCTTTTGACCTACCCTCAGTTACAGGAATTCACCACCTAGCAAAGTAGCTCCTTCTACTTAACAGCTCTGATTTTTCAAAAGTACTTCCTTCAATTAAGCTGAAATTTACCCCTTTTTTTTACTGACCTTCATTGCTCCCCAGAGGCAGCCAGAATATGTCTCCTCCACATAATAGCTCAAAGGAGAAGAGGAAAGAAGAGGGGAGGGGAGGGAGTGGAGGCAAAAGATGGAGAGGGCAAGGCACTGCAATGGCAAGGACAGAACTCTGAGTTACACTCATGGTTACAGTCACACAAATGAATGATGATGATCCAACAAATGAGACCAAGGAGGCAAGTCAGAGAGGTAGGAGGAAAAACTAAAAGACACAAAATTCCCAAAAGAAAGATTATCTAGGTGTTGAGAGCAACCAACACTGTGTATCATCCACATATTTGATCATAGATGTAAAACACCACATAACAATGCCAACAATGCCAACTACTATTACTAGCTTTCAACCTCAGTAAACCTGGGTGGCTTGGGTAATCCAAAGTGTATCTGTTGTGGGTGTATCAGATCTATAATAGAACTAAAATGACAAAATGGAAATGACTATGTTATCCTTTGTGGAAACCTTAGACTGTTTGCATGATGGTTTGGGATTGCATTTCTTTTGGCAATAAGAAGCCAGAGCAGGTCCTTGAGCATTGGAGTTTACATGATAAAAACTTAGTATCATTGAGGGTCTTCAATCCTGGCCAGAGGAGTTTGGCCTTTTTCCTGAGATGTGTGTGCATGGAGGTATAATATGTATAACTTTATGAAGGATGTGTGTTTGCACAGCTAATGAGTGTCTATATAAACTCAGGATCTATTGGAGTGGGGAAAGAGTATAAGTAACAAATCCTGAATTTTCAACTTTATCAACCACCTCTTCATGTTATTGGTGAGTTTCTATCAGGGAATGTTATTTCAAGAAGTGGTCTGATCATCCATGCTCCCTTCCCTGTTCTTAACTTTCTAGACTTTTCCACCTCCCCCCTGAGGTACAAAATAGGCAGATATATTTTCACCAATGGAATCCACCACTGTGGTAGAGGAGGACTAGTGAAGAATCCTGAAAGAGAAACCCTGTAGTTTGTGAGGTCTTTCAGATGTTCCTGTTTGCAGGTGATATTGTGCTGAAATCCAGTCCCAGAACTCTGCACAACCTCCTAGAAGAGATCTGTAATCTCTGAAAGGTGTGTAGCCTGTCCATCCATCCATGCAAAAAATGCCAAGTGAATGAAAAATATCAATTTCCCAGATTTTTGCATCTATTTGGATGGACAGCTTATAGAGAGCTTATATAATAATATATCTATCTGGGACAGAAAACAGAGATGGATGATGAGCTGAGACCAGAGTTTAATAAGGGGAGATAAAACTCCATGTTTTGGAAAATTGTGAAGCTTTTTCTTTTATTTTTTTTTACTGACCCCAAGCTTCCCATGAAGGCAAGGGACTATCTTCTTAGTATTAACTCACATTTTACTGGTATTGCTGGATGGAAGAGAAACATGGAACATCACTTACTCCAAAGGATGCAGGCATATTCCAGTTTTATTAACTTGATAGTTTTATCAGAAGATAGGCACAGCTCTAGATCATATCACACAGTACATGCAACTGCCAGTACCTACCTTGGGGCTTCTGGGTTTCTCAGTACCCACAGCTCCTGCTCTGCAAGAGTGTTTGGCTTCATTTCTTAGGAACACTGAAGGGAAAGAGAAGGGAAAGAAATGGGCAAGAAGATACTAGTCAGTCAATTAGCACTTAAGTACCTACTATGTGCCAAGTGAGGCAACAGAGGAGATTCAAAGAAAGGTCTAAGTTAGTCTTTGTCCTCGAGAAGCACATAATCCAAGCAGGGAGAGAACAGGCAAATTAAATTGCTATGTTTCTACAGGATAGATACAGGGTAAGTTGGAGGTGATTTCAGATGGATGGCACTGAGATTAAGGAGGAATGAAAAAGGTTTCTTGTACAAGATGGAACTTTGGTTAAGACTTGAAAGAAGTCGGGGCTATTTGGAGGAATAGATGAGGAGAGGGAGAGCTCCCAGCGTGGGAACAGCCAATGAAAATCATCAGTCAGGATAAGGAATGTGTTTGAGGAATAGCAAGGAGCCTGATGTCATCAGATCACAGAGCACATGGCTGGGGAGGAGTGGATTTAAGGTTTAAGAAGATTGGAAGGGGCCAGGTAGTAGAAGGCTTATGCCAAAAAGAGTTTTATTTTTTATCCTGATAAGAATAGAGAGTCTCTGGATTTGATTGTACAGGGGAGGAGAGTGACATGGTCAGAGTTGTGCCTTACAAAAATTATTTGAAAAATCTGAGGCAGGGAGACCAATTAGCATCCTACTTCAATAGTCCAGACCTGAGATAATGCAGGACTGCATCAGGGTGGTGGCAGTGTCAGAGGAGAGCAGGGAAGAGATATGGGAGTGGTTAGGAAGGTAGTAGTAGCAGGGTTTGATAACAGATTGGATGTGAAGGGGGGAAGAGAGAGGCAGAGAGAGAGAGGGAGGAGAGGAGAAAGAAGAAGAAGAAGAAGAAGAAGAAGAAGAAGAAGAAGAAGAAGAAGAAGAAGAAGAAGGAGAAGAAGAAGGAGGAGGAGGAGGAGGAGGAGGAGGAGGGGAAAGGGAGGGGGAGGAGGAGGAGGAGGGGAGGGGGAGGGGGAGGAGGAAGAGGGGGAGGAGATGACTACAACCAAGGTTGTATACCTGGGTGACTGGGAGAATGGTGGTGCCCCAGACAGTAATATAGAAGTTAAGAAGTGTGGTTTTAGGGGGAAAGATAATTAGTTCAGTAGAGGGGTAAGGAACTTGTGGTCTCAAGGCCACATGTAACCTTCTAGGTCCTCAGGTGTAGCTCTTTGACTAAATCTAAACTTCACAGAACAATTCTCCTTAATAATGTAATTTGTTCTATAAAACTTGGACTCAGTCAGAAGGCTGCACCCAAGGACCTAGAAGGTCATATGTGACCTTGAAGTAGCAGGTTCCCCACCACTGATTTAGGACATTTTGAGTTGAAGACTTTAAATTTTGAAGGGTCTTTAGAGATCATAGTTTAGGGGAAAAATATTGTATTTGAAGTTAGATGACTTAGGTTCTAATCCAACTCTTACAGTAATTAACTGGGTGCAACTTACAAAAGAGATTTAACCTGTCTGATCCTCAATTTGTTTTCCTCATGTGTAATTTTAAAAAAAGACATGGATCAGTGCTTAGCACAGTTAAGTAAACAGTAAGTGCTTAATAAATGTTTATTGAGTGATTGCTTGTTTGATTGATGGCCTCTAGGGTTCCTTCTTACTCAAAAATATATGACTGTGATCATCTCATATTATCACCAATAATAACTCATTTATCTCACACTTCTCAACAATAACCCTTTGAAGCAGCATGTTAAAGCTGACATATTTATGCCATGTACAGATATGCTGGACTTGGAGTCAGAAAGACTTAATAGTGTGCAATCTAGGGCAGGTCATAACTTTTTCAAGCATCAGTTTTCTTGTCTCTAAATTGGTGATAATAATAACATCTATCTTGCCAGATAGGTGTGAAGATCAGATTTTAGTAAGATATAGTAAGTGCTTTTCAAACATTTAAGCACCATTAAAAGGACAGTTGAAAAGGCATCTAACTCTCCTATTAGCCATCTAAATCATTCATGTCTCTTATTTTATGGATAAGGAAGTTGAGACTTAGAAAAGGGAAATGAATTGTATAAAATCACATAAAGAGACAATGGCAAAGACCCTATTGAAAACCAAATCACTCTCTAAAGAGCACAAGAGTCATCTGAACACATACAAACACACTCACACACACACACACACTCAAGACAACTATAGCAAGCTCCCTCTTAGAGCCCTTCCATGAAATAATGAAATCTAACAATGTTCTTCTATATATCTTTCAAGAACCTGATTTAAGTCATAACCAACAAAAATTTTTTTTCCCCTTCCAATTCCCTAACCTGATCCAGTTATACTCACACCATAAAAGCAGGGGAAACAAAATGACTGGCTTCACAATTTGGGACCTAGTTCTCAGGTCCAAGTTAAGTTTATCAGGTTGTGGAATCTGGCCCAGGTACTGAACTTTAATTTGAATCTACAATTAATCACCATGTACCCGTCTTGTACCTATGCTATGCTAGAGGCCAAGGAAGATGCAAACGAAGGAGCCCCTTTTCTTGCTCTCAAGAAACTTATACCCTTATACCCAAGAAACTTTTCTTGCCCTCAAGAAAAATATAGTCAAGTTGTAACATGACTAAATTAAGATCCATTCACAGGAAGCAACTAGAGAATAAAACATAAAATGACATCACCAAACATCAAAATAAATGGTATTGACCTGGAGGGTTAAAGGAGTGTAGAGAATGTAGAGGAAAACAAGATCTTGGGGAAGGGATAAAAGAAGATTTTGTGTAGGAAATGAAGTTTGTTATTTGTAGGAAACGAAATTTGTTATTTGTTCCTTGTTCTTGAAGAGGACCATGAAAGATGCCATCGTTTGCAAGTGGATTGGATTTAAGTGATGGACTGCTATGCAAAGTCACTCACTCTCTCCTCCAGAGTCATCTGGGTCCAGTAGCAAGATATAGATAATGATGACTGGAAATGGCCCCCAAGAGATGAAATTTAACTGGACCTGGTGAGATGGGAGCTATTTTTTGTAGCAAGGGAATAGTTCTACTTAATGTCTTTGTAAGGTATAAGTTGGAAAGAAAGGATTCCTAACTGAACTGTAGCTCCAAAGACCCTTAGAACATAGAATGTTTGAATAAATAAATGAATAATTTATTATGTGCTTATCATATGCAAAGCACTGTGCTAAGTGCTGGGGTTACACATAGAAAAAGAGGACAGCCTCTACACTCAGGAAACTCACATTCTAATGGGCAAAGAAAACAAAGAATAGTTTCAGCTAGATATCAGAAGAAAGTGTCAGGTGATCCTTAGCGTACAATGACAAAGTACATGGTAATGTCTTCTTTGATGCTATTTACACTTACCAAATAACATCAGCTTTCTGATACTGAAGCATTGGAGAGTAACAAGGACTTCAATGACAAACATTTCCACAGGGGCTGCTTCTGAAGATGGTGGTTTTGAACATTGTTCTGGAAAGTATTGTTATCCCAAAGGGGGTTCAAGATTGTGGGCTATCTCCATTAGGATCTGAGGTAAGAGGGTGGTCAAGGTGGATTGATCTGGAAGGAACCTTGGTGATCATCTAGTATAAATCTCTTGACTTTACAATTGGAAAAATTAAGGCCCAGAGAGGGTAAGTGATTTGTCAAAGGTCACACAGCCAGTTAGTAATAAGGATGGAATGTAAACCAAGGACTTCCAACTCCCAGTCTAGTAATCTTTTCATTCCACTTTATCATCTCCCACTGGGATATGTCAAGTGTCTTCCCAAGCCTACACTAATAGAGAATTTTGCTGGTTCTACACTTTTGTCAGGACATTCTTGCCTCAGCAACCTCATTTATTTGGTAATTAGGGAGAACAATCCACAATTGCTGCCTATGATTGAGGGAAGCCATCTCTTGGGTAGCTGACCTTAACCTCGACTATCACATGGGCCCTCTCTTCACAGCTTCTCCATCTCCCCCCACTGGCCCTTAGCTCATCCATTATTGAAAAACTCTAGGGGCCAGGGGGAAATTAGCTCCACTGCCAAGTCCCAGCACCTCATGGTGCTAATTGAAGAACCTGGCCCTAGTCCCCTAAGCATAGCCTCCAAGCTTCTTTATCTTGTCACTGATTGGGAAAAAAAATGTCCTCTCATGAAGTTTCATATCTTTTAAGAGTCTCATGGGGCAGTCCATTCCCTAGAAGTCCTATCCAGAATAACTGTCTCATCACACTTAGCTTTGGCCAGTCATTCATCCATCATCAGTGAGCCTTCCCTCAGGTCCCAAAATTCTGGCCTCGGTTTCCTTATCTGTGAAACAAGAGGATCTGACAAAATCAAGTGTTCTTAACCTGGGGTCCACAAACCTCTTTCCCCCTCAGGGAGTCAGATAGATTTCAAGAGGTTCCTAAATTTGAATGACGGAGAAATTACATCTTTATTTCAATATAAATAATTTTTTTTGCAATCCTATATATTTTTATTTCATGCATTTTAAAACATGATTGTGAGACTGGGACCACAGACCTCATCAGACTACATGGGGCCCAGAGCACAAGTTTTCACTAAGGTACTTCTAGTTCTGGCATTAAGATTGTACATCCTTCAGGTTCTCTTCTCTATTTTTAAAGGAATTTTTTTAATTAAAAAGCATTTATGGTATCTTTGAAAGAACACTGAATTAGAATTTAGGATGACTGAGCTCCAATCCTAAATCTACAATTAATGATATGTATAACCTTTGGAAAATCACTTAGCTTTTCTGTTCCTTCTTGAGTGAAACAAGATTTACCCTACCTACGTCATGGGGTTGTTTTGAAGATTTTTATGAACCCCAAAGCACTATGTTAATATGAACTATTATCCTCTCTCTTCTCTTTCTGTGTTTCTCTCTGTCTCTGTCTCCCTCTGTCTCTGTCATTGCCTCTGTCTCTGTCTCTGTCTGTCTCTGTCTGTCTCTGTCTCTGTCTCTGTCTCTGTCTGTCTCTGTCTCTCTGTCTCTGTCTCTGTCTGTCTCTGT
>CM053601.1:138663235-138681243 GCA_028646575.1 Pseudocheirus occidentalis
TCTCTCTCTCTCTCTCTCTCTCTCTCTCTCCCCCCCTCCAATAATCAATTAGAAAGGAGACTATGGAATATGAGCCTTGAGGTCCCTTTCAATTCTGAGATTCTATAAACCAAAGATACTGTCATGGGAGGACTGCAATAAGTGCACAGGTAGATGCAATAATCTCATTGATACAATCATAGATCTGTGAGTGCACTCAATGTCATGGGGGTCATGACAGGTAGAGCAACTCAAAGCTTACAACCATATGTCATCATCATCATCATCAGAAGCTATTGTTAGCCAATGAGCTATCTGAAAATAAACAAGATGTCAATATAATTTTTTCTTTGAATTTTGTTTTTATTCAGAATATAATAAACAAAAAGTAAAATAAGAATTCTTATATGTGCAAAAAAGGAAAAAGGATCACACATAAAACTATAGATTTTTATATGCAACTTGCTTTTGTTTTTTTAACCATATAATAAATTCAATGTATAACTTTCAAAACTGTTCTGCTTTTCTATGCTTCCTTTGGCCTCTATTCTCATTTGTGAATTTCACTTTTTTAATCCATCAATGGATTTTTTTCTTGGAAATTTTTATTCTTAACCTCCTTCCTCCTGCTTCTCAGGATTGGAAAAAATAAAAATAAAAACAAATTCCTTATAGCAAATATGCAAAGTCAAATAATCCAAATTCCTATGCTATCCATTTCTGGAAATGCACTTTTTATGCCTCTTGAATCTGTAAACTCTGTCAGGATATAGGTGGCACACTTTATCACTGGTCCTCTGGCACTGTGGTGGGTTATTTCATTGATATGAATTCCAAAGTCTTTCAAAGTTTCTTTACAGTGTTGTTATTATTGTATAAATTGTTCTCCTGGTTTACTTTGTATCAGTTTATAAAGTCTTTTCAGGTTTCTCTTAGGTTACCATTTTAATCATTTTTATTGCTCAATGGTATTCTATTACATTCCTACATCATCATTTATTCAGCCATTTCCCAATAGAAGGACACACCCTTAAATGTTGCACCACAGTACTTCTTAGGATCATATCTATTATGAAAATCAGGGTACACCTGTGCAGTAATAGGAGTCTGCATGAGTACTTAAGTTTAGCAAATAAACTTGATAGACCCACATTCTCCCATTCACCTTCAAAAGTCTTCTGGGTTTAAGTTAGCTTAATTTCCTGCTTCCTTTTCTACACTAAAGAAGTGTGGAAGGGGAGGGAGGACAGGAAGATGGTAGAAAATCCTAGGAGAGACATGATAGATAGACATCACAGAAAAAGGTTTTGGAGAGAAAGAGGAAGGTATGACATCAAGGGCATCACTTTAGGTATTTTCCTTGGTAATGGCATTAACACACACACTCCAAAGCATATATGCCCACTCATATTCCTTGAAACTCCTTTACACACATCTCACCTCATCTAAATCCTAGTGTAAACCTAGTGAGGAGATCTGATTGAGTTCTGTGTGACAGAATCCACATGCTGAGATCAGGGGAAGGGACCTAGATTAGCCCCTGAAGGGACTGAGATCCCAACCTTCTAAACCATTATGGCTTCAGAATGATGACTGAGCTGTGGAGGGTGAGAGGTGTCTATGACAATGAGTCTGAGCAGGAGTGAGACCTGTGGATTCATTTTACTGCTAACAAGAAAAAACTAGTTTTTCCTTCTTGACAAATAGCTCTTCATTTGAATGGTCCCAATTAGTTTGCTGTAGAAATGCCTCACTAATATCAATAGTCTCTGAGTGATGCTATGTGATTAAATACTGAACAACACCCTGAACTCAAGAAATCACAAAATTCAAGAGACCAAAAAGCAATGGAAAGAGATGTGGGGAGTGGAAGCAGATTACAGCTCACCAGAAATAACACACAAGAGAAGTGATATCAAAGTAAAGGACCATAGTAGAATGAATAACATATAAACCTAGAGTCAGGAAGATCTGGGTCTGAATCTTGCCTGATACATAGATGTGTGACAACGGTCAGTTATTTAGACTCTCTGATCTTCAGTTTTCTCATCTCCAAAATGGAAACAATAATACGAGTACTACTAATCACATGAAGTTGTAATATGGTTCAAAGGAGATCAAACATGTAAAGCTCTCTGTAAATCTTAAGAGCTATATGAATGTCATCAGGAAGAACTTTAGCCTTGAAAAAGATGTAAGAAGATTTTTCTCCTTCCCCTCACTCCTTTGAAAGGTGAAGTGGCCAGGTGCAGGATATAAAATACAATTTCATAATTTTATGGATTTCTCTGTTATTCCTCTTCTTATTATTCCTTAAAATTTTGTTTTTGTTATAAGGGATTGCTGTCTGGAAAGGATCAAAGGAGAAATAGAGAGGGAAATGTGGACAATGTAAAGGCAATAAAATCAATTTTAAAGAAAACCATCATCATGTATGATTAGAAAAAGAGGTAGATCGGTCACATGGCAAGGGTGAGAGATAACAAATGGACAGTTTGGTATCTGTGAACTATTAGGAAAACCAAAAGAAGGACTAAAGCATGCTGGTTGTCTCAGAATCCTCAACAGAGGATTGAAAGAAAAAAGTTTAGGGACAGCTAGGTGGTGCAGTGAATAGAGCACAGGCTCTGGAGTCAGGAGGACCTGAGTTCAAATTTGACCTTAGACACTTGATGCACTTACTAGCCATGTGACTTTGGGCAAGTCGCTTAACCCCAATTGCCCTTCAAAAAAAATAAAAAGAGAAAAAAAGTTTACTAGAATTGCATTGAAGAGGGAGACATGGGACCTGATATGCATCATTGATGGAAGAGCCAAGGAAATGAGGTCCTGGGCATAATAAAGGTAGTTATAGGGGAGGCAGCTGAGTGTAGTGGAAAGACCACTGGACCTCAAAAACCCTCTGCCACTTGTTACTGGGAGAACATAGGGAAATCTTAGAACCTCTCCAGATTTCACTTTCCTCCTTTTGGTGGAAGACATGTTGGACTAAATACTCTCACTTCTATCTTCTTTCTTTGAATCCTACCCAGTCTTAAAAATATAAAAGGTTGATATTTACTAAATACACACACATATGCACACATACGTATTATATCAACCTTTTATGAACAAATATATGTGTGACATACACATGTATTAGGGCAAATAGGTGGCACAGTGGGTAGAACACTGGGATTGGAATCAGGAAGACTCCTCTTCCTAAGTTCAAATCCAACCTCAGACACTTACTAGCTGTGGGACCCTGAGTGAATCATTTAACCCTGTTTGCCTCAGTTTCCTTACCTATAAAGTGAACTGGAGAAGGAAATGGCAAACCACTCCAGTACCTTTGCCAAGGAAACCCAAATGGGGTCACATAAAGTCAGACACCACTAAAGTGATTCAACAACCATATATATGTATCATGTATATAGATTTATATGCATATGTATATGTGTGTACATGCAAACAAACAAAAACTATAAACATTATTCTTTATAAATCTCAGCAGCTAGGTTTCTTTTTTTCTCCTTTTTTTGCTTTTTGGAGGGTAATTGGGGTTGTGACTTGCCCAAGGTCACATGGCTAATGCACATTAAGTGTTTGAGGTCAGACTTGACCTCAGGTCCTCCTGACTAGGGCCGGTGCTCTATTCACTGAGCTACCTAGCACCAGCGCCACCAGTGGTTAAAGAGCTGAGCCTAGAGTCAGCAAAACTCCTCTTCCTGAGAGTTGTCTGGCCTCAGATAGTTATTAGTCATGTGACCCTGGGCAAGTCACTTAACCCTGTTTGCTTCAGTTTCCTTATCTGTAAAATGAGCTGGAGAAGGGGCAAACCCCTCAAGTGACTTTGCCAAGAAAACCCCAAATTGGGTCACAGAGAATCAGATATGATTGAAATGACTGAACAATATAAATCATTTTCTTTGATCCTGTACAAGTCATTTAATACTAAGAGCCCTGAGGAACATGGTTATGGAATGAGAGACTGTAGGGATTACAAGGAAATACTATGTGATTCCTATCTGCTAAGAATTTATAATCCTTTTGGGGAGAGAAACACAAAGCAGTGTTCATTCTTGGGCATCTCTACTAATTTGAAAGGCTGTCATGTGGAAGAGGGATTAAACTTTAACTTACTGGTCCTAGAAGGTAGAACTAGGAGAAAAAGAAGGAAAAGGAGGGGAGAGGGAAGAGGGAAAGGAAGGGGAGTAAGAGGATGGGGAGTCATTAAAGCATTTTAGTGTACAGAAGAAAGCACCATAGAACAACAGAGCTGCTTTGAAAGTTCTATATGGATTTTATACTTAAAATGAAAAGAATTCTGTACATAATAGATTGGCAGTCCTATGAGCAATTCTCTTCTTTGTTCTACTTTGTATGTGAGAATGCTTCTCTTATTTGGTGTTGGTTAGAATAAAACTATTAAAAGACACATGTGAAGACTTGCATAAACTGATTCAAATAGAAGAAAGGAAAACCAGAAGAACAAGGTATACAAGGGCTTTAAAAAAATGAAAACAACATTAAAAAGTCTGTTGACCTCAGATTAAATGCAACTAATGATATTGGTTGTGGAGGACAGGTAATGAAACATACCTCTTAAAAGAGAGGTGGGGGGCTAGAGAAGCTTAATGTTATATACACTGTCAGAATCAGTTACCAAGGTTCTTGGTGTGATCTTATAACTAGGCAGGGCAGGGGAAGAGCAATTATGAAATATGGTATGCAAAATAAAGGACACCAATAAAATTTGAAGTTGGGTTGATTTTTTTCAGATTCAAGTTACTTTGTATTTCCATAGAGAGTCAAGGTTACTTGGTAGGAGATCAGAGCTATCAAGAGTAATAATGAAGTCTTCATGGAAGAGAAGGAATTGAACTAAGTAATACAAACTTTTCTTTAAAAGATAATTTAGTGGAAAGAGTACCAGGCTTGAATTTAAGAGACAATTTGAAACATGACTCAATTAGTGATTATGACCCTCGTAAGTCCCTTTTCTGATTCCCTGTTTCCTCATCTGTAAAATGAGAGGAAAAATACTTGCACTATCTACCAACTTAGGACTCTTGCCAGAAAAGTGCTGTATTAACCATGGAGGGCCATGGAAATGTGGGTTGTTGTCATGATTGAAATGTACAGACATAATTTTAAGACTGGACTTCTCATGGCTTGGGTGGGTTCCTTGGGTGCTATGAGATGTCACTGAAACTAGAGAATACTCCTTTGGGGATACATGAATTTGGATCCCATTTGGGGAGCTTCTGCAGATCTTGATCTGTTTCCCCTGACTCACATTTCAGAAGCTGTCACATGGGTTTGGCAGACGTACAAACCAGGAAAGGAAAACATACAAAGCCATTGATCCTGACATCTGACCCAGGTCAAAGATTACAACAGGGCCTCACTGAAGGGGCAAGGAGACATGTTAGGAACTTTCTCCCCATCGATTGAGGATCAGAGTCCCCTGACAGAGACAAGGGACCCGATGGCCTCCTCAAGAAAGCCATCTGGTGGTTGTGACATTATCAACTCTGCCATTTTTCTTCCATAAGGGAGTAGAAAACTTTTAAGAAGATATTGAGCAGTTTCCCTCTAACCAAAGAAAGAACAAAAGGGAACAAAGTCTTTTCTAGCCCTTTAATGCCCTGATGACCCTAAATGGGGAAATTTTAGCTAGTTTTAGAAAAGAAGAATGTCATTTCCCGTAACTTTTTAATAATAAAAGAAAGCCTTTACATAGTATTTGATGGAGACCAAAGTGCCTAGGATACTCTTGTTATTCATTACAGCATGAGAGAAATCAGATAGGAATCATTTTCTGAATTTCATAGATAAGGAAACAGGCTCAGAGAAGGGACATGATTTACCCAAGTCCTCACAGCTACAACAAGGCAGAGCTGGGCCTTGAAACCAGGTCTCCTGACTCTTAATCCAGTGTTTCTTTCATTGCCCTACACTGTCTATCCTGAGATACATCCTCACAGAACTCTCTCACTTTATAAAGAGGCAGCCAGGTGGTGCAGAGGCACAGGGCTTGGCACATAGTAGGTGCTTTGAAAATAATCTTATCCGAATTCCATTTTTTTTGTGTAGATTTTCCGGTTCCAAGGCTCTAGAGTTAGCTGTCCTGAACCACATTGATCTTCTATAAATGTGTAACCCAATTTAAAAATAAAATATCATGTAGTCATAAGATACTAAAATTTCTTGGGTCAAATGTCCTAACACTTAATTTTCTTATAAAGAAGTTTTCAATATCTCCAAGGGTCAATGCCTAACTAGATTGTCCAGAGAATTAATAACATGCTGAACTGATGGTAAAGACTTCTCTGTAAGATATAATAATAGTATGAAATGTTCACCATCTCTTTTCCTTCCTCACTTAATAGTCGCTGCCTTTTTGGAATCACTCTCTTTGTTGTCAGTTTTGCTGATGGAAAAGAAATATTTGTAGTTGAGTTGTTTTCAAATCTTTTCACTTAAATACTTCAATACTCCTTTCATTCATAGGTCAAATACCATAGCAGCCTTACCTCAAACCAGGTCATCAAGACCAATTAACACAGGAATTCTATTCAATTAAATTCAAACTGTAAGTCCCTTATGGTATGCCATGCCCCCTTCTGTGAGGCACCCAAGGATGAGTCAGGAAGTGTTCCTGACCTACAACAAGAATTTACAGGCTAATAGGAAAGATGGGATGTGTATGCATGTCAATTAAATGAAAAATAGGAAAGACACATAGTCTACAAGAGTCAAAGAGTAGTCACTGTGTGTGCAGGGCCCCTCCTCTATGCCATACTAGGTACCTCAGCTAACATAGGAAAAGAGAGTACTAAATTGTTCTCCTTCACCTTTAGATGTTTCAAAGTAGGAATGTGATTTCTGAAATTAACTCATGTGAATAATATTTAGCTATGAAATTGTTATTATTGCTTCCTGGAATGCATTATAGGAGGCTAGAACCTAGAGCTGTGATTTTATTGGTATACAGAACTCCCAGATTAGAAAATCTTTCTACTTACAGGTCCATAGTTTCTTCATAATTTATAGCCTTAATAAGTTACCTGGAACATTTAGTGATTAAGTAACCTGCCTGGGGTTACAAAGTATATGTCAGGAGCAGAACTTTAATCCAGACCTTGCAGAGCTAGACAGGTAGTTCAGTGGATAGAGTCCTGGTTTGGAATCAGAAATGCCTGAGTTTAATTAAATCCAGCCTCTAACCTATACTGGCTATATGACAAATCCTTTAACTTCTTCTGTCTCAGTCTCTTTAACTGTAAAGCAAGGTTGCTGTGAAGACCAAATGAGTTATTTGTAAAGTACTTAGCATATAATAGGTACTTAATAAATGTTTGTTTCATTCCAATTTCTACTAACCTCTACACTGATTCCTGTCATTATAAAGGTATTTTATTTGTAACACATCATTAACATCTTGTAACTTTATATAAAGATTGCTATTAATATTTTGATTGCTTGAGAGTATCGCAATGGAAATCAAGCAGTTGTTCACAGAAACAAAATAAAACCCGTGTCCTTTGGGGGGAACTGTCTAAATTTTGTCTGTAATAAGACTTCTTCCTTTGAAGGAGAGTCAGAGTTTCCTGAATCAATTTGAAATTGATTCATTAAATGGATTAAGACAGATTCAAAATATCATTCACTGCTGAAAGGTGCAGAAAGTTAGTCCCATTTTACAGATAATGAAATAATCCTGTCCACAAGGGGGAGTTTCTACACTGATTTACTGTGTGACTTGTTCCAAATCAATATCCCTCTCAGAGTCTCATTTTCTTCATGTATAAGATGAGGATTTGAACCTTTCCAGCTCTAACATTCTGTGGTTTTATATTTTGTTTCCCCTCTTAAAAGATGAGCTAGATTACAGCAGAGCATCTGGTCTTATTTGCAGAACTATATAACCAGGTAGACACGCCAAGCATTGCCAAATTTAGAAGGTGCTGATGGCAGCTATGGTCTTTTAGCAGGTAAAAGCAGCAGAGCTTAGCAACCAGTTAGGAAGAATAATTAGTTACAATAGAAAGCTGCCAGATGATGGCTGGGGAATAGCCCCATGCAACACTATTAGTGTTACAACAACCTCAAAAGAGGGAACACCCATTTCGGAGGTGAGGAACATAAGGCTTACACAGTCCTATATGACTTATCCAAGATCATATAGCTAATAAATAAAAGGGACAGGCTGGATACTAAAATGAATCCCCTAGTTACAAATACAGTTATTTTTCCATGACACCAAGCTACCTCTCATATTGACCAAGACAGAAGCCTCCTTGTAATACCTCCCAGTCCACCTTCTTTGCTTTTAGTTTTGCCCTCTGGGGCAAAAGAGAGCAAACCTTACTTTTCTTCAGAAAGCCAACCCTGCAAATTCTTGAAATCAGCTATCATGTCTCTCTTCTCTTTTATTTTCTCCAGGCTAAACCTTCCTATTTCCTTCAACTAATCCCCATGTGGTTTGTCATTTGGTGTCCTCATACTCCTCTACATAGAATCTCATTTGTCAATGTCCTTCCTGAAATGTAGACCCAGAACTGAATGTTCTATGAACATTCTAATTGATGGGGAGATGTGTTTTAGTTGCTTCTTGAAATAGATCTGGTTCTGAGCAGTACATGGTCATAGGTGGGGGGTCCCTCAAATTTTACAGCTTTGATGGAGTTGCTTATATAGCTTCCATAATGGGCCATGGTTTTTTTCTGACAACATTCTTTCTTTAGCTAATAAAATGATGTTGCACATCCACAGCTCAGCTCTCAAGCTCCGTGGGTGGCTGATGGTGGTAAGAGGGTGAGGTCGAGATCAATAGTGTTCTCTCTCTTATCTGGCATAATGAATATTGACCTTGAGTTCTGTGGGCAGCAGCACATAGGATCTTGGGTAACAGGCCTCTGTTTAAGTCAACTGAAGAGCAATTTGCAACAAAAATGATGGATAAAATAACCAAGTAGTACATGCATTTGGACTGGCTTCCTGGCAACTTATGTTGCCTAGAGCAAATAGCACAAGTGAAATGCCCAGAGATTTTTCTATGTTCACTTGAATTTGACTCTCAACTTGACTACTTAATAGCTATGTGACCTCTGAGCCTCAACTTCCTAGTGTGTAAGGCAGTGAAAATTCCTCCTTTTTTTAAAAAAAAACTGCTTCACATCCTATCTATCAACCTCAGCCAACTCTTTCCAATCTCTCCTCACCAGCCCAGTCACACAACACAATACACACACACACACACACACACAATTCTACCTGTTGCTATAGGAACAGTAATTAAATCAATATTTTCATTGCTTTTAGAAAGGCTTTATGAATTAACTCACTTGTGATTCCACCCAATATTCCTTTGATTTCCCAAATTCAAAATACCAATCTCTAGCCATCACTTATATATATATGTATGTATGTATATATATGTATATATATGTGTATTTATATATATATATATATATATGGCTTCAGACACTTACTAGCTGTGTCACCCTGGGCAAGTCACTTCACCCTGTTTTCTGTTTCCTTATCTGTAAAAGGAGGAGAAGGAAATGGCAAATCACACAAATATTTTTGCCATGAAAATCCCAAATGAGATCACAAAAAGTCAGACATGACTGAACAATACAACAAACTGGAATATGAGTGCCCTGAGTACATGAACTAAGTCTTATTTCTATCTTTGTATCCTCAGCACTTAGCTCAATCTTTAACAAGTAACAAGCCAAGTGGGGTTTTTTTTTACTCAAAACTCCCAAAGGGTGTCTCTAATAAGTGATTGTTAATTATCCTTCATTTTCAAAGAGGACCAATGACATCACAAGGTGATATCATTTTATTTGCCAATGAATTGTACTTAAGTGAGGCAAAGTTGCACAAAGTCAGCCTTATTTTACTTCCAGAGTCCAGTGGAAAGATGACTGGCAATGGCCCCAGATATAGTGGATGACATTGATGACTTCAATGTCTAAGCATACCACAGTGCCTACTTTAGCCATTTCTGTGGCTGTTGAAAAAAATTGTTCTCATTCCTCTGGGGGAGGTCTTCACATGCTTAGGGTAGACATTCCCCAGCTTACCCTTGGGTTTGAGTACTATTGGTTACCTTCAATTTGATTTTGTCCATCAGTCAAACTAGTTTTACCTGGGTATGAATCCTTCAATAATATCCAATCTCTCCTTTCAAGGGTTCCATTTTTTCTCTGTAATCAACTTGGGCTACTGAAAGGTAAGAATATGTTGAGCAAAGGGGGAATGGGAAGGGTGCAAGGTTTTTGGAGGATAATCCAGATGCACTAAGTAAGTAGTTCAGAGTTGTGGAATGAGAAGATGGCAGCATAGAAGCAGGAAAATGCTGCAGCTCTCACATGGCCACCTCAAATACCCATAAAATATGACCCTAAACAAATTTTAGGACTCCAAAACTCACAAAAATGCACTTCCCTCTGAAGGCAGCTCGACAGGTGGGGCTCATTGCATTGCTAGTAGCTGAAACCAGGCCACCCCAAAACTGCAGTTTGGCCCTGGAGCAAGCAGGACAAGCAGGATAAGGTGCAGCTGGAGCCCTCAGGAGAGCAGCCACTGTGGCAGTTTCCAGATTTATTAAGCCATAAGAAATAAGGACTAAGTGAGAGGTCAGTGGAACTCAAGCTAAATTTGGGGGAGAAAAGCAATCTGGCCAAACTGTCTCCAGGGCAAGGAAGCAGCATTAGCAGCAGCCCTGAAGTGGCTTCCACCTGACTGCTTCAGAGAGCCTGGCCTGCAGACTGCAGAGGGGCCAAGCGATTGTTCAGAGGCCAAATGTTCTTGTGTTGAGTGGCCTGGATCTGGATGGTGGTCTTTGGTGATGGTCCTGAGGTGCATTTTCAGTGAATCAAAGCTGATGGGGGCTTCACCAGCCTCCTAATAGCTCTGGCAGCTGCAAAACCCCCAGCAATTTGGGACAAAGCTTTCTCCCCTGGAAGCAGAATTCCACAGAGCTAAAAAGACAATTCCCTGGCAACATGAGCAGAAAAAGGAAGCAAAGTAAGAATAGCAATCGAACTCTAGAATCTTTTTGGGGGGACAAAAAGGATCAAAGCATGGAACGGGAGGAAGACAACACAGTCAGAACTCCCACACCAAAAGCTTCCAAGAAACATGAACACTGTGTAGAAGCCATAGATCAGCTTGAGAAGGATTTTGAAAACCAGATAAGAGAAGTGGAGGAAAAATTGGGAAGAGAAATGAGAATGATGCAAGCAAATCATGAAAAGAGAGTCAACAACCTGACTGAAGAAAATAACACCTGAAAACAGAATTGTGGAATGAGAACTGAGCTTGAACTCAAGATCTGAGCTGGAATCCCAGCTCTGCCATTTACTAGCTATGTGACCCTGGACAAATTGTTTCATTTCTCTGAACTTATATCCCCTGTCTGCCATAGATATTTTACAAAGATGTCAGAATCAAATAAGATAAACAATGTAGATTGCTTTGTGAATTGGAAAGTTATTTTAATAAATTGTCTAGTCTTTCTTTTACTATAACCTTCCTCTGTTGTTTTATGGCTGCATCAAATGCTACACTGAGCTTTCAAAGGTTCTAACCATTAGAAACATGACTGCACAGGTCCCCTTGAGCTGAATTTTTAATATGGACCCAGTGATGGACTATACCTTTGCCAACTAAGGACAAATTCACTGAAGAGTGGAGAAGTTATTCACCAGAAGGTTGGTTGTCAAGGACATGACTCTTTCTTTCTTTAACAGTAACAATCCTTGCACTTATAGGAATTGATTAAACATTTGTTGTTTTGGAGTGAACTGTATGAAAATGATCACCTAAGACCATTATTTGGGCCAGTGGAGGAAGTACGCACACTGATGAAATTGTCGATTTCTTAATGAAGTAATAAGATAACAAATAGTAATAACAATAGCTCACATTTCTATAGTACTTTAAGGATGATCGCTTTCTTAAGAATGAGTGTTATCAGAGGGGTAGGAGGGATAGAAGACAGGGAAGACTAGGAGAAAGGGTAATCAGGATGCTTGCCATCTTGGGGTTGGAGGTAGGGGAGAGATGGGGAGAAAATTTGGAATTAAAAATCTTGTGGAAATGAATATTGAAAACTCAAAATAAATACATAAATTGGGAGGGGGAGAGAATGAGTGTTATTATCCCCATTATATGAATGAGATAACCAAGGTTCATAGAACTGGAGTGATTTCTCCATGGTCACAAAGTTAATGACCTTACAGACCTATTACAGACAATGACAGTCTCCTTCCATTTCTCTTGTCACTGTCTCCAGAGACCTCTTCTTTCCTTTAATCATTTTTAGTCAGGGAATTCTTCCTCATACCGAAAGTAAATCCCTCATCCCGAAAAGTAAGTCTCCTTCCTCTTCCTCCCAGCCAGTCACTGGCCTGGACATACACTTCAAGGATAGGCTGCCAGTGCGTTTTGCTATGAGAAATTTACCCAGATGTACAGCCTTAGGACATGTTTGCCACTGAATTTCAAGCAGCATTGCAGTGACTGTTTTGTCACTGGAGCCACCAGAAGAGAATATTGCTGTGCTTGTGATATTATTCACTGTGTTGGGAACTGGTGAAACCTCATTTACATCATCACTAAAATTCATTATATAACCTTGTTGAAATAGGAACTGAGAAGAATTTTACCTTTTTCTTTAATGAACCTTTTCTTTATAGAGAATTAAATAGAGTACCTGAAAAAAAATTTAAGGAGGGAGAGAGGGAGGGAAATGTCCAAAATAACTTTTTTTAAAGCATGCCAATTGTGTATTTTAAAGAATAGATATGTCAGTTATATACCATGTTTATCTGTTCATCAAAGCAGTTTAGTTAGATCATCTACCTGTTAACATTCTGTTACCTTAGCTTAAGGCTTTTCAATAGTTGATAATTGGTCCCTTTTCTTCCAGACACATCCCTTTCAATCCATCTTTCACCTACTGCCTAAGAAAACTTTCTATATATCATTCATTCACTCAGAACCTTTTGGTGTCTCCCAATTTCTTGCCCAATAACATAGGACATCCTGAACCTGATCCTGATCCTCCAAAATCTGACTCCAACCTAATCTGTCTTTATATCTTTTATACATTCTGTCTTTCATATATTCTATCATCCCTTCATTCATTATCCCTAGAATGGTCTTTTCTCATTCCCAATCTCTGCCCATTGAAGTCTTTCCCTTTTTTCAGACTCCAGGTCAGCAGCTCTCTCCTTCATGAAGCCACTCCCAATCCTCCCCAAAGGAGCAGTGATGTTTCCTTCCATCAATAATAGATTTAAAACTGGTTGGGGAATTTGAGATCATGAACTGGAACCCATTCATTCTTCAGATAAAGAAACTGAAGTTCAAAGACATTTCAATGTCAAGATCAAGGCTAGAATTTAAACCCGGGTCCCCTGACTTCAGACCCACTGTTCTTTCTGCTGTATCACATTGTCTATAGCATTTTATCTGGATCTCTCTCTCCTACATTTGTCTCACTCTTCCTTACATGTAGTTATTTGTGCAACATGTCTTTGCTCACATTCAGTTTGTAGGGACCTTAAAAACATGGCCTATGTCCTATCTTCATGTCCTTAGTATTCAGAACAAAGTCATGCACACAGTAGGTTATTAGTAGATAGTTATTGAATTTAATTTAATTCAGACTGGATTTTCTTGCCAATGACCGCACTCCATTGGGATGCCTGAAATGGAAAGGTTCATTGTCTTTCTCCTCTATATTCCTGCATTACAACTGAAATATTATTTTCTATTATTCTCTTAAATATCTAGTCTCTAGATCAGAGATTCTTAACCTAGTGTCCATAAACTTTTAAATATTACTGTTTTTCATTAGGGAAATAAACCATATAGTCTATTTTATGCATTTGAAGCCAGGAGTCTTAAGAAAGTGTCCTCCCTAGGCTTCACCAGATCTTCCAAGGGATCCATGATACAAAGAACTTCTGTTCACTAAACAGTTACAGTGTGGGTATTCTGTTTTTACATAATTAAGTAAAACAGATAATAACACTTGACTTCTCCAGTAAATAAGGTTTGCAAATGAATTTCCTAACAACAACCCAGATAGGTAAGTAGTTTGCCAATAATTCCACTTTACAAAGAAGGAAACTAAGCCTCTGAAACTGGATTGACTTGCTCAACATCACATCTTTAGTAAGTAACTGCTGGGATCCCTCTCTCTTTGCTTTTGAAACTGCTACTTCCTTTACATTTGATGCCTTTTTTAAAAAAAATTAATCAGAAAACTAGTTTTTTCATTTTTATAAAATTTTGCCCCAATTACCCGGAAGGACAAATTTACATTTTTTTATTTTAATTTTGAACTTCAAATTTCCTCTCTTGTTCCCTAACCTCCACCCTCCCTGATTTCAGGGATCAGTAATCAATTTGATATAAGTTATACATGTTCAATTGTGGAAAACATATTATCATTTTAATCATGTTATAAAAGAAGATACAGACCCAAAGGGGGGAAGCATGAAAAAATACAGAAAGTGAAAAATAAGATGCTTTACAAAAAACTAGCCATGTGACCTTGGGCAAGTCACTTAACCCCAATTTCCCTACCTTCCCCCCTCCAAAAAGAAAAGCAAAAAAAAAGATGCTTTGATCTGTATTCAGACTTCATCATTCTTTCTCTGGAGGTAGATAGCACTTTTCATCATGAATCCTTTGAAATTGTCTTGGATCATTATGTTGCTGAGAACACCTAAGTCATTCACAGTTGGTTATCATACAGTATTGCTGTTACTATGTACAATATTCTCTTGGTTCTGCCCACTTCACTTTGCATCATTTAATATAAGTCTTCCTAGGTTTTTCTGAAATCCATTTGCTCATAATTTCTTATAGCACAATAATACTCCATTACAATCATATGCCACAACTTGATTGGCCATTTCCCAGTTGATGAGTATCCCCTCAATTTCCAATTCATTGTCACTACAAGAAGAGTTGCCATACTTTTGTGCAAATAGGTCCTTTCCCTCCTTTTTGTAATCCCTTTGGGATACAGACCTAATAGTGGTATCCACGAATTAAAGGATATGCACAGTTTTATAGCCCTTTGGACATAATTCCAAATTGCTCTGCTGAAGGATTGGATCAGTTTGAAATTGCACCAACAGTGCATTAGTGTCCCAATTTTCCCAGATTCCTTCCAACATTTATCATTTTCCTTTTCTGTTATGCTAGAGACAATCCAAAAGGTGTGAGGTAATACCCAGAGTTGTTTTAATTTGCATTTTTCTAATCAGTATTGAGAGTTTCTCTTTTGTGTGTGTATTTTTTTATTTTTTTAATTTATTTCTTTATTTACTTTTAATTTACAAGATTCAGTTCCAGAATCCCTTGCATTTCAAATTGTCTTCCCTCCCTCTCCTCTCCCCCCCAAGGTGGCATGCAATCAAGTATAGGATTCACAAATACTTTCACATTGGTCGTTAGTCTGGTTGTATAGAAGGGTTGTAACTGATGGAGTGAACAATGGGAAAAAAAGAAACAAATCCAAACATGGAAGAGAGTGATAGCATGTAGGTTGCTTCAATGAAAGAAGGTTTTCATAGAACTAAAGACAGCTTAGATTTCTTAAACTGAAAACCAGGCAACCAACTTTTGATGACAAATCATTTTTATATATTTTTATTCGATTAAGCCTGTGCATTGTTTTTGGCCTTGTTTCTTCCAAGTGAGGACTGTGATGAGAAATTGCTGTGGTGTAGTAGGAAGAACAATGAATCTAGAGTCAGAAGATCTGGGTTTGAGTTGCAACCCAGCTTCTTATATGTAATCCCTTCCTCTACTCCTAAATTGGTGTGTGATCTTTGGCACATCATGGCAAATCTCTAAGTCTCAATGTCCTCAGATATAGAAGGTGGAGGTTAGGTTAACATTATTGATGATGATAAGGAGAAAAAAGAGGAGAAAGAGTAGGAGTAGACTGGATTTCTGAAGCACTTTCAGGTTTTCCAAAGGCTTTCCTCACAATGACCCTGGAAGTTAGGTGGTGTGCATATTATTATCCTCCTGCTAGAAATAGAGAGATACCTTATTGTAAGCCTCAGTTTCCTCCTCTGTAAAATGAGGGTACTATTTGTACTATCAACCTTATAAAGCTGTTGGGAAAGTTATTGTTTTGTGAACCTTAAAAAGCTAGAGGTGTCACTATTGCTGAAGTGCCTTTGAAAACCTGCCCTCAAAACAGTCCTATGGTACAAATATCTTAGGCCTATTTCATACATGAGGAAACTGAGACCTAAGGGAAGAGAAATGACATGTCCAAGTCCACACTGATAATAAACAGGACTGGAACTGAGATCCAAGCTGCCTGACCGAACCTGGTCTCTTGACACTACATTAAGATGACTCTTATTAATTAGGAAACACACCAAAGAAACCAAGGAAATATTATTTTGATTATCAGTGGTAGAAGTCAACCCAGCTCCAGTTTGATGGCTACATGTCTTTGGAAGGCAACTCAATGCACTGGAGGGGGAAAAGCTGCCTTGGTTGAGTCCTTTTGAGTTTGAAAAGAGATAGCTATTAAAACATGTCTTTTTTAGGACAGTAGGAAAAGTTTTGTTTTTCCTAAGCTACTTAGGAGTCCTCTCTTTGAAAGTAAAGAGTATAAAGAGTATAGTAGTCCTAAGAGGCCTATGTCCCCATCTCTGTTATTAATACTATTATATATGTGTGTATGAATATATATACATGCATATATGTATGTGTATATATACATATATGTGTGTATATGTGCATGTGTATATATATATGTATGTGTGTATATACATATATATGTATACACACACACACACACACATATATAGGCAATGGGGTTAAACGACTTGCCCAAAGTCACAGAGATAGTTTCTGAGGTTAGATTTTAACTCAGCCCTCCTGGCCCTAGGGCCAGTGCTCTATCCACCTAGCTGCCCCTGTTCTATCATTCTTTCTGACCCTCTCTCTGGACTACAATTCCTTCTTCCATAAAATCTTCATTTTGCAAATGATTGGACTGGGGGATTTGTAAAGGCTCTTCTCAGTCTGATAGTCTGCATTCTAGAGGCTGAGAAAGGAGCACCTGACATGAAGCCTAATGACCTCAGTGACTGTCCTGGTCCTGATACTAATTAGTATAATTAACTTTCTGTCCATATGAACTATTTGAGTATTCAGTATTCTAAGGTCCCTCTAACTCTACATTATGATTTTTCATATTTTTAAATTCCATCTAGCTTTGACATTCCATATTCTGTGTTCTAAAGTCTCACGAAATTCCATTTTTTCTTTTGGTTTGTTGTGGCTCTTGTGAATCTATTGTTCTTTATTCTATGGCTTTATGTCTTAAAATACCTGAAACAATGGCCATTATTTCTTGTGATTTGTATTCCTTGTTACTTCTACCTCTGACTTGATCCCACATCCCTGAAGTAGAAACTTCTCTTAAAACCTATTCCCAAAAGCTAAGGAACTCTTTCCCAGCCTTTTTTTCCTTAGCTATAGCTCAGTAGATGAATCTAGTCGTGTAAATGTATTGGCCTTTGGGTGAGTTGGTTGGAGGAGTTTAAAAAAAACAGGTGGTCAAGGGAGGTGGGGCAGGGTGTTGTGAGGAGGGCAGCTTTTAGAGAAAAAGGAGTTGGATCATCAGCAAAACCATTAGGGCTAATGCGATCTACTGTAAGACTGGGAATTAGAATCAATGCTAGGACTTCTGATGCCTGGAGGGGCCACGGGCAGGTTTCTCTAGCCACCTTTGCAGCAAAGAATTTGAAGTCTCTATTGGGGGAAATGGATTTTTGTGATTTAAAAACAACAGCTTTAAAAGGGTCCCGGATATGCTGATGCTGTGGTTAAGCGCTGATTCAGAGCTATGGGCAATGACTCCCGGAACCTTCAGTGAGCTGTGCCAGGGGCCTTGTACCAGGGAAAGGAGAGAGAGACAGAGAGAGAGAGAGAGAGAGAGAGAGAGAGAGAGAGAGAGAGAGAGAGAGAGAGAGAGA
>CM053601.1:138689401-138741901 GCA_028646575.1 Pseudocheirus occidentalis
GGAAGGGGAGAAAAATCTGAAACTCTAGTGACTGTGGAACTGAATACTGTAAACTAAAAGTAAACAAACAAATCAATAAAAAAAATTTAAAAACAAGTAAAACAAATAAGACCAAAAAAAAAAAAAAGAGGAGAATGAGGAAAGGCTGAGACTCCAGCGGCCTTGAGGGACCTGGTGGGCATTTTCCGAAAAGGAAACTAGAGAGATTCGTTGTCTGAAACCTATATGCAGTGTTTTTCCAAGGCCCAGAGTTTTCCCCTTGTGTGAGCCCATTTCCCCCCAACCCCCATCAAAAGACTAAACTAAAAGGTCAGGGTGAAGGTTAAGCCTGGCTGGCTATAATTTTAAACGAGTGAAAGGAATTTCTGAGTGGTGACAAAATCCTAAGGCAAGAAAAAGGAGAAGGAAGAAGAGGAGAAGATGAAAAAATCAAGAAGGAATGTAGGAGGGAGGGGAAAAGATAGAGGGAAGGAAATGAAGAGAGAATTTCTACATTTAAGAAAATAAAGCCCATTGAGAAAAAAAGATAGGTAGTAAGCAATCAGACTAGGTCGTTCTCTGTAAAAGCAGAGTCTGCTTCTCCCTTCGGTTTCCCAAGAAAGGTGGCACAGTACAACGAAAACCAGATGGTGAATAAGACATAGGTTCCAGTACCAGTTCTTGCACTAACTTATTGTTTGACTGTGAGCAAGTCACTTCCCTCCACTCTCTGAGAGAACCTTCTTCTCTGGAAAATACCAATTATGATTCTCACCTGCCCTTATTTCCCAGGATGGTTCTAAGGAAAGCACTTTGTGAACTGAAAAGGCTCTCCTCAAGAGTTGGAGCTGTTATTACTAACCAAGATACTGACTTTGGGACCTCCACTCTCCTGGTGGGGCTGTTATTCTTTGCCAGGATTGGACTGCATGTGACTGGACCACACCAGCTCAGACTCCTGGTGACTGAACTTGACTAGTGCAAGGAAGGTGTAAGACCAATGGAGATGGAGAGCTCTTCTAGTCTACTGTGTTAACAATGTGGAACACTGATTCTTGGGATTTATTCAGCAAAAACTGACCGAGTTATACAATTTGAAACAATAAACATGAAACAATGCAGCAATACAAAAATCTATACAATTTCATAACAATACCCAATAACAGTTAAAATTTGTGGAACACTTTGGGATCCACAGAATTTTCCTTCAGACAATCCTCCGAATCTGGTAGTATATGTATCTATGTACCCTCATTTTACTGAAGACTATAAAGGAGATTATTGAGAGACTGGACAGAGGCCACTCCACTAGTGTGTCAACTGAGATAGGAGCCTGGGTATCGTAGTCATACCTAGATCTAGGATCTAGAACCTAGAACCTAGAACCTAGGTATCCTGGTTCTCCAGAGATTCCTTCAAATGTAAACCCTCATATAAAATGTATACTTTAAAACAATGCTGATGCAGACCATCAAAGTGATATGTCTCATTTTGCTCAGAGAGAAACTGAGGCCATAAATATTTGAGTTTATTTCTTATCTCCCCTACCAGATTGTGGGCTTCTTGAAGGCAGATGAGAAGAGATATCTTTCTCCCTGAAAGCAATTAACAGAGAGCCCTCCACAGCCTACCATTTAGTAAATATTTGTTGAATTTCCATAGCACTTTACAGTTAAAACATATTTTCCTCATAACGACCTTTGAGGCAGGTAATGCGAGAATTACTTTTCTCACATTTTACAAATGAGGAAGCCGAGATTTAGAGGGATAAACTAATTTATTCAAGGTCCCATAACTATTAAGTGTTACAGTAGGGACTTCAACACAAGCTTATTGATCCTTAGACCAGGACGGGTCCTATCGAAGCATCATCTTTCATTCTCTAAAGTTCATAGCAGCATCCTTGCCCACACCCTACCTTCTCCAGTCTAGAAATTGTCCTTATTCACTCTCCTCTCTATGTCTTCTCTTTTCTGTTACCCCAACGCCGGGGCAGCAGGCCATCCGGTATTACCACCACAACACCGGAATGGAAATCCTCACCCCGACCCGTCACACTCGAGAAAGCCTGACTAACCTGTGCTAAACTGAATTGAAAAATTAGACTTCTGCTCTCCCCAATCCACCTCCTAGGATGAAGCTAGGAGTAATGGGTAGTATCAAAAGACGTTTATTTCGGCTCCAACGGAAGAGGGGGGCAAAGGAGAAGTTATACCTTAGAATTCTAACGACTACCCTGTTCCCCAAATGGAATAGACTACCTATTTATCAATGATGCCAGAAAAAAGACTGGGATTAGAGTTAATGGACCTTTGGCAGGTGGCTTCCTCGGCTCTCAGTTTCTTCACTTTGCAAATTGGGGGTGCAGAGGTGAACTGGACGGTTTCTGAGTTTCTTTCCTATCTACAACCTATAAACCTTCGTTTTGGATCTGCGGGTCCCTATAGCCGCGTGATTCTAGGAAACGGCCTTGGCTGACGGTGTTACAGAAGGGAGGGGCAGGCAGAGTATTGCCTCTTGGGCAGATCGATTAGCGCTGTTTAATCAGGGAGGCCCTCCTTGGCTTTTACACCTTCCTCTGGTCCAGGCAGTGGGCGCATCAATCTCTCTCAAATCATTAGTCACACTTCGAAAATGAGCCTCCTCACACAGTTCGTTTATTTCTTATTACCCAGAAGGTTCATTGAGGCTTCTCGATGGATTGCCTTGCGTAAGTGAGTTCTGAAAGAGGGATCTGAGAACCAGAAAATAACAGAGCGCTGCTGGGAGCTCTCGCTTGGGATGGAAATACGCTAACAGCTGCTAACTGACTCTGTGCACCCCAGACCCAGGTCTCTCTTTGGAGGACTTCAGTCTCGCGTTTTCTGCTCTGCCACAACACTGTACCCTGACGCAATGAAAATAATTCTGGACCTGGAGTTAGGATGGGAGAAATCGCTCCGGAAAGAACCTTGGAGGTCATCTAATCTAACCTGCATTTTTCACAGATGAGATTGTTGAGGCTCAACCTTGAGTAATTTGCTCAAGGTCACAAGGCACAGAGGGTGTGAGGGAAGATTCAAACACAGGTGTCCCGGGCCCCAGCTCTCTATCTACTGCAGTATACTGCTTTTCTCAGGAGAGTTGGGTTCCAGTCTTAGCTCTGAGTAACCATTGGGAAATCATATCACTCTAGACCTGTTTCTTTCTATGTAAAATGAAGGTGTGATCTTGCTTGCATTTGGCAACTTTAGAATTCTACGTTCTAACTTTCTTTCAGCTCTTGCATTCTACCTTTTGTATTCTGTTTCCTTCCCGTTCCAACATTCCAAGAAATAATTCACAGAGCCCTTAATTAAAGAGCTTTACAAGCATTTTTTTCACATACACAAAAACGAGTTGATCACAAAAAACGTGTTGAACACTTCTCGAGGACCTCTTGGAGACCTAAAAATCAGTCTGGGCCTTGGGGAAAACACCTTCCCAGGAATTAAGGCAAGTTATCTGGTTTGTCAAGGTGCCCCCGACACAGAATCCCCTTTACAACACCTGTGGCTTCTGAGTGAGTTGTGTGTGTTTGGGGGGGGGGGGGCGGAGAGAACATCTCACTCCTTGGACCTTAGTCTATTTCAGTCCAATGCTAGGGCCTTACAGTGATGGCAAAGAACTCTTACTGTAGTGCAGTAACAGTGAACCGTGTCCTAGTGTCACAGGTTGGAGTGATTTCTCTCCCTTTGTAAAAGCCCTTTACCAGCGGAGCGGCCTCGGAACAAAGCTTTAAAAAGGTTAGCCAGGTGATATGTTAACGGATCCTTTCCAGATGTTCTGACATTAGTCCCTGGCCAGGCCTGAGGAGGGGCCTATTCTGAAGGGATAGGGTAGGGGCGGGGAAGGGGCAAAGACTTGGTTTCAGAAGCTGCCTTCATCCCCTTCCTCCCAGCTCCTAGGCCTTTGAAGCAGACGGGACTTGGCTTGGAAGGTGAGTTCAGCGATTCTGAAAGTCCTTTGGGACAAGTCCTAAGAATCAATGAGCATTTGGATTCGCCAGAGAAGCGCCGAAGGGGGCACTCGGATCAATGTTCGGGGAAGAAAGCTTTTATCTACAGAGATGCCGAGAAAGGCCCAACCGGACACGCCTTGTTTTCCCCTCCTCGTGGGGTGAGAAGTCACTGTTCCCGGATCAGCAGTGGTTCCAAACTCGACCCGGCAAAGAAAGCTCGGAACCCGGCCAGACCTGAAGCTGGAAAAGCTCTCTTCGATAAATCTTCCCGGACCACTGCCGGAGGGAAGTCAACTTGGCCGAGGGCCACCATAGGTTCTAGTCCAGGCTCAGTCAATGATTCACTATGTGTCTGTCTGGTCAAGTCACCTCCACTCTCTGAACTTCAATTTCCTACTTTCCTAAATGCAGGGATTCGACTAAATGAAGTCTAATTTCTTGCATCGCTAACCCGTGTTCTGTGCTCAAAGGTTCCATCTTGGTCTAGCATTCTATGCTATGTGTTTTAAAGTATCTTCCAGCTCTGTCATTCGGTGTTCTCCATTCTAAGCTAAGTTCTAAGTTAATTCATAGTCTATATTGGAAGGCCCCTCCTAGCCCTACTATTATAGGTTCTTTGTTTTAAGGTCCTTTCTATCTTTGACAAGTTACGATTTTGATTCACTTATGCTCTGTTGTGAACATATTCTGTGGAGGAATAGGAAGCCAAGGTCAAGCTCAGCTTGATGATACTTTAGCATTGGAATGTAGGCCAGTGGGACCAGGGATGGAGGGGAGGGGTAAGTTGGAACTCCTGAGAAGGGGGAGACAGATCAATATCATACATCATCGGGCAACAGCGGAGCCAAAGCGCCTGAGAGATTTATAAAATATCGACCTGCAGGAATGCTTTAGACGCAGACAAGAAGCGAGGTGCGCTATGGGAGGCCATAAGGCAGGGCCTAAGCAGGACAGATACTTTAACAAGGTGCCTTTCAGTCTATCGATTGCTTTCTTCTGACATTCGTTTTATGGGTCACTCCGTGCAGATCTACTTTAAATTTGAAATGGTGGGGTGGGGGGAGGGAGGAAGAAGGAGATTCATAATTTGTGTGTGTGTATGTGTGTGTTTGAATTACGATAACTGAGGCGACTGAAGGAGTATTGGCTCAAGTTGAGCTGGTTGGCCATTCACGTGATCCCCGTTAATCCCCGAATGTGGCTAGAATTCACTTTCCACATACTTCTGGCCACAGTGAAGAATTTGGTTTGCAAAAAGCAAACGTTAATTTCCAAAGTGCAAAAAAGTTTCATAGTTCACTCAATCCCTCAGACTTCTCCGAAGTCACTACTGGAGAGTTCCTAGTCTAGGTGATGCCAGATCCACTACTGGAATGGCTATAACTCCAGATTAAAAATAAAACAAAAACAAAACACCCACACAAACTCAGAGACTCCTAGAACATCAGAGCTATCGGGAACCTTGAGCAGGGAATGTGGGATGTTAATGCCATATGAGCTAAAAGGGACTTCAGGGCTCACAGTATGGAATGCTAGAGCTTATGGAATAGAGGATATTGAACCAGTAGGGCCCCTAAGATAGAGTGTATATGGTACATAGAATGGCTGGGCTGGAAAGAACCGTCAAGATCATTTAGTGCTTGTCTTTTTTTTTTCAACAGATGAGGGAGCTGAGGCCCAGAGTGAAGACTGACCTGACCAGATATTAATAATTTTTTTTTCAAAAGGAAAGAAAAGAAGATCAGTCCAGGAGGACGTTTGTTCAGTATCCCAGACTGATTTTCTCCAGCCACCAACCAATTCAGATCAAATGAAGGATTTCTGCACCCTCCTCATCTTCGCATTGTCCCTTCCCCTAGCCCAATTACCTGCAACTTTGTGGCAGTGTGGAAGGGGTTAGATGGTCTTCTCCACCTCTGAAGCAATACTGTTGGTTTAGAACTGGCTGAGTTCTGCCCAAGATTAGGTATTGTCTCCGTAGGAGAAATTCGTGGCATGTGTCACTTCACTATTGTAATTACCTACACATATATTATTATGTTAAAGCAAGAATTATTTTCGTATTCACACATGTTGAAGTCATTACTGTTGTTTCCCGCCCCTACTATCAAATATTCAACAACATAGTTGGTTTTTTGTTTTAAACTTCATTGGTTCTCGATGTCATCGATTGAGTTGTGACCAAGCAAGCCCAGGGGATGTGCTTTTCTACACTTAGCTGGGATTCGGGTCTTCCTTCAGCAATCACTCCTTTGCACAGAAGCATCTTAGGCTCTGATACTCCATTGGCTGAGTAACCTTGAATAAGTAATTTCTTGCTAAGTCTCAGTTTCTTCGTCTGTAAAATGGGGGTAATAATTATTGTACTACCACCTCCACAGAGTTATTTTTAGGATCAAATAGTATATATGTGTGTTTACATACACATACATACATGTATATATGTGTATATACACATACGCAGACCTCCATATAAGCTATGCACTCATATATAGCCATATGTGTATATATACATATGTGTGTACATATGTATGTATTTGGAAGTGTGAGGCGCTAAAGACAAGCTTCAATTTCTGTTAGCATTGTGATTACGTAGTAATACATACCTAAACGAATAAACGTATGCCTCCACTAGCAAGTTGACGATAAATAACATTCAGATCCTGATTAGTGAGAACCATGAATCCCCTGAAGTTATCTCATGCATTCTAATTCACGTTGTTCGAAGTTTCTGTTACCTAAAACGTGGTAAATGGTTCCAGCCCTATGGGAATATGCAGTTTTAAATCGAATAACATTTTTGAAAGTCCAGTTACTGTCCAGATACATCCTTTCTGGGGAGAAAAAAAAAATCTATCTTCTCTGGGGTTTTGGCCAGGGCCCTGTCTCCTAGGGACTACTTGTTGTAGTTGGACTGTACATCCCCCTTCCAGCCCTCTAACTTCTTCCCATTCCCTTTGTCATACATATAGAGACTCAAGCTATTAAGTCCCCAGAATAAAGGAGTCTGTCTTTTCCTTCAGGGAACGCTCAAGTCCTCGGTAGAGAAATATGGAATGCCGAGATATATCGAAAATAAAGCAGCGGGGTAGTTCTCGTAGGGGCAAGATGAAGAGTTTGCTGGAGGTCGGAGTGGGGAGAAGGGAACCCCACTTTGCTCGACTTTAAGTAGCCACAGTACTCACACGCAGGATTCATTCTCGGCTCCAAGAACTCCCTGAAATTTTGTAAAGAAGCTGAGTGGGACCTGTGGAAGAATAGTGGAGACTCCCGGAATCAGCAAAGCGAGGTCCTCACCCACGAAACGTGGCAAGGAGAGAGAGTTCAGGTCAGAAGAGATTCAGTAGAGTTAGAAAAAGGTTCTGAGAGAGCCAGATTTCGAGTTGATTAGAGCCAGCAGCAGCTAGCGGAAAAGTGTGTGCGTGTGTGTGAATGCATATGCATATATGAGTTTATGTGTATGTATTTGTGTTTGCTACAGGTAACTGAATATGCGTGTGACTGTTTGGGAGTCTCCCTGTGCCTTCAGTAGTGGGTGGGTTCAGGAGAAAAGTTTTTGAAAAAGTTATGGAATAGAGGATACTGAACCAGACAGTTATTTGGTATTTCTATGTGTGATAACCGAAGCTAAGCGGTGCAGAGTATAGACCTCTGGACCTGGAATCAGGAAGATCTGAGTTCAAATCCAGCCTCAGACACTCACTAGCTGTGTGACCCTAAATAAGCCACTTCATCCCATCTGCCTCAATTCCCCCCTCTGTAAAATGGAGACACACTGGAGAAGGAAATAGCAAACCACTCCAGAACCTTTGTCAAGAAAATTTCCTGGGCAAGTCCATGGGGTCATGAAGAATCGGACACTACTGAACAACAATCTATGAAGAGACATAGACTTCTTTTTAGGTGTTTCGAGTATGGGCCTGTATGTATTTGGAGGAAAGTATGTTTTTCGGGTTTCTAGTAGGAGTGTATATGTTTCTTCTAAGAAAAATATGAGTTTTATGGGTCTGAGAAACATGCAGTAGGGATTAGGGACATTATTGTGAGTGGGAATACACATTTTGCACGTGTGTTTGGATAGACAAAGGAAGTGTGACGCCCCTCCCTTCGGTGTGGGTAAAAACACGGGGTTCTCTGGCATATAAGAAAGAAAGACAAAGCAAGGCAGAGAAAGAGTCCGACTGACTTGTGGTGGTGTGGTTCCGGGGGGTGAAAGGGTCTATATGAGTACCCTCGGGAGTGTGTGTGTGTGTGTGTGTGTGTTCTGTGTGTTGGGGGGAGGGGAACTGGTTTGTCCACCTGTGCTATGAATAAGGTAAATATTTGTTGAGTGAAATTTGGGGGGTTTTGTGAGTCCCCGTGCACAGTCTCTCCAGACTGCAGTATCTTTCTCAAAGTATCCAAGGTCCCAGTAGATTTCAACCCTTGAGGCCACAGACTCGGGATCAGTTTCCGGATCAGGCTATTATTTCACACTGCCCCCAACCCGTCACCCACCCCTAGGATCGCAAATTACAGCTAGATGGATGTCTTTTTAAAAAATCCACTTTATTGATAAGACGCATAAGTCTTTCAAAATGAAACGGAATGAAATATATTTTCCCATCCCTGCCTGGGAAAAAAAAAGAAACGAATCTCTTCTGGGAATCCTGTTGCTTCTTTTTCAAGACTGACGGTCCTGTTCCTAGGTCGGTAGCGAGCCTTTAGAGGGCAGGAACTGGGGTCTCTGGGGCCTGCACCTAGAGGCTGCTGTCCCAGAGCACCGAGACACGCTACAGGACTGGGAGACAGATCTGGCAAGAGTCCTGATTCTGTCACTAATTTACTGCCTGACCTTAGACAAATCAGTTATCTCTTCTGGACCTCAGTTTCCCCATGTGTAAATAGAACGGTAGGGGAACTAATGCTCTTTAAACAATCACTTCTGACATTCTGCGACTCCAGGCTGATTTCAATCTACCTCTTCCTTTTGGGGCTAGAGGTAGGAGGGCATTGGAAGGCTGAACTGGGAGAAGGACATGGGCTCCCTGCTGGAGGGGAACTTGTGCAGGAGAGAGAAAAGTCCAGCTTGGTTGGACTGTAGCTTTGCCCTACAAGGAATAATGGGACTCTGGGCAGAAGCAGCTAGATATTTTTCCTGAGGTGAAACGGTTCTGAGAGCAGCTGAGGGGCGGGGTTGACCTTTAAGACTTTCAACCCTTCCGAGAAAGCAGAAGAAGATTGTAGATTCTATCTCTGACTCCAGCGATAAAGGCCTCCGCCGCACCCCAACACATTTGTGGACAAGAAGAGGTTCTGGAGAGAACCAGATTGCTTTTTCTGAGAAGTTTTGCCTTTCTAAGGCCCTGGAAAACTTGCCAGGAAGGACTGTAAAGGACGATGGAGTGTAGTGGAAAGAACACTGGACCAAAAACAAAACAAAAAACAAAAAAACCCTCGAGATTAGAGCCATAACTTCTATACTAACTTGCTGTATGACCTTGGGTAAATCACTTCAGCTCTCGGACCTTAGTTTACCCACATAGCTTAAGGACGCTTGATTAGATCCTTTCCAAGGTCCCTTCCCAACTCTGACATACTGTGCTACGTTCCAGTCAAAGGTGACTGGAACCTTTGACCTTCTACTATTCAAGGAATGGTGGTGGTGGTGGAGAGATCAGGTGCTGGAGACACATAAAGGTCTAACGATAAAAGCTTTACTCCAGAATAATGCAAAGATCAACTCCCTCACCTTCAATAAACTCAAACCTTTAATAAAAGCTCGCATTTATGTAGCACTGTCTTCACACCAATACCATGGGAATCGTGCTGTATGTGTTACCATTAATTTTTCCCATTTTACAGTAAAGGGAATCGAGACTCTGAGAGGTGAAATTACGTTCCCAAGGTCACGCAGTAAATGGCAGAGCTAGACTAGCACCAAGGTCCTGTAAATCCAAGTCCAGAGTTCTTGCCACTACACTTTACACATAGGGATTTGCATATAGTAAAAGCTTTAATGTTTGATGAATCGAATCGGTTTGTATTTTTGCAAGAATTTGTGTTCTACTCGTAGATTGAGTCCACTACTTAATTCAGAAACTGTCGGCATTTCGGGTGGGACATTTGGCAGGGTATTATTATTTTTTATAAAAGATTATTAGAAAAAAAATACACCGTTGGAAGCATGCATAATACTCCATATACTGCGGGCTCAGGTGAGACAGTGCAGCAGCTGGGAAAATCGCGCAGGGCGCAGAAAGGCCGGAACACACTAGCTCCTCTGGGGAAATGATGCAAAGTGAAGTGCTTCTCTGCTCCAGTCTGAAATCCGGAGCCTGGGACATGTCCCCCTTCTCCCCGTTCCCATCATCCCCAGCCCTAGCTCCACTGTCTGGAAACAGAGCCCTAGGTTGTCCTGGCAGGAAGGCTTCACGTACTAGGTCCCAGGCCTCAGAGAGCTGTCAAGAGAGCTGTCTGGAAGTCCGGGAAAGCCCCGATGTACAATACTTGGGCTTTTAGGGACCCGAACTGAGCAAGCATCCTCATTCTTGCACAGGATAGTCAGCGAGTTGAGAAAGTCATTGTTAGCCCCCGTAGACAAGGACCTTTTTATTTCGTTCGTTAATGGCCAGGACCACAGCGAGAACCGTGTAAATCAAGGCAGCTGCTGCCTCCGGTTTCCAAGTCTGGGCTTTATTAGTTGTTAGGGGGCTGGGATGAGCTTGCCTTTTCCCGGGTGCCTGCTCTTCTCTTCCCGGAGAGGGGACCTGGGACTTCAAGGCCACTGTGTGGGTAGAAAGGAAGGAAGTAGGGAACCAGTAGGAAAGATCAGGTACCGGCCAAACCCGAGCAGCCTGAATGTAGGGGCTAAGGGTGGAGAGACAGTCCTGCCGGGGACAACACAAGCAAGAGTGTTCATGAAGAAGAGTTTATGGGGACACAATGAGACTGTCTGTGTATGAGAGCTTATGTGGGCTCATATTTGGGCAGCGTGTTTTTCTGAGGTTTTCTTTGTGGTGTTTATGTATGTTGGACATTTGTGTGTAGCTTGTTTATATTTCTATGCACTTTTGTACGGTATATGGTGGTGTGTCTGTAGAAGCATGTTATATTTTTGGATGTTCGTGTGTTATATGCACTATCGGTTGCTGCTTTTATAAATGTGTCTGCCTTTACCATGTGTATTTATTTCTGGATATCTGTGTGCATTTCTTGTGTTCTGTAGGTGTAAGCACGCTTGTGTGTTCCTTTCATTTGTGTAATTTGTGTGAAGGGCAGTATTTCAGGTTATTTATGTGTGCTTTCCTGTTCTGTGATGATTGTACGTTGTGTATTTCATGGTGTATGTGTTGTGCTGTGTCTGGTGTGTTTGAATTTTCTATGGGTTCTGTTTCGATTTTGTTTTCAATGTTGGGTGTATATGAGTTGTGCGTCTATAGTTCCTCTACGGCCCTGATTCTGTGTGTTGCTTCCGTGTCCCCTTACATTCTGGGCCTGCTGATTGAGGGTGGAGAGGGTTAGTGAGTTTGGCTCTCTTAGGTTGGAGTAAGGGTCTGGGAGTGGTATTCTTAAGGAGTCCCACAGATTGGACAATGTGTCTGGGACAGACGGCAGAACCCGCCCGGTGGCAGGCAGCAGGAGTGTTATTTCAGCCTCCAAGGGACTGTTGTTCCCATCCTGGTCCTCCTGATTCCACCCCCAGTCTCTCTCGATCTATTTATTGCACTTGAAACAATTTTCAAAGCGTTTAAAAACAGTTCCCACAGGGCCAAGGAGCTAGCAGGGAGTAGGGGATGGGAGTGTGTGTGGGAGGGGGGTGGCGGAGCAAGCCCGGAAGCCTGGGATGGAGGGGGGCGAAGAGAAGAGAGGGGGTCTCAGACCAAGCCCGGCATCTGCGAGGGCCGCAGGAAGGGGAGAGAGGCAGCTGCGGCAGTCGGGAAGGCGGCCAACGGATAACCAAGCGCTCCCGGGAAGCCCACGAGGGGCGGTGGGGGCGGCGCTGACGCTGGGGACAAGGGGAAGGCCAGGCCTCCCCCTGTGGCTGGTGAGTTCTCGTGGTAGAGGATGGGCACACGGACCAGCCTTTGAGCAGACGGTGACAAACTTGCGGCCTCCAGGTCTGCAGCCAACTGCCGCTTCCACTTGTTTCTGCGGTTCTGGAACCAGATCTTCACCTGGGTTTCGGTGAGCTGCAGGGAGGCTGCCAGGCCCGCACGCTCGGCGCTGCTCAGGTAGCGCTTCACGTCGAACGTGGACTCCAGCTGGAACACCTGGCTGCGGCTGAAGACCGTGCGCGTTTTCTTCTTGCGCCCAGCAGCCCGAGGTTCCGCAGAGTCCGGTTCAGGCCTGTCCTCCTCTCCGCGTCCGCTGCCGCCGCTGCCGCCGCCGCTGCTGCTGCTGCAGGCCGACTCGTCCGGCTCTCGATCCAGGCGCTCCGCAGACCCAGGGGCGCCTGACCGCCGCCTGCAACCACTCTCAGGCCTGCCAGCCTCCTCGCCGACCTCTGGGGAGTCCCGGTCACTGGCTAAGGGAGCAAAGAGGGACAAGGTTGTTTCTCCCAACACTGAACCAGCCTTACACTAGTCACTTCTTTTATGCTGCTAGCCGTACTGCCAGTGAGAAATTGGAGACACACAGGAATTCACGAAGACACACAGAAACATTCAATTCCCGCTCCCCCTCCCCCATTCAAACACACGGGGACAATACGAAAAGGCCGTGGTTCTGATTTTCTTTGTCTCACGCTCTCCCCCATCCCACCCCTTCATGCACGTGTTAAAAAAAAAACCCCAACAAACACTGGATAAAGCCGTATCTACAGAAATGCACTCTCAGACATTCAAATACACATCGACATACGTAAAACGGTGATATATAAACACTTTTGAGATCATGTAATAACATACACGGTACATATTAAAACACTCATGTGCCACTGTTAATAAAAACCTCTCTGTCTTGCGAAAAATGGGCAATCAGTTACGCAGTGACATAAGGAAACACTGCCCGTTTCCACAGAATTTCTCTCGAATATTTTAAATAACGTACATATATACATGCACACATATGTACACAATATATCATAATACATTGGACATATCAACATTGCACACACAGAAACAGTCAAATAACACACTGGTAGAAAACCCTTGTACATGGAATTTCCCTCTCACATACTAGCAAGGGGGATATCACTAGTTTGTAGGACCCACATTCATATAATAGGCACCTGAACACACCATTTTAAGCAAAAATATTCCCTTAATTACAATATACTAAACAGAATATTCAAGAGTTCTGAAAGATACACGCAGGTAGGAAACACCCACACGGAAATACATGCACTCTAAGACACCCAAGTTAAAAACAACAACAACAACAACAAAACACCCCACACATCACGACTGGGGAAAATTCAAAGGCGGTCCTCTGTCATCACCACCCCCAACACCTACCCTAGGCCTATACCATCTCCACTTTCCCTTTTAAAATTGGCCCTCATTTATTAATACCGATGTCTTACATTTAAATACTCCTCCCCCATTGATTTGTACATTAGGCTTAGCATTAATTACTACTCTGGGAGAGTGTGGATTAATCAGCCCTCAGGGTCTGAAAGGAAAAGAAGAAACTCGGTGGGGGTCGCTGGGGAGACAAGGCCCAGCTAATTGGAGGAGTGGGGACTTACGCTGCATACACAGTATAGGGAGAGGATCTAGGACTCCGCATAAGATTTTAACTAACTTTTCTTCAGATGGGAATCAGAATAAGCAGCAAGATGAAGGTTTTTTTTTTTTTCTCTAGTGGGAAGAAAAGTCTCAGGAGCAGCTTAGGTTTTGACCAGTCCTGATTATGCATTTCTCTTTCCTCTGTGGCTTCCTATCCTCAATTTCAAAATCTGGACAACCTCATAACTGACCCCACAGGGCTATTGTGTAAACCTATAAACATTGGAGTCACTATTCTAGGTCTTGGGAATAGGAAAGGTGTTGTCTTGAGATCTCCATTCCCTCACTCAATCAAAAGGCTTACACTAGATGGGTGTTTAGCTAGGAAAGAGAAATGTTATTGTAAGTCTATGAAGGGAGAAGGTGACTGTCATTGTAAGCTATAAGTATGTATCAAGCAAGCTGACCCTGTTTCCATCTCACCCTGAATGAAAGAAGTCTGGATTCTAAAGCTCAAAATACAAAGCCAGAAACGTGCCCAGGAGACCTTCTTTAAACTGGATGGCCCTACCTCACCCTGAGCTGGAGTTTGAGTGGTAGTTATTTTTCAGTAGAAGAAAGCTTCCTAAATTCTATTTGAGGAAATATTAGCATAAGATAATAAAATCAAGATTTTAGAACTCAAAGAAATCTTAAAGGGGCCAACTCCCTATTATTACAAATTAGTAAATGGAGGCCCAGAGAATGAAAATCAATTGCTCAGGATCACACAGGTAACAAGAGGCAGAACTGGATTGGAATCCACCTCTTCTGACATAAAAGCCAATATCTTCTCCCCACTATATCAAACTGCACCCTGAGCTGGCTCTACTAATACCAATTTTGAATAAACCTTTAACATTCCCTACCAAGTACCTCCTTATCCAGACTTTACTCCTTTTGTAAGGGTCACTTAAGAAGAAAGAAATAATTCCTTTCCTTTGGTGAGAGTGAAGTAACTCTCTGTGTCCTGTGTATATATCTAGAATATACCTACAGGTGGAGAGTTTCATCAGGCTTCAAAAGAAATCACACCCAAGAGATATCTTCAGGGAAGATTAGAATAATCACTTGGGCATGGTAGAAAGGACACCAAATTGGGAGTCAGGATTCTGCTGTATTTTAATCCAGAATGGGCCAAGCATTAACCCTGAGTTACCTTGGGAAAGTCATCATCTCAATTCCCACATTGGAAAACGAGGGAGAAGTACTTCATGGTCTCAAAGGTCACTTCCAGCTCTAAATTCTCAGATCTATTATTTAAGGATCCTTCAAGTTCAAATTCCCCACTTTCTTTGTTCTAAAGTTCCTTCCAACTCTGACATTTCATGTTCTACTTATTTTCCCTTCTTTCTCTGCCATCTGGCATTCTGTTTTAAAGTCTTTTCAGCCCCAGAAACCTATGGTTCTAATACTAAGTTTGGATCCGTAGGAAATATGACCATTCCAAAAGAATGGAAGAGAACTACAGGTTTCGAAATCGCTGGAAGATTAAAAAAGGAGGTCCGTATTTAAAGCAAATAGCAATGTTTTGCACCCTTCTAATGGTAACAGCTTCTCTGCCCCCAGCAAGGTTTTACCCAGGTCTGGGGCAAAGCACTCCCGTACTAGCTCTGAAGTGCAAGTCGACTCTTCTAAGGCCAAATTCTCTTATTTCCTTTTTAGTAGCTTCCCAGGGAAGGGTACCAAAACCCCACGGGCTGCCGGGGAATTCCAGGTAGTTCTCTTGAGAAGGAGCCAGGTGCCTCAGGACGAGGACACCTACACTCGACTTTTCCCACTGGAAAGAACAAAGAGAGGAATAGAAGGGTTGAGGGAGGGAATAAGGAAAGGGAGCAGCGAAGAGATACAGAGTACAAGACTGAGCCAACCTCTGGGCACCAAATTCTCTTTTCTCTCCTTCAGGTCATCTGAACTTTGGAAGACGTAACTCCATCTTGTAGTTTCCACTAACCTAGTCTTTCCCTTCCCCACTTTCCTTTACCTTCCACTCTCTCCTATTCCCCCCGATCATTCTGTCCCCTCTTTTTCTGCTTTGTCCTCTCTCTTCTCACTCTTTTCTGTCTTCTTCTCTTTTCCCCTGCCAGCATCTCCATGTTTTCTTTGTCTTTTCTTTCTTCCCCTTGTCCTTCTCTCTTTCCTTTCTCTCTTTACTGTTTCTGCTCAGGAGCTCAGCAAAGCCATGCATGGTCTCTGAAGGTCGGGTGGGACATGCCCCAGCAATCAGGCAAGAAGCTGGAGCTGTCACAAACCCAAACCCACCGAGTTTTTGGTCGCGTCTGGAAAGGCTGGATCATTTGGAGTTCTACTCCGAGGACGAGAGCAGCCTGAACAACTTGGACCCGAGAATCACTATGTCCCTCGCTTTTCCTTTTCCCCAACTCCCAACCCCCAGTTTGCCCACTTCTCCAGCATTGTAGACTGAGAGACCTCGATAGTGATTTCGGCGCAGGAAATAGTCGCCAACCCTACGCCGCTCCCAAACCCTGATGTCGGAGACCTAGGACTTACTGTCTGGACTGTGACAACCGATGTAGCTGGAATGGGTGCGTCGGTACCACTGAGCCGGGCTTTCTGCAAGCGCGTAGCCATGCGCACCGAAGCCGTACGCTGGGCCCGGGCAGCAGGCAGGGGGTGGTGGCAGGAGGCAGGGGCCGGGTCGGGCTCCAGCTCCTGTTCCTGCTCCAACTCCCAATACGCAACGCTCACGACCCTCCCGGGTCTCGGAGCCCGCCCGCAACTGCCTCAGCCGCCTCCGAGCCTCCTCTTGGTCTTCTTCCCCTTCCTCTTCTTCTTCTTCATCCTCGTCTTCTTCCTCATCCTCCTCCTCACCTCGGCTCGCCTCTTTGCCCTCTCCCCCTAGCAAGTTCTCGATGAAAAAGGACGAGACACGGGCCGGCGTGGCGCTACCGGGCTCCGTCACCTCGTCCGGCATGATGTAGGCGGGCCGGGCTGGCGAGGGCTGCTCTAGCTCCTCTCTCTCTCGCTCCCTCTCTCTTGGCGCCTGCCTGTGGCCAGGGCGAGGGGGGAGGGGAAGTGGGAGAAAACAGTGGACGGCGGAGCAAGCCCTTCACAGACCTGGAAGACCTGGGGGCCCCGCAGCTCCAGTCGCCTCGTGGCTCTTCTGGGGCCGAGGTCTGCACTTTGAGAGCCGATTCCCCTCTCCAGCGCTCATTGCAGCTCTCGGCTCTTGGCCATCATTTCCTGCAACTGGCGAAGATGGGTGGGGGTGGGAGGCCGCAGGGACTGGGGACTGGGTGGGAGGAGGAGGAGGGGGAAATGGAAGAAGGAGGGGGGGTCGGGAGATAGGGTGGAGGACGTAGGGGGGCGGCTGTGGCGCAAGCGGGTAAGAGATCGTGGACGCGTCGAAATCTGCGCACAAAACAATAATAATGTAATAAAAGGGTCAGGCGGCCCCCAACACCTTGGGAGTCTCCGATTGGCCGCGCACGATGTCAAATGGCAATAGTGGGGCGCCCGGCCAGAGTGGATACCGGCCTGGTGACACAGTCAGTATAGGCAAGGGGTTCCAGGAGGGTGTGCACAACCGGGGCCTCTGGGCCGCCTAGTCACTCGCCAGCTTTTTATTTGGGTCAATTAGAGAGCGAGTCCAAAGACAGAAAAGGCGGCAGCGGACCAGCACCCATTCCATTCCAATTTATTCCATTCCCGGGCTCCGGGTAGCCAAGGAGAGGGAAGGGAGAAGGGATAAGCTTGCGTGTGCCGAAGAGGAAGGACTGAGAGGTTGCCGGAAGCTCATTGGCTGAGGGGGACCCGAGGGGATGCCCTGGCTGACCAATCACCTCCGGATAAGACCGCTAATTACGGTACTAGCCTTGCTTCTAGCGCGCAGAGTGGCACTAATAATAATATTGCTGGAACCTTGTTCAGTAAAAGAGAATATATAATGCGAGTGCACGTTTCCAGAGGCCTTTACATACATTATCTCATTATCGCATTATCTCCGCAAGGATGTGGATCCACGAGCACGGGTATCTCAGGCAGCTGGGAAGAGCAAGAACTATCCGAGTCAAGCCAGTGACCTGGGCAGGGTGGGGGTGGGGTTCGTATGCACCACTCACTCATTTCACTGATTGAAAATCATAGAATTTTATACAGAACCTTCAATATCACTTAGTCCAAGCCCCTCGAAATTATCTGACACGGATCCCGGATACACACACATATATGTATATATGTATATGTATGTATGTATGTATAGTGAGTAGTGTATGTATATATAGATGCATAATGTTGTCTATGTATGTTTGTGCCTCTCCTCCGTCTCTCTGTCTCTGTCTGTCTCTGTGTCTGTGTGTGTGTCTCTCTCCAATAAATATGAACTTTTTAGTTACTTTATGTGGCAACAGGATGCAGCTGACAGAGCGTTGGCTGGGGTACCAGAATACGGGTTCTGTTCCCAAATTCTCTTGTATGATCGTAGGAAAGTCGTTTCACCTCTACAGGCCTGTTTCTTCATCTTTGAAAGGAAAGAAATTAACTGGATGACCACTGACCCCCTTTCCATTTCTGACATTACATTACCCCTACCATACTCACAGTGCTGATTGAAAAAAAGTTACTATCGAATTAATCAGAGAAATATTTATATATAGGGTCCATTCCTAGATAACTAATCAGTTGGTCGATTTTTGTCCCTACTATGCATAATACACTTCCACATTAGACTCGGAAAGGACATTAGAACATAGAATACTTGAGATGAAACAGGTTATAGTGATGCGACCTCCTCTTCATAAACATTTCACATTGTAGATCTGTGATGGATTTTTTGTGAACCAATAACATTTACTGATGAAAAGGAAAAAGGGGAGGAGGAAGAAGGGAAGGGGGAAAGAGGAAAAGGTGAAGGAGAACTGGGAAGAAGAGAAGGGGAAAGAGGAGAAGAAGATGTGGACCCTCTAATTGTGATCTCACAGGCTGGGTGATTCTACTAGATGTATGTAGAGGAAACGAGGCTCCCCACAAACCTGTATTTTGGGCTCAGGATATCTGCACCTGTTATAATAAGGGTGTTGATGTTTTTGCTGTTTCTTGTTCGATTTAACAGATTAAGACAATTTATACACAAACTGATATTATAGTAATAATGTGTCCTCCAAGAGACTTTAATCCTTTCCCACTGTTCTCAGACTCAGCCACTCCACCATTCGGAAAACATAGGATTTTGAATTGATTCAGCTCAACAAATGACTGTTAAGGGGCCACGTGCAAGGTCCTGCATTGTATGCTCTCCATGGTCCCTTCCTGATTTAAAAAGAAAATGCGACTCCATTGCCCATTGATACAGTGCAGATTCCGGAGCCGAGTGCGTGTATCTGCTGGTGCGGCGGGCAGTTCTTCTGAGGAATGGGGGAGGGGGGCGGGGGGAAGCGATGGAATACTAGACGAACCCTTAAATCCTTTCCAAGCAGGAGGATTCGATGATACAGTGACCCAGGAGAGTATCCTCTAATTCTTAATCTCTAGTTGCGGCTCTCACATTGCCCTTGGTTACTCTGGCTCCTTTGTCTTGCTGTTCCCCCCAACCCCTAGAAAACCACCTTCTCTGCCTCTGAACCTCTGTCTTCATCCTTTTAGTCTGTGGTAGCTCTTACAGGAGGTTAGCGGATCCTTAGCTTTGCGAAGGCCAAGCAAAGTGCCGTACGCAAAAAGCGTAGGCACCCTTGAGTCCTGGTGAATCCGTTGTGTCCTGGTGGAACCATCATTGGGAAATCTGGCCCGAGACACATCTGGAGGTACCCAAGGGACCAGGAACACGACAGGGGGAGAGCGCAGGAAGGCCCTAGCTCTTTCCACCAAGAGAAACCGGAGGAGGATGGGGGAAGGGATCATTGGGCTCCTGTTCCTCTCCTGACTGCGTTTGCTCTGGGGCTCAGAGCCTGTGTCTGCTCTGGGGCTCAGAGCCTGTGTCGCGCTGGAGTCGGAGAGGCAGTAAGAGAGGAAGTCGCTCCCAAAGCCAGAGACAGCTCTGCTCTTGCTTCTTGAAGCTCAGCAGCAGCGCTCTTGTCCAATCCAAACTCCGAGGACCTGCCACTCATTTCATTTGAGTCAGTTATGGGGAATGGGTTCTAGCTTCTGATCCAGTGTCAAAGAGTGCCCGGGGCGCGGAGTTAGGTGGGCCAGGGCGGTGGTCCTGACTGCATCTGGCACCAGTACACAACCTCAGTGCTCTTTGGGTATCTGCAGGAAGGAAAAGACCGAGGATACCCCAATGTCGACTCTATCTGCCGCGTTTGGATCCAACTTCTTAGCGTTTCCAAGTCAGGAAAGGACTCCAAGCATTAACTTCAGGTAAGCCTGAGGCAGGTCAGGCCCACATCGTCACGGGAAATTTTCGTGGATTTTTGGCTCATCTTATTTTGTTTTCCAGAGGAACCACCAACTTTTGTTGAGGATAGCGGCATAATCAGTTCACAGCACTTTAACAAAAAAGACGTACTTGATTGTTTATCAATTGCCAATTGCCCAATTTCTAAAGTATATAGAAAGACAAGATCTGGAAGGGAACTTGGAACACAGAATGGTAGCGATAACATAAGACAGACCGTAGAGTTTGAAGGGACGTTAGACGTTAATCCGACTAGTTCCTACTAACATAGGAAATGACTTTCCTTAGAGCACGCAGAGCTAATTTTCTTTCTAGGGAGCAAGGACACGAACCGAAGATTCTGGAATCCCAGGAGTGTTTTGGAGCTTTGGTTTTGTCCTTCCCCTTCCCACTACAGGTGGAAAATGAGAGTCGGGCACTTTTCATGGGAGTGTTTTAATTCTTTTATGCCTCCCTTTCTGCATCCGACCCAGGCTGCCAGCATGCAGAACTCCACTTTCCAATAGTTCCTGATATATAATGAGTACGGATGGTGATAAGGAAAGAAAAAGCCCACAGAGGCATTGTAATGTGTAGCACCTTGTCCACTCCCCCCTCCCCACCATCTGCCCTATGACCTTATCACTTCTGATACTGGAGAAAGAATGATGGGTTTGGAGTCAGGAGACCTGCAGTTTCATTCTCAGCTCTGTTTCTTTCTTAAAGTCCTCAGTTTCTTCCTCTGTAAAATCAAAGGATCAGATTAGATGATCTCTAAGGTCACTTCCACCTTTCATCTATGATCCTAGCTTGTGACACACACACTTATATACACAATATACATAAAATACACATACACACATTTGTGAGCCCCACAACGAATGAACAAATTCTGAGTCTGGTTCCCCTTTGCTTCTTGATATGGAGCCTTTACAAAAGGTCTGTGTTGAAATGAGTAGTAGCATCATATCATAGTTTCCTAGAACTGAAAAGGACCTTGAGACCAGAAAAACACAGACGATTAGATGAGGAAGTGATGTTTGAATGGGGGTCGTAAGAGACAACAGAGCCACAGAACAAAGAATGATAGAACTAGAATGATCTTAGAACACAGAACATCGAGCTGGATGAGACCTTGGAGACCATCTAGGTAAAAAGCTTGACAAGCTCAGACATATTGAGGAGTACAGTAGTTCTGGGCAGAGAAATAACTAGTAGTCTGATTTCTTGACTTCAGTCTTCCAAGGAAAATGCAGTTGCTCAAAGTGTATTACTTGAACCTTGAACCATGTTATAATCCCCAGAAGCCTCTATGTTCATCCTTTTTAGAAACACTTAGTCTTGTAGTCAGTAGGTTACCTCAGGGTCACAAGTTCTCTCCCTTTGCCAAAAGAGAGAAGGAAAGAAAGTAATAATGCTAAGGTAGACAGTACTCTATAACACTGGGTAGCTTTAATGCTGTGAAGGTTAAAGAGGACAGCTTTGAACTTTTACAGGAGGATGTCACAAAGGGCTTTTATGGCCCTTCACCCTATCTGTGCTTGAACTCCAACCTGGACAGAAAAAGACACAAAATGTGATTTTTCACAACATCACTGTGAGTGAGGTTCTTGATATCTCCACCTTAGAGATGAGCAAACTCATGTCTAAGGTGAAAGTTCAGTGCTGTATCCAAAATCACACATCTATTAAATATATGATAGGTCAGGATCTGGAATTCACATCTTCTCACAATGCAAAGGGCTGCCTGTCCCTGAAACCTGACCCCTAAGGGGTCCTAGTAACCCAGAATGGGAATGTCTTATCTCATGGGTTTGAATTGGAAAACCTTGCTGTTCTGCACAAAGATGGATTGGTCTGTAAAATCATGATCTTAAGGGTTTTTTTCCTTCTTTGAGAGATCCTGAGATCTGTAAAGAGCCCTCAGGAAAAGTCCCAGAGCACTTTTCCTACACCAGCCAGAGGGCACCCATTCATACAATTTTCACCTCACATTAAGGCTATCATACTCCTCTGCATGCACCTCTCTCAGAACCTACCAAAATTTAAGGATAGATGGGAAAGCAAGATTTAAACATCCTAATCTCTCTTCAATAGTGAAGGCTTTTCCATCAGTTAACATCTTAAGATTGTCAATTATAATTATAGAATCTTAGGATATTAGAGTTGGGAAGGACTTCAGAGGCCATCTAGGCCAGATTGTACCTAAGAATCCTCTCAACCTCATCTCTGACAGGTGATTATTAACTCTCCTAAAGTTATCTAGTGATGAGAATCCAGTGGTGTGCTGGCAGGAGCTCAAACTGGCTAGTTTTTAGATCTTCAATATAAGCATTTTCAGCTGCAAAATGAACAAACACTACAAATCAGGGACTGAGTTATTATTTTGTTTATTATATAGACCTAAGAAAATGAGACAAAATGTTAATAATGAAGACTAAACTTAAAAGTGTGTCCTGTATACATTTTAAATATGTATGATGATGCTGGTTGTTAAATATTTACCAACATACCCACATGAGGAAGTCATTACTCCAGAGGCAGTTCATTTGATCTATGGACAGGAATTGTTGAAAATGCATCTTATGCCATCCTGAAATCTTCTCCTTTTCATCTTCTACTCATTTCTTCTAGTTCTGACATCCGGGACTAAGGAAAACAAATCTAAGCCCACATCCAAGAAGTGGCACTTCAAGCAGGAAAAAATCAATACAGTGTCTACTCTCTTCTTCAGGATTAACTTCCCTAGTCCCTTCACTTTTTCTTTTAGGATATATTGTTCAATTCTTTCAACATACTGGTTGCCCCTCTCCCCATTCTACATATTCCAGTTTATTAATGAACACAATATTCCAGACAAATAGCTACCCCCAGACAAGTATTTTTTTATTACACTTCATACTCCTAGTGCTCTCTAGTAAGGTTTATGTAGTGCCTGAATGAATTAATTAAAAATTATTAATCATTTTCTATCTTCAGAGCTTGGTGTTTAGCACTGGAAATGCAAATGGAAAAGTAAGACTGCTCTCAAGGAACTTACATTCTAATGTGACAGAATTGAAGGTTTTGGTTTCTAGTAAACTGGAAAGGTTCCATGCTCATTAGGGCAAAGCACAGCATATGGTAATGGTTCTTTAAAGTAATTGCCACAGATGAATTCACGTCAATTTCTGATTTTGAACCATTTGACAGTACCAAGGTTTTTGTCAGCAATAAATTTTTTTGGTGGGGTGGTTCAGTAGCTGGGACTGCAGCACCTTCAGGAACATTTGCCTGGCTTCTTTTCAACTATGGTTGCTTCATAGGATATTTGCCTTCAATTTGCCTTCAAGGTTCTGAGTTGGAATATCATAATAGTACTAGTCCCAACCCTCTTGGATCCAGGTCTTAGATCTTATCAGCAAGGCCTGAGAGGAGATGGTAGTCAAGATGGTTTCTTCCCTAAGGTACTCTGCTGCCTCTGCTAGTCCCTCTCGCATTGTGGGTGTCAGTTGGTTGGAAATTTGTGAAGATAGTCAGCCTCCTCTCCATAGTAGTTGCTCCCCCAAGTGATGACTGTGAGGGCTGGATGTTGACATCAACTCCAAAGTGGTTCTCTTTTTCCCTAGTTTCTGAAAAGGAAGTGATGATTCTTCCTGGCAAGGCCGACTCTTCTACATTTTCACTTGATCTCACACTCTCCCATCTTCTCCAATAAACTGCGTCCTTAAGCACCATCTTCACTATTGAATCTTTCCCTATCAACTGGTTCTTTCATTATTGCCTTAAAAATGTCCATTTCCTCATCCTCAAAAAAAAATCCCTTAGTAGACCCTATCATCATTTCAAGCTATTCCTTTATCTTTCCTCCCTTTCTTAGTGAAACTCCTTGAAAATAATATCTATTACTGCTTCTACTTCCTCTCTTCTCAGTTTTCAACTGTTTGTATACGTCAAACTTCCAACCTTGGTACTCAACTGAAATTATTCTCTCCAAATTTACCCATAGTCTCTTAATTGAGAAATCTGATTATTCAGCCCCAATCCTTTTTAACTGATGTGCATTTGACATTTTTACCACTTCTACTTCCTGGATATTCTCTTCTTCCTGGGTTTTTGTGATACAGATATCTGTTGGTCCACCTGCTACCTATGTGCTAGATTTTTTTAAAGAGCCTTCTTTGCTGGTGCATCATTCTGCCACTTCACTGTACCACCTATAATTTCATAGACTCCAAAAGGATCCATAAGTACAAAAAAACTCATAGCACTTTTTATTATTAAAAAGAACTTTGAAACTAAGAAGGTGCCCATAAATTGGTGAATGGCTGAACAAATTATGGTATGTGAATGCAATTGAATATTATAGCATGTCAAGAATTATGAAAGGGATGAAATCAGAGAAAACTGGCATGATTTGTGTGAACTGATGCAGAATTAAGTGAAAAGAAGCAGAATAACTTAAACAATTACCAACATACTATAAAGACACTTTTGACAATCTTATGAGCTCTGATACATGCAAGGACCAACCACTACTCCAGAGAACCAACAATGAAGCACTATTTCCAAATCCTGACAGAGAGTTGATGGATTCAAGGTACTGAGTGAGATGTACATTTTTGGGTATGTTCAGCATATGGATTTGTTTTGGTTGACAATACTTATTTGTAAGGAAGAGTTTTTTGGGGGGGGGAACGTGTAGGGGATTAGTGGTAGTAGTATGAAAAACAAAAAGCAGAAAAGAAAGAAAAGTACATCAATGAAGCATTATGATGAATGTGCAAGAAGAACAGAAGAAATATCTGAGGGAAACACATAACAGCAGGACAGTTTTGCAACTAACTTTTAAAATAAGATATATGTAATAGAGATTTTCAGTTTCATACGTGCAGAAAAACTTCAGTCTCTGGTTTTAGACCAATGGATCAGGTAGACTCAGGGGTTTTTCACTTGCCTCTTTATTGTTTCTTTTCCCTTTGACAGAAGGCAGGACCACTTAGAGTAGTGTCACTTTATCTGGGTGGCAGAGGACTTCCCTGTCTCCCACCTTGCCAATGGCATGTATGCACACATGGACACCTCTGTCTCTTCGTATTTGTTCTCCTGATTAGATGGCTGAGAAGAAATCTTGGACTAGATATGCCCAAGCAATAATCTCATGAGCATTCCAACTTGGAGAAATTGTAGAGGAAAAAATGGCAACTTTTTCTTCCTTCATATCTGAGAAGTGAGGGAGAGAGAGTACCAGAAGCATCAGAATAGCTCATTAGAGAAAGAGCCCAGAAACAGTTTGACTCATCCAGAAGAGATGTAGCATCCTTTGAGAAGACATCTCAGCTGATGCACAGAGTAACTTAATTGTCATCGATCCTATACACCCTACACACTCAGTTAGAAGATGATAGGAGGCCATCTAGTCCAGAGTCAGCCTACATTTAGAACAGATCTAGTTTAATTTAGTGAGGCAGAACAACATAGTCCTTAGAGGGTCAACTTTGGAGACAGGAAACCTGAGTTCAAGTTCTTTCTCTGACACATACTACCTGAGGGAACATAGATAGGCTCATAGTTTACCAGGCAATAATTCTCTAAGCAGAGCTCCATCAGTGTCAGGGATTTGTACAATGGGAGGTCTCTATACCTAAGAAATCACGATTCTGGACTAAAACAAAGGAATTTAAATGACCACAAACTCAGTCTCTTGGTATTTTACATTGGTCTCTACGATCTTACCCTCTTCCTCCCAAGGGCCAAAGTGACTCCCAGTGTATTGGGGTAGGCTTTGCTTTTCATTAATCTCAGATGAGGGAATATGAACTCAGATTTTGTTACTTCCTAATGCTTGAGAATGTTTCAAATTATTTCCTCTGTGATTCATTTTTTATCTGTAAAATGGGAACAATCATACTTAAACTCATACCTAACAGAATTGTTCCTAAAAGTTGTTTTGTAAACTATAATTCACCTTGGAAATGTGGACTGTTAAGAAACTGAAGAGCACCTTAGACATTAGACCCCATCTAGTTTACAGAAAAGGAAATGAAGGGAAGCCATTTGCCAAAGGTGGCAGAGTTAGGATTCAAAGCCTAGGCTCCTACCCCCAAATCCATTGATCTTTCCATTGGTCTCCATTGCAATTAATTTTACATGTACTTCTAATAGACAGTTACTAAGGAGGAGGTGAATTCACTGCCCCTTACTCCACCTTTCCCCCAACAGTTGCAACTAAAACTGTGGCATATTCCAAAGGAATGGGCAGTTTAATTCAGAAAACAAGCCTTTGCTTATAGCCTAGGAAGAGAATCACCATTAAGGCTGGCTCCTAGTTATTTTATAGAAGCTATATTAGAATCCAGGGACTGAACCCAGGGTTGCAAAGGTGATTAGAAGTGATGAGGTTGAGCTTCCCTTGAAAAAGGCAAATCAGTCATAAGTAGCCACTAGTGACCGTGTAACCATTGATCCTAGGATAGACCCATGAGGCAAGAGGGAATGAAAGCAGGCTCACCTGGGCCTCTTACTAAAATGGAGGCTCCAGGAGGAACTCATCAATGATAGAAGGGGTGTGGACCTTGCAGAGGGATGTGCCATTACAAGCAGCTGCAGGCATGGAAAGATGCTATAAACTGAAGAAGCTACAGATGCCAAGGAAAGTTCCAGGATTATTTTAAAGTCTCAAAGGTCAGGACGAGGGCTGGGAATGAGAGAATGGGCTGCTCCTTTTTTTTGCCTTTGGATCCTCAGGTTCTAGCACAGTACCCAGCACACAGTTGGTGCTTAATAAATGCTTGCCGATGGATCAATAATTTGATCATGTGATTTTAAATAAAGTACTCTTCCAGTCTAAGCCCCACTTTCCCCTCCTGTGAAATGATGAAGTTGGACTGTTGCAAAGGACCTTTCTAACTTTGATATTCTGATTCCTCTCTATAGTTAACGATTTATAGCTATGTCTATTAGCACTTCATATAGATAAGTGTTTTATCATTAAGGACATTAGAATCTCCTAGAAGGCAGAGACTGTTTCTTCTCATCTGCAAATAGATCTAATTGAATGTTGAATTAATACTAATTATAAGAGTATAAATGGTGACATTTATATAGTTCTTTCCAGTTGGCCAAACATCTTACACTCATTATCTCATTTGATCTCACAACAATGCTGTGAGATAGAGAAGACAGATGTTATTTTAAGTCATTTTACAGATGATAAAACTGGTTTTGAGGAATAAACTCTTTTTTTCCAAGATCACACAGCCAAGCAAGCCCTGAGTTGGGACTCCAGTTCACATCTTCTAGTCTCCTACTTCTCCTTTCAATTTGCCTGGTTAAATGACAAAATCATTGATAGACACACTCACAATCAAAGGGAGAAATCATGTTGTTGACTTCTTTTGTTTCACTTTGAATGACTAGAAAATTCCTGGTTGGGGCAGCTAGGTGGCACAGTGAATAGAGCACCAGCCCTGGAGTCAGGAAGGACATGAATTCAAATCCAGTCTCAGACACTTAACACTTTCTAGCTTCGTGATCTTAGACCCCCTCCAAAAAACAAGAAAAAAGAAAATTCCTGTTTATTGTATTTGTATGTGTATGTGCATATAAATTCTCTACAAAACCTGAAAAATGGTCAGTCTATTTTCCCCCACATGTAATACTGAGATTTTATAGAAAAAATTTCATTGGAATTTTCATTCAAGTTCATTCAGCCAGTTTATGAGGAGGACAGAGAATGAATTGGAATGTGATGACAGGTCACAGAGAAAGAAATATAATATGACAGTCAAAAGGCTTAATTCAAGCTTTGATTTCATTAAGAGAATTTTAACAGCAGAACCAGAGAGGTGACAGTCCTTCTGGTCTCTCTCCAAGTCAAGGCCCATCTGAAACATTGTGGTTATTTATAAGATCATAGACTTAGGGCTGGATAGGATTGTAGAGACCATCAAATCCACCACCTTTTTTTTTAAACAAATGAGGAAACAGAGGCACAGAGAGATCACAGTGATTTGCTCAGCTTTTAAGTCACACAGTTATTTGTAATTGCTAAGGTATGATTTGAATCTAGATCTTCCTGCCCCCCATCCCACTCCCAAGTCCAGTACCTTATCCACAATGCAACCCTCCCTCATGCTTTAAAAAGCATGTTGACGAAATGGAGACCAATGAACTGAGCAGGAAGGGTCATGTGAGGATTAGTTCAGAGAACTTGGGATGGTTTTCCTGAAAAGGAAAAGATGATGTATGGTGGGAATTGATTCCTGTCTTTTGTATTGTTGTAAAGATCAGGAATTAGACTTAGCTCCAGAGGATAGAAGTACAATCATTAGGGGCAATTGAAAGGCAAACTAATTTAGGCTCAAGCTAAGGAATTCTTTCTTCCTCTCTCTCCATTTTATTTTGTTTTTAATTGACATTTATTTGTACTCCATCCCAACATCCACCCCCAATTTAAAAGAAAAAAAAATACCCATCCTTTTAAAAGACATGTGTAGTTAGGAAAAAACAATTAAGGAAGCATTTATTAATAAGCAATGGATTTGTCACCAATGAAGGTATTAAAGCTGAAAATTAGGGGGATATTTTAGGCAGGATTCATGCTTCAGGTCTTCTTCAGATGGCCTTAGATGACCTCTGTTGTCAGTTCCAACTTTTAAGATTCTGTGATTCTGCCCATTTAAGGAATGTAAGCTTATCTTTTATACAGAACAAGTAACTTTCCTTTTTCTTCACACACATGGGAAATTGAGGAGAGAAATATTAAATCAGAATTTTCATATCATGTCAGAAACAGCAAGTCAGCTAAATGTTACCTTCTCTCCCTCCTCCTTTCCCAACACAGAGGACTGCTTGCCTGTCTGCAGCTGCTTCAGGGAGGAGCTCAGTAATTCTGTATGCAAAGGTTATTAAACATGGTCCTCCAATGCCCAAATGGCAATCTGTTCCACCAGGAACAGTGTTTCCTCAGTCATTCTGAATCATGTTCACATGCCTATGGAAATTTTTCTCCTGAACTTTGTGACCCATTCAGTGCTAATGGAGAGACAGAAGATGGTTCCTTTCCAGGGTCAGAATGGAAACTTTACCTGCAGAGTTCTAAGGGCCTGAAATGTTAACTGTGTGGATACTGGAGTCCTGCTGGTTTCTTTCCAAGGACTCAGGGTTCTCTTGTATAGAAATTGACCTCTATGGTCTGTAAACATGCCTCATGGGTGGAGTGACCATATAGTAATGGAAATTTTTTTTCTAGTGAACTGTCAAAACCTCCTTGCTCAGATTGCTTATACTCACTGTCACAATCTCACCAAGGCAGTTAGTACAATCTAATTTGGATTCTCTTCTATGTGACTGTACAAAGAAAACAAAATCTCTGCAAAGGAAGTCCAAGTGAAGTAGGTAGTTACCCCTATTACAGAGGGAGAAGAGGGAAAGTGAATGGTATATGATCACATAGTAATTTTTGGAGCCTGTTTAGGTACCCAAGTCCCTTGATTCCAAGTCTAGCTTCTTTTCCTTTTTTCCTCCTTTCCTCTCATCTCTTCTCTTCTCACTCCTCTTTCCCTCCCTTCCATTTCTTTTACTTCCCTTCAATGACTTAATCCTTCTCAAGCAGCATGGTAATCTCTCCCCTCCTCCTCCAAATCCCAGAGGTAAACCATATTGGTGTCTTACTTAGTGAGGATGTCAAAATTCTCTAGAGACCCGCCATTCTCATTTTCCCTAGGAAAAGGGATTACAGGCACAGGCTACCATCACACCCTGCTCCAATTCTCAATCCAACGCACCAAGTTTCCTCTTCCTTTGTTGAATGAACAAATGAACTTATCCATCAATATTAAGGTTTTTCCTTGAAAGTGGCTTCCTTGGAACACCATTTATACTGCTGAGCCTAGCTTATATGTTAGCTAGTTTTGCTAAGCTTTTTTCCCACCCCTTTTTCTATCCTTGTTATAAGAGATTCCTCTCTGTTAGGAGGGGTAAGGGAAATACTAACAACTGAATAAGTTGCAATAATAAGATTGTGTCATCTCTGCTTCTTAGCATCTCAACTTCTTTCTAGTCAGCTAAAATCCCACCTTTTTACAGGAATGCCCTTCAATTATGAGATAATACTCAACCAAAGTGCTTAGCATGGTGTTTGGCACATAGTAGGTGCTATGGGTGCTTGCTGCTTTCCCTTTCACATCTCCTTCCCTCTATTATCTTCAATTTCTCCTGCATCCATATTGTTTATACATAACTGGTTGCCTGTTATTTCCCCCATTAGACTTTAGGTTCTTGAAATCAGGGACTATCTTTGATCTTTGTGTTCCCAGAGCTAAGCACAGTAACCTATGCATAGTAGGTATTTAATATGTATTTATTGACTGACTGAGAAAAGATAAATAAAAATATACTTAAAAAAAGAAAGTAGCCCCTGTGGGAAGCTGTAGGCATGTTCCAATTATGCAATAATCCCTCAGGACTGTCCTGGAACTCCTTGCTTTGGAAATGATCTTTAGAGCCTGCAGAACATTCCTGTCACGTTTGCTTCTCAGTGGTGGCAAATCTTTGTTCTCAGGACCCAAGTCTGTCAAATAAGGTCATGCTATGCAGTAGAAAGCCCTTTCAATTGGGAGATGGGGCCCTTAGATCAAGTACTGGCTCTGCCACAGGTTAGCCCTTGTTAGTCTGGGAAAATTATTTCCTTTCTCTGGGTCTCCGTCTCCTCCTCTGTAGAACAAGGGGAGCTTGGACTAAAGTTATATGATTATAAATGAATTCCTTCCTTTTAATAGTAGCTTGATAATACACATCCTGGAAAGAGCCCTGGGTTTGGAGTCAGAGGATCTCTGCTCACACAGGGGCTCTGCCACTTACTACTTATGTGACCTTGGATTAATCATTTACCCTCTCTGGACCTCAGTTCCCCCATCTGTAAAATTAGGCAGTAGGTTTAGATGTCCTCTAAAACAGTTTCCAGTCTTAATCTGTGGTTCTGTGATCAGAGCAGTTCCCATCAAAATAATACGAGTGGACATGCTTACAACATGTTTTACATGGCATTATCTCACACATACTTAAAACAACTGCATGGAATAGATTGTTACACTCTCATTCGCATTTTACCTCTGAAAAGAACCATTTGCATTTCTGTAGCCCTTTGCTGTTTACAAAGCTCTTTCTCCCATAATAGTTCTGTTGTAGGGAGTGCAAATAGTATTATCTTCAATTTAGAACTGAGGAAACTGACTCTCAGGGAGGGGGCAAGTGACTTGACTAAGGTCACACAATTAGTTAGTGGCAGAGCCAGGAGGTACACCCCCAATGCCCTGTTTCCCCATCTATTTACCACAATGCCTTCATCATTATTCTCAGCTAAGCCCTCTTGTAAAAGGGGGGCTCTTTTCCCTTCAACATTCCTTCTCAGACTGTGCACGTGCTCGCTCCCCACAAATATGCTCCTATACACCACAGGGATTCCATTCCAAGATGTGATCCTGGGATTCATTCCTACTCCCCCCCACACACAAGTAAATGGACAGAGTTGATTCCCCCCAGACCTGCTGGGATTCCTGAGAGGGGCTACAACATTTCTAAGAAGTTTCTCTCCACCCTCCCCAGGAGGGATGCCTGCCCCCAAATCCCTCCACCCCCATTCTCTTTTTTTGGCATTTTTTCCCACCCTCGAAGTCACTTTCAATCACAGTCACCCCAGTCTGGGGCTTTTGAAGGCCCCAAATGGCTTGAATCACTTCAACCGAAACCTGCTCACACCATAAGGTGATTTGTATATTAAAACCAGATATTCTCTCTCTCCTGCATCTTAAAGTGACAGCACGCTTTCTGTTCCTTTATTTAAAAGAAACACAGGTATATACATATACAGGGTGTGACTGTAAACCACTAAGGCTATTTTGAAACTATCTTCATAGCACTGGGAGCAGGGGAGGGGAGGGCACTGGGACTCTGCACTTCAAGGGTTTGACCCCTAAGGAGTAGAAAGAAAGGATTCTGGATCTGCAGTCAAGAGACTTGGGTTGCAATCCAGGCCCTGACATATCCTCTCCGGGTAACATTGGACAAATGACTTCGCTTGTCTGTGCCTCAATTCTGCCATTTTTAAAGTGGGGTCTTAATTCTTCCTCAGCATCTTCATCCACAGTAAAGAACAATCTAAATATGAATGTGGCGGTTGTGTTGAAGCCAGCTCCAACTGCCTTCTGTGCTGGTGGAATGCCTTCTTCTGATGAGCCAATCTTGGTAGAGTCACAGTGTGTTTTAGGAGACGGTAGAAAAACAAACAGTATGTATGGCTCTGAGAAACCTGACACAGTTCAACTGTGATGATCTGAAGTCCGTCCGTCCGTCCGTCCCTCCCTCAGTTTCTCCTTTTGTTTCCTTCAGAATAATGGGTGGTTTTGGCTACCATACCTCCTCAAAAGTTGTCAGTAATTCTTTGGGTATTGGATCTTTGACTAGGCCCTGTACTGCTCTGAAGTCAGGATACCTGTAACTTTGAAGAGAGGAGATGGGTGGGGATGATATGTACTCCAAAGTTGTCCCAAGAGCCGTGACTAAGCTGAATGTGTTTTGGGAGATGTGGGTCAAGGATGGATATCTTTGGGACGAAATTCAGAGACCTATGAGTGAGGGTCAATAAGTGTTTCTTGGCCACAGAGGGCACAGTTAATGTATATTCAACTGTATGTCTTGAATTCAGAGAAATGGGAGATTTAGCACTAAAGAAAAAGGGGTGAAAAACTTCTTCAAAACGAGAACTTTTCCAATAATGGAAAGGCTGCCTCAGTCGGTAGAGAAGGAGAGGCCAGATGAGCACTTGTTGGCAAAGAAGATTCCCTAATTACCTTTTCTCTGTCTCCTGCTGCCATGGCCTTAAGTGAAATCTTGATTTGGGCATTCCCGTCTTTCCCTTTTCCCTTCTGTCTCCACATATATTCAGAACACCTATGCCAAAATCAGCATGTTCACTGGCTCCCTACTATGCCTGAAATTTCCTCCTTCCTCATCTCTACTTCCTACCATTCCCTGCTTATTTTGAGTTGCAACTAAAATCCCCCCTTCTACCCAAAGCCTTCGGATCTCCCTGAATTCTAGCCCCTCTCCTCAGTGACCATGCCTCATTTATCCTGTCTCTAGCTTGTTCATGCATAGTTCATTTGTATATTTTTCTCCCCCATTAGATTGTAAGGTCCTTGAGAGCATGGACTATCTTTTGCCTTTCTTTATATTCCTAGAGATTAGAGTCATGTCTGGCACGTAAAAGATCCTTAATAAATGTTTGTTGACTGACTGACTACCCTCTTCCTGCATATACCCTTCTGCTTCCTGCAGGAAATTGAGGCAGTAGAAGGCATACAGACAGTAAGAAATGTAGGAGCTCAGAGAATGGAGATGACTCTTTTGTTCAAGGCTTCATGGAAGCCACTCATGGAAAAAATGAGACTGAAGCTGGTTCCCAGAACATACTTAGGTCCCATAATTACCCTGGGGTCCCATTATTACTGCTTAATCTGTGTGACCATGGGCAAGTGATTTCACTTTTCTAGGCCTCATTTTCTTTGTGAATAAAGTGAGGAAGCTGGATTGAATGATTTCTAAAACGCTGTCTCTAGGGGGCAGGTAGGTGGCTCAGTGGCTAGAACATTGGGCTTAGAATCAGGAAACCTAGGTTCAAATCCAACCTCATGCATTTACTAGCTGTGTGACCCTAAGAGAGTCACTTACCATGCTTGCCTCAGTTTCTTTATCTGTAAAATGAGCTGGGGAAGGAAACAACAAAACACTCCAATATCTTTGCCATGAAAACTCTCCAAATGGGGTCATAAAGAGTCAAATATGGCTGAAAAATTACCACAAACAACAAAAAAGCCCAGTTTAGCCCCAGTATTCTGTTCTAGAATCTATGTTCTAGAGTTCTCTAAATTTCTATGTCTAAAGATTTCCTCTAGCTGGCATTCTATATTCTGAGGGTCCTTTCTAGCTCTAGCATCTTATAACCATATCAGGCAGGGAATGCATTGAAAGTTTTTTATTGTGGAAGCCTAGGTGCTGGGGATTGAGAAGTATTTGTAAGTCAGCATTTTGTAGTGGAAAAAGCATTAAATTAAGGATTAGGATCTTGGTTGGAGACTCTTTGTTACCTTAGGCAAATAATTTCCTCTCTATTGTACCTACTTTCTTGATCTGTAAAATGGGGCTAATACTGTTTCTGCTGGCTACCTCACAGGATTGCTTTAACCTTAAAGCATGTAAGGCTATGGGCCAGGTCCATAGACTCACTGGGTTGATTAGAGATCACATTTTTTTCCATATCCCAGGAAGAAGGCTAACCAAGATGTAATGAGGAATAACAAAATCTGAAAAGGAAGAGAGGGTCGAGATCCAAGAAACATATGCTTTCCCTTAGGGTTGCCAACTGAAGAAGGTGTAGAGGAAGAGAGAGAGAGAAAAAAACAGAACTGTTTATATGGGGGGCAGAGGTAATAGGACAGTTATGGCTCCTTAATAAAATCACTTCTGCAATGTATTTATCATTCGTGGAAAGGAAGGGCAGCATTGACAGAAACCAAAGCCTGGTCCCAGGCCTCCTATCTATCCCCAGAACAGATGGGGTGCTAATAGCAGCCACACAGCCTCTGACTCGCATCTTGTCATGACCTCCAAGCTCTAATTTCCAAACCCAGCTGAAAAGGATTGAAAAATCAACCAGCAGCCAAGAGATTTGTTTTTGCCAAACCCAAACATTTCACCACACGGCTGGGTCTGGGAGTGATGAGGCGTCTGGGTGTTGGCAAAGAGAGCCAGGTATTTTCACGAACATTGTGCTGGGCTTGTCTTCTGAATTTCTATTTCAGTTCAACCTAGTGCCTGGAAGCATCTTGTTCTTTCTGCCTCCTTCTGTTATATCAAAACTTCCTGGGGGGGGGAGGGGGGCAGTAGGCAATTCGCTTAACATCCCTTGAGTCTCATTCTCATCTAGCAAATGAAGAAAATAATATTTAACACTACCTCCCCAACAGGAAATTGTTGTGGGAAAATGCTTGTAAATCTTAAGTAGCTAGAAAAGGTGAGTTATTACTGTTATTAGAATTTAGAACTGGAAAAGTCTTAGATCTAGCTGGTATTCTCATTTTACAGAGGGAGAAACTGAGGTCAAGAGAAATTAACGGACTCATCTGAAATCACACAACAAGAAAATTGAAGAGGTGAAATTCAAACTCAGGTCTTATGACTCTAAATTGGACTCTTGGTTACTGTCATTCTGGTATGAATAGACTGAAAGAGCTAGAGGTGTTTTTAGATTGGAGAAGAGAAGCTTATGGATGAGGGAGAAACAGGATAACCTAGTTAAAAAATTTGAAATACCATCCAAATTTAATCCTGATATCAAGAAAATCAATTTGTGATTTCATCTGTGTAAGGAATTCCATATGAGGAAACTCCCCCTATCCATTCAAATCTACATTTTTTTTTGGAATCTTATAATCTTAGATAATTGTTATGGTCAATGAGAAGTTAAGTGACTTATTCAGGGTCATGCAGTCACTATGCCTGATAGTGGCATAATTTGAATCCAAGTCAAATATCCTTACTATTTAAATATCATGTCCTATGTTTTAAACATGTAAGCTGTCTCAAGTTCTATTAGAAGAGGGTAAGATATAAATCTTAAAATACATTTAGCAGACTCTTCCTATGGACTAATTTCTTTTAGGTCTAAGCATAATTTTATTCAGTCCCTTGACTTAATGTGGGGGGAAGGGGTGTGGCTAGGCAGTTAATAGGTCAAGTTGGTGGGGTAGTTGTTTCAGATGTAGTCTTTGGGAAAGTGCCTGAAACAGTGAAATTGAAGAGGTAAAAATTAAGGATTGACTAAGAGAGTTGTCTCCCATCCCCAAACCTGCCTTAATGATACAGCCAGAGGAATCATTGTTTTATAGAACTGATTTAATTGTTGTTCATCCTTCATTTTAAAAAAAGACCAATGACATCATGAAGTGATGACTTGACTTGTTTGTGGATTAAATTTAAATGAGGCAGAGTTGCACAAAGTTGCCTGGCTCACTTTCTTCCAAAGTCATCAAAGTCCAGTGGCAAGACAAAAGTCAAAATACCTGGCAAGGACCCTGGATTGTGGATGAGTTTGTCATCTTGAATGTCTGACTGAGCTTTAAGCATTCCATAATACGTGCTTCAGTTGCCTTCATGGGTACTGGAACAAATTGTACTCATCTGCCTTCTCCCTGGGGGAAGTTTAATTTAAATTAATTCAATTGCTTTAATTTCAGAGTTGGAAAAAAACATATCCCACCTTCTACAAGAAGCCTTTACTGGACCCTCTTAATACCATTGCCTACCCTTTGTGATTATCCCAATATATCTTGTATATTTAGTTTGTACACAACTGTTTGTATGTTATCTTCCCCATTTGACTGTAAGCTTCATGAGGGAAGGGACTTTTTTTTTTTTTTTTGCTTTTCTTCATATCGCCAGCGCTTAGCACAATGCTTGGAATATAGTGCTTATCTGATGCTTCTTGGCAGACTGAATGATCATGGAACATAGAAGGTCAGAGCTTGGAAGAATCTGAGAACATGGCATGTTAGAACAGAAAGGATGATTAGAAGAGAAGACAGAGAATGTTAGAGGTCACCTCATCCAACGCCCTCTTTTTTTTTTAACAGAGGAGAAAATTACAGCTAAGGGAGGGAAAAGATTCCTCCTCTAATATCACGTAGGTAACAAGTAGCAGAACCACAAGGAGAACAACAATCTTGATAGTTTTATTTTCTCTATATTTCCCTCTGAATGTTTTCTGCCTGTGAGTCTTTTTCCTTAGTCAAATTTATAACATCCCATGGAGTAAGAATCTCATTTTTTTTGCCTTCTTTTGTATCTCCCTCACTTCTCATCCTTCCCTAAGAGGGATCTGGGCACATATGAAGGACTCAGTAATGATGAATGGGCTCAGTAGAAGATACCAGAACTCAGGTCTACTGATGGTTTATGAAAAAAGAATGAAGTTAGACTAATATGCCTAGTGCTGTTTCCACAAATCTTGGGGACATTAATGAGTCTAAAAGGGGAAAAAATTTTTCCTAATGGAAGCACACATTTAAAATTGCTTTATCATCCATCCTATATATAATCATCTGGAGAATTCTTCTTCTCAAATATTGCTTATGTTTGGATATTTAACAAAGGCATAAATTCTATAAATCAAAATTATCCAAATTCTGAAATTTAAAGAAAATCTCATATATTTTTTCATTATAAGATGCTGTATAAACCATCTGTTCTGAAGCTGAATGTTAAGTTTGGTAACCGGTAGTTATCAAGTAAAAATGTAAAATGATGTAATCATATAACCTCATGCTTCAGAAGGACAGTGTGATGTGGTAAAAAGAAGGTCGCATCATAATCAAAGATCCTCGATCTTCTTATTATCTGTGTGACTTTGAACAAGTAACTTAATATCTCAAAATTAGATTTTTCCCCATCCACAGCATGAGGGTATTGAATTAGATAATCTCAAAAGTTCCTTCAGTGTCTGAGTTCTGTGATAGATCCTCCAGTCCAAACCTCTGCCTGGTGGGTGAACACCCTCTACAGCAACCCTGATAAGTGGCCACCTAGCCTCTGTTGTAATATCTCTAGTCATTGAAAGTTCAGTATTTGAGAAGTAAGCCCATTGAAGGACAGCTCTGAATTAATTCAATCCAACAAAGACTATTAACTGGACAATGTAAAGACCACTGTGATTGGTCCTGGAAGAGATCAACTTTTGAATAAGATAGTCTCTGACCTCATGCAGCTTTCAAGATTATAAGGGAATAAGACACATATTTAATAAGATGGATACATAAAATAGAATCTGTATACATATATACATACAGATACACACACATATATGGGGGAGAGGGAGAGGGAGAGAGAGAGAGAGAGAGAGAGAGAGAGAGAGAGAGAGAGAGAGAGAGAGAGAGAGAGAGAGAGAGATGCAAAGCAAAATATTAAAATACTATGTGAAGTCTGAGGTGGAAAGCCTTACTGATTGTGAAGTGGGTATAGAGCTGAGGAGGAAGAGTTGAGGAGAAAATAGCTGAATAAGGCTTAAAATATGAGTTAGATCTTTATAGGGAAAAAAGATCATTAGAATGTTTCGGGTCAAATATAATAAACTTTCCTGTCATTAATGAAGAAAAAGCTTCATTGTAGAAACAATGTTATATGTGATTTATAACATATAACATTGTTTCTACAATGAAGCTTTTTCTACAAATCATTGAATACTACAGTCTTTAAGAATAAAAACTGTAGATTCCCCAAAAGGTAACAGAGAGATGTGTAGTGAGTGTCAAAGACTGAAACATATTACAGATAATAAATTGGGTGCTAAAAGTGATGTAAAAATGTCATTAAAGAGATGTATAAAAAGAAAAAGATGGCTAGACTATCATTTGATGAGGGCAAAGAGGGATTCTTTGAGACATCTTTCTATATAGCTATAACTTCTTCATATTTTCTGATTTCATTTATAAACAAGGATGCCAGTATTTATGTGGTTCACCTCAGTAAAATGACTTGTTGACCACTGGAGAGAGGTCTCCAATTTAGAGAGCTATCAGCTATCTTAATGTGCATAAATATATTATCTTTAAAAACTGTAATTCTTATTGTGGAACTGAATCTTGAAACTAAAAGTAAATTAACAAATCAATTTAAAAAATAAAATTAAAAATAAGAAAACTGTGATTCTTAGCATCCTCTTCCCCCTCTCTCCCTATCATTGAATAATCAGAAGGTTGCCAAACAGGACTATGGGCCATTTTGTATCTTTCATCATTTCATGAATTGCTGCGACTAAATAATTCATTACCCAGTGGCCAGCCTACTGGTCATGAACCTTCCTGTACTGCACTGGACTGATCATTAGATGCTGGACAATAGCTTTTCTAGTTTTGAGTAAAACTTACTAGACCTTGTATTCTGCTGGCAAAGACTTTTTTAAAAATTCTGAAATTAACATCACATAAAATGGGCATTTTAATATATGTGGTGAAACAGATGATCTACATGAAACTGCCCATCTCTTATATACAGCTTGTTTTTCTTAGTATAAAAATATATAGTAAGATGAACCCATAGTTTTTGAAATTGTCCTGTTTTTTGCTTCCTGCAAGTCTTTCTTTTGCTATTTTCTCTGCATTTAAGAAATGAATTAATGACTCTTCCTTTTTTCCTTCCTTCCTTCTTTCCTTCCTTCCTTCTTTCCTTCCTTCCTTCCTTCTTTCCTTCTTTCCTTCCTTCCTTCCTTCCTTCCTTCCTTCCTTCCTTCCTTCCTTCCTTCCTTCCTTCCTTCCTTCCTTCCTTCTTTATCCTGCCTCTCCTCACCATATCTTAAAATATCTTAACCATAAGAAAAATGGAGTCTTTGTAACAAATATACATAGTCAAACAAAGCAAATTTCCACATTATCTGTGTCCAAAAAAAGAAAAAAGTATGTATATCTTAACCTGCCTCTTGATCTATAACCTCTCTATCAAGAGGTGGTAAAGACTAGCCTCCTCACAGCAAAATAAAGTATCATAGTTGGCCTTTAGTGGAAGAATATTTCCTTATATTAGGTCAACCCCTCGATAACTCAGAATCATAGAATTTTAGAGCTGGAGAGGAACTCAAAACTCATCTAGTCCCACTAATACCTGGACAAGACTTTCCTCTACAACATAGCCAACAAATAGGCAGCCAGTTTTTGCTTGGAGACTCTAATAAAGAAAAACCTACTACCAGTAGGAAAGTCTATTGTGCTTTTGAAGAGATCTGGTCATTAGGGAATTTCTCTTTACATCAAAACTAAATATTCCTTTATATTGATCCTCTCATGGCTTCTAACTATTCCCTGTGGAGCTAAACACAGCAAATTGAATTCTTCTTTCATATTATAATTCTTTATATTCACCACTTCAACATAATTTTTGAAGTGCCTACTATGTGCAAGGCAATATGCAAGGTGGCAGTATGTCTACCAAAACAAAATGGAACTTTTTCCACAAGGCGGCTAAGTGGAGCAGTGAATAGAACTATAGACTTAGAGTTAGGAAAATCTGAGTCTGAATGCTTCATCAGACACTTACTAGCTTTGTAACTCTGGGCAAGTCAATTAACCTGTCTCAGCCTTAATTCCTTTATCTGTAAAATGGGATATAAATAGCACCTAACTCACAAGATATTTTAAGTTATCAAATGAGATTTTATATATAACTATACACATACAGAATTACATATCACAGATTACACATGATGCATATAATATATTATAGGAACTAGTATATATGTAATATAACATGTATAATATATTGTATGTAACATATAATTATATATAAAACATTTTAACCCTTAACGAGCTATGTAATTGTTAGCTATTGTGAGTATTAGAAGATTCTATCATATTCTATATATGCTTAGAACAAGTCAACTGTCCTCTGTCTTAGATCACTTTGAGAGTATTGTGTTTGGTCATGGATACCAAATTTTAGGATGTTAACTGAATAAGGAAAAGAATCTAGCATATTTACCCTTTGCAAGAGATGACTTAATGGGATGGAAGGGTGTGTTGCTGTTTGATCATATTTGAAAGACTGTCAGTGAGCTGACAGTGGGACCCCTTCCCATGGAACGGACCCTTACTGCCTCATAAAAAGCATCTAGAACACTTAGAGCCACAAATAACTAGCTTCTAAGACTTGAGAAATAAATCTATATCTGCCTCAGAACTAGTATCTTTGATAGCCTAGGGATAAGGACTGAGTCTGTGATTTCACTGATATAGTGAACTCTCAGGGCCAAAACTTCCTCTACCAAGGCAGGATGTACCATTGAGAGATGGGATGACTTAACCAGGGTCCCAAAGCCAGAATATGCCAGGTTTGAGGATTTGAACTTCTGGATTCTGAAGCCTCTCTATCTAATGCTTCTCCTAATCTTTGTGAAAGACATAAATACTAGATCTCACCAAGTGACCTGGGGCTTTGGCTTCCCTGAGATTCTAGATCAAATGTATTACAGTTGATGTTACAAGTACTGGAACTTCAGTGTGTTATACAAAGAATCAGTACCCAGTGTTCTTTTATTCTAATTAATGGCACCTAGAGATGGGTTTTTATTGTTGAACAAAAGAGTCAGCTTGATGAAGCGAGAACTTAACAAGTGAGAATTAAAAGACCCTGCTATGCCACTTATCAGCTGTATGATTTGGGGTAAGTCATGTTACTTCTCTGACCCTCAGTCTCTTCATCTGTTAAAAAAAAAGTCAGGCATGGGATGGGGCTAGAAAATCTCGAAAGTCCTTTCCAGCCGTAGCACTCTATGTTCTAAGGTCCCTTCCACTTCTAACATTCACTGTCCTAATTTCTTACCCCTGTTTTTCCCTTCGGACATTCTCTGTATCCTATAGTCTAACATACATTCTGGAGGTTTCTAGGTATATGTTTTGGTACATGCTGCTAAGTCTAGTACTGCCATCTAGAGGATGCTTTGTTTTCTGTGTCCCTTCAAACCACGACTTCTTCAAACTAAAACCATCAGGAAGCCTTTATCATTAAGTAGTAACTCTAAGCAGAAAATTCCATTTGTATGACTTAGGTTAAATAAATTGTATGCCACAAAACACGTGTAACCCATATTGGATTATCACAGATCAGTGTATTTGGAACTGGGAGGCCATTTAAAACACAGAATGTTGGAGCTGGAAGAGACATTAGGAAGGATTTCCAATTACCCGTTTTATAGAGGAAGAAATTGAGAGGGATGGAAATTACTTGTTTAAAATCAAATGGGCAGTAACTGTGAGAACCAGGAGCTAAATTTCAGAAGTCAGTCACCAAATCTAGGATTGTTGATAATTTATATACCACAGCTATCTTCTTAATTATCTGTATGCGGTCTCTAGAGAAATGTTATCAGCAAAGACTTCCCCAAACATCACAGATGCTATCATTAAATGAAAGAACAGGCAATTTACTTTAAAATTTCTTTTAAAAATATCATCCAATTTTTTTAAATTCCAGAGAAGGGAAGTTGAAATAGGTGAACTATTAGAAGGGTTTAATCTTTCTTATATCATTCAAGTGCCCTGTCAACTGCTCCCCCACTCTCACCCACAAGAGTATTTTTTTTTCAGATGTGACAAAATACAGACCTTAACTCCTGTCAAGGTTGTGTTTGTGAAGTGGGGAAATCAAACGTCTTTTTTTTCAGGGGGATGGGAAAAGCACAAGTAGGAATCTCCCAAAGATGTTGATTAAATTATTCCTGAGGAAGCCTTATTTAAATATAGCTATAACTTCACCAAAGCAGGGGGGAGGAGGCAAAAGCAAGCAAACAAACAGTGTCTGTATTTGAAAAAGAATTTCCTGAACTCTTGTTTATAAGGTTCCTCTCACTGTGGCTGACCACATTTTGATGAATGTTCTCTGAATGTATAGATGCAGTTAAGAGGTAACATGGCACAGGAGAATGAGCATAGGGTTTGGAACCAAAAGGGCTGACCTGAGGTCTAGCACTCCTGGTTTACTAGCTTTGGGATCTTGGTTATTTCACCTCTCCCAGACTTGGGCTCCTCACCCATAAAATGGGCACGGCAATATTTGCACTATTAATCTAAGGACGTAATTATGAGGAAAGCATCTTGTAAACCTTATAGAACTGTGGCTATGTGAGTTATTTTTTTATCATCTGAAACATTATGTGAGCTAGGCAGTACAATTCTCATCATCTCCCTTTTTACAAATAAGTTAACTTGAAAATTAAGGGAATGCCCATCAATTGGGGGACGGCTAAACAAGTTGTGGTATAGAATTGTGATGGAATACTACCACTGTGCTCTAAGAAATGATGAACTGATTGATTATAGAAAAAAGGCAGGGGAAGAGGTGCATAAAATAAAGTGTGAAATGAACAGAAACAAGGACAGTGTTGTGTACAATGACAGCAATGTTGTTTGAAGAATAATTATGGACAGCCAAATTATTCTGAGTGTTATACATACTCAAATCAACTACAAAGGACCTATGAAGGCAAATGTTACCCTTCTCCAGAGAAAGAGCTGATAAATAAATAGAAGCATACACAGTATGGTTTATTTCTACATATATACACGCGTACACATATACATGTATACACATACATACATGCATGCATACATATGTATGTATGTATGTATCAATCTGTGCCAAATGGTGGCCTTCTTTAGTTCAGGGTGGGGAGGGAAGGAGGGAGACAGTTTGGGAAACTTAAAATGTAACAAAAATAATTTTAGAAAAAGAAATGGAAAAGGAAAGGGGAAATCCTGGTCTAGATTTCTGGCTGGTGTACAAGTGGGTCTGTAGCTTTTCCAAGGATGTGTCTTCAATATACATTTTAGTATCCAAGGGCAAACAGTACCGATGGGGTTTCCAATTTGAAGTTATTCAACATTCATTCAATAAATATTTATTAAACCCTTAAAAATAAGGTAACTGAGTGGGGAAAATGTGACTTATCCAGGGTACAAAGCTATGTAACAGCTCCCCAGATCTAAACTCCATGTGTTCTGGCCCAGAATGCTTTCTAGTATTGATACTCTGACTACTTGCCACAAATGTTGCGGAACTGATTAATGTTTCTAAGGGCTGGTTTAGATGGCTTCCTAAGGCACTTCTAACTGTGAGATTATCTATCTGCCAGAGGCAGCACAGGACAGTGGGGAGATTGTTAGAGGGACCTGGGTCTGGATCTAGCCTCCAACACTTAGTCTATGACTTGGGCAAGTCACTTAAGCTGTATGAATCTCAGTTTCTCCAGCTGTAAAATGTGAATAATAATCAGAGACTTACTTAAGGATTTTTTTTCTGCCTAGGAACAGAATAAAGCACGTTTGAGGCAAACATCATGAAACAGATACTCAGTCAAAGGTAAGGGAATATCTGAGACATCACTCCATATTTTTTGGAAGACAGATACCCTTGTAAACCCATGTAAGGCTATAGTTGTAACAGCTTCCTTGGGGAAATGATTGAGGGTGTGGGGTTGGCGAGAAACTTACCACCTGGTAGTTTCCTATTTTAGCTAATTATTCTTGCTAAATTCTTTTTGTTTCCATGATGTGAAAGACTATAAGTACTGTCAAAATCCTAAATCCTCCTCACATTTCCTGAGTCACAGCAGATAATAATCCTGTAATACTGATACTGGGTTGTTGTGAATGTCAGAAGCAAATATAGTGTTAATTGGCAAACCTTAGAGTCTCATGTAAATGTCCGTTATTATTGTCTATCTCTACTATTTCATAGACTTGCTTAAAATGATTCTGGAAACTCTGTTCTGACCACCCTGATATTGATTCAGAGATTTATAAACTGTAGAAACTCAGCCCCATTAAAGCATGGACTCTGTTGCCATTTTATGGACTGGTTCATTGAAAGCTGATAGGATTTTACAAGTGAAGAAATACCCTTAAAGAAGGTTGACCATTTGCTTTGCCCCTGCGCCCCAAAGGACCATGGGACCATTCCATCTGATTTGCAGCTGAAACCTTTCTTATGTGTTTTCTCTCCAGTTAGAATGTGAGCTCCTTGAGAGCAGGGACTGTTTTACCCTTCTATTTGTATCTCAGCAGTACAATGTTTTGCACATAGTTACCTAATGCATTTTCTCATTCATTCATTCATTCATTCATTCATTCATTGTTTTATTCATGAGAAAACCAAAGTTCAAAGAATCAAAGTGACTTACCCAAGGTCACGTAGCCATCAAAATATTCTAGCCAGAGTATGAAGTGCTTTGCAAACTGTAAAGTGCTATGGAAATATTGTTATTATGTTACTGTAATTGCCACTGTTAATTCAATGGGTGATACTACCATGCCACATTTGTTGTTAGATTGAGGAATGAATGTTTGAAACTTTGTTCCAAATGGACTAAGCAGAATTTTTGTGTGTGGGGGGGGGGAGGAAAGTTGAAGGGGAGGGGAACTCTGGAGGAGGCAGTTAGCCGGGGTCATAGGCTCCATTTCTGGTCTGGTGTGAGGTGTGCACTATGAAGTGGAGTCTTTGTGCCCAAAAATCCCAGAGATGGAAACTGCTAGTGTGGTTTAGGCTAAGCAACCTGTCGTTTAAAAAAATATCTGAATCATTTAGGCAGAAATTATTTTTCCCCCCATATTGTTTGGCTTTTGTTGGAAGAGTGGTCATTTGAGGCAATATCTGAATAATCAGACATGTTTAAAAAAATACTCAACATTATTTTGTTTGTGCTGTGTTCAGAGCCAAGATCTCTGCCCTAAAATACTTATTAAGTTACTTGTCTACACACTAGATAATAGCTTAAGTGTGGCTCCCTCACCCCCACCCCCAGGATGCGGGGTTCCAGATTGTAGTGTTGGATTGAACAAAGCATCTAGCAGCTCTTCTTCTGTTTCTAGAGCGCCACCTTGAGGTTAAACTGAAATCCTCAGCGTTCACACCAATAATTGACCTACCCTTGGAAGTAACTTGACAAACAATTCAAATCTTTCTTTTCCTTCCTTCCTTCCTTCCTTCCTTCCTTCCTTCCTTCCTTCCTTCCTTCCTTCCTTCCTTCCTTCCTTCCTTCCTTCCTTTCTTTCTTCCTTCCTTCCTTCTTTTCTTTCTTTCCTTTTTCCTTCTTTCTTTCAAATCATATTATTCTTTTAAATTTTATTATATATCATTTATTTTTTTAAATTTTCAGTTAGAAATTCTCTTCCTCCCACCACCTTCTCACTCAGTGATAAGTCAAGAAAAAGGATACTCTCAAAATTGCACCATTCTCAATGTAAAATAGATCGCCAACAACATACCAATGTTAAACATGACTTTTTCTTCGACTGATGCCCAGAGAAAAATCACATATTCAAACTGGGTAGCCCAGGAAGACACAGACTTGAGTACCCCCTCACACATTAATTGTACAGGCATGCTACTTAACCTCTACGCACCTCAGTTTCCTTATCTACAAAACAAAGGGGCTGGACTCTATAACCTCTAAAGTTCCTTTTGATTTTCAGTTTATGAACTTTTAATAAACATATCAAACCAATGGATTCAATTCCTTAACTGTTTAAATATTTTTCTCACAACAATCCTATTTTATTAAGTACTGTGCATGCTAGTAATGTACCTAATGCATAGCATTAGGTACATTATCACACCCTTTTTTAAAGATGGGGAGAACAAACTCAGAGGTAGTTGACTTGTCCAAGATCACACTATGGATAAGGACCAGGCTAGACCACAGGGTCATCTGACTTGAAGCTGGGGTTCTTGCCACCACCACACATTCTCTGTCACCAGTGTCAGCATTAGCATTGTGGGGAAAAAAAGAAAAATAAAAAGAGTTATTAAACAATTCATGGTGAGAAGCTCAGTAGAGCCAGGATTAACAGAGATTAAGTAGGCATGGGGCTCTAGAGCATCACTTAACAAAGAGAAAAAGGGATATTTTTATATGATTTCACATATTTGATGTTAGCAGACAATAATAAAAGCTAACATGTACATAGCACTTACTACATGCTAGGTACTGTGCTAAGTGCTTTACAAATATTATTTCTTGATCCTCATAATAACCCTGGGTGATAGCTGCTGCTTTTACCCCCATTTTACAGAAGAGCAAACTAATGCAGAGGGAGCTTGTGATTTCCTCAGGGTCATAGTATCTGAAGCTGGATTTGAACTCAGGTCTTCTTGACTCTGGGTCCAGCTCTCTACCACCTTTGACACCCAGCTTTCCCCCAGATCCTAAACTTCATGGCCCACAGGGTCTTATTTTGGGATAAGGCAAGCTAAATATTTTAAAGTGCACTCACATTTTTCAGTTATGAATGGAACAAGGGGGGAGATAGGGAAGGCCCACTTTTCAAACCTTGCTCAGGCTCACAACTGTCTCATCTTGGCTCTAATTCTGAGATAGACAGGAAACCAAGAATTCCACCAACACAATCGTTTTCTTCTATTAGATTAGAAACGTTAATTTCATTCCCTGTGCTTCATACATAAAATGAGGGGATTGGCTTATATGATATCTGACATTTCTATAAGTCATTTAAAAATGTATAGCACAAGAGTGCCCTAATTACAGAGTATCCTAGTTATAAATACCTGAAGGACCTTTAAAATTTCCTAGCTGACGTCTCTCACCTCTAAAAGGCCTCTAAAATTTCTACCATTGCTTAAATAATTCTTAAATATGTTTCTTCAGATAAAGGCAGGTAGTCAAAAAATCTGTATTGTTAAAATAACTCATACTTTCCACAATGACCAAATTAGGTAGTATATCTATTATCATTTCCATCTTTTGGATAAGGAGAATGAAGCATAGAAATACATAGCTTGCCCAGGGTCACACACCTAGCCAGTTCCATAGCTTAGATCTCCAACTTCATACATAACAAGCCTTTCCCCCTATTACATCCTTCTCAAATAAGCCAATAAATCTTTATGGATACCTACTTGGTACAAATCTCCTGGTTCTATCATCCTCTTAATTTCAGGAGAAGAATGTGTGTTCTGTTCTGGGGGGAAAGGAATGATCCATTGAGGAAGATGGCCATTATCAACCAGTCAGGAAAGAATGACCTTCTCCTGGACCTTTCTTACTACTCTCTAGGAATCCTTCCAGGGCCAGCTTCCTCCTAACTGGTCCCACCCTTGGCAGCTGCAGCTTTATTCTCAAGTGTGTCTCTTCCTCCTTCCTAAGTTTAGAAATTGCGTAGTATCCAGACAGGATGAAAAACAGAACCAAGCGATAAATTTCCTACCTCGAAGCAAAGACTGAATCCTTTTCCTGAGTTTGAATACTTACTACCTGTATAACTTGGGTTGAGTTACTTAACTGCTTTATGGGTAACATTAGGGAGTTCAACTAGATGATTTCTAATATTCCTTCTTAGTCTGCATCTAGGATTCTTTCATTCAATTAACATTTATTAGGTATTTGGTATTTACAATGTTATCTGTTAAAATATACAGGGCCTGGAGGGAAGGGAGAGGGAAAGAACATGGCTGCCTCTCAATGTTAATTTGTTGTAATTTTTAAATGTGCAAATTTTAAGCAAACAAATGTTAATCTTTACAATTTTACCATGCCTCTTAACCAAATGTGATAGGAATTGTTATAGAGAACTGATGAGAGAATCAATCATAGATTATTGGGGTAATAGTGGGAGTGGAAACTATCCTTAAAAACAGAACAAAGATTATTAGTCCTGGGAGGGTTCTAGAAGGTCTTCTTTGACACCTCCACCTCTCATAGAAGAGAAAATGGAAAATGAACTAACCTCCTTAAGGTCAAATAGCTACTTTAGTAAGCTGAGATCCAGATTGTGTGTGTGTGTGTGTGTCTGTATGTGTGTGTGTTCTTTTGTAATTCTCAGGCCAGAAGTCTAAACATAGCACACATGTTCAACCACATTTTAATTATCTTCCTATCCATTCCTTTCTGCCAAGTCTCATGAGGCTAAAACTCTATGTAGTTACATGCTATGATTATTAATATTGAAGGAAAAGAGAAAAGAAATTGGTCAGCCATTTAACTTTTCAATGGATAGGTTATTCATGTAGTCACTCGCTCCAAGAAGACAGATTGCAGTACATCTAGTACTCCTCGTCTGTCCTCTGTACATCCCCAATAGCAAGTCAATCCAGAATGTTAAAGTTTTTTCTCTAGGTCTAATACACGCTCCTTGGGGATCAGTGAAAACTTGTAGGCAACTAGTTGTAATGACCAAACTTAGATCTAAAAGGGAAATGAGAAAACACACTTCCTTGCTGTCTTCAGAGAGGAAGTAGGGTAGGATTGTGGTACATTGCATATAGTGTCAGATGCAGGGTGAAGTTTGATATTGTGGAATTATTCTTTGTCTTTTTAAAAATGTAAATGTATTTATTTACTTTTAGTTTATAATATTCAGTTCCACTATCCCTTGAGTTTCAAATTTTCTCCCCCTCCCTTTCCCCCCTCTTCCTCCTCTCTTACATGGTGGCATGTAATCAAATACAGGTTCCACAAATACCTTCACATTGAACATTAGTCATGTTGTAAAGAAGGATAATAACAAATGGGGTGAACAATGAGAAAGAAGGGACAAAAACCCCCACAACCAAGAGAGAGCAAATAGTTTGCTTCAATCTGTTTAAACCTCTATTTATAAGGCACTGGGTCAGGGAGAACAGGATGTGCTCAGAAACCAAGGAGATGTAAAAACAAAAGTTATAAGGAAATAAGAGTAACAAAGATGAAAATTAAATGCACATAGAAAAATGTAACAGTGAGTCCTCTTTTCTAAAAAGGTGAAAGTACCATCTGTTCACAGGTGAAAGTACCATTCTATCATTCAATTACAAAATTGTTGCCTTTTTCCCTTTAACTCTTAGGGTCTAGGCAGAGTCTATACCAACATAGTCAGAGGTCGCCCTGGATACGGTAAGGGCATTCAAGTTCAATGCCAAAAAAGCTTCCTACCATGGCCCAAAGAGTCCAGATCTATGAAATGATTATAATTACTCCTGTCCCTACCTCCTTCAAAGCCTATTGTTAGGATTCTGAGATAATGAATTAAAAAACTCTTTGTAAAGTGCTGCAGAAAATGAGCTATTTTCACTATCTTATAGGATGCAGAACTAGGAAGAATTTTCTAGAAATCAGCTAGTCTAATTCTCTCCTTTTGCACAGGCCCAAAGAAGAGAAAATCTGATCAAGGTCATATAAAAAACAATTTGAACACAGGTCTTCTGACGCTGACTTCATGACTTCACTCACATTATACCAGCTATCTCTCAAGAAAAGTACGATGTACAATGTAGCTAACTATAGAAAGGAGCTATCATTATTAACCCTCAGGCAGGCTGTTGACAAGAAACATGTTTTGTGAACTGTAAAAAAGTTACAGAAATGTGATCTTTTATTCTTGTCTGAAAATATGAAGTCAGTGCAATACAACCAACCAAGTAAAACCTGGGAATTCATTCAATTCCTGGCTATATGACTGAATTAACCCTTTAAATTAATTTATCCAAATCTGCCTTGTGGATACAGATACAACAAAGAGCCTAGGTCCCAGTTGGTGCCATGACATTTGAGTAGATGGATTATATGAAATTGACATCCTATTTACTAGCTCCCTTTCTTTCCTCAAAAAATAAATTTATTTCCTGGGTTCATGGCTAGAACCTAAAGATGTAGTGGTTCACTCCAAGTACACTGTGTGAGAGTAGATTTAAAATACTGTAATTCTGTTTTGTTTTTTTAAGCCTTATTTGGGTGAAAAAATAGCTCACTGTGGGTTATCTAATGACTATTTTTATCGACTTGATATTTGATCATATCTGATCAGGATATGCCAGGCCTCTTTCCTTTGCCTTCCCAGTTGGATTGCTCAGGGCCCAGTGTGGTTGGTTCCTAGGGTTCTGTTTTCAATTCTGTTTTCTGGGCATACAAGCCCAGCCTCAGGGGCCCAGAAGAAAGGCTTAATCTTTTCTCAAACGAAGAGAAATTTGTTGAGCAGAAACAATATACAGTGGAATTTGCCCTTTAACAAAAGAGAGCTGGTCATTTATCTCAGACCCTCTGGGTCCAAATGCAAAACAAATGTTACAGAAGGCTGAGGCCTGCAGAGGCATTTTCAGAGACAAAGGGGCCTGTTTACAAGAGGTGACAAGTACAGTGTTAACTATCGTTCCCCTAATTCTCACTTCACAACTCTCCCCCTCCCCCATAAATATATAAGCTCACACATTTACTCACCTTGCAGCTGGTTTCCTTTACCCACCCCACAATCGACTGCAGAAAGATAAACAGGGAGAAACTTTACAAAATTCAGATCAGTTAAGCTGGAAGCTTGGGGAGCATTACTATTATGCTCAATAAATGTTATCTCCTCCTTGAGATAACGTTTTCTCCTTTGGATAATGAGAGGATTTGAGATATGATTAAGTGAAATGGGCCAGGGAGTAGACAAAGAAGTGTCTCTTTAGTTCTCTAGAGTCTCCCTTGAATTTACAGTAGTCAGAAAAACATAGGATTAAGACTGAGTTCCAGCTGAATCTTGTTTGCAAACAGGCTGGCTCTTAATAAATTGATACCTTGGGTGAATGGGGTTTTCATTTGGATTAAACAATTGAAGTAGCTTAATCACAGGAGTCAAAATGCTCCTCAGAGACACAAAGGTAAAGTAGAAACCAGGTATTTCTGACCCCTGGGCCAGCACTCAGCACAGAACACATTTTCCACCAGGTTTTAGCTACTTTCCTAGAATTCCTTTCCCTAAGGCTGCTGCAGCCAAAACTCTTATGTAAATGTAAGCTATGATTATCACTATTGGTGAGAAAAGAATATATGTGTACTCCATGGGGCATTAATTTTTATCAAGGACGTGTAAATTTACACTGATTGAATTTTTTCTAATTCTAAAGTAAATAGTTTTTTTTTATTTTTCTGAGGTAATATTTTTTCTAGCCTACTTTCTCAGGCCACACTCCAATACTCCAAGAGACAATCTCATCTACAACAGCATTTCTTTTGCGAATACAGTTCATAACCTGTACATAATTTTCTAAAAACCCAGTAACAAAAATATATTTAGGATAAGGTCCCTCCTCTGGGTTGGAATTGAAAATCTAGTTACTTTTAAATCATGCATGCAACACTTATTTATTTAGTTCACATTTGTAAAGAGTTGGATGACAGTAAAGAGTTTAATGTACACTATTTAGGGTGTCCTAAATAGAACCATATGGAATACAGAATAATATATATGTATATATACATGTATGCATGAGTATATATACATATATATTTCATTTACCCATGTGAATATGCAACAATAAAAACAGTCCAATTTACATGGAAAACACTATTTTCCATATCATGCTTTGAATATGCTACACGACATCATTTATGTACAATAAATGTAAAAGTGTCTAGCATATAATAAGCAGTTGTTTATTGATTGATTACATAAGCTGTACAAGGTCAATGAAGACACACAGGTTGTTATAACTATACTAGAACTGCACTAAGACTTTTGGGACACCACATAAAAGCATTTTTATTTAAGATTCTGTATTCACAGCACTTTGCAAAACTTAAAAACCATACATAAATGTCAGCTGCGACTATTCTGGAAAAAACTGAGAGGCTCTAAATCTCCCCTTCCTCTCAGTACCTGGCAGCAGACCCTGGTGGAATTGGAACTAAGGTCTGTCTAGGCCACCCGTTCCGGAATGAAGAGCAGAGAACTGGTTGCAGGGCCTTCCTAGGATATTTGCAAGGTCTGTGTGCCACACGCCTCAGGTTTGTACTATGTATGGTTCTTCTCTGTCTCCCGCGCCTCTTTCCGGGATTCCAAAGCAGAGTTTCAGCCGAGAGGCCCAGGCCGAGGCCTTCCTCTGTGGGTTTGGGATTGGGTTTCGGTGCAAAGCCGGTTTCTTTCCCCTGCCAGTCGTCATCCCACCCTGGGGCCTGCAGCTTTCATCTTTTCTGA
>CM053601.1:138746901-138762308 GCA_028646575.1 Pseudocheirus occidentalis
ATGGACTGAGGACACTACATTTTTCATCTCTTTTTCTAAAAGTAATGTCTGTGTTATAAGGTGAGGGACATGCGAGGCCCTGTATGTAGTTACAAACAGCCAGATAGGAGTTGGGAAATGGGGGCAGAGTGGGCCACCGGGGAGCATTTTTCTTAATGTTGAAATTCCGGGAAGGAAGTTGGTGCTTCCCTTGGTGGAGAAGGAGAAACCTCACCTTCTGTGTTCTAAAGTCTCCCTTCCTATTCTGACAGCTGATGCAGGGATATTCTTACCCTGCGGTCCTTGACCTTTTTTTTTTTTTTTGCGGAGGGCAGTTGGGGTTAAGTGACTTGCCCAAGGTCACACGGCTAGTTTTTCGTGTTAAGTGTCTGAGGCTAGATTTGAACTCAGGTACTCCTGACTCCAGGGCCGGTGCTCTATTCACTGCGCCACCTAGCCGCCCCGGTCCTTGACCTTTTAAAAGATAATTTTATTTGTGTAATATTGGTTTCATTTGTAATACTATATATTTTATTTTATGTATTTAAAAATATTATTATTAGAAAGACAATAATTTCACCACACTGGCCGACCTGGGTTCGGGACAAAAAAAGTTAATTTCCAATCTCAAGTTTCTTCTAGCCCTAATATTCTATGTCCTAAGGTCCCTTCCAGCTCTGACGTACTATCGGTCGCCAAAATTCCTTTGAGCCTTAACACTCCGCAGTCTTTATTAATTCTCTCTCCCTCTCTCTCTCCCTCCCTCTCTTTGTCTCTGTCTCTGTCTCTGTCTGTCTCTGTCTCTGCCTCTCTCTCTCTCTCTCTCTCTCTCTCTCTCTCTCTCTCTCTCTCTTTCTCTCTCTCTCTCTCACACACACACACACGCACACACACGATTCTAGGAACTGAATTCGCTGCCACACTCAGACGTATTAGCTTTCTGCCAGAAGAGGTCAGGAAGAAAAGTTGAAAGCTAGAACCCCTAGGAGAGGAAAAAGGCCAGCTGGGCTTATATGGCTGAGGCTAGGACCGGAATAGAATTTGTTTCTGTAACTTTTTCTCCTTTTAAATGACCACGTCTGGGACACTTATGACTAGCAGTAGACGTCTGGCTCTTTCCCTTTCTTGGGAGGCGTGAGGGCTGGGATAGGGGCAGTCCAGCGGTAGAGGAGCAAAGAGAAAATATAGTCCAGCGGTTCGCAATTTCAAAGCTACAAGATGTTGGGACTGGGATACAGATCCCAGACATCTGGCTAGGGGAAGTCTCCAGAGAAAGGTTGCAGACAGCCCTGCCGGCGCACGTCTCAGTATTTATAGAAAAGACAGAACTAGCTCCACCGGACTGAGACTTCTCTTTCCTCTTGCGCTCGCCCTCCTCAGGGAGGAGGATCCCAACCGTAGGATCCCTAAGGTTGCGGGCTCGAGGTATCTTAAGCCAGAAGTTCAAGCATAGATAACAAGAATTTGGAGAAATCCCAACCTACGGGCGGGCCCGGGAAGGGGTAAATTGGTTACCTTTCCAAGAATATTAAATGACTGTCTTTCCATCGGCAATATCTTGAATAGCCTGAAACCTTGTATCTAGAACAGATAAATGTAACCCCAAATTATGTTGGACTAAGTTGTCGCCAAGCACTTAAGAGAGTAGCGGGCAAGACAAAGCAGAGAGCTCCTTGGCTCTGCAATGAGAGAGTAAAGATTGTTACCTTATACAGTTGTGGCATGCTCCACCTTGAGGAACCAGTTAGGATTCTGCCTGTCTAAATGGGCATTAATTGGTTATTCCCCCTGTCTGGGCCCGTTTTCTCTGTAAAATAAAGGGATTAGAAGGGGGAAACCCATCACAGCTACGGTTTTTTATGGCTTACGGAACACAACCACCCTAAGAAAGGGAGAACAAGTATTACCGCCCACATTTTATCAGTGTGTGTGTGTTGGGGGGGGGGTAATTGAGGTTTCGAGAATGGAAATTACGAGGGCAAGGTCACACAAACACTAAGCACCCTCCTGCCATCAGTATGATCTTTAATGTGCCTTCCCAGCTCTAACGTTCTGTAATTCTAAATGAGAGGACAAGAAGAGATCGGGCACACTTCAAGATCCCTTCACACACTGAGTATTCTCAGATGAAACTATACCTTTTATCTTCCCTCCAAGCAACAAGCCACAAAAACCTGAATGGGGAGGGAAATCCTGGAAGAAAAAACACCATAGAACTATATTTCGTCCCCTAATGTAGAGACTAGGTAGAAAGTGCTTACTCTTCTTTGTTTTGGAATTAAAATTTTGAAAGGAACGAGAAATTATTTTTGTATCTTTTGAGAGGGGGGTGGGGAAAAGGGAGGACTATTTTCTCTCTCTTCTTCCTTTCATATCCTGGGACAGGGACTAACCCACCAAATTCCTCAGTTCCACTTCTCAGTTCCTTCCCCTGTAAAAGAAGGGGCTTGGGTGAGATCAGAGGTTCACAAACTGAGGTTAAAGACCCTAACGTGTCTATGAACATATTTCAGGGAGGTCCCTGTACTTGGACAGGCACAAAGTAATTACATCTTCATTACCACATACTTGGTTTCCTATGCATTTTCTTTTATGCATTTAAAATCATGATTCTAGAAGGGAACCATAGACTCCACCAAACTTCCAAACGGGTCCAAGATACAGAAAAGGCTAAGAACGGATGGGCTAGGTGATTTGAAATGTTTTTCTATCTCCAAATCCTTCAATAACAACAGTGTCTCTCTCTGAGATGTGCCAAATTATGTGCTTTGTGTAAAGTGATGTTTTTAGCCCTTAGGACCCAACATAAGTGTTGGTCATCATCATCATCATCATCGTCATCATCGTCATCAAACAAGTAAAACCAGACAGAGGAGCCGCTCTGTAATTGGCCTCTAGAAACAAATGAAGAACAAAACATCCAGAAGCTAGTAATTATTTCTACACTATCTGCCCAAACTGAAGTTCCTCCAAGTAGCGGTGGAAGGTAGGGTTACCATGAAACAGACAAAGGGATAGGGCACAAGTTATGCCAAATAATCGTCAGGTAGGACAGCACCCATGGCAATTCAGTCCCCTCCATGTTAAAGATCAAAATTTCCTAGAGCCAAAGTGTCATAAGTCACAAGTTATTGCTAGGTTCTGAACAACTCAATATCCCCACTTTAATTGTAAATGATGAAATTTTTATGAGAAAGGTATAGGATATTTCCTCTACTCTAAAGTCATATGCAATACCTCAGGAGGGCTTACAGTTACCCTTGGTTTCCTGAAAATATTTTATTATAATCTAAGAATATAGTTTATCTATAATACATTTATTTATGAAATATAGTATACCTATAGCAATATAGTATTTTATTAATAGAGAAGCTTATATAGTATATTAGAATAATGTTCTCTGGCATATCCTACTAATCTGGAAAATTTCCAGCATGTACATGCCTCATACTTCTCCACCATTGTCTGAAGACCAGCCTCAGTCTGGTCAGAGAGATCAGGGAGAATTTTTTTCAGCCACAGCAACTCATTAAGTTGTCTACTAAAATATGAGGATTTGGGTAGTGGAAATGGTGGTTTCTCAGTGTAGGAGTTTGTTGTTACACTAAGTTAATTACAGGTGCTTAAAGTGTTGAACTGAAATACCAATAGCATGAAAGGCAGTATAGCCTTTTATTAAAGATGACATAGGACCATATGATGAATACAGAGAAGCATGGGAACATTTGTATGAACTGATGCAAAGTAAATAGAATCCAGGAAAGTGGCATCCATAAATGTACAGAAATGTAAATTAAAAGACTACACAAAACAATAAAAATCGAATGCTGTGAAATTGTGATGACCAAGCTTGGTTCCCCCACAAAGAGATAGAAGGGATGCTTTTCTTTGAAGAGATGGGGGCCTGCTTATAATGTTAGATTTCTCCCAATACGCTGGTTAAATTTGCTGGATTTAAAAAAAATCCTCTTTACTATTTATTGTAAGGGATGCCTCATTGGAAGGGACAGAGGAGAATATATTTGGAAATGAGGTGATGTAAAAACCAAAGATCTTAAAAGATATTTTGAAATATCTTTGGCTATGCTGGCTATGTGACCTTGCCATTTTAGGGCAAGTTAATTAACTTCTTAGTGCCTCAGACAATGTTACTATACATTATTGACAACTTACTGATCTACATCTATGGATCAAGTTTCCATAGAGAGAATTCCCTATACTATTGAAATTATGGGACCAGATCTTTAAAGAAAATCTATTGGCTGCCTCTACCAAAGTCTCCCTCCATCCCTTTCTATTGCAAGGTGGTGACCCTGGATTCCCAAAAGCTGCCAGTGTAACACAAACTCTGGGAGGTGTGGTAGAGTTGAAAAGGTTTCAAGTATTGTTTAGAATTGATCAAGTTATTGCTCAATTTTAGCTGAGGTCCATCTCTGGACTTCATCTGTGAATGGGTAATTAATAATAATATCTCCCCAGACCTTATGGGTAGGGGGATGTAGGTAGGAGAAAGATTTTGTTGGACCTTGAACTTCTTTTAAAAAGTAGGTTGCAGTAAGGGTTCTTTTCATGCATAAGTTGAACCAGATGACCCCTGAAGTCTCTTCCAGATACCAGATCCTATGATTCTGATTCTTGATAAATCTCACAGAATTGTATAGTATTCAGACATTGAAACACAATTGAAACACAATGTGGTGTGTTTGCTGACCATTTCACCTTCTTCAACTTTTTCCCTATGTATAAAATGGTATTTACATCAGTGTATTTCACAGGGTTCCTTCAAGAGAAGTGCTTTCTGAGCTTTGCTTAGATTTTTTTTTTCAATTTAAAATAATCTTGTTGAAATTTTTGTTTTTACATCAGCTTCATTTCTGAAAATATCCTTCCTTCATCCCTACCCAGTGAACCTTCCCTTGTAAGGAAGAATTTTTAAAAAGCAAACAAAAAAACAGTCCAGGAAAGTCTAACAATGCATCAATTTGGGTCTGATAGTCTGTGCTATGGTATATATTATCCTTCACTTCAAACGTTGTAGCTTAAGAGAAAAAAAAAACAACCCCAAACAATCACAACGTAAATATGTGAGCTATTACTATCCACTTGCCTACTTTTATCCAGGCAAAGTCATTCTTTGTTTTAACTATAACCAACCACCTTGTTGAGTGTCCATCAGTGGATTCTGGGATTTTGAAATAGGAATTTTATGGACGCAACGCTCCTCCTTTTCATGAATTTTTCATTCCAGTGAAAGGGGCCGACTTGTTTCTCCGCAGACTGGGCACTTCACCTCCAAGCTCGGCACCTTTCTGTCCGCGGTACTAAGTATGCTAGCAGCCCTTTAGAAACCCTAGCTTCCTTGCAAAGTTCAACTGTATACAGTGTTTTACCAGAAGCCTTTTCCAATCTCTTTAGTTAGTAGTGCTTGCTCATTGCTGAAATGATCATATATTTACGTATCTCTTTATCTGTTGTATTCCTTCTTCCCCCGCAGGAAAAAAAAAATGTAAGCTCTTAGAAGGCAAAGACTATTCAGTTTTTATCTACCTTTCCCCCACCCCCAACTTCTCTCCCTCACAGTGCCTTCCTTGTACCGAGCAGGTGCTAATGAATTGAATTGGCTCCATAGCATTCAGACAGTTGTAGGACTGGATTGGTTTGAAAGCTGGGCGAGAGGGCGGCAGGGTCAAATCGGAGTAGCGCTCATACTCGGCAGCTAGCGGTTGACCTTTTCCACTCCCCCTCCCCACCCCTAGCCTTTCCTTTCTCTAAACTTGGGCTGTCTGTATTTCCAGGGGATTCTGGAAACGCGGGCACCCTTGAACCACAGGTTTGCTTATTGAGGTTCTAGCGCCCCAGTCTAGCAGGGGCAGGCAGGGCGGGGCTCCTGTCTAGAAAGAGGGGTGGAGAGTGGATTTAGCAGGGAGGAGTTAGAAACTGGACAGCGCAGCTTTTTGCTAGTAACTGTAAGATCGAGATGCTCTTACCTAGAAAGCTGGTTCTCTTTCAGGGCGGCGAGTCCGGCGTTACCGCTTTGTCTCCTTGTGACCTTGAAAAATCGCTTCTCCTCCTGGGACCTCAGTTTCCTCCTCTGGAAAGAGGAAATCAGACCTTATTTTTAATCTCTAAGGCTTTCTGACTCTTACTCTCCTCAACCCCTCCCCCCTATTCTGCCCCCAGTCAATGCCCAGTGAATGTGAGGCTGGGCGTGAGGGAATCATGTTCTCCTACCCAGTCCCTCCTGACCCAATCCCCTCTCTGCACCTCATCTCCACCTAAAGGGGGGGGGTTTCCCCAGGGGAAAGCAGACAAGCTGGCTGGCAGACGCTTCTCCTGGCCCAGCTGCTGAACTAAGATCTGGATTATTCTTCTTAGCTCGAGCGTTTCCCCCCCCCCCCCCCACTTCCCTCTCTTTCCTTCTCTTTCATCTAGGAGGCCTTCTCTTCATTAGCCTTTTGACAGGATAGGCCTGGACAGGGGCTGGCCAGGCCTGGGTGCCCCTGCTGGGCCCCAGGAATGTGCCCTGGGCTGCGGAGGTGGGGGTGGGGAGCTTCGCCAGAAGGAGGAGGCCTGGGGGTGGGGGGAGAGTGGTGAGGGTGGCCATCAAACCTCTGTCTACAACCCCCGCTGCCCCAACAACTCTATCAGGGCCTAGCTCTGACCAGCTTTCCTCCTGAGGCCGCTTGTTTAACCCCACCACCCCAAAGTGACCTTGGTGCAGAAGACAAATCGATTTGACACCGGAGGCCAAGGGGCAATGGCGGCTGGAGGGGGGGGGGATCAAGGACTAGATGGGGTGGGCAAACTTGGAGAAAACTTTCAGCAACCACTGCTTCCCTGGGGATCGGGAGCCTTGCCCCTATGGAGGAAGAACGGACCTCTGATGACCATAAATCATTCCAAATTGCGTACATGTTTATGTGCTCCAGAAATGCTAGTGCTCTCTTACATTAACAAGCCTTCATTTGACCGTCTCCGTTTTCCTATCTGGACCTGTTTGCACACTTCTCTTTGACCCTCCCTCTCTCCTTCCCTCCACTCATCTATCTATCATCTACCTTCTATCTTTGACTATCCATCTATATCTATTTCTGTTCTGTTTATCCATAATATCTATATCACATTTTTACATCTACCCATATCTGTTTATCAATCATATCTATCAACTTACTGATTTACATTGATTTATATCTTGGTATTTATTCATCTCGATCAATCTAGCTACTTATCCCTCTTGGTATACATTTCTCAATTTAAAATCTATTTATGTTTTATTCATATGTCCTGGTATCCCTACATTTATCTCCTAATTCCTATGTTTACCATCATCTATTTACTTCGTGTTTATCTTCTGTTCCCTTTTATGTCTCTTTGATCTTACTTATCTATCCACTTAACTCTCCTTATCCTTATTGGTGTCAATTTCTTTGACAACAAGAGCCCTGAATTCTAGTTAAGATTTAGTCTTCTATTGTTTGTGACCTTGGGCTGCTAGATGATTTTCCCTTCCTGGGTCTCAGTTTCCCTATCTATAAAATGAGGGCATTGGACTAGCTGCTCTTTGAAGTCACTTTCAATTCTGGCAGTATCTGTGGTCTGCTTAAGGAGGGCCAAATGACATGTTTATTCAACTTCCTTGGTTCCTGAGGACCCCGAGACTTCAACCCAGTTCTTGAAACAAGAGCCTAACTTTAGTTTGAAATTCCTTGGAAGTTCATGGGTCTTCTTTGGTCTCTTTCTGAGAGCCTTGGCTTCTCACTGGTATCTACTCAGAAGAGTGTATTCCACTTTGGCTGAATTTCAGCTGAACTGAAGAGAAATCTTTGCTGATGGATGCTGGCTGGTCCTTCTTCCCTGAAGTCTCAACATTCATTGCAAGGTAACTTCAAATGGACTGGATATCTTTTGTTTTCCAATGGTCAATTAATTATTTTAAAAGTTCTAGATCAGGACTTCTTAGCCTTTTTGTGTGTCATGGACCCCTTTGGCAGTCTGATGAAGCCTTTGTACCCCTTTCTTAGAATAAACTCAGTATAGAACAAAAGAAACCATAAGATTACAAAGGAAATTAATTATATTGAAACATAGTTATCAAAACAATTCTTTCAAAAAGCTTATAGACTCCAGGTCTAGATCTGTCATAATTAAATATTTTATTTTATAGTTTAGAATGTGGATGCATACATATGGACCACACACACACACACACACACACACACACACTTGATTAGGAGAGGGAGTAACAGTCACAGACTGCATGTTCCCTTAGAGCTGTCCCAGTTCAGTTGGGAGCAAACTCACTAGACTAATCCAGATTTTAAAGGAGTCCTTAAGCCCCCAAAAGTGAAGTTTTGGAGTCCAGGAAAGTCACTAAGGAATCAGAACCTAAAAAGGAAGAGTTATAGACACAGGTTTGAGCCACACCCAAGATGTATTTGGGGAAACTCAATGATATGTGTTGGGATAATGTTTCCATGGGTGAGTGCTGCTAAGAATTTTGCTGTGGTTCCTAGTTTAGCATTTTAACATAATAGTTCATTGAAGGCATTAAGATATATTTTTACACCCTACATTTCTCTTTAAGTTTGATTTTTCCTGAGTTAATTCCAGTAAAGGGCTTTTGCCCTTTTATAAAAGGCTATGCAAATGGGTCTGTTCGATGTCCTTTTTGTTCATTTAGGTTTATGTATTTATCTTATGCTCAATATTTTTGTATATATATTTAGTCAACCATTTCTAGTTATCTCTTTACCTCTCTTTGTCTACTTTATCTTGTTATCTTTAAGCTATTTCCATATCTTCCTCTTTATCTAAACTTTCTATCATGCCATTTTTGTCAATAATCATGTATATAATTTTTTTTTTGCCTTTTTTTTGGAGGGCATTTGGGGTTAAGTGACTTGCCCAAGGTCACATGGCTAGTTTTTGTGTTAAGTGTCTGAAGTCAGATTTGAACTCAGGTCCTCCTGACTCCAGGGCCGGTGCTCTATTCACTGCGCCACCTAGCTGCCCCCTGATGTATATAATTCTATCACTTTTCTATTCTATGCTCTCTCAGTATGTCTATATACACATATACACATATGTGTGTACACACATGTTTGTATATATAGCTGCTTGTGTGTGTATATAAACATACATATATATTACTACTTACTATTACTATTGTTTCCTTTTCTAATAACATTATCATTGTTTCCTTTGTACTGACAAAGGATTGTTCTCAAAGGAGCCATGAAACTTGACCAAGGTCACATAATTTATTGTCTTCCTGCTCATCTCCATTCCAAGAAGTTGTGTGACCTTGATCAAATCACACAGCCTCTATGATCCCATTCCTTTTCTTCCATAAAGGAAATAGTAATGATTCTATATATAATATTACCAAGCTGATGGATGTGAAAGCTCACTGAGAAGTATTTTTATTATTATTTATTTTTGTTAGTAGTTGTATGTTCTTTTGTATTATTGTTAGTTGTGTATCCCAGACCAATAATAAAAACAATTCCATATGTGTCAAACTTAAGAGTTGCCAAGTGTTTTTGTCTATATTATTTCATCATCTGGCCTTTTATTCCTGGGGCCTCAACCTTGCTTCTCTCCCTATGATAATACTCCTTTAGGCATCATTCACAAAGGAAAGGAAGAGAGCTGAGTAACTGTGGGATAAATTTAATGAATTCAATTTTGGAAATTTTGACCCAAACCCAGATGATAAGCCTTCCACTCACCCCGCTATCTGTAGAATTTCCTCAATTATCTTCAGTGCTTTCTCCGTGCAGGTGCTCTCTAAGGGGAAGGATTGAGAGTAGGGAAATGGTGCAAATGTGAGTTTCAGCTTCAGAGATGGAGAATTTTGAGTACCCACATTGGTAGCTGTAGGGTATCTGAGGGCTGGCAAATAGACCATTAGAAGATTCCCAGAATGTTGGAGAGTTCTTGACTCAAGCAATAACCAAGTCACACACAGTTCAGCTAGACCTTCCCTGCCCAGACACTGAAGGCATTAGAATCCCAAGAATGTCCTTTTCTAAAAGGAAACTTCATAGCGCTAGTGGGGCATATTAGTTTTCTTTTCTTTTTCCTTTTTTTTTCATTTAAAATACCCTTAATAGTCCCCAGAAGCCAATGATGTCATGCAGTCAAAGCCTTCTGTCTAGTATACTAGCTTTTCAGAAGGTACCTGGTCTAAATTGGGAGTCAGGTGACCTGGGTCCTAATCCTTTCTTGGACAGTAACTTTTTTTCATGACCTTAGCAAATTTACTTTTCTTCTCTTAACCTGTTTCTTCATTTGTAAGATTAGGTGGTCTATCTTTAAAGTCCCTTCTAGTCCTATCATTAAATGTTGTAAGGTCTCTAGTCATGATATTTTAGGGTCTCTTGTCTAACCTTTACAGATCTGATATTCTCGGTTCTAAGTTTGTTGCACTTTTGACATTCTATGTTCCAACATTCTTTACAGCGCTTAAATTCTGAGTTTTGTGTTTTAAGATCCCACTTAGATCAATGGAATCAATGCAATCTCTCTCTCTCTCTCTCTCTCTCTCTCTCTCTCTCTCTCTCTCTCTCTCTCTCTTTCTCTCCTCTTTCTCTACTTTGTGGAGCTTTGGTGGAGGAGGCTTTAATTTGTTATTTCCTCAGATTTTTATGTTTAGTTGAATAGCTGTACAAGTCTACTTTATAATTTAAGCTATTTTATTTTTATTGAATGTTCCTCTTATTGTGAGACTTGTAAAAATAATGTACTGGCGAAAAGTAATGTTTTACTTATTCTGCGCAAAAATAAGAGATTGAATGTAACATTTTGAAAAATATCCATCCAGTCAAAAATATTTGTATTTCATATGTTAGAGTACAATGTGCAAATTTTACAAAATAAAGAATAATTATTAATATGCACCGTAAAAAAAATATATATATATCCCTTAAGACAAAGGACCAAGAGGAGGAGGTTAGGAAGAAAGATGGATCTAAAAATTCTCTTTTACTGGACCTTCGTGGGTGAACCCAGGGATTCCTACCCATGATCTCATTTCCAGAAGGAACCAATTACTCAAAGGGCACAGAGGAAATAGATGGTTTTGTAACAGGTTCTTCCTCAGAGGCTGATGATCCTGGGGAAAAAAAAAATTAGCTGCTTCTACCAGTCCAATGGATTCCAAGTTTCTGTTATTTTACTATGAATTCTGCAGGATTGATACAAAGCAGATCGAGACCAGGAAAATGTGTTTACAAAGAAAAAATGGAGAAAAAAAAAGAACAAGCAGAGCTCAGTGAAAACAAGGTGAAATCCTCAGATCACGTTTCCTATCCTTCTTCCTAACCTGAAAAACTAATTTTGAGGAGGAAAAAAAATCTCTCATAGCCTTAGAGCTCATTGGGCAAAGGAAGAAATTTCTGTTGGAAGTGTTTCTCTGACATGAGGTTGCTCAGAGACTCAAACCTCTCTATATAATCTATATTTCTATTTACACATATGTATACATACACATGAGTATATATGTATGTGCATATTATATATATATATCCACACACATTCATATGTATGTGTGCGTGAACAGGTGGGGAACTTTTCAGTCAACTCCTGGGATGTAGCCATGGAAGCTATGCCATGCCTTGATGAATGTGTGTGCAGTCAATTCACATCTCTGAGACTGAGTTTCTTCTCTGTAAAATGGGGATAGTAATGTACCACCTGCTTCAAAAGACTGCTATGAAAAGATAATATGTATTCCTTTTTAAGAAACAACTATTGAGGTAGAAAGAGTGCTAAACTGATTTAAAGGACAGAGGTTAAAATTCTGGCTTTGCCACTGATTTACCTATGTGATCTTTAGAAGTCTTTCCCCTTCTCTGGGCCTCAATTTACTTGTCTGAAAAATGAATATGTTGGATAAATGATCTCTAAGGTAGCTTCCTCTGAAACACAGTGAACCATAAAAGGCCTTTTCAAGATACATCCCAGGTTCCCATGTGATCACGTAGTCAGAGTTGAAAGGAATGTGAGAGGCCAGTCACAAAGTTTAATCATAGGAACAAGTTTCAACTGAGAATAGGATCAGGCAGAAGAAAAACACTCCCTTAAAAGTCTTGAAAATGAATGAATTTCTTCCAATTCAGGGCTGATTTTTCATTTAGCTCCATGGTATTATACAACACAGAGAGCTCAGAAATTCAGATGTTTTTGATTGAAATAAGAAAAACCTCAAGCCCAGCCCTCAATTTGTTTATAACAGGAAAAGTGCCTGTTTGAAGCTTGCAAAACTCAAGAAAGGGCTGAACCAAATTAGCTTCGGTGTCATTTGACTTTCTGTGTGATTAGTTATAAGCTTCGTTTCCAGCATAACTCAGGACTCTTCAGAGCCCATGTTATATCCAGAAAAGGAAGTTGTTAAAGGAACGAGGTTTTCAGATGAGCACATCTTTGTCCTTTGTACAAGCAATGCAGTATTACTGGATTTTGCAATCCTTGATTCGGGGTTTGGAAGAGAACTAGACAGTCCAATTTTCTCTTAAAATGTCATTAAGTGCCTGATAGAATCTTTTCCTCAATTTGGCTCAATCATCATCAATTAAATGCCTCCTATATGACTATGTCTGCACTGGGCCACTGATAGGATATACAAATGAACACATATTTTTAGCCCTAAAAGAGTTCATAGTTTAGTAGGGGAGATAAGATATATACATGAAAAGTTAATTTTAGAAATGAATGAACATTAATCTGATCACTCACAAAATATTGGTTATGTTAGCTTGAGCAAGTCACTTGGCCTTTCTCAGCCTTAGTTTCATCATTTGGAATGGGGACAGTAATAGCACATACCTCAATGGGTTGTTTCAAAGGTCAAATCAGATAAGATATGGAAAATGTTTTTCAAACCTTCAAACAATATGTATATACACACATATACATACATACACCCATTACCCATATATACACATATATAACATTAGCAGTTATTATTTTCATTATCATCATTATTATGAATTTTATATTTTAAAGATTATGAAGTACTTTCCTGACATCAACCTTAGAAATCAGGTAGTGCATGTATGATTTTTCAGAAGCAATATAGAAAGAAACCTAGAGTCATGAAAGGTCCCGGTTCAAATCCCACCTCCACCATTAATACCTCAGTAGCTCTGAGCAGACCCACCATCTCTCTGTGTTTCTGTTCCTTCATGTACAAAATGGGAATAATAATTCTTGTGCTACTTATTTTATACGTTTTTTATTTTATACTTATTTTATATGTTTGTGTTAAGAAATATAAACTAGTATAATCACTCCCATATTATATCAGAAGAAACTGGGGCTTGGAGAAATGGATTATACCATGATACCAGACTTACTCTGTTTTACACAGCAAGAGCAGCACATCAGAGATCTGAATCATGCACATGATGTCATGGGGCAGTAAGTGATTCCATTTTAAAATAGAACCATACAGACAGTAAAGCCTGGAGGGGTTCAGAAAAGGAGACTGCAGTAGACTATAATTGTTAGAAAAAGTTTCCTAAGGAAATCAGGATTTGACCAGTCCTGGTTGTATGGGAGAAAATTTGGATAGAGGAGGGGAAAAGATGTTGCCAGTGAGAGAACTGAACCAAGGAAATCACCCGTTAAATTTTGGAATCAATGAAAAGACCTATTGAGATGAAGTTACTTGCTGTTTCTCTTTTGTTCTCAAAGAGGACAAATGTTTCGTATTGAAAAAGATTGGAAAATCAAGCTAGGAGATTCTGGTATGAGAAAGGAAGAGGTAAATAGTTAAGAAGGCTTCAAAGGCTAGACTAGATGTTTGCATATCATGCCGGTGCTACAGGGAGCCATTAAAGTATTATGAGCAAAGGTATAGAGCATCTCAAATCTACATCACATTCTTCAAGGCCAATGTTTTCAATTAATTTGAATGTTTCTGGCCCTAAAAGCTCTCTCCCTAAGGTTTAAATCCCTTTTGTTTGCATCTGCATAGAAACATTATTCATAAAACTACTGATAATACTGAAGCTGGTTAAACTGACAGATTAGAGTTCATATTAATAACACGGATTGTCAAACCATTGCACTGGTAGGGATGAGGAGATGGTTATGGACTATGTCTATGATTACACTGAAAGAGAATTCCCTAGATGAGAAAAGTCCCTCTATCAGATTAGGTCAACATCTCTGCAATTTCTAAACATGGGAGTGTTACCTAGAATACCGAGAGCTTATGTAATTTGTCCAGGAACACACAATCATCAAGGGTCAGACAGAATTTAGAAACAAATCCTGGCTTCTGGGCCAGGAAAAGGGTGAATAACCAAGGATGACAACAGCAACCAGATCTATTCCTTCAGTAACTCTTTTCCACAATACCACCTCTGACTGACTCTCATTGTATTGGTACCCATATAATTTCACAAGACTAGGAGGAGATTCTCTTGCTTTGGGTGGTTCTGTTGAGAATATATGGAAAGATGTGAATAGAATTTGCACAGAATGAGAAGGCATAGATGGATTCTGATCTGCATCATTTAAGGGAATGTTTCTATCTCTGTGTTCAACACAAGTATTCAGATATTTGTCTATTTAAATATGTATTTTCTTTTTCCTCCAATGACATGTTAAAACAATATTTTTTTTGTTTTGAGTTCCACATTCCATTCCTCCTCTCCCTTCCCCGCCCCCTCCTCTCTTCCTCGCTCTGAGAAAGTAAGCAATCAGATACAGGTTATATATGTGCAATCCTGTAAAACATGACTGTTGTCCTACTCACCCTACTCTACCATCAAACAATAGGAATTATTATCCTCTACAAATATTGCAAAAGTTGGAAAAGAAGATCATAAGCTAGAGAGCCATAAGGGACCTTATAAGTTACGCAGAACAAATTGCTCATTTTTCACATGAGGAAACTGTGGTCCAAAAGACCAAAAGGCTCAAGGACTGACTTGTGGATAGACTTTAGGTAGCAAGAAGAACCAAGATTGTTGCTTGATTTCTTTGACCTCATATCCATTTTACCCTACAATAAAATGGAGCTTCCTCCCCCTCAGTGAAAGAAAGAGGGAGAGAGAGAGAGAGAGAGACAGACAGAGACAGAGACAGAGAGAGACAGAGAGAGACAGAGAGACAGAGAGAGAGAAAAAAGAAGAAGAAGAAGGAGAAGAAGAAGAAGAAGAAGAAGAAGAAGAAGAAGAAGAGGAAGAAGAAGAAGAAGAAGAAGGAGGAGGAGGAGGAGGAGGAGGAAGAGGAGGAGGAGGGAAAGGAAGAGGAGGAGAAGGAAGAGGAGGAGAAGGAGGAAGGGGAGGGGAAGGAAGGAAGAAAAGGAAGGAGGGAGGAAGGAAGAAAAGAAGGAAGTTTCCTCATAATAATGCTGACTTTTCTTCTTTTAGGAAAAAACTACTTAGTAGAACAAAAAAGGCAATCTTTTTAGC
>CM053601.1:138762408-138786828 GCA_028646575.1 Pseudocheirus occidentalis
CAGACAGACAGAGACAGAGACAGAGAGAGACAGAGAGAGAGACAGAGAGAGACAGAGAGACAGAGAGAGAGAAAAAAGAAGAAGAAGAAGAAGGAGAAGAAGAAGAAGAAGAAGAAGAAGAAGAAGAGGAAGAAGAAGAAGAAGAAGAAGGAGGAGGAGGAGGAGGAAGAGGAGGAGGAAGAGGAGGAGGAGGGAAAGGAAGAGGAGGAGAAGGAAGAGGAGGAGAAGGAGGAAGGGGAGGGGAAGGAAGGAAGAAAAGGAAGGAGGGAGGAAGGAAGAAAAGAAGGAAGTTTCCTCATAATAATGCTGACTTTTCTTCTTTTAGGAAAAAACTACTTAGTAGAACAAAAAAGGCAATCTTTTTAGCATTATCTTTTATTATGTATAGCAAGGCTTATTGTTGTTATTGGATTATAAGAATAATCAAAGAATTTTTAGAGACAGATGAGACCTTGGAATATAGAATATAAGAACTGGAAGAGACCTTAGAAAACTCATTTTATAGAGGAGAAAACTTGGCTCACTGGGGAGGAATAATTGACTCAAGAGCAGCCAGGTGTGACAGGCAGGACTACATCCCCCAATCCTGGTTGCTTATCACTAAATCATACTGCCAAATGCAAATTCAGTTCCTAGAGCTAGATGGGACCTCATATCCTCTGGTAGAGTCAGAAATTTGTAGGTCAGTAGAATCTATAGAAATCATAGAGAAAACTTGATAATAATTGAAACTCTTGTTGGAATGGACGGCCTTGAAAGTAGTGGGTTCCCCCTCACTAAAAGTCTTCAAGTAAGGACCAGATGACCACTTGTTGTGAATATATGTTGTAGAGTTGTTTTGCGTTAGGTTAGGTACTCCCTGAAGTCCCTTCCAAGTAGAACTGAGATTTGAACTCAGGTGCCACTAAACCTCAGTCCTTTGGATTCTTCTATAATACCACCAATGCCTCCCACATAAAAGTTACAAAATGAGTTTATCTTAATACTCATTCTTAATTTATATTAAATAATACTATCTAGCATTTATACAATATTTCAGGACCCTCCAAGTACTTTATAACCATTATTTCATTTTATCCTTACAATGATCCTGGGAGATAGGTGCTTTTATTATCCACACTTTATGGTTTAGCAAACTGAGACAGATAAAAATTAAGCAACATGTCTGCGGTCACACAACTTGTGTTTGAGGCTAGATTTGAATTCTTGTTTTTCTGACTCCAGTTCCAGCACTTTATCCACTATGCTACCTCGCTACCTCTAAAAGTAATTATTATTAATAATACTTTGCTAAAATTTTACTAAAACAGATCTTTTAAAAAAAATCTATTTTATTAATATGGATCTATTATATCCTTGAATCAGAAATTCCCTCTAAAGAGGTAGCTCAGAACCCATCAAATAACCAAAATATAACAATGTTAAAATATCAAAATGCTATTTGTTAAAAATATTTTTATTAAAGCATTACATATTAAATATAAATATTAAATAGTTTAAATCTTTTAAAACAAGAATGGGATTACTAATACACTGATCTAACTTTCTAAGACAGTTCTTAATATTTCTGCCTTCACCAGTGTGTAGTCCCCCCTGGGAAAACAGTGAGCTTAGCAATAGTTTAAGAGTATTATCAATACAGCTCAGCTTGAGAGGTGTGCATTGCTAAGCTCAGAATTAGTGACAATGACATATGTTGGCACGCTCAGCTTTTTACAGAATTGTAGGGCAGATAGAGATAAGACTGTCTCTCTTGTTGAAAGCATTTGCGCTTGGAAATATCAATTGGCCTCCTCCAGAGAGAGAAAGATGAATCGTTAGGGATTACAGCATTACAATAACCAGATCTGTTCCCTTTTCTCCCTTCACTACATGGTATAGTGAAGAGTAAATAGCCCTGTGTTATGATTCATGAGATTTAGTCTTCTGTCTGGCATTTGCCACCAGCTGTGTTAACTGTGGGTAGTCACTTAACCTGTCTACGTGTGGCTGCCGGGGTCCTCCATGCCCTGCCTGCCTCAGGTGGCCCAGAGGGCATAAGATTCACCGCTAGAAGGTAAACTTTTAGTCCAGTTTCGTTACTTTGTAGAGGCCCTGGAAAGGGGAAGTGACTTGATAGCAATCAGTGGAGATGAAATGAAGGAATCTGGAGCCAAGGACTGGAAGCCAGACTGCAGGATACGTGAGGTCCGGTACTACCTGAGATGACCCCCAGATGTGTGTTATTCTTGTCCAAGGTTACACTGGGTGTAAGAAGTCAAACAAGGATTTGAATCCAGGGGTCCTCTGACTCCACATGGAAATTCCTTTCACTTTTTAAAATGCCGTTTCTTCTCTAAAATTCTGCTGTTGTGGAGATCAAATGAGATTATGCATGCAGAAAAGTGCTATAGAAAATGTCAGTAATTGTTGCTGCTGTTTTTATTATGCTGATCTCCTAGAAGAGGGAAACACTAGGCATTAAGCGTTCACATCCTTGTTTTCAAAGGCATTTCAGAGCTAACTGCCCCCACACCCCAGGGGTGCCTGGGCAAAGAAATCGCTTCGTGGGTGAATCCAGGCCTCTAGAGTTCAGGAACTAATTGCTGAGGAGAGATGAATTCAGGCAGTCCAAGAACATTAGCATCACTTTTGAACTGAGAACAGTCATGGAGCCAATTGGGACCAAGCGGTGGGCACTTAAGATCTAACTTGGGGCTGTCTTGTAGGCAACAGATCACATGTTCCCAGTCCCCAGGCCCAAAGTGACGGCCCCCTCTTAGTTTGGAGGGGAGCACCCCTGAGTGATGATAATTACAGACTCCTCGAGAACCAGAGAGGATAATGTAGCAATTTTTATTCTGTAGAGAGACATGGGGCTATTTATAGCTTCATCTGCCTTTCAGAGGCTGCTCGGGGAGATGCCTGACTGATTGGTCCGTAATGTGCTCTGAACAGGATTCAGTCTGTGCACTGGCTTGTGAAGACTCCTTATCCTTACTCCATTCTTTCCCGTCAGTTTGCTTTACAAATTAGAAAAGGGCATTTGTGTCAAATTCCCACCTCTCACACAAACTGGTCAAACCATTCTGGGATAGAAGGCAGAGCCGCGCATGGCACTCAGGCTATGAGGAAGACGCAGTCTTCGTGGGAATACCCTGGCCTATTTTTGAATGGGTCTTTGCCAACCATCGTGGGGTCATAAGGTTTACCATTAGAAAGGACCTTGTGAATTGTCTGGTATATTCCATTCAATTTAGAGATTTGGACATGATTGTTAAGAGAAAGAGAATGGTCACAGGTGGAGAAAATGGTGGAGATGCTACTTGGACCCAGGTTTCTGGGGTTACTGACCTTTTATTAGCAAGACTACGGAGCCTGGCCTTTTGTCCCCAGTGCTACCTACAGTCTGAGCTGTGTGATCAGTGACTTCCTGGACTCCAGACTTCTACTTAGCCTGTAACCTTGCTTCTTTTTACTCCAGCCCATCTCTCTGGCCTTGACCTTTGGTCCACTTGTCTCATTGGAACTGTCAGCCTCCTTCAGTCAGCTGTCCTCTATGCAGACTGTAGTGGAAAAAGCTCAACATCCTCATCTTTGGAGGTGACCAAGAGCAGGACTAATGATCACAGGAAATGTTTTAGAGAAGTTTCCTGGTCAGGTACAAGATGGCCAAGATGGCCTTGGAAGTGCCTTCCAAACTGGGGATTCTATGGCCACATGTCTTGGATTTACATCTACTGGCAAATGCTAACTTTGTTAGCATGTTAGCACTTCTCTAATCCTCAGTTGTTTTCACTAGAAAATGGGCATAATACCTACCTCATTTGGTTATTTTAATGAAACCCTTTTGTAAAGATTAAGTCACTATTGAAATATGTATTGCTAGTTTTTTCTTCCTCCCTCCTTCCCTTCCTTCCTTCCTTCCTTCCTTCCTTCCTTCCTTCCTTCCTTCCTTCCTTCCTTCCTTCCTTCCTTCCTTCCTTCCTTCCTTCTCTCTGTCTCTGTCTCTGTCTCTCTCTCCCTTTCTTTCATTTCCTCATTTTAGCCAGGATGGAAGTGGAGGGATTACTCATGACCCAATCCCATTACTGATCAGCAATAAAATTTTGACCTGCTCCACTTTGAACATAGGCTGGTTTACCCCCTCCTTATGCATATTTTGAGCTATGTTGCTACAATAGTACCCTGGAGTCAAGATTGTTCATTTCTGTGATTTGTGATCTGATTTTTTTTATGTTGCCCCTTTTTGTTTTTATATTACTGTGGTTATTTTGCATGTTAACATACTGGTTATGATTTTTGTGTTAGAGAGTGAAGCCCAAGATCTCACCTCACGGGATTCTTGTCCACTCAAGGCTTATGATTTTCCTTGACAAATGAAGAAATTTGGCAAAGGAAATGCCAATTTGGTTATGTTATTAAACATGCAAATGAGCATGTCTGCTATACTCTCTATTTACACTTTCTAACACTGTCTATTCTACACATCAGTTCATACAAATCTTCCTAATTCTTCATATTCATAAGATGTTACACACACACACACACACACAATATTCCATTACATTCCTGTAACATGATTCAGTCAGCCATTCCCTTATCAACAGGCACCATCTTTCTTTGTTTTTCTTCTTCTTTTTTTGGTCCTGCAGAAGTACTAATTAAATATTTTGAAGGCAAACATTCTTTCCACTAAGCTAAGCTGCTTCTGTGCTCAGAGTCTTATGTGATAATTGAGATGTGATCACTAATGGGAGCAGATGAATCCTTCTCTGGAAAAAACTTTGGCTTTGATGTCCAAGACCTAAGTTCAAATCTAGATTCTACCACTGGAAACCCAAACCTGGGTGGATTTGGATGATTTATCAAGGAAACTTTAGTTCTTTGAACCTCGGTTTCTTGATTTGTGAAACAAAGAATATTGAATTCAATGATCTTTCACTATTCTTCCTCCTCTAAGTCTTGCAATCTTATAATCACATAGTCCTGCATTTTTCTTGCTTATATTTTAACAAGAAAATACAACTACTAATTTAATTTAATTTTAAATTTAATTAAAAAGTAATTAAATTAATTTTAAATTTTAATTTTAAAATGAAATAATTAATTAAATTTCTTTTAATAAAGAAATACAATTAGGTATAGCAGACATGCTCATTTGCATGTTTGATAGCATAACAAAATTGGTATTTCCTTTGCCAAATTTCTTCATTTGTCAAGGAAAATTAGAAACCTTGAGTGGGCAAGAGTCCCATGAGATGAGATCTTGGGCTTCACTCTCTAACACTGGAAGGAGGATCCATGTCAATAAGATCATGGATTCACTGAAGCATGGATATGCTTCATCTAGACATATGAAAGAGACTGTACTAGATGATACAACCAGATGTCAAGATCCTCCTTTCAGGAAGCTTACAATAAAATTGGGAAATACCATAACAAATAATTATAGGACCACAGATTAGGCAGTTTCTCTGATTGAGACCATCTCATCTAAACCCCTCATTTTATTAATAAAGAACTGGTGCCCCAAAGAGTCAAGTGATGTGCCCAAGGTTACTAAGATTTGCTTATTTCTAATCCAGAATGCTTTCCTCTATACTATGGACACCTCTTAAAACATGAAGGAGACTCAGATAAGTACAAAAGAGAACCCCTGACCAAAGATTAGAAGTTGGAGAAATTACTTTCCCCTGGTGGGGGGGGCAGGAGGATGGGAAAAGGGACAAAGAAGGTGAAAAGGCAGGAGATGAAGCCTGAGTTGGGCCTTGAAGGCAAGTGGAGGAGTGAAATAGTTAAATTCATGCATGGGAAAAGTGAATATAATCATCCAGATCTCAGAGGCCAAGATAAGAATAGGGGCTAGAGAAGAGCAAAGTTTGGCTGGAAAGGTAGTAAAAGTATAACAGGTCTTGAATTCCAGAATCAAGAATATGGGAGCCTTTGAAAGTTATTGAAGAGAGACACCATCAGAGTAATGCACTCAAACAGCATTTATTAATTCATTTGTTTGTTCGCTCATTCATCTATTCATTCACTTATCTGTCTATCATTTATCTATCATCTATCTATCATTTATCTGTCTGTCTGTCTGTCTGTCTCTCTATCTATCTATCTATCTATCTATCTATCTATCTGTCTGTCTGTCTGTCTGTCTGTCTGTCTGTCTGTCTGTCTGTCTATCTGCCTATCTATCTCTGCAAGTTTCTGGGCCGGGGAAATTCAACATTGTTTCTGCCCTCACAGAGCTTACCAGTACAGCATCCAGGCTTAAAGATATCAAATATTAGTGTGTGTATTTTGAATGCTTTTGCAAAAGGAAGATAGTACCATTTTTTCAGGCTGATCCCAGTTCTGGAGAGGAGTACACTGTGATTCCTAGTAGTATATCCAATGTTCTATTTCTCAGTAATTGATAAACACCCCAGAACATACAGACCATCAGCCGAGCCCATCTTGTACCAATATGTTCTTCTCTGTCTTAAAATACTTCTCATGATTATTATAGTCATTACAAAAATGTCTTCAGCTGCTCTGTGTGGTGTTGGGGCCTGAGATTTCTCACCCTCCATTGACCACAGGAAGCTCTGCAGTATGTCATTGGGGTGACATGTTTTTAATAACCCCAATGAGGAAGGAACTTTTGATCCTGTTGCCTGGTTTGCTTTTTTCTTCTGATGTTGAAACTGCCCACGAATGAGGAAATGAGGAAGATCACAAGCCTTGCCCTGGCTGCAAGGAGTCCTGAGGCCCTGCCCAAGAATTCCCAAACTGTGCTCCCTTTGATCTGTTCCCAAGGAGTCAGGAGACAGCGTCAAAAGCAACGTTTGAAAAGGTCATTTTGTGAGAAGTTTTCTGGGGAAATGGTTTCCACCCCAGTCTAGATATTGGTAGTGTCAAGATATTCGAAGACACCCTGTTTTCCAGAGCTGAGGTCTAGCAAGCAGGCTGTACCCTGAGCTTGGCATAACAATAATCCCTTGTGTTAATCCTCTGGATGAACTCACCTTCTGGAAAAATCACATAATTATTGCGTTGCTTTGACCAGCACGAGGTGTTCTCTGAGCTTGGACAAGCACCGGACAAGCTCCAACAAGCACCCGACAAGCTCCAACAAGCACCCATGTTCTGGTCATGAAGCCCTGCTATGAATCCAGCTTGTCTTATTATTGCTGTTACCTCTCATTATACAGGGTGCAGCCATTGGCTTAAATATTGAGATCTCCCCCACACTCTCTCAGGTCCCCCACTTGGCACATGTGTCTATATCCTCTCCTTGCTTGCAAGTCATTATCCTCACTTTGAAATAAAACTTCTCTTTGATTTCTGACTTTCTTATCTCTAAGTTTGTTTCCAGCCATCCACAGGTTAGAAGTCAGTTTGGTTCAGTTGATAGTAGTGTTGGATGTCCACTGGGACCTTCTCAGCTAATGTTGTTTGAGGCTGCTATGTGGAGAAGAGTTTGGGCACTCAAATATTCATATAAAGGTATCTGTGACAGGCTTACTTGGTCCATGGTCATAGATCAATGTCTATCCTGAGTGGTAGCACCATGGCTAATACTACATACTACATAAATGAGTCCTGGGGATTAGTTTGGTAACAGAGAAAGTGCACGAAATGACCTGAATTTGAATTCTTTATTTTCTACCTGCTCATTGTGTGTGTATAATAACAGGCAAATTACTCACTCTTCTATGTGCCTCTACTTATTTTTTGTTACTGTCACTTTTTTTAATTATCAAAAACTTATTTTCTCTCTTTCTCAACTCCCCATTTCCATTAAAAAAGAGAAAACAAGGTGAATCCTGGTAATAAATAAAAATAGCCAATCAAGAAAATTCCCCAATGCATTATGTCCAAAAGAAATGTATGTTTCATTCTGCATCTTGAGTCTATCATCTCTCTGATGGAAAGTGGATAGCACGCTTCATCATTGGTCCTGTGGAGTTGTGGATGGTCATTGAATTGAGGAGAGCTTTTCATTCTTTTAAAAATTATCTTTATAATATTGTTTCTATTTACTCAGTATCACTCACACAAGACTTCTCAAGTTTTTCTGATGCTACCCTCAACTTTCCCTTTTGTATGTTGAATGTTGAACTAGATGATATCTCAGGTCCCTTTCAGCTCTGATTTCTATGGTCTCAATTATAGTGACAGCAATTCATCCTTGCTGAACTTTTTTTTTTGCAGAGTACTTTACATTATTTAATTTTCTCCTCAAACCACTCCTGTGATATTACTTCTTTGCATTTACAGATAAAGAAACTGACTGAGAGAAGTCAGAGTTGTGCAGCTAGCAAGGGACTGAGACAGAATTTGAACTGGGATCACTCTGATACCAAGTCCAGGACTCAATCCATTATGGCACATTGCCCCTTGAGAAAGTTGAGCCATTTGCTGGACCATTGTGGGTGTACTCAGGCATTTTGCCATGCCTCCCTTCATCTAGTAAATCCATTTGTCTTTGGAATGTTGCCCTGTGGCTGAGCCACTCTGATCAATAGGTCCATGAGTAAAATATCATGAGTAAAATAAACCTACTATTTCTTTCTTTTAAAATAAAAATATTGATACATTTTATTTTTACATCCCTTACATTTTTCCCTTTATCCTTCCCCCTTTGATCTCCCAGAAAACCATCCTATATAACGAAGAATTACTCCAAGAAGGAAGAAAAAAATTGCAAATTCAATCATCACATAAAAGAATTGTAATAAAAATTATATGAACTATTTTAATGATCTACAATCATTCCCTCCCCGACCCTCTGTCTTTTCAAAGGAAGTGGGGAGAGGAGTCTCCTCAGAGCTCTTATATGTAGCCAAGCGTGTTCATTATAATTTTGCAACATTCAGGTTCAATTTGTTGGGAGTGGTTGTTTTTTCAGTTTACATGGGTGTAAGCATCATGCACATTGTTTTCCTTTCTCTTCTTATTTTACTTTACATCACTTCATATGAATCTTCAATGCATCATGTTTACTCATCATTTCTTACAGCACAATAATCCATGACTTCATTCTAGTTTCATTTGTCCATGTACCTGGAAATCAGGGTCTCTCCTGGCCTTTTGTTATCTACTTTTCCTCTATGTCTACTCTCACCTAGCCCAACACACACACACACACACACACACACACACACACACACACACACACTTCTACATCTTGCTCTAGGCAAAGTAATCACATCGACATTATTATCATTCTTGGAGAGGGCAAGACAACAGACCTTTGGATTCCACTCATACTTCTTAGTCAGTAATTTCCCAGACCAAAATACACTTTCCCTGGCCATACGTATTAAAATATAAGCTACTTGAGGGCAGGAATTCTCTTATTTTTTTTCAGGTGCCCAGTGCCCAATACGTTGTAGGCAACTGATAAATGCTCATTCATGCATTCTACTACAATGTCTACTCAATAAGAGTCCTTCCTCCTACAGTCTTCTAACATCCTAGAAACCCAGGATCATGTTTTGCCTGTGGTTCATTTATTTATTTTTTTAAATAACATAATCGTATGGTTTATTGAGATACACAGTAAAACAGTATATAATACAATAGTAAGGCATATATTTGGTGAAATCTGATATGTCGTGAAAATGCATTAAAACTGAGATTTTAAAAAATAATTCATAAATGTTAAAGTGTTGGTGTTAAAACACAATATATCATGGTACCCAAGTAAGAAAGGAGTACTGGATAGCAATGATGTCACATGCCATATATTGTCTATGTTTCAGTTACATTAATTATGTTTTACAGTTTAATACTCTGTGATTATAAGGAATATGAAGTAATGCCCAAATTATGCTTAAAAACAGCAGTAACGGTTCATTTATTCTTAAATAATATTCTATTTTTTCTCCAATTACATGTAAAAATAACTTTTAACATTTTTTAAAATTTAAATTCCCAATTCTCTCCCTCCCTCTTGCACTCCCTTGCCACCCGCTCTGAAATGACAAGCAATTTGATATAGGTTATACATGTGCAATCATGCAAAAATATTTCCATATTAGTCACATTGTGAAAGAAAACACAGACCAAAAAAAAACATGCAAAAAACCCCAAAAAACCAAAGAAAATGCAAAAAACTATGCTTTGATCTACATTTAGACTCCATAGTTCTTTATCTGGAGGTGGATAGTCCTTCACAGATGATCATTTTAAAATGTGCTGTTACTGTGTGCAGGGTTCTCCTGGTTCTTTGCACTTCACTTTGCATCAGTTCTTGTAAGTCATGCCAGCTCATCATATCTCATAGCACCATAGTATTCTATCACAACCATATACCATGACTTGCTCGGTCATTCTCCAATGAATGGGCAATCTACTCAATTTCCAGTTTTTTTGCCATGTGATCGACTTATGAAATGACCACTATAGAGCCTATTGAATGAAGTTCTGTTTAATGCTCTATTTTGTTAGAGGGACTTGGAAGTATTAGGTGAGAACTGTTTGCATTCTGCCTCAGGCAAGGTCCTGATAGGGAAACAAAAACTTTTTGCCAATTTGGGTATCAATATTGAGGATGCCATCGACATCTATAGGGCTATTTGGCTGCTTTCCAAGGCCTATGTGAGTATCAGCATCTCTTCTCCCACTACAGACTTCTGATTGTGAACACACAGCTTGGAGTTTTTTTTCTTGTTAGTACCAATAAGCTGAAAAAGCAAGAACACTGTGGTTGAGTAACCCCAGAAGGCTGCTGATGCATTCTCCAAGGCCCAACATGGTGACTAGGCAGGGAGATATGCATAAAGCCTGAGCCTCACTCAGTTTGTCACATCATCCTAGAAGATCGAAGATGAAAGGGTCTTAAAGATTCTAACTCTCTCATTTTACAGAAGAGGAACTGAGGCACGTAATGGGGAAGTGACTTACAGGATCACATAGGCAATAAAGAACAGAGTTGTCCATATTCCAGTGGTTTACCCTTTCTCTCTTTATCCCACTACATAATAATCTGTGGGACCTTGGACAAATCATTTCCCTTCTGTGGGAGTAGTTTGCTACTCTGTAAAAATGGGAAGGGTCCAAAGTGTAGAGCTGGAAGGGAACTCAGAAATTATCAGGTCTACCTTCTTCATTTTGTAGATGAGGGTACCAGGGAAAAGGAGTGACTTAGTCAGTTGGCACATTCTAAAATTTCAACCCATGTTCTGTGATACTAGGTACAATGGATTATGGGAATGAGCTCTAGTTTCTAAACTCAGCATGATTCTAAGATATCCTTGCATGTCAGTAGCAAAAAAAAAAAAATCTTCCCAGGTGCAGGTCCAGAAAAATTTGCATATGCAAAGCCTCTTAATTCCATTTGATTTCTAGTCAGGTACATTTGTTCCCCATTCTTTTCTGGGCTCATAATGTACATGCCATATTTATACACTGTGATGAGTTCTGGGAGGGTGTGTATGTGTGTGTGTGTGTGTGTACATGTGCACACACATGCACAATTGTGTGAAATTTTCCCACATGCCCCTTTCATTTTCTCACAGAGTATGTTACTCTCTGCCCAAGTTTGGGATGGTCCTGCCTAGAGGCAAGGGGATAGACTGAATGACCTTTCAGGGATTTCAGATTCCTCTGGCTCAGAATATCATTTCAGCCTGTCGAACTGCTTTCCCAGAATTCTTGGACTTGGCATCCCAGGAAATTTCACCCTCAGCTTCTCCCAACCCAAACAAACACATACAGTTAGAGACTGAAGCAGTGACTTAGTACAGATTCCATTTTTTAAAAACATGGGAAGGAATTAGTTTGAACAATTGTGTAGGAGACTATTAAAAATGTTCAGGTTTTCCCTGCCCCCAGGCCTTAAAAAAAGGTTGAAAGAGAGAAGGAAAGAGAGAAAGAAAGGAAGGAAGAAAGAAAAAAGAAAGGAAGGAAGAAAAAAAGAAAGAAAGAAACTATTGGCATTCACTTTTCCCAGGATATTAACAGTCTCATCTATCTCTTCTAATCCTTTCTCATTGCTTCAAAATCCAAGGCACTCCTTAAGGCCTCCTCACATTATATTTTCCTTAACTAAAGTAATATAAAAAAGAATAATACCTACTCCTTTATGTAAGGCACTTTACAAATACATCAAATAGATATAGAATCCATGATCTCACTCAATCCTCTCAGCAACATTAGGAGAAAGATAGTGAAAAGTTTTTAATCTTTATTTTACCAATGAGGAAATCAAGGCTTGAGGATATGAAGGACCTTCCCCAATGTCTAGCAGGAAGCTACTGGTGGAACAGAGATTCCAACTCAGGTATCTCATGTTTTAGTTTGGTTCTTTCTCCAACATAATCAGCAATCTCCTTACAATATCTTAAAAACTACAGCGAAAAAATTATAGTACCCTTTTCTCACCTCAAAATTCTCCTGGGTTCAGGATATGCTCAGGTCTTGGGAAAGTCAATATGAAGAATTGGCTATCCTAACTACGGTTTATTTTTGCTTTGTGTAAATAAGGCAGTGAACTGTGAAGAGAGAAACCAACACAACGAATGATAGAGAGAGAGGAGGGGCATTGACTCAAATGGTTTCTGAAAGATGTCTTTATCATGTCCCTATGAATTAGAGAAGAATCTTCCAACAATAACCATCTTCAAGTCATTATCTGGAGAATGGTGGCCATCTGTTCCCCAACCTCAGTGAGGCCAGCCCAGGAGCTGGAGAACAGCTGGCCACCACCTTCCTTAGCATCCTGCTGGGATGGGCTAGGGGTGGGTCTGACGAGAAGTTGGGCAGAATACTGTAGGATCTTAGTGGGGCTCTTCTTTGTTTGCACCATGAATTATAGAAACTACTCACCAACATTCCTAGACCCCCTGATCTGGCTTCCATTAAGCTACTTGGGTGTAGTTGGAAAGAACAGATTAGGAGTAAGGGGACTTGACGGGGTTCAAATTCTGGTTTTGCCACTTACCATCTTGGGGGAGTCAGTCCTTTTGGGGGCCTTCAGTTTCCTCATCTGTACAATAACTAGGTGATCTCTTAGTAAATTACCTGCCAGATTGAAATCCTAAGATACTATAACTGTCTTTCTTTATTTGGTTGTGTGGAGAGCAGGAGGAGGAGGAGGAGGAGGAGGAGGGGAGAGAGAGGGAGAGAGAGAGAGAGAGAAAGAGAGAGAGAGACAGAGAGACAGAGAGACAGAGACAGAGACAGAGACACAGAGAGAGAGCCAGAGAGACAGACAGAGAGACAGAGAGATGACAGATAACAGATGATAAAGAGAGAAATGATAATTGATGATAGATGGATGGATATATAGATACATAGAGCATTTGTTAAGCATTTATTATATGCCAGACATTGTCCTAAGTTCTGGGAATATAAATATAAGCAAAAACAAAGACATTCTCTGCCATCAATGATCTTAAATTCCAATAGAGAAAGATAATACATACAAGGGAACTGAAAGTGTGGTGGCGTGAGGGGAATGAAAAGGTACCCAAGTTGGGAATCATGCAAACTTTTAAAGAGCCAGTGAGGAGTGGAGACTTGAAGGAGTGAGCATTACTTGTCTGGACAGTTCCTCAAAATGGAAATTCAGGAAGGAGCTCAGAAGAGTCAGAAGAGGGACATTCAGGGGTAGAAGCATCTTCTAGGGTGAGAAAGCTGCTGGGACATGGTAAGAAGTCTGGAGAATCCAGAGTAGAGCTAGAAGTAGGAGAGGTGTAATAAAAGCTCCTGCTTCTTAGCACTTTAAGGTTTATAAATATATTCTTATCATCTGCTCAATGAAACTGTGATCTTAAATGTCGACAGAGACATCTTGTGGATGAAGCATGTAGAAATTAATAATTCATAAGATCTGGAGTTAGAAGGTCCTTAGCCATCCAAACACCTAATACTATATAAGGAGGATCTGAGTTACAGAGAGTTTAGGTAACTTGCTCAAGGTCACATAGCTAGTAAGTAGAGAAGCCGGACAGGAAATCAGGCCTTTTGGCTCCAGGTCCAAGTTTCTTTCCCTACACTGTGATGATTCTATAAGGGACAAAAGCAGTCAATGCCTTTCCATGAAGAATCAAAAGGTGACACAATGAAGCAATAATCATTTAAATTTTACCCCATGAAATAGCTGCATCATTGAATGCACTGGTAGCTTGAAGAATAATTCTTAGTTGCTTTTATGTGGAAAAGAAGAGAAATTAAATGACACTTTTGAAAAAATAAATATGAAGGTGTATGGAGATACAACATGCTAAAATGGAAAGAATCTTGGATTTGTAATGGTGATACTCAGGTCCTACTACTACAACAACTACAGTATGACTCTCTCCCCAGTAGTCTCAGTTTATTCTTCTATAAAGTAAGAATCATGATATTTGCGTGATTTATGTCACTGGATTGTTGATTTGGCAGATTTAAGCTCCTCCACATCCTCTAAATCTTTGCTTCTCTTGTCTAGGTTTTTCTCGAATTCTTCCAGGAAGTTTCTACCCAACATGCTGAAGATCTTCTCCTGTGTCTCTTACTAGTTCAATCACCACTCAGTTAGTTATCCATTTTGCTCATAGGTGTATAGAATGTGGACCAGATGTGCAGATAAACCCTGAGAAGGTCCTTCCCTTGATGGGAGGAAGAAATCTCAGTAACTTGCCGGATTGTATATCTTCTCCCTGAGTTCCTGCATCCATTTGAAGACCAAATCAGAGAAGTGGAAGAGTCAATGGCAATGTTCCCTTCAATTGAATTGGCACCTCTATCCATGCTCTATGATTAGCTCAATTTTTCTGTCAGTTGTCCAAGTCAATAGTGGTTGAGCTGTTGTCAGAATCATCTTTGAGGTTTTTTAACTTACTTATGGGCTTATACATTATGATTATTAATGGGCTGTAATTTGGTTGTGCCCAGTATACATCTTTGCATTGCCCTTGGGGGTCTCCTGCAATTTAGATTTTTCTAAGACTAGGAACATTGTGATTTGCAATCATATAGCGAATAGGGAGAATAGAAGTGTTAAAGAGAAAGGCCCTTGTAGCAACAAGTATCTTGGGATCACTGAAAATGCTGTAAAGTTGTATGAATGCAATCTATCCTGTCCTCCCATATTCTATTTCACTCAGCCATGGTTATTGTTTATCCATAATACCTGACTCAGAATAAACCACCTCGGATGATGAATCAAGAAAGGCAGACATCTGTTCCCCATTGCCATAGCAATGGTAATTCCTGCCAGCAGGAAATTATGAAGTTCCTTCTACCTACTAGTGAATGGTGAGCTCTATGGGGAAACTGAGGTCCTGGACTTTATTTGATTTCTTCAATTACCAAAGAACCAAGTATATGTCATATTTATGAATCCAAAGTTGAAACAAAATGACTTCTTTGTATTTCTTCTTCATTCTGGAACTCAGAGGCAACCATAATGAAATATTAAGTCTCTTGATACCCCTGGTACATCATCTGTAAAATGAATGGGTTGGATTTTATAGGAGACATATTCCTTTCAGATTTAAATCTATGATGCCATGATCTTATGTCTCAAAAAATTGAAAGACTGACACAGTGATGACCCAAATGATTCAGTCCCTTGGATAGGAATTCATCAAGATCATTGGGGTAGCAGATTAAGTTGACTGGGAAATGGCAGACCCAGCTGACAATGGTAAAAAAAAAAAAACCTGTGTGGCACAGTGTGGGGATGCTGAAGTTTCCATCTTCATTGTTTATAAGGGAAATATACTGTACAAAGAGCACCAGGGCTGCAAATTCATGAGACTTTGGTTTGGATCCCTTGCTGTGCTCCTGACCTAGCTAACTTTGGGCAAACTGCTTCTGCTTTCTGAGTCTCAGTTCGTTTGGCTCAACCATTCTCTGATCATCCATGGGCAAGCAAGGCTAACCCTCCTCTCCTGCCAATCTCCAGTGTAAATGTGCACCCTGAGGTTAATAAATGATGGATGAGTACGATGAACATCATTAATTAATGACTGAAGAGGCAGCTGACCACTCTGACTTGTTTTCTTCTGTTTGCTCAAGAGCCCTTGGTGAAAATCTGTTCCATATTATATTTTAGGAAATTCTGACAGAATGTTATTATTGCATTGTTATGATCTCACTATCTTCTATGATGAGGACTGGTGCCAATGAGCTAATGAAAAGCACCAGACTGTTTGCTGTTCCAGATCAGGATGGGGTGTTTGGAGCCAGAGGCAGGGAGGAAAAAACATTTGGGAGATGTTGGCTGAACTCAGGTAATTAGAGGTTTCTTGTCTTTGGGGTGTGAAGGCCCGTGTCTCTTGATACAATGAAGCAATAATCATTCCTAAGTTTTTTTTCATCTTTTCTCTGAAATCCTCAGAGCCTTTTCCCATACAGTAGTTTCAGTTCAATTCAATACAGTGATAATTTATAATGAATGTTCATAATAACTACAACAATGATAAAGGTAGATCACATTTTTATCATACTTTAGGGGCAGCTAGGTGAGTGGCCAGAGTGCCAGGCCTGGAGACAGGAAGGACTCATCTCTGTGAATTCAAATCTGGCCTCAGACATTTACTGACTGTGCAACCCTGGGCAAGTCACTTAACCCTGTTTGCCTTGGTTTTCTCATCTGTAAAATGAGCAGGAGAAGGAAATGGAAATTCCTCCAGTATCTCTACCAAGACAAGCCAATATGGGGTCGCAAAGAGGTGGACATGACTGAAATGACTCAACAAAGGTTTACAAATTACAGCGGAGGGAGGGGCAGTCAGCCTCTCTGTGGGTGACTGTGGCTTGGCACACAGCAAGCACTTAATAAATGCTTATTGACTTGGGCAGAGGATTGCATATAGAATCAAAACATCAGTATTCCAATTTTTGCCCTGCAGCCTACGAGCTGTGAGACCTTAGGCAAGTAACTACCTCTTTGGACATTAGTTTGCTCACTTGTAAAAGGAGAAGGTTAGACCAAGTGTGAACTTTGCTCCCTATGCACGATCCTATGGTTCATTTCCTTCACTGAAGGCCTGTGAGATATTTAGTGGAATGTGGAATGTGGAAACAGGTTCGGAGAAATGGACATGATTTGCCAAGATTATGTACTATTGAGGGTAGTTTCTGTTGTATGGAGGGCACTGTGATATTCTCTTGAAGAGAATCAAAGTTAGGATGACCTAGTTCCTGCCCTCATGAGGCTTATAGTCCAGTAGGAGAATAAACACAGATAGCAAACAGAACTAAATAGAATATATGACATCATAGTTAAAAACATTTATACAGTGCCTTACGGTTTGCAGAATGATTTACAGATGTTTTCTTATTTAATCCTTATCACAGCCCTTGAAGTTTTGCCTATCCCCATTTTACAGATGAAAAATAGGAGCCAAGAAAAATCATTGACTTGTCCAGGATCATGTAGCTAATGGGTTTCTAAAGTAGAATTTGAACTCAGGTCTTCCTGATGGCAAGTCCAGCACTCCATTTACTGTACCACGTAACTCAGTTTTGTAAAATAAATGCATCAGAAGAGCAATGTCTATGTGTGCAGAGAGGGGGAGGGATAAGTTCCTACTAACTGTAAGAATCAGGGAAAGTTTCCTGGAGGAAGTAATTTGGAGATGAGTTGTAAAGGATGAGTGGTAATTCTCAACAGGTGAAGGGGAAGAGATATTCCAGCCAGTCAGGACCTTTAGAGATCAATAAATCCCTTCACTTTACAGAAGGGGAAACTGAGTTTCTAAAGAAGTTACTCATATCAGAAGCCAATGATTTATTTATTCAGCCAACATTTATCAAGTACCTATTATGTTTAAAGCTCTGTACCTGGAGCTGAGGGACATAATGAATTTAGATGAGATGGGTCCCTGCCTTCTGTGAATTTTTTTTCTTAAATAAGTAGATTTGATACACAGTTACCTAATCACTCCATGTGTTTGGTTCACACAGAGAGACACACACAAAATGCATCAGCAAAAAAAAATTAAGTGTTCATGTAATTCAGTAGGGCAATCATTTTTGGTCCACCTTTAACAGAAACAGAAATTCTCACCCAAATTCATATAATAACCGGTAAGCTTTTTATTCATTTTTCATGGTCCTGACCATGGTTACTTCAAACATTTTCTCCCCTTCTCTCAGAAGATGGCTTCACCCCCTATTTTACTAAGAAAATCAAGACCATCCAACGTGGAATCCTCAATGCTCGCTTTCCACTTGTCTTAACTTCTTTTTTCCCCCAATTTATTTATTTTTAGTTTTTAACATTCATTTCCACAAGATTTTGAGTTGCAAATTTTTCTCCCTGTCTCTTCCCTACTCTCACCCCCAAATAGCAAGCCTACTGAATACCCCTTACCGTATTCTGTTCTCTCTTATATTCTCCCGCTTCTTCCCCCCCCCCACTTTCTACTCACCCCTTCTCCTTAACCTATACAAGGTACAAGTGATTTCTAGACCCCTGTGCCCGCATATCTAATTTCCCAGTTGCATATAAAAACACATTTTTTAAACATTTGTTTTTGAAACTTTGTGTTCCAGAGTATTTCCCTTCTTCCCTCCTCATCTCCACTGTGAAGACAAGCAATTCAACATAGGTTGTACATGTGTAGTTACACAAAACATTTCCAGAATATTGTGAAAGACTAACTATATTTCTCTCCATCCTATACTGCCCCCCACTTATTCTATTTTCTATTCTGACCCTGTCCCTTTTCGAAAGTATTTGCTTCTAACTACCCTTTCTCCCAATCTACCCTCCCTTCTGTCATCCCCCCTCTTATCCCCTTCCCCCCTGCTTTCCTGTAGGGTAAGATACCCAGTTGAATATGTATTTTTTTACTCCTCAAGTCAAATTTAATGAGAGTAAGGTTAACCCATTCCCTTTCACCTTTCTGCTCTTCTCCTCCATTATAAGTGTTCTCTTGCCTCTTTTATATGGAATAATTTACCCTAATCTATCTCTCCCTTTCTCCTCCTAGTATATTCCTCTCTCACTTCTTAATTTTATTTTTTAGATATCATCCCTTCATATTCAACTCGTCCTGTGCCCTCTGTCTATACATACATGTACACACATATGCACACACTCACATTTGTATTTATATACATATACACCCTCCTATACATACATACATGTATGTATACATACATCTATATTCCCTTCAACTATCCTCATATGGAGAAAAATCTCATGAGTTACAATGATTGTTTTTTTTCATGTAGGAATGTAAATAGCTCAACTTTAATAAGTTTTTTAAATGTTTTTTTTCCTGTTTACCTTCTCATGCTTCCTTATTTTTTGTATTTGAAAGTCAAATTTTCTGTTCAGTTCTTTTTTTTCACCAAGAATGCTTGAAAATCCTTTATTTCATTGAATGACTATATTTTCCCTTGCAGCATTGTACTCAGTTTTTCTGGGTAGGTGATTCTTGGATTTAGTCCTTGCTCCTTTGACCTCTAGAATATCATATTCTAAGCTCTTTGATCCCTTAATGTAGAAGCTGCTAGGTCTTGTGTTATCCTGATTGTATTTCCACAATACTCAAATTGTTTCTTCCTAATTGCTTGCAATATTTTCTCCTTGATGTGGGAACTCTGGTATTTGGCTATAATATTCCTAGCAGTTTTCTTTTGGGGATCTTTTTCAAGAGCAATTGGTGAATTCTTTCCATTTCTATTTTGTCCTCTGTTTCTAGAACATCAGGAAAATTTTGCCTGATAATTTCTTGAAAGATGGTGTCTAGGCTCTATTTTTTTAATCATGGCTTTCAGATAGCCCAATAATTTTAAAATTATCTCTCCTGGATCTATTTTCCAGGTCAGTGGTTTTTCCAATGAGATATTTCACATTGTCTTCTATTTTTCATTTGTTTGGATCTGTTTTATAGTATCTTAATTTCTCATAAAGTCATTATCTTCTGATTGCTCCAATATAGTTTTGAAGGAGTCATTCTCTTCAGTGAGTTTTTAAAATTCTTTTTCCACCTGGCAAATTCAACTTTTTAAGGCATTCTTCTCCTCATTGGTTTTCTGGGCCTCTTTTGCCATTTGAGTTAGTCTACTTTTTAAGGTGTTATTTTCTTCAGGATTTTTTGGGTCTCCTTTAGCAGGATATCGAATTACTTTTCATGATTTTCTTGCATCATTCTCATTTCTCTTCCCAGTTTTTCTCTACTTCTCTTACTTGATTTTCAAAATCCTTCTTGAGCTCCTCCATGTCCTGTAACCAGTTCACATTTTTTCTTGGAAGTTTTTGATACAGGAGTCCTGAATTCTTTGTCCTCCTCCAGTTCCATGCTTTGATCTTTTTGTCTCCAAAAATGGATTGTATGGCCTGATTGTGCTTCCTCTGCTTGCTCATCTTGCCAAATACTTGACTTTTGAGCTCTTTGCCTTGGTAGAACTCTGCTTACAGAATGGAGAGAACTTTGTCATATTGTCTCAACTTCTTTTTTTTTTTGGAGGGCAATTGGGGTTAAGTGACCTGCCCAAAGTCACACAGATAGTAAGTGTGTCAAGTGTCTGAGGCCAGATTTGAACTCAGGTCCTCCTGACTCCAGGGCCAGTGCTCTACTCACTGTGCCACCTAGCCACTCCCAATTGTCTCAACTTCTTAAGAGTTCTCACCCTTACTCTCCTCCCCCAGAAACTCCCAGGACAAGGTGCCCTCAACTTTCCTGCCATCAATGCTGTTGATTCCATTCCATCCTAAATCCTCTATATCCATCCTGTATCAGTCATCTCTTACCTCCCATTCATCTTCAACATCTCTTTCTACTGATCCCTTCTCCTTAACCTACAAATGTGCAGTTGACTTCTATTTAAAAAAAATAAAACAAAGGGACCAAAAAAATCAACCTTACTATTCCTTTGGAATGTCCTCCAATTTCACTTCTCTCCTTCACTGCCAACATTTGATATCTCCCCTTCCTCAAGATCCACTCACACTTTCTTTAACCCCTGCCCCATTACAAACATGTGTTGTCAAGCAAAATAAATTGATGAACTGACCAGATCCCAAACACCATCATGAAGTTTCAAGCTGAACTCCAAGTGTGAGTCTATCCTTCTCTTCTAGAATGTAGGCAGTATGTTTAATGAAGAATCCTCTGAAATTGTGAGGGTTCTATTGTTTTGATGAGAGTTCCCAAGTCTTTCAGAACTGTCTTTACGATATTGTTGTTACTATAGATTTTGTTCTCCTGGTTTTGCTCACTTTGCTTTGCATCAGTTCATACAAGTTTTTCTAGGTTTTTTTTGCAAATCCTCCTCTTCCTCCTTATATTTTACAATCCCAATAGTATTGCACCATACTAAGATACCATTGTTCAATAATTCATCAATTGAAAGACATCCTCCCAGTTTCTAATTCTTTGCCACCACAAAAAACAGCTATTTTTCTATGTACAGGTCCTTTCCCTTTTTGATCTAGTAATAGCATTGCTGGGTCGAAGGGTAGACTCAGTTTAATAGTTTTACATGCATTTTTAAAAACTCTTGCAATCTGACTTCTGTCCCCCCCCCATCCAAATAAAGCAGATCTCTCATCTTTTTTGTTTTTTTCTGCAATATTTGATCATCATTCTTGAGAAGCTTTCTTCCCTTGGTTTCTATCCTTCTCCCTCCATCTTTCTGCTTCTTTATCTGCTAATTTATCATCCTTCCATCCTTAAAAAGTGTATATTCATCAACAAAAGGGTGTCCTCTGCCTCTGTCTCTTTGTCTTTGGGACAGATCTAACTGAAACTTTCTTACTTGTAATTTCCAACTATTGTTCCATCTCCCAGCTCTGTACATATTCATTGGCTGTCCATCAAGGCTGGGATTCTCTCCTTTATCATCTCTGCTATCTGGTTTCCCCAGCTTTCTTCAAGTCTCAGTAAAAAGACTACCTTTCGGAAAAAAACCTTCCCTGGTTCTCCTTAATGCTAGTAACTCCACTGAGATTATCTCCAATTATGTATCTATCTCTACCTATCTGTCTGTCTGTCTATCTATCTATCTATCTATCTATCTACATCTGTATATGTATATGTGTATATATGTAAAGATACAATATTGTTGTTAGTGTATATACATGTATATGTGTGTATACACATTATCCCTCTCCTTTCCCCAAAACATTCCAAACTTCTTCATCCTCCCCTCCTATGACATGACTTTCGATCCCTCACTACCCCAGTTGCCCTCTTATACATTGATCCCACTTGTCAATACCCTTCCTAAAAGGGGTTCCTAGAGCTAGACATAGTTCTCCAGAAGCTGTCTGATGAGGACAGAGGACATTGGGATTATCACTCTCCTATTCTGGATACGCAGGCCATACTGTTGTACAGAGAAATAAGAGCAAGCTGAGACCTGGGTTCATGATAAATTTAGGTCAGGATTTATTGATCAAGGATGTGACTGCCAGAGTTCTCAAATTGGCAGTGGTTTCTGGACTTTCAGATATTAGTTATATAGGCCAAAACCACAAAATTATAATAGGGAGGGGAGCTAGCAAAAGCTGTGACTTACAGAAGCAAAGATCAGCCATTGGTCAAATCTATATGACTCAGGGAAGAATGGCATATGACTCAGGGGAGTAGGTACATGGGTACAAGGGGTCTTTCATAGAACTGGGTGGAGGACACAGGGTGGAGGGGCATGGTATGAGGGGGACTGGAATTCCCCAGGTGGTAGTCAGAGGGGGCTGGAATTCCCCAGGACTGGTCAGGGTCCTGTTCTGGGCAAGGGAGGCAAAGGCCCTGCTTGGTCAGCAGGGCAGCACAGGATGGTACTTAGATAAGATCCTTGCACTGTAATGCCTGGTACACTATAATGATTCAAGGAGAAAATATGGAATACCGATCAGGGGAGACAGAGTCAGGGAACACCTTGAGAAATATGCCCAGACATGCCTTAAGCAGTTTCAAGCTAAAACATAAAGAGGGACAAAGACAGAAATACAAAAGGGGCTTAATGGTGGGCCACAAGTCAGGTAGTGTGTAGTGACCTGGGATTTGGATTTGTGTACAACTATACCTGGAAGTGTCAAAGGAAACTTTTTCCCAAGTCTTCATTGTTCTAGAGGGAAATTAAGGTTCATCGAGTCTTCAATATTTTATTCCTCCTTTTATAGACCTATACTCTCACAAGTGCCTGTCAATCATCTAAGAATCCTGTTTAGTAAATGCAATTCTCCCTGGAGGTTGGGAGTGTATATGTATGTGAAGGGGGAGTGGGTAAGTAGGCGGACATTATTCTCTATTTTTTATCTTTTCTGTCACTTTAATGGAATATTTAAGTGGTTTTATGAAGCTGTCCATGTAAATGGAGTCTAGAAACCTGGCATTTTGGCTTCTGATTGATTCTCTATCTTTTTCTGCACAAACAAGAAATCTATTTTCCCCACATTATCTGCCCGCTTGGCCATATGAAAATATTTCCATATAAAACATTCCTGTCATCTATTTTGGACCAAATATCCATGCCTCTTCCCATCTCTGAACCCCATCTTGACCTGCCCAACCTGCCATAACTCAAGAAAACTCAGTTCAGTTAAATCAGTAATTATAGCAAGTTTATGTAGTGTTATGATTTCCAAGTTACTTTCTTATCTAATCCAATTCAGTAAGCATTTGTTAAAGTCCTACAATAAATGTCATAATAGACATAGGACCTTTATGTGCAAAAGATACTGTAGTGGGTGGTGGGAAAGAAACAGATATAATGAAAAAATGGTCTTCTCCCAAGGAGATTATATTTAACTCCCTGGCTCATTTGGTCCCTAGAACATGTTTAGGAGGTGGGCAATGGTTATTATTCTCCTCAAAGGCTCCAATTCTGGGCCTAAATAATAATAGTAACTTTTATTTCCATAGTGCTTTGAAGTTTATGAGCCACTTTTCTTATAACAACCCTGTGAGATTGTCAGGAAAATTATGAGCACCTGCATTTTACAAATAAGGGAATCAAGACTCAGAAAGAGTTGTTTTAAAATTTTTATATAGTTTTTAAATGTTAAAAGTCTATTTCCTCCCACCTTCATTCTCATTGAAAAGAGGAGAAAAAGAAAAGAAATATTCCTTATAACAAATATGCGGTCAGGCAAAAACAAATTCCTGCATTGTCCAATCCATGGTCCCGCGTCCCCTCTGACACTTCTCTATTAGGAGGTGGGTAGAATCTTTATTTAGGTTCTCATGAATTCTGGTTGGTCAGAATTCTTAAATCTCCCAAAGTTTGTTTTTCTTTTTTTTACAATGTTGCTATTAGTATTTAAATTGCTCTTTTGATTCAACTCCTTTCATTTTGCATCATTTCATATAAGTCTTCCCAGTTTCATCTGAAGCCATATCTTTTGTCCCTTCTTAAAGTATAATAATATTACATTACCATCATATACTATAATTTGTTGAGTCTTTCCCCCACCAATTGACAACCCTTTGTTGCTAGCTCTTTGCTATTAATAAAAAAGAACTATTATAAATATTTTTATAAATGCGAGACTTTTTT
>CM053601.1:138787328-138812500 GCA_028646575.1 Pseudocheirus occidentalis
TTCACAGCCCCTCCAATGGCTTAGTAAACATCTATTAAGTGCCTGCTACTTACAGACACTTAAGAATATGAGACAGTGCTTGCCCTTAAGGAGCTTGATTCTACCCCAGGAGAGAGGGATTCAGCATGTACATACATGATAACGGGGGGGGGGTGGGGGGGGGGAAACCATGGCAATGTAGAGAACATGACAATTACAGCTCTCTGAAGCCCATGGGACTTCATTTTGACAAACTGTTTCCTGACTTAGATATCGTAATCATGAGCATCCAACCTACCAATTCCAGGAATATCTTTTTTCCCCCTTAGGTTTGCATCCTACATCTGGTCCAGATAAGAAACCACACCCTTCCTTTGCCTTCCCCTTCCCCTCAATCTGCCCAATGTCCAAGGTGAGTTTCACTTGATGTAATGTCTACCTGCTTGATGTGTGCTTTATGCCTGGACAGACTTATTTGTGCTCCCGGGTTCTGTGATTCATCACATGCTCTTTAACATTTTTAGCACTGACTTGGATAAATGGCTAGATGTAATCCTTATAATATTGGCAGATGAGACAAAGCTGGAGGTTGGGGTTTACAAATTGAATGGCAGAGAAAGGATTCAAGGAAGTCTGGAAAGGCTAGAATACTGAAATGAAACCAGCAAGATGGATTTTCATAGGGGTTATTAGAAAGTCTTACACAGGGGTGCAAAAATGTCAGTATCACCTGCCTAGAAAAGGAGAGGTACAGCTATGCTGGACCACTTGAGGGTTTGGGACAAAAGCTCAAATTGAATTTATGTGGTAGAGAAGTCAATTAAGCCACTATGGTCTGAGGCTGCAATAAGAGAGACATGGTGTCTGGCCTTCACCTTGATCAGACCATGATTGTGATATTGTATTCATTCTGGGTGCTATGTTTTAGGAAGGGCATTGATAAGTTGGAATATTTATGAGATGCTGAGGGGCTTAGAAATCATGCCTTATGAGGATGGATGAAAGAAAATGGGGATGTTTAAGCTGGAGGAGGGAAGACTTAGAGGGGTCTTGATACCTGACAGAGTAATTGAAGAGTTTTCCTGTGGAAGAAGATTTGTCATGATTATCCTTAAAGGACAGGACCTAGAACAAAGGTTTGAAGTAGCAAAGAGGGGGCAGAGTGGGGGAAGAAGTTAAGCAATTGGAACTTTCCCAAAGGGGAATGGACTGCCTGGGGAAAGGAGTAATTATATTTGCTCTCTAACTGATCATCTTCAAGGAAAGACTGGATGACCACTTGTCCCATACGATGTAGAGAGAATTATTGTTCAGGTATTGGTTGTATTGCGGTTTAAATCCAGGGACGCCAAAAACTGTTGAGGTGGGGGCTTTGCCTACCCCAAAACTGTTGTGGTTTCATGATGTGTTATGGTGGAATCATCTCAAAGAATTCATAGATTTTACATACAATAGAGGAATATCATGAATATTAAAAAGGCAGGAAGAGTTTGTTAAGGGATTAGGTAATGGAGGAGGAGTCCCATCTGTGGTTCAGTAGTTAAACATTCTGGTCATTCTGCCATCCAACTAGCTAGCTATTGTGGTCCTGTCTGGTTATGACAGATAGGTATTGTGGTCCTGTCTTAGCCTAGATGGATGATGTGATTGTGATTGAATACAAGAACACACCTGTTTCTGTGGGAATGGGTCTGGGGACAGTGACCAGGTAGAAGCAGTAGCTGGGTTCCCATCCCATGAATACACCTACTGTTTCTGTGGGAACTAAGAGTTCAGGGACACGTCTGTTGTTCCAATGAGCAGTGGGCACATACAAAGAAGTTAGGACACTGGGGGAGAGGGGACTAAGTAGGTGCAGTGGTCCTGCTGTTCAGTAGGGCCAGGCCTATAGTGAAGTCTGAATATTGGGACTAGAGACAGCTTTATTAGGATTCCATCAGTTGGACTAAGGGACCCATGTGGTCCCATTAAGGTGTCTCTGAGATATAGCAGTTGGATTACTCTGTAGTATGGAAGAGGGAGCAATTCAGGACCATGCCTTTTAACTAAGAACCATATGCAAACCATTCAGTGACCCTTTTGTGTTACCTCACCTTGGACGGCAGGTGTCAGATCTCCAGATAGAGAAGCAACACACTAAGAGTTGTAACACTGCAGGCTCAGACACCAAACAAGCCATTTTGTCACTTGGTGGAAGATAGCTAGCTCTTGGCCCAAAACAACCATTCTATTTACAACATATGCCAGTGATCAGAAATTCTGAGGGGCCAGAGGAAAATATAGGCTGAAGTACATATGTTTCTGTGGAATATCCTTGACAATCAATTGCTTCAAATGGCAAGTGTGGACACCTTCCTTGGTTGAAACCTGAATCTTGAGTAAAAAATAAATTCCTTTTGAACTGATATAATTAGCTTTGTTTCCTTGGCAACAAATAACATGAAATAGCCTATGTTTGTCCGTTTAGGAATCACTTTCCTCAGAACTACCTTGTGAGGTAGGTAGTGCAAATATAATTATTCTCATTTGACAGATAAAGAAACCAAGTCTAAGATGGGGGAAATAATTTTCCCAAAGTCACGTGGTTAATGAGAGTCAGAGGCAGGATTACAGCCATATTCTTCTGAATTCCAATTCATATGGTGACTATAGGTCTCTTTATAATAGTTACTTACTTCCCTCTTCCCCTTCTGCTAGACACTCCAGATCACAAGAAAGCTTTTTATAGGGTTTATCTATGAGAAGAGAGAGCAAACATGAATAACCAGGTTAATAAGGTTAGAAATGCAAAGAAAATAAATCTCCACTGAAGTTCTCTGAAGCCTCATCATGAGGCACAGAATATCAATGCTAGAGGGTATTAAAGATAGATAGGGGAATAGAGTGTTGTGCCTAGAGTCAGGAAGACTGAATTCAAAGCTGGCCTCAGACACTTACTAGCTGTGTGACCCTGGGCAAGTCACTTAACCCTGTTTGCCTCAGTTTCATCATCTGTAAAATGAACTGGAGAAAGAAATGGCAAACCACTCCATTGTCTTTGCTAAGAAAACTCCCAAATGGAGTTGTGAAGAGTCAGATATGACCGAAACAGCTAAACAACAACAGATAGGGTATTAAAAGCCATCTTGTGGTAGTTCTAACTCTGGCAGAGTTGGGTACTGACCTCAAGAGGTTAAGAGACATCCAAGGTCACATAGTAATTCAGAACCAGATGTGAACTGAGGTCATAGAATATCAGAGTTGGAAGAGACCCAACACCTTTTCTCAGGGAGAAGATCTATCTAAGCAGATGGAGCTGTGAGACAGGGTTAGGAGAGAAATTAGGGTTGGATAAGGTGATCTGAGAATAATCAAGATAGAGATAATTGAATCCCTGGCAACCAATGAGATTGCCAAATGAAATAATATAGATTACCAAATGATAAAGAAGATATATACTGTTACAGTAGAGATTATATTATAGCATCAATAATGATATTGCACTTATTTAGAGCTTTAAAATTTACAAAGCACTTTGCACATATTAACTCATTTTATCTTCACAACAACCCTGGGAAGTTGGTGCTACTGAGCATGGGAATCTGCTTAGCCCATTATTATCAATGAGCAAACTGAGCCTCAGAGAGTTTAAGGGACTTTAAGGGGTCACACAGCTATTATATTTGAGGCAGGATTTGAACACAGGTCTTCCTGACTCTCCTTCCAGAACTATTTACTACATTTAGAAAGCTTGCATGTTCAATGTAGGATTATAAATAGAGAGCTGGAGAGGACCTTGGAGGTCAGTTTTTGTTAAATCTCAGGGATTGTTTTCTCTCCCACCCTACCCCCTCAGCATCCACCTGCTGACCCCTCCCCCCTTTTCTCCTTTTCTCATCTGTGTGTTTATTCCCCTCCTCTCCTTTCTTCTCCTCCTCCCTCTTATTCTTCAGAAAATTCTGTGAAATCTAGTTTCAGTGACAGATTCACGTTTTTAAGGCAAAGCTTCCTCCAATTGAATCGACTGATGGCTGATGTTTACATTATTAATGGCATTTCTTTTCAGTCTCCTCTGTTGACATTCCATTAAGGAAAGCTGATGTTTACCATAGTGATTTTGGGCCAGCACCTAAATTAAAATTGGCTCGATCTTGATGAGCTTGTATGGCTTCTGAAAGATTTCCAGCCTCCCCTCCCCCCAACCTCCACCAGTCAAATCTCTAAAACACCTTGGAATTTCACTGTCCATGATGGGAAGAACTCATGTTCTAGAAACGCTTCGAAGTCAGCAAAGTGTTTTCTTTATGTATGTCTTTCAAAGCAACTGCTTAAAAACCGTTATCTTTATTTTCAAAGAGATGAAGAGACATTCCTAGGGTCACGAAGCTCACATAAGTGGTAGTAGCTGCACAAAACCCAGGTCTTCTGCCTCCAAGTTCAGAGTTCTTTATATAGTACCACAATGCCTCATCTATGCAAAGCTGTTTTTGAGGTTCTTCAGTCCAGGGCACCATATTTTAAGAATGCTATGTACAAACTATTCTATGTGAGGAGGATGACTGGGAAGGGGGTCTTCTACAACATCACCTGAATCTTTGTCCACTCATGTGGCTACCACCCATAATCAAACCCTTACCATCTCATGGATCATTGATGTAACCTTCTGGTCGATCTCCCCCTTTCTAGTCTCCCCTCTCTCAGATCCCTCTTCCACAGCTGGCAAATTGATATTTCTAAAGCACAGACCTGATAACACGACTCATCTGCTCGATAAACATCATGGCCTCTAAGATAAAATAAAAAGTCCTTTGGCTTTCATAGTCCTTTACAATCTGACATGAACCCACTCTTCAAGGCTTGTTGTCGTTTGCTCCCCTTCATGAACTTCATGCTCCATCCAAACAGGCCATTTCCCATTTCTCATTTGTGACACGGCACCTACTTTTCCATGTCTTTCCATAGGCTGTCCCCCATGCCTAGAATGTACTTCCTCTCAGAATCTCTATTTCCATTCCAGGCTCTGCTCAAGTACTGTTACCTATCCAAGGCCAGGGCAAGACATACCGTTATTTAGAGAAAATGTGTAAGGGGCAGGGAAAAGAGATCCCTTTCCTTCAGAAACCTGATCCTTCTTCCATTCTCTGGGCACCAACAAACACTCTCCCCAAAGCCTTTTTCTCTTTGCAGCTCAGGTAAATTCATCTTCTTTGCTCTCTAGGTCTCATAGATGAGGGACTGTCTGTGTTCTTAAGGGGTAACTCAGACAGTCAAATATCATGGTAACTGGGAAAGAGATGTGTGGGGGCGGGGGAGGAGAGATGAAGATTTTAACCAGAAAAGATCATACAGCGATCTGATGGAGCAAAGTTTGAGAGCTGGTGTCTTGTGTTGGTTAATTAATGCCCTTTATGAGTATTCTCTGTCTCCTCACCCTTTTCTTTGCCTCCCTATCCCTCAATCACACTGTTCATTTCTCTTTATTATTCTATTTCTGCCTATTTTAAATCAATCTCTGTGTCCCTAACTGCATCTCTATTACTTTCTGTTGCTGTCTCTGCTTTTATTGTTTTGAAATAAATCATTCCATCTCCTTCTATCATTTCATTGGCTTTTGTTTCTACTTCTCTGTGTCCATCTTTCCACCTGTTTCACTGATTCTCTGCCTCTATTACTAACTTTGCCCATCTCCATCATCATGCACAGTTTTTGTCTCTTTGTACCTGTCTTTGGGTCTCTGTCTCTTCTCTTTATTCTATTCCTTTGTTTCCCAATTTCTTGGCCTTTTTCATTGGTTCACTGGTAGAATGCAGTGACTTAGTGGGGGATGGGAAGGGCAATCAAGATCACCAGGTTAAAACTTGAATCTGGAGGTGCCCTCTGCCACAAGGCAACTCTCGGTTACAAAGGCTTGATCCTGAAAGATGGGTAGGAAATGGGAGATGAAGACAAGCCTGAAAGTTAGTTGAGTATCTTGTTTTTAGGGATTTCATGAAGAGTTAGGGGTCCTGGTGTAGAGTCTGATCTCTTCTACTCTTGTTCAAGTCAAGTCATTTCCCTGTTCCTCAGTTTACATCTCTGTAAAATGAATGCCTACAAGAGCTTTAAGGCACTGAGCCAACTCTAAATCTTAGCTACCCACTTAGGTCTAGTTACTTGATGCAATACTCAATTATTGTTGGCGATTAAAGCAATTGATTGTAAGACTTTATCAGGGCTGCTTTCCAAAGGCTGCAGAAAATCAATATGAACTGCAAAGGATGGGGTGGGGACTAGGGCTGGTAGGCATTGGGAAGGAGTGGACAGAAGGAGGACACTGCATTTTGAACTTTAATATTTCTCCCTTGTGCCTGGAGGAATGGAAAAGAGAAAGGAGAGGGGCAGAAGGAGGAGGTGATAGAGGGAAAGCTGATGATGATGATGATGATGATGATGGTGATGATGATGATGATGATGATGATGATGATGAAAGAAACAGTAAAGTCTTGGGGGCACCAGAGATCTCTTCATATACCCGGAGGTCACCCAGTACCAAACATCCTCTCTACTTTTCACCTAGGAAGACGTAATAGGAGACGTAATAGGAGAAAAGGACGAAGAGGCAGTTTTTGTTTTATTTTTCCTTTCTCTAAACCCAGTGCTAATTAACTGGCACTGTACATACAAATCAACCCTTTGGTTAGTTTGAAGAAGCACGATTCAGGGACAACTGAGCAAACTTAAGACAATACCGAACAGTTTCAATCCTTTGATACAGGTAACAAGCCAGTCTCGTATCAATTGAAAATTTCCTTCTCAAAGGAAAAGTACGGGAGAGCTGGAGAGAGTTCTAGCTTGGAAGGTAGAGAGGGACTATTAATAATCCGGCACAATGGCTATGGAGTGAAAGGATCCGTTAGGGGTTGGGAGCCTGGGGCCTCGAGGCCATATGTGGCCGCACTTGAGGACCTAGGGGTTCACAAGTGACCTCGAGGCTGCAGGTTCCCCACCTTGATCATCGTGTCCCGTCTCAGACTGTTACTTCCTGAGAGCAAGCTTTCTCAAATGGAAACTGAAATGGATGAGCTGGATTTCCGAAGCACCTTCAAGATTTAAATGAGCTCCAAGGACTCTGTCCCAAAGGAGCACAAGCCCTTCTCCCAAAGCTGGAAAATTGCCACATGCATTAAGGGCCAGCCTTGGCAAGAATGGCAGCTCGCAGGAATCTGGGTGGAGCTCCCCGTCCTCAGGAAGTTTTCGAAGGGTGGGAGAGATGAATCATCTTCACGAATGGCCAATTTCCCCCGTTTCTATAGCTCTTAAGATTTGACAAAATGCTTTCTGGTGGAAGTTTCCTCACCTCTAAATTGAAGGCAGTTGGATCAGAATATTATCTTAAGGTTCCTTTCTTGTCTCTAGCATTCTTTGTTCTAAGGTTCCTTCTAGCTCTTAAACTCTATGTTTCGAGAAGTCTTCCAGTTCTAACATTCGGTGTTTCCAACCAAGCAAGGGAAGGGGGAAAGGAATAAGCTTTATTATGTCTGCTATGTTCCAGGCACTGAGCTAAGAAAGTGCTTTACACATATTATCTTCCAGCTCGAAGATTCTGTGCTTTACATTCCAGGAGCTCTTCCCGCAAAGATATTCTCTATTCTAAAGTTCCTTCCAGTTCTGGTATTTTCTCTGTTCTAAACTCGCCTTTAGCGCCAGAATTCTGCAATATTTCCCCCATTCCATAGATCACAGATGAATTGGAGATATAAAGGGAGAACTATAAGGCAGGGGTTGTATGGGCCAATTCGTTTAAAATAAAATTAGTTTTGAACTGTTAGGCGATCGCTTTGTTAGGCAGAAGTAGTTTACCTTGGTAATTAAGGGTTCTCAGGGTGTGAAACTCCTTGCTTGGGTCATTTACTACATATCCCTGAGGGCGCGGCCCTAGATTAGACCACCCTTCTCTACGCGGAAGGTAGAGAGCAGCACAGCAGCTTTGGAACGAATTCCCCCGGTTCTCCTGGAGAGGTGAAAGGGTGATTCGTGATCTGCACCGGCCATCCGCTATCTAGGTCTCTGGAACTTAGGGTGCCTCGAAGGCAGACTCGGAAGAGAAGACAACCCCCGCTCCCAAGACCAGAATGAAAAGCAGCTGAAGGCTGGAGCCTTGCCTCTGGAGGTTACTGCCCTAGGACCTTAGATAAGTCACCCTCTAGTCACGCGGCTTTCCTTGATCTCTCCAGTCCTTTTGTCGCTTCTTTCTGCTCCCACAAAATATTTGGTTCGCACCTCTCCAATCTAAAAAAAAAAAATGTATTCTAGCCATAACACGACAATTCCCTCCAGAAGTATGGGATCTAGGAGGGCGGCATCCTGTCTCCTCTTAGACTGTGCAGGGGGACCTCAGGCTATTAGCAGGAGCTCAGTAGATTTGTGCTGGATTGAAAGAAATCCATTGCCAGAGGTCTTAAGAAAAAGTGGATCCGTTTCCCAGAAAATGGATTTTCCGTTTCTTTCCCGGCTTGGAAGGTCCTTCCTTGCCTTTTGGGCTTCTTCTAACTGGACTCCCAAAAAAGTGAATGCAAGAGGGCTGTTTCTGCAGGCATCAAGCACAGTGTACTTGGCAGGGCTGGGTGGAGAAACCTTTGGGGACCATGGATGGTATGGCCCTCAAGGAGTGTAAGGGAGCGGAAGCGTGGTAAGCTACGAGCACCCGAATGGATTCTTGCACTTCATTTTCCCTCTCCCCTCTCTCTGGGCTCAAAGAACTCTGAGGGAAGGAATGAATCCTGTAGGTCTACAGAAGCTGATGAAGGAGCCGTGAGTGATGATTTTCTTACGCAGTTTTAAGATTTGCGCAGCTCTTTACGTAACTAATTTGATCCCGTGAAATAGGTGCTATTATTATTATTTTTTCCAATTTAGAGGATGAGGAACCTGAGAGACAGCAAATCCAAAGGATTAAGCAGAATCCGAATCCTGGTCTCGGGCCTCGAGGACAGCCAATTTCCCTTTTTGCGCAGGAGAGAACCAGCAGTCGAACAGGAAATGAAGGCTCCAGATGACACCGCAAGTCAATGGTAGTGTTAAGATTCAAATCAAGGTACTTTGATTCCAAATCCTTTGAAATTCAGTGGCTGGCTTTAGCTCCCAGACAATCCCAAGGAGGCCCTGGACAATTAACTAGTCTTTCTGAAAGCAAAAGGAAGGAGCAAACTGGAAATAGGCTAGCGATGTGCTCCAGGTATCCTTCTGCCCAATCGAGAGAAAAGAACAATTGGTTTTCTGTGGAAACACCTGTCTTTAGGACTTAAGTGTAGAGAGAGCATCTTTCTCCTTATGGGAAGCAGTATTTTCTGTTTTGAGTCCATCTCTTTTTTTCCTCGGACGATCTCTTTTTTCTGCCCCCTCCTTTCTCATACATTTGTTTTATTTCCTTATTTCTCTTTAGCTTACGTCTCTGTCAATTTATCTTTATCTCTATGTCGTCTCCACCCTCAATGAGTATTTTTTTGGGGGGGGGGTTGGGTGAAGGCTGTTTAGATTTCAGCCCCAGCGGCTAATAATGCCCCCTGCAGGAATGGACCAATTCAAACTCAACTAAACTTCAACCTGCCGAAGATCAATAAATTGATGGACACTTATGTTATCTTCTTTATTATGGAAAGCATTGTTTTTTCTCGATCTAAATTATTGCTGCGCCTCAGAACTCAGCACAATGAAAAGCACAATTAAATCCAACAACCATTTATTAAATATCACAAATATTAAAATGGAAACAGTTCCGGCTTAGAGGTTACGGAGAAGACAGTAATAGCTCCACGAGAAAGTGGATTTCAGAGATAGGAAGCAGGGGCTCACACACTTTGCGAGGGCTGACATAGCTCCTAAAACTCCAACTGATTTTTTATTGGAATTTCAGCTGAAATCGCCAAACTCAAGCGAGACTGGTCCATCTACCTTCACCCCCTGCCTCACCTGGGCAGTAAGACCTCATTCTCCTTGAGTACATTCCTTCATCACTGGAAGGGGAATGGATGGCTTTCATGTAGTTAGACTCAAGAATTTTAGAGCTGGATGGGACTTTGGAGATCTTTGCAGTCCAACTCTAAACAAATGGGGAAAATGAAGCCAAGAGAGAGGACAACGTCATGAAGGCTAGCCAACAGATGAACCAAGATTTAAAGCCATGTCTTCTAGTTTCAAATCTAACTATCCCTACTACCCCCATATTGTTGTTCAGTCATTTCAGTTGTGTCTTATTCGTTGTGATTCCTTTGGGAGGGGTATTACTCTGCAAAGATGCTGGAGTGATTTGCCATTTCCTTCTCCAGCTTATTTTACAGCTGAGGAAACTGAGGCAATCAGGATTAAGTAACTTGCCCAGGTTCACATATTCAGTATGTGTAAAAAGTAGGACTTGAAGTCAGGTCTCCTGACTTGAGCTCAGATTTGTATCCATTTGACCACACTCTCTTATTTTTTTCTTATATGTTATAAATGATATTATTATATAATTAATTTATTAATATATAATTGATGATAAATGTTTCAAAGTATCTGTCTCTTTCCCCCCAATCAATATTTATCAAGTTCTCTCTGTGACAGTCTTGCTTTCTCTCCCCCACTCAGCTTTCCCATATGGGAGGGGTTTTGTTGGGGATGTGTACATAAAGTATTGATTATTGATTATGCATTAGGCAAGTAATTCTATAAATATTAATACTTAGAAAGGCATGCATAATTAATAATTAACAAACAGTATATTGTAAAATAATATGAGAGCTATATAAGATAAATAATATATAATATAATTAATATGTCATTTAGGAATAAATTCTTTAATGACTCCCTGTTAGCTTACTCCCTCCTTGAATGATTAATATCCATCAAGTGATTAAACTATGTATCATTTTAATACTCCAATAGATTTATGACCTCACCAGTGTGGGTTCTCCCTCCACTGGTGTTGATTTCAATCCATCCAAGGTTTCTCAGATTGTAAAATTCTTGTCAGTTTCTTCCTGTAGATCTTCTACCACCTGAGTTCATCCAGACAGATTTTGGGTCCCTTCCTTTAGTCCTCTTGATTTTGATCAATATCACTTGAATATGGATATGACAATAATAATTATATACAATAACTGGCAACACATTGCAAAATGTAATATATATTCCTATTGTACCTGTAATTTCTTTGGCATGGGAATTTCCAGTGAGGACACTCCTACCAATTCAGATTGGCATTTCCTCTGCAATTTCTAGTCTTAGAGAGTGAATTAGAGCCACTGAAAATGTAAAGGATTGTCCAAGATTACCTAGATATGTGTGAAAAGTAGGATTTCTAAACTAGAATTTCTCACACCAGGAGTGCCCCCTCTCCATTGCCCTCATTCTGATTCTCAATTAAGTATGTGCATTCACATTAAAAATTTGAGAGGAAGCAGGCAATGGTGGATAAAGAACTAATCTTGAAATCGGTAAGACCTAGGATCAAGTGCCTCCTCTGACTCAAACTGAGTGACCATGGGTAAATCCTTTTCACTTTTTCAGTAACCCAGGCAACTTTCTAAGATTGTAGCTACAGAAGAGTTGGCCTTATCTTTGTTTGGAAAGACTTTCCACTTTGATAATTCCCCCCAATGAATTCAAAGAAGCTGACTACAAAACACTGAATTGATATTAAGTAGTAAGAGGAAAGAGCCCTCAGTGCTCATGATATATCTCATTGAACTAATGAACTTCCCTTTCATGAGGTCCAAGTATGTATGTGCATATTTCTGTAGTATTATGGAATGGTGGCAGAAGGTTCTTCAGAAATTCAGATATATATCAAAGAGACAGAAGTCTACCAATCAGGCAATCACTCATTCATTCGTTTGTTCACTCATTCATTCAATCATTCAAACAAGTATTTATTAAGCAGTTACTATGCTTAGGCACTGCCCTAAGTATTGGGGGTGCAAAGAAAGACAACAAAAGAATTAAAAAGTCAGTACAAACCATATATACACACGATAAATTGGAAATGAATCAACAGAGAGAAGGCACTAGGATTAATGGGGAATCAGGAAAAGTTTCTTGCAGAAGGTAAAATATTAGTTTAATTTATTCTGGCTGTAACCAGCTTTGTTTTTTGTTTCAGAGAGAAAATGGAGTGGTGTGAAAACATTAGGGAAAAAGCTGAAGCTTATGCTTCCAGGGAGCAGCACAATGCAGTGGAAAGAGCAAGATCCTTAGAATCAGCAGCCCTGGGTTCAAATTCTAGTTCAGTCACTTACTGGTCCTTGGGCAAGTAATTTCCTTCTTCTGAGTTTCAGTTTCTCCCCATTGAAATGGATATAGTATTAGCACTGCTTGGATCAAATGAGAGACCTTGCTTTAAAGCTCTGATTTTTTTTTAATGCAGTGACATATAGACATGGATATTTTATATGAATTATTCATTTTATTTAGAGGTCCCAGGGGACTACACCTAAGAAGGACTACCAAGTGAGTGTGCTTCACTGGAGACTTCCAAGTCCCTCCACATGGATTTAAGCATCTACTGTAAATGGAGTCCCTTTATAGACCTAATGGACTAGTAGCAGCTCTCTCTGTCTCTCTGTCTCTGTCTGTCTCTGTCTGTCTCTGTCTCTGTCTGTCTGTCTGTCTGTCTCTCTCTCTCTCTCTCTCACACACACACACACAATATTAAGGGAATCTCATCCTTTCAATAGTGTTTTCACATTCTTCTTAGAAAAAAAAAACAACCAGCATTCTTATCCCTATTTTTCAGATGAAGAAACTGAGGTATAAAAAGAATAACATGCCCAAAGTCACAGAGTAAAATTAGGTGCAGAGCCTAGACTCTGATCACATATCTCTTGACTCCCAAGTCCTGTTTTTTTCTACAGTACTCAAATTGTTAATGCTGAACCTTAATAGATGGTGGATCTCTGAAAGACGTTGTCTTGGACAAATTGCTTTCTCTTCTTGGTTTTCAGTTTTCTTATTTGTAACATAGGGTCAACAAGGCTTGGCCTAGATCTGTTATCTTTCAGCTCTAAAATCCTACTAATGTCCTTCTTTCTGAACCTCTGAACTGAGTTATAGATGGAAAACTGCTTTCTGACCCTGCTCTCTTAGCACCCATCAGCCTCTAGGTTGACTTTTCCAAAATGAGAGATTTGATGCTATAACAGCAAGCACCCTACCACATCCAGGATGACCTTCTAGCACAGGTTCTTTAATCTGCTTTTAAGGAAAGATTGCTCGAAAAGAAGTTAATAATCTTACTTTAATTAATAGACAAATAGAAAATACAGGCAGAGAAATTAGCACAAAGGCCAACAGAAAGGACTCCAACTGTCTGAGTAAAGCAATATTGCTATATTCTTTATGTCCATCCCAAAATTGAGGGGCACCAACATTTTGGCAGTCAGGGGGCGCTGAACATATAGCTACTCAGAGTCTTGACCAGGAAATCAAAAGATCCTTCTCATGAGTGAACTCCAAAGCAAAATGCCAACCTCCCAGGATATCTAACAAAGATTCAGCATCTAACTGAGTGCCAAAAAGCTTGAAAAACCGTGTGCCCTAGCACTTAATTGGAAACTCCCTGTAGCCCAGAGCCTGATTAGCTCTGGGTCAGGGCTCTATGTGCCTATTAATGGACAGAGAAGATCTTTAAATTCCCTTAACAGTACAGGTGCCCAAGTTTTACGGAAGTCTGGGGGAGTGACACATTGAGGTGGCTGCCAAATGTGTACTGGGGAGTTAGAGAGGGACTGGATTAAACTAGTAACATTTATATTTCCTGGCAGAAAGTGGTATTTCCTTGACTACTATTGTTCCACAATGATATACACAGAAGTGAAGAAACCAAAGATGTTCACTTAGGTTGGATGATGTTTTCTGGGTTGAGAGACCTAGGTGAATTTCTCCTCAACAGAAAAAGACCTTGAATCCTAATCCAGGTACCTCCCAGAGAACTCTATGAGGACAGCAATGGAGGAGACTGTTGTAAGTCATAACTTGGAAAGGGGTGGGGGTATGAAGTCTTTGATCTTTATTCTCTTCCTAGAAAGCCCCCAGCCTCATCTTCCATGTCTCTTCTGGACAATGTGTCAGAGATACAAACAAGACAGCTTTGTCCCTGACCATTGGTTATTGCAAAGTTGAGGCCAAATTGAGAGGTGGAAAGAACACCGCTTTGGTGTTGTTATTCAGTTGTTTTAGACTATGACCCCATTTAGGTTTTTTTTTTTTTTGGAAGGATACTGGAGTGATTTACCATTTTCTTCTCCAGTTCATTTTTATAAGTGGGGAAACTGAGGCAAATGGGGTTAAATGACTCATCCACACATCTAACAAGTATCTGAGGCTGGATTTATACTTCATTTTCCTAACTCCAGGCTGGCACTCTATCCACTGTACCACCTAGTCCCTTCCCTACAAACTTGTTCCCTTCTCTGGCCATAGTTTCATGTGTAAAATGAGATTGGGCTGAATCTCTAAGGACCCTTCCAGCTCTAACATTATGTATTCTATACATCTGGAGTGCTATGTTTAGTTCCTTTCACCACCGCCATTTTATGAAGGGCATTGACAAGCTGGAGAACCTATGGAGGAAGGCAACTAGATTGTTGAGGGAGTCTCAGCATCACAGCATGTGACCATTGGGGATGTTTAGTCTGGAAATGAGCAGACTTTGGCTGTATGTGCACCATTTTGCTGCACAATTGTAGAAGTGAAGTATTTGCAAAGATTTCATGTAGAAAAGAGAATAGACCTTCTGTTTGTTCTCAGAAAGCAGAACTAGGATCAGTGGGTGGAAATGTGGAAAGATCTATTTAGGATAGATTAAAGAGGAGGGAAATGAATTCAGACAGAGTTATCCAGAAGAAGAATGAACTTTCTTGGAACAAGTGGATTCCCGTTTTTTGGAGGTCTAAAAGCAAAGTCTCAATGACCACTTGCAAAGGGTATTATTGTCCAGATATTAGTTAGTTTAGAACGCCTCTTCCAACCTTGAGGTTCTCTCTCCTTCACTTCCAGAGAAGACATTCTACGAATCATAAACAAGAAGGATCTTAAAGTACAGTATGCTGCTTGCTGTAGACGCACATCTCGAACAGTCTTTTCTTAGAACTTTCTTTCTTGATCCCCCTGTTCCTTAGAACACTGACCCTTCCCCTGTTTTAACCACTCTGAGATCACCAAACCATACATTTTGACTTGAACCTAGATCTCCTGACTCTAGAACTCTTTCCACCTTGTCTCTGGAGGCTCAGGCACTTTCATGTCCCAAATTCTAATTTCCTAGAAGATTGGATTTAGCTCACATTCAGAGACAAGGCTGCCATCTAGTGGATCATCATGGAAAACTGAGGGGAGGGTTTTCCTTTGCTCCTTTAATGGTCCATTTAAGTTCCAAGGAGAGAGCTTTTTTTATAAGGAAGGAATAGCTCTACTGAGTGCAGCTTTCTGGTATGATCTCTTCTTAAAAATTAATTTTTTACTTTAAATTTAACAAGCACTCAATAGAATGGCCACTTGTATACAAATTGTAAACACAGAAATTGCATCGTGCATGAGGTTGCAGATCTTTATAATGTACAACTTTCTTTTTTTAAAAAAAATTATAATGAGCAGCTCTTTTTGTGGTGGCTAAGAACTGGAAATCGAAGGGATGACCATCAATTGGAGAATGGCCACACAACCTCTGGTATATGGTTTAATGGAATATTATTGTGCTATAAGAAATGACAAGCAGGATGATTTCAGGGAAAAAAACTGGAAAGACTTACACAAACTGATGCAGAGTGAAATGAAAAGAACAAGGAGAACATTGTACACAGTAACAGCAATACTATTCGATGAAGAACTGTGAATGACTTAGCTATTCTCATCAATACAATGATCCAAGACAATGCTAATTATAAAGCATATTATCCACCTCCAGAGAAATAACTGATATTGTTTGATACAGACTGAAGCATGCAATTTTTCACTTTCTTTCATTCATTCTTTTTCTTTTGTTTGAGTTTTGTTGTACAAAATGACTAATATGGAAGTGTTTTTACATAACTGCACATGTTGCTCTCTCAAGGAGGGGAGAAAGGAGGGATAAAATTTGGAACTCAAAACTTGAAATAAAAATATTTTTATAGGAAGTAGATAATAATCGGATACAGTCTTAATTACAGTTTCACTGTCATTCATGGCTAAAAGTGACCATAGAGGTCAGTTAGTACAACCTTAACTTATTAGTACCTCCTCTCTGTAACATCCCTGGAAAATAGTTATATGACTGTACTTTAAAAAAAAAAAGGAATACAAAAGCATGCAAAACTCCCAAAGCTTCCATAGGAAACTTCTGTTGCCCTCTGCAGCAGTAGTGAGAAGTACCCACTACTGTCAGAGGCAGCTCATTCCATGTTTGGGCATTTCTCATTGTTTGGAATTTTTCCCTTTAAGGGAAAAAGCTCCCTCTCTGTTCCTTTCTCCTATTGCTCTTTGGGCCCTCTGGTACCAGAGAAAATATGTCTAATCTGTATATATGTATATATGTATATATGTATATATGTATATATGTATATATGTATAATCTAATCTCTAGTATTCCATTCTATTATCTGTTTCAGCATAGATGTGAACTAGAGCAAATAAAGAGACAGGAATAGACATTTATTAAGTGCCTACTGTCTACCAGATATTGTGCAAGGTGTTTCATATATATCATCATAATCGACCTTCATAACAACCCTGCAAGGTCATTATTCTTCTTATTTTACAGTTGAAAAACACAGAGGCAGATAGGGCTTAAATGACTTTCCCAGGGTCACAAAGCTAGTAAGCATGAGACTGGATTTGAATTCAGGTTTTCTTCACTCCAAGCCCAGTGTTCTAACTACTGAACTCCTAGCTGCCTTAGCATTTTTTTTTAAAGTCATGGCTTTATAGATTTGATTTGATTTTATAGAAAAACATTGTCAGTTTATTTTCATTTGCATATCTCAGAGGGAAAAAGTAGAAAAACATTCATGGTGCATGAAAATATACAGATTCCTTTATCCTATGGGCATAGGGAGGCAGGAGCATCAGTGGCAGCAGCTGCAACTCTCGGTCTGGGGGGTTTTGCAGACACAGCCCTGGGCACACTTGGCACATCCTGCTGGGCAGCAGGAGCAGCAGCTTTTCTTGCAAGAGGTACAGGAGCATGATTTGCATTTGCAGGAGTCACCACAGGTGCAAGAGCCACCATTTGCACAGTCACAGGTGGGGTCCATAGTCAGAGGATCTGGAGCACATCTCTCTGGAGGATGAGCTGGAAGGTTAGAAAGGTGCCGGCTTTATAGATTTTAAAAGCTAGTTATATTGTTTTATGTTTAACAGAGTTCTGTGTATCCATGACCTCATCTGAGCCTCACATGTGAGATAGTGAAAGCATTACTATAGTCATTTTTCAGATGGGGAAACTGAGGCTCAAAGAGTTAGAAGGGCTTGCTCAGCATCCTTTAACAAGTCAGTGGGAGAGTCAAGACTCAAACCCAGCTCTCTTATTTCTAATCTAGTGGTCTTTCCACTACATTTTGCTAATCCCCAGCATATTTTATGGAGGGGAAGTGTGATATACAGATAAATACAATATACAATAGCAAGAGAAAATGCATCAGAGGCTGCAAATTTCTGTGAGATCAGAGAAGGAAGAGATTATTTCCAACTATATCCATAGCAGGGTTCAGAGGTGGCTTCATTGAGGAAGTAGTATGAGAGCTGAGTGCTGAAGCAAGGTAAAACCGTTATGGGCACAAAAGAGGAAGTGGACAGGGGGCAGGGTAAATGGAAGGACAGTCAAGGCATAAAGTGTGTGTGTGTGTGTGTGTGTGTGTGTGTGTGTGTGTGTGTGTGTGTGTGTTGGGGGGGCGGCAGGGTGTACTCTAAATTGGCTAGATTGGTATATACAAGGCAATAATTGAATGAATTATGGCTGGAGAGGTATTGAAGTCAGATTATGGAGGGTTTTGAGTGCCCCACTAAGAAGGGGTGTAATGGTAATGGTATTTAAAGATCCCCCTGAATTGGCTTGGTTTCCTGGTTGAGTGTTATAATATGGGAATCTGAAGATCTTTCCTGCTCCTAGGCTCTTTGATAGGATTAAGTGACTCTGAGAATCTTCCCGGATTTGAAAGTATACTCTGTTCCCTAATAGGCTGAATGTGGTCTCTGTGGAGCCTGTTGTGGGAAGCTTGTTTTTCAGGAATGTCCACACTTTATTGCTTTGTGATTGGGCAGTTAGTGAAGAGGGTTGTGACATTCTCTGACCCAGGAGAAGGCTGTATATACCCTGATGTGAAGTTTTGCTTTAGGGCTCACATTGGAAAGAGTTGTGTGATGTGGCCACATGGGATCTGGGAAGCCATTGACACCCCCCCCCCCTTTGAAAACCCAGATGTTGTTGCTTCCCTCTCTAGTAGCTGAGTAGGTATGGATGTAATGGTCAGCCAGCTGGAAGCCTGTCTGCTGATTTGCTTCTCTGTCTGCTTGTAACTTCAGCTTATAATTTTTGTTTGTATTCTCTGAAGTTCAGGGTGCTGACTTCTTCCCCTGAACTAGGTAAATGTTATATGTTTGATTGATTAAAGTAAGATTGTTAACCCATTTTGAGTTGCTTTCCTTTAGAAAAACAGATCTAAGAACCTGTGCTAGCAGCCGCCCTGGGTATGTTAGGGTGTTTCCTGATACAAAAGGCAGAGAGAAGCCCAAGCAGAGCAGGCCAGAAGGACTTTTTAGAGAGCAGTATCATGGAGGCAGAGAAAAGAATGGCCAGGGGCAAGAGTTGCTGAGAGAAAGACTGCTGAGGGCCAGTTGGAGCTGCCCAGGACTGAGAACTGCCACCCAGAACTGCCGAGAGCTGAGGAGGCATGGCTGTGATGCCAGTATTTTGTCTGTCTGTTTTGATGTTGTTTTGCCAGATTCACCTGATGGTGAAGGACAGTGCTGCTGTTGTAGAGGTCCTGAAACCTTGCTGTTGGTTCAGAAGTCCTGAAGGAGGATTTTCTTGTTGTATGTTTACAGAAATCCTGGAAGAGGGTCTTGCTGATGTTTTCAGGGGTTCTGGGACTGATCTGCAGGTGAATTAATGAGGACACTGGCAATGTATGTTGTGGCTTTGTTAGCTTTGTCTCCCCAGGAACAGAGATTGCTGAGAACTTGTTTCATGTAAAGATGGAGGGACCTTTCCTTAGGTTTTCAATGCTGTGATGATATCTTAACCTTGTTGTAGCTTAATGGTAGATGGCCTTTGTGCTCTCCTGCCCCTTCTGAGAAAGTGCTTGGCATTAATGGATAGTATTGTAATTCAGTTGTGATCCAGGGGCGGGAATCTTTTGACTTTTTGTGCTCTTTGACTGAACAAATGAATGTACTTTGTTTATGATTGGGAACTAATCTCCATTTAAGAAGAGAGACTTTGACTGGCTAAATGAATGTACTGCCCAGGGGTGGGCTACTTGGACCTTGGTACTTTGCAACTGAATTGAGAACTTACTTGCTAAATGAATGAGTTACACTGTATTTTGATTTTCTCTGTTCTGTGACTGTTTTGCCTTAATCTGTTACTGAATAAATGGAGTTTGCTATGCTGGTCTTCCAAACCTTGGAAGTTGCATTTGCTTGGAATTACAAGGGGTTAGGACATCATCTGGTGGATAATTGGGAATTGATGAAGCTTCAGAACAGGGAAGTGACATGATAAGAGGAGTGTGCTAAAAAAGGCCAGTTCAGTCTTGGGGGAATAGGAGCAGGGAGGCAAGTTAAGTGGCTGTGACAAGGGTCCAGCTTGATGTTTATGAAAGCCTGAGCCAAGATGATAATGGTGGGGATCATAGAGAGGGAACTGATGGGAGAGATGTCACCAAGATGGGACGGATGGGATTCATTAGCTAGTTGGATTTGAAGCAATGGTAGGGGGAAGACACTGAGGTTTCCTCTGTTCGACTCGAAGGATGATGATGCCATTGAAACAGACAGGGGGTGGCTAGGTGGCACAATGAGTAGAGCACTGGCCCTGGAGTCAGGAGGACCTGAGTTCAAATCTGGCCTCAGACACTTAACATAAAAACTAGGCGTGTGACCTTGGGCAAGTCACTTAACCCCAATTGTCCTCCAAAAAGCAACCCCCCAAAAAAGAAAGAGACAGGAAAGTCAAGAAGAGGAATAACATTTGGAAGGGAAAATGATGACATTTTAGGGAACTTAGTCCCAGGACTATTTCTTTTTCTTGACCTTATCCCTTTCATGGAAATGGAACTTCATGGTCTCCGTGGTGGGTGTGCAACCACTTTACCCAGTGCCTTTCAGCAAGACATTCCCTTAGCTCTACTGACCAAGACCTATTTGCTTTCTGTGTTGTTTCAAATCCCACCGTCTGTCCCTTTTGTCCAACAGAATTATCACAGAGTTCACAAAGGACAATATTTTTTCTTATAGTAACTACCACCAATATCTCACACATTTTTTACGAGCAACATTATTCTGATGATCCTCAAACTGCTTAGAGTGGTTAGGAAGAAAGGACCTTGTAATCACTCAAGGGCTATAGACATGAGAAGAGTTGTTGGAGTCAGGAGATGTCACCAGTTTGGACTCCCGGATTTGCCACTTCTTGTATGATTTTATCTCTATGGGTCTTTGGTCCTCATTTGCACAATGATGATGCTGAGCTGTGTACTTGGCCTCTGAGGTCTCTTCCCATTCTAAATCTGTGAGCCTAGGAAAACTCTATAACCAGGATCTGAATCCTGGCTTTGCCATTGACTAGCTGGGTAAGCCTAGGCAGTCACTTAACTTTTCTACTTCTGTTTTCCTCATCTGTAAAATGGAGAAAAGGGGCTATGGATAAGTGAGTTATTTTTGGTAATAGTTCTTCAAGATCATATCTTTTTTAAAATCTCATTTTGCTGATTGTCAATACATATAGAGCAAGATTTACTGGGATGTATAATTTCCACCTGGAAAAAAAGAAACCACATGATTTTTATTGAAAATGAGAGAATAATAAGAATGAATCACTTTATAGATTAAGAAAGCCCAGCTAATCCACCATCACATTTGAGCCTTATGATTAAGCCCATGCAGTAGACAGTAAAAGTATTATCTCCATTTTACAGATGAGGAAACTGAGACCCATAGAAGCAAAGGGAATTTGCTCAATGCCACATAGAAAGATATAACAGAATTGAGATTCAAACAGAAATTGCCTGACTACATTCAAGGTTTTTTAAATTTATTTTTTTTCCCAGTATAACAGTGGTTTATTTTGAGACAGAAGATCTGAGTTTATGTTTCCTTTGGCCAAAGACGAACTGTAGAAAGCAACTCTATGAATCAAATCACTCTTCCCTCTGAGTCTTAATTTTCTTGTCTGTAAAGAAGAGGTCAGGCCAGGTGAGAGCTAAGGTGTCTTCTAGCTCTTATATTTCAATAATTCACTACAGAGTTTATCAGTGTAGTCACACCCATGAATGGACTGGAATCCACTCATTCAGACTTCTGGGATCTGTTTGTTAAATGTTCAGTACGAGCATTTGCACCTCAGAAATGGGCAAATGCTACAGATCAGGGCTTAATCAATCAATTAATTAATTAATTATTGATACTCTAGATTTCAGAAATTGATGGAGAAAGTGTTATTAAAGGCAGATTAAATTTAAAAATGTATTAGCACTATTTTTTTCCTGGAAAGCTAGCTGTTAAACATTTGTCATAATGGCATAGATTTCTACAACTCCATGTTTCCTCTTCCTTTTTTCCTCTTGCCCATACTCTACCACAAATTCTCCAAAGAGTATCCCACCCGATGGCTAGAGATCTTCCTTTAGGACTTTTAGCATGTTGTAGCATTCAGGAATTCCATAGTATCTGGTACTCTCCTCCTTCTCTGAAACCTCACGCTACTCCCTGAACACCAGCCATCATCGGTCATGTGCTACAGCCAATTTATACCCCTTGTGTTTTCATTACGCTTTGGGGTCATCTAGGACTAGCATTCATTGGATGCTGTCGTGGGTCATGCTATGAAACATGTGGCATCTGGCAGGGGGTGGGATCAGATACTAGTCTGAAAATTATGTTGTTTTTTTTTGTTTGCTTGTTTCTGTTGTTTTGCTTTGGCTGGGGCCTGCTTAGGGTCACTAAAGACAATGGGCAATTTTCCACAGTGCAATTCATCCTATTAGTCTCTTGGCTTAGCCCATTGTCCATCTGAGGTGCTTGCCCCCAGGAATGTGTGCTGACAATCATTTTTTAGGACTGAGAGTCCTTTTAGTTTCAAGTTGTAATAAATGACCCATTTTGGATGAATAACTGGAAAATCTCATCCATCTTAGAATGATGGTGCCATCTGGTGGCCAGTTGTAGGAATTACACCTTTCGTTCCCTAATTGTTTTTTTAGTTGCTCAGTGACTTCGTGACCCCATTTGGGGTTTTCTTGGCAAAGAAATTAGAGTGGTTTGCCATTTACTTCTCCAGCTCATTTTACATATGATAAAACCGGTGCAAACAGGGTTAGATGACTTTTCCGGGCTCACACAGCTGGTAAGTGTCTTAGGCCAGATTTGAACTTAGGAAGATGAGTCTTTTTGACTGTAGGTTAGATACTTTATCCCTAAATTCTAAGGCTCTTCCCTGAACCACAGAACTGCAAAATATCTGATCTAATAAGACTTTCAAATTTTCATCTAGGTGTAATATAGAGATTGACTATAGGAACAAGGGCCTGACTAGAGGTATGTGCCTTACAGGGGACAAGAGACCTTTTCTTCTAAACTTTGAAAGAAAGAGGAAGGAGGTGACGATGAAAAATTTCAGAGGTGGAGGAGGGAAGCTAAGGAAGCCCCTATCAGATGACTTTAGCCTTCTCGTGGAGTATGAGGTTAGTTCATCTTCTGTGAGCCTGTACATGGATATGTGTGGGTGTGGGTATAGAAGGGCATGGGCACAGTTGCAGGTGAAAGGTGAGAAAAATTTTGAAATGAACAATTCATGAAAGAAATGAGAAAAGGAGTCACTGAGGGTTCCCCGTGGCTCTCCCCTTTTAGCTTTCTCTTCATCTCTGTCTGTCACTTGCTCTTCCTATGTCTTTTTAAATCTCTCTCTCTGACTCTCTCCTCTACCTCTTCCTGTTTTTCTTTTCAGTGTCTGAATCTTGGTCAGACTATTGTCTCTATCCACTTTCTCCTAGAGAAGATCTCTAGCAGCATATGAAGTTAACTGGTTGTCCTAATTTTCATAAAAGGAAGGAAATTTTAGCTTAGAAACTAAAGCTAGGGATTTTAACTGTTGCTTCTATCCAAATTTTAAAAGATTTTATTAAAATGATGGTTTGTAAAGGAAGCCACAATCCCGAAGAACCAGCCTTTCATCAAGAAAAGGTTCTAAGAGACTAATTTATTGTTTCTTCTTTTTCCTTTCACGTTTCACCTTTCTCCCTCTCTTCCTCCCTTTCTCCCTCCCTCCCTTCTTTTTTTCCTCTTTCCCTTCCTTCCTTTGGGTGTGAGCTAAGTTAGATAAGGTCCTTTCTAATTTCGAGAATCTAATTCTGGCATGGTGACCATGACGATTAGAGACTTCTAGATACAAGGATCAGTTTAAGGAAAATGACAATGTTTAGACCTTAGGAAATATGTTAGAGGTTTCTTCAAGTATTTGAGGGTCTCTTGTTTGAAAGCAGGATCCCACTTGTTTTGCTTGGCTTCAGAAGGGAGAATTCAGAGTGGTGGGTGGAATTTGGGAGGAGGTATATTTAGGTTCCACATATAAAGAAAAACTTTGCAACAGAGTTATTCAAAACAGGAATGTGCTGTCTTTTTGAGGTTCCTTCTCTTTGGAGGTCTTCATGTAGATGACCTCATGTTAGGGATATCATCAAGGAGCTTTTTGTTCTGGTATGGGTTGGAATAGATGATCTCTTTGGGCTTTTTCAACTCCGATCCTATGATCTAGTCAGTCATGAGAAACTGTGGATTTGACCTTTGTGATATTCCTGGTATCTTTTGTTTCTTCTCTATTCTTTTTTTTTGTTGTTTGCCTTTTGGAGGGGGGAAAGTAGGGCAGTTGGGGTTAAGTGATTTGCCCAAGGTCACATGGCTAGTTTTTTTGTGTTATGTGTCTGAGGCCGGATTTGAACTCAGGTCTTCCTGACTCCAGGGCCGGTGCCCTATTTACTTTGCCACCTACCCACCCCTCTCCTCTCTATTCTTATTGTTGCTGTCCTAGCATCAGGCCTGATCACCATGCTACCAGTTTAAAAGTATTGACTTTGGGCTTATATCTCAACTCTGCTACTTCTTGTGGGACCTTGGGCAAATCTCAGTATCTCTGAGCCTGGTTCTTCCTCCGTGAAACCAAAGTGATCCTTGAGACCCCTTCCAGTCCTTCATCCCTTGAATCTGCCTAGTCAACTAGAACTGACTCCTAACAGATCTCCCACCTGAACCCTCACTCTAAAATTTGGCTTTAAGTATGGCATTGCTGGACACATCCTCAGTCAGAAATCTGCTTTTGTCACTTTTCTGCTCAAGAGCACAGGCTTTCAGTTCTGTACTGTTTCCTCCCTAAAGTTCCAACTTCTCTGAGGAAGTCAGAAATTTGAGATCCCAAACAATTTGACTTTTTAGTTTTATCTAATATTATTACCTGCATTGCTTAAACCCTTGTAATAACTAGTATTTAGATAGCTTATTAAAGTTTGTAAAGCAATTTACAAATACAATCAATTTCATTTGATCCTCTCAACAACGTTGGGAAGCGGGTGTTGTTTTTGTCCCCACTTTATTGATGAGAAAACCGAGGGCACTGGGTTAGATGACTTGTCCAGGATACATAATTAGTAAGTATCAAACTCTGGTCTTCTAGACTCCTGGTCCAGTGCTCTATCCTGAGTCTTCTGGCTGCAATATTGAACTGGGCTCTGAAATCTTGACATTGCTTTTTGGTCAATGCCTCCTAGGTCTTGAATGCCCACTTTTACCCTCACACTTATCTTTTTTTTAATTTAGTTTTTTATTTGTTTTCTTGTTTACATTATTCATTTTCATTACATTTTTTGAATTACACATTTTCTCCCCGTCTTGCTCCTGCCCCAAGCCCATAACAGCAATCCCACTGTAAAGCCCCTCCCCTGCTCTGCTCTCCTATTTTCTGGTAGGGCAGGAGGGGTCTCCCTATCCCAGCCCCTATATATCTTAATTCCTAGTTG
>CM053601.1:138813000-138848373 GCA_028646575.1 Pseudocheirus occidentalis
CTCTGTCCCAAATCGCTGGGGCCCTCTCAGCTGCCAGAGCTCTTAGTGGGGTGCTGCAGCTCCCCCCACAGTTTCGGCTCACTGAAAGTGCACCCCAGGACCACCACTGAAGACCCCGATCCAGATCCAGGCCGCTCAACGCAAGAGCCCTTGGCCTCGGTGGGTCGCGTCAGCCCCCCTGCTATCTGCAGCCCGAGGGCTCCGAAGCAGTCCAGGGGGGGCCGCTGCGGCTCTCAGACGTTCCTGCTGCAACAGCCGCCTCCCGCTGCCTCCTTGCCCTGGGAGCAGTTTGGCCGGACCCGCTCTTCTCCCCAGTTAGCAAAATCCACTGACCTTTCTCTTAGCCTTTTTGTCTTCTGGCCTGATAAATGTGGTAACTGTGCCTCCAGTGCAGCCTACCTGCTCTCCTATAGCCACGGCTCCCCGCCCGATGCCACAGGGCCTGAGCTGGCTGGGTTTAGGCCGCGGGTCCCAGACTGCTGCGAAGAGCCCGCCTGCTGCGCTGCCTGTAGTGCTTTCTGTCTTGTGGAGAGTTTTAGAGCTTGAAAATCTGTTTAGCGTCCCATTTTATGAGTTTTTTAGCGTGTTTGTGTGGGAGCTGTGGTGTTTTGCTGCTTCTACGCCGCCATCTTGGCTCCGCCCCCCAATTTTAATGAATCTTAAAAATAAATAAATAAAAATTTGAAAATAGAATATAAGCTCCTTGAAGGCAGAAACTGTTTTGTTTTGGGTTTTTTTTAGTTTTTCACTCTAGTGCTTTGCAAAGTTCTGGGAATATGATATAAGTTTTCCAACTGCAAAATGGGAATGATATTAATAGCACCTACCTTGCAATGCTGTTGTGAGGATCAGATTATACAATATTTGTAAAGTGTTTAGCACAGTGTTTGACACACAACAGGTGCTTAAAAAATGCTTAATCTTTTCCCTCCCCCCTGCAAAAAAATAAATACTTGTTAACTGACTGACTCAATTTTGGAAAACAGGTATGCTGTCCTCCAGTGTACCTGTGTCCTCATTCAGTCAGTATCAGGTCTACCAGAACAAATTAAAAGTTTTTGCTGGCCAATACTTAAGGCACACACTCTTCTTTCCAGGAGTTTGAAATACAGTAATGAGATTATGTGCATATACAAGAAAAAAAAGCTATCAACAGTAGCCAATGCTAAATGCCTGGTGGATGGTGGAGTAACAGTTGTAGAATTGTAAAATAAAAAATTTCAACAAGTAGAGATGTAAGGAGGAGACAGTCCTAGGTCTGGAGGACCACATGCAGAAAGTGCTGAGGGAGGAGGGAAAGGAGATCGGGAAACAGCTAATAATCTAGTGTCGATGGAATGTTGAATTCAGGAACGGGGAATGGGAGGAGATAAGATTGAACAGGCAGGTTGAGGATAGATGGTAGAAGGCCTTGAATCCAGCCAAAGGAGTTTATATCTGATATGTCAGGTTATAGAATCACTGAGTGATACCAACAGACTCAAACTTAATGAGTTTCAGGCTGTATGAAGGACATATTTGAAGGGGACAAAGTAGAGGCAGGAAGGTAGGTTAGAAGGCTAGGACAATAAATCAGGCAAGAAGTGGAATTACAAAGAGAGGAGTGTGAGTGAAGAGCAGGGGAGTACATAGTAGGTGCTGATAAGACTCTGGTTTGGTTCCCCAACAACTCCTATCTGGCAATGGCAGTGTGCTCCCTTTCTTCAAGACCTAGAATCCTTCGACTCTATCTCTCCTTTAACCCATCATACCACACACACACACACACACACACACAAAATTTACTGACACCCTCCTCCCTTAGTCCAATAAAAATGGTCTTTTTGAAGAGGGGAACTGTGTCCTTTTTTGTCTTTGTCTGCAGTATCAAACCCATAAAGCAGCTAGGGGGCACAGTGGATAGAGTGCTGGCCTTGGAATCAGGAAGACTCATTTTCATGAGTTCAAATCCAGCCTCCAACACTTACTAGCTGTGTGACCCTGGGCAATAATTATAAATAATCTAAATAAATAAAATAATTACAAAATCATAATCCTGTTAGTCTCTTCTGTAAAATGAGCTAGAGAAGTAAATGGCAGGCTGCGCCAGTGCCTTTGCCAAGAAAACTCCAAACGGAACCACAAAGAGTCAGACATGTCTGAAATGACTCAATGACAATCATCCCATGCCTTAATTTTTGTAGGCACTTCATTGTTGAATTAAATTAGAAGTAAATAGGGCATGAAGGGTGAGCATGAGGAAAGAATCAGGACAATAGGGCAGCTTTGAACTTGGAGAAGGGTACCTGTCCCTAACAGAAACCTGACATTTTCATGACTATAATGCTGATCCTTTTTATAGGGTCATAGATGAGAGCTAGAGGGGACTGGAGAGGTCTTCTCATCCAATTCTCTCATTTTTAAATGGGGAAACTGAGGCTCAGAAAGGTTAAATTATTTGTCCAAGATCTCATGAATAAAAAGGGGATAGGCAGGTTCCAAACACAAGTCCTGTGACTCCACATCTAGATTGGTTTCAAGTGGCCCTAAACGCTCAGATGGGGATAGCCAGAAAGGAGAAAATGTGCACATAAAAGCAGGTCCCACATTAATTTCTCCTCTCCTTCCATCTCTTTGTGGCTTGGATTCTTTCCTGTGCCCTTCAAGAGTTAAACCAAAATAATGTGGAAACAAGAACAAGTTGTTGATTTGATTTCAGCATCACAAGTGGGAGTTTGGTTTCTAGAATGTTATTCAAAACAACATTCTCTCCTTGTTGGCAGCCTGAATAATGCTCAGAGATAACATCCTTTAATATCGGCTGGGAAATTCAGCTGCCCTGCAAAGCTGGATAAGACTCCTTGATAATGCTTCTAAACCTGCCTGCCCTGGAGGCCTCCCAAGGGTATAATTTGCCATGACCCTTGACACAAATGCACATGTTCTGCCCAGATCAGGTGCCTAATTAATGCTTACCTAAGTGGATTGTGATGAATTAGATGGGGTTGGGGTAAACTGAATTGAATCCAGCATAGTTGGCCAGGTTCCATGGGGGTTTGATGTGGCAAAGACTTGACCAGGAGCAGCAGAGGCAGAATCACCATATCTTAGCATCACAATTAACCCCAGAGGTCACTTAGCACAATCTTTGCCTAAACGGGAATTTCTGTAATATGGTCATCCAGCCTCCACTTGATCAGCCTCTTAGGATCATATTCCCTGTTTTTGGGAAATCACTAGTGTTTCAGGAAAGAGAAAGGAAAATGGGAAAGGAAGAAGGAGAACAAAGAAGAAAAGTGCATGTAGAAGGAGAAATAGAAGGAAAAAAGAGCTGGAAGAGGACAATAAGAAAAATGAAGAAGGTGAAAAAGGAGGGAGGAAAGGAGTGGGAAAGACAAGGGAAGGGGGGAATGATGAGAAGACAGATGATAGGATAGTTGTAGCAGTGAAGAAGATGAGGAAAAAGAAAGAAGGGCCTAGGATATCTGTTTTGGGAAGAACTATGAAAGCCTACAAACTCTTGAAGAAATGTGTATGACCTCCTCAATTGTCCATGCTCAAGATTTCTCATGTCCCCAACAATTCTAGGGACTGGCAGAAAATTTTACAATTAAATGACTGAAAAGAATATTAAGAGGTCACAGAGGCACTATAGTCCCATGGAAAGACCACTAGCTTTGGAGCCAGAGTATCCAGGTTCAAATCCTTCCTCATTTACATATATTTCATAACTTTGGGTAAGTCTCTTAAATATCCTGAGCGTCAATTTCCTCATATATAAAGTGAGGGATTCTAATGTCACTTCTGTTGCTGAATCTTAGATCCTTTCAGTCCAGCCCACTGTCTCAAGGCAGCAAAGCAACATCACTCTCTAAACTGTGTTAATCCCCTATGAGACTGCAATGCAATTTCCTTGTGGGCAGAAAGTGTCTCAGTAATTTTATCTGCATTCCCAGTGCTTGGTCCATAGTAAACTATTAATAAATACTTCTGCATTCAATTATTCAGGCATTCATAAGTGTCCTATTCCTAAAGCATTTCCAGGGGAAGAGCTTTGAAGCACTCATACAGGCATCCTTTCTAACATCAAACCACTGATCACAGTGGCCTTTGTGCCCAGTTTAAATCTCTCTTGAAGGCACTGAGGTCTATTTCTTCTCCTTGAAAAAGTACCCACAAACCATTTGGCCAAGTCTACACTAGCATAACAGGTGAAATATTAAGGCAATTCTCTGAATAACGTCATCCAGATCACTTTCACCTGAAATGAGTATTTCTCCATAGATGTTAAAATGTCAGTTTTGGAAAGGTCCATAGGGACCATCAAGTTCAATCCTCTCCCTTTCTAGAGAAGGAAACTCGGACAAGTAAGGAAAGTACTTCTTCAAGGTCAATCAGTAAGTTAGTGGCAGAGCAAAGACTCAAATCCAAGTTTTCTGAAACCTAGTCCCAGGGCTCGGTCTACTACATTTCCTAATTCAATCCCAGTGACTAGGCTGGTTAAGGTTATAGTGACAGTTCCTGTTTGTATGAAATCTTAAGGTTTACAAGCATTTTCCTTGCAGTGAACTTAGGGAGGAGGAAGTACAAATATCTTTCTCATTTTACAGAGGATGAAATGGGTTCGCAGAGAGGCAAAGGTACTTGCTTTTGGGTCAAAAGTTGGAGCAGTTTCTCAGATCACTAATGAAGCCTTGCAAAATCTGACCACACTCAAGCCTCAATTGTCAGGCTCACTGTTTTCCTAACCCTGCCCCCTCTGGAATCCAAGACATGTAGGCAAAAGGCCAAATCACAGAGCAGCATAAGTCTCAAGCCCTACTGGGCTCTAACTGAGCTTGATGAAAATTAACATTGCTCTTGAATGAGTCAATGGCACGGCACCAATGGAAGTATGTCCAGAGGAGTGGGGCAGGACTGTGAGGAGTTTGGCAACCATGCCATTGAGAAACAACGTGGTACAGTGCACATCCATATCAAAATCTATATGCGATGGAAACAGTGCTGAACTTGGAGTCCCAAGGTCTGAGTTCAAATTCCAGCTCTGCAACATATTGCTTTGTGGGTCCTTGGGTAAGTCTCTTAACCTATCTGAGACTAAGATAGCTGACCTCTGAGATCCCTTCGAGCTCTAGAATATAGGCCAAGAGAAGATCACTTGAAGCAGTCTGAAGATGCTTAGCCTGGAAAAGAGGAAACTTACAGAAGATATGAGAACAGTCTTCCAATGCCTCAGCCTGGCAAAGGGAGGAGGGATCAGATGTGCTCTTTAGGGCCCAGAGGGAATTAGAACAAAAGGGTTCTACTTCCAGGGAGGCTAATTTTGGGTCAATATAATAAAGAACTTCTTTGCAATCTATGCTGTCTTTATACTATGAGCTATTGAAAAGAGGTGACAGGGGGCGGCTAGGTGGCACAATGAATAGAGCACCGGCCCTGGAGTCAGGAGTACCTGAGTTCAAATCCGGCCTCAGACACTTAACACACACACACACACACACACACACACACACAAAAACTAGCCATGTGACCTTAGACAAGTCACTTAACCCCAACTGCCCTCCAAAAAAAAAAAAAAGAAAAGAGGTGACAGTAGAATGTATAGTGTTCTGTTCTTGGAATCAATAAGACCCGAGTTCAAATCCTGCTTCAAATACTAGCCAGCTGCGTGACCTTGGGTAAGTCACTTAACCTCTGTCTGCATCTATCTCCTGGGTTGTTGGGAGGATCAAACAAGGAAACAGGTAAAAAATACTTTGAAAACCTTACAGTGCTACCTAAAGGCTAGCTATTAGCATTGGCAGTTCCCTGTCAAGGAGGTTGTAAGGTGATTCGTGCCCTGGATGAGAGGTTGGACTAGACAGCTTGAGAGGTCCCTTCCAACTCTGAAATCCTAGGATGGAAATGCAAATTCCCCACAAACCTTTAAAATTCATACTTCTTTTAGGATAGCTCCAAAAGAACATTTACTATTAGAAGTACATCTTTTAAGGAACAAATTTCCAAATACATTTCATGATATATTCCAAATAGACATGGTCTTATGTAAGAGTTTTTTCAGAGGCAAGCAAGTGGTAATAATAACCTTCCTGGACTAAGGTAAAGATAGTAGGAGGGGAGAAGAGGAGATGGCTTTGGAAGATGTTGGGAAGGAAGATTTGGTAGGACTGGTAACTGATTAGACACCTCTGGATTTTCAATTTGAAGTGATTGGAGTCATTGTGGCACTGTTATGACACTAGGGTACAATGGGGCTCTGGGATCCATTCTAATGCTGAGATTCAGTGAATTCCTAAGTTCTTGAGGTCAAAGGTTCATGTCTTGCATAAACTTTACAACTCCTCAGATCCCAGCACAGGTTTCTCTCTGCAAGCAGTGTTTAATAGAAGCTTATTGGATTGAATTCTGTTTAATTGAACCAAGTCCCATGAGCTGGGAGCTAATGAGTCACCAGTTCACACTGCGACAGCCAGAGAGCCTGTCTGAAAAATGAGAAAAACAAAAAATTCAGGTCAATCATACAACAAGTTATTTTGAAAACGGGTTGCTAACCAGTAGTTTATTGAATTCAACTACCTTGTCACCTGGGGACTGAATTCAATTGCTTGTTGGGGGTAGAACTGGTTTGTGAGTTGGAAACTAGCCTGGTTCTGTTGAGATGTGAATTTGATTTCTAATTTTCTCTTTTTTATCCCCATGCAATTTAAAACTCAGCAGTTATTTACACACATGTGTGTATATTCATATGCATATGTATATATACACACATGCGTGTATGTCCATTTCTGCTTAATACAAAGCAGGAGAGGGAACATACAGAAAAGGCAATGATCTATCAAAGATACTTGGGTTCAGCCCTGTCTCAGGTACACATTAGCTGCATCAACTTGGGAGAGTCGTTCTATAAAGTCAGGGGGTTAGATTAGATGATCTCCAGAGGCCTTTCCAATTCTAAATTCTATTAACCTAGAAAGCTCTCTGAACCTCGGTTTCCTCCCTAACTACCTCACAGGGATGTGAGGATCAAACGACAGAATGTTGAGGTAAGTGCTTCTCAATCACAAGACGCCACATAATTGTGAGATATTATCTTCACTCCTGTTGCTGTAGTTACATCTTCCATAATACTATTGCTCCTCTCAGAGACCTTTCTAGATACCACCAGTGGTCACTGCCTTCCTTCCTCCATCCAACAGATGACCCTATATTTATTTTGTTGATATCTTGTAGATATCTGTGCATGCCCATATTGGCCTCAACAGAATGCAAGACTTTTTCATCTTTGTATCCCCAGAGCCTAGCACAGTACCTAAACACATACTAGACATTTAATAAATGCTTGCTGACTGATTAATTGGCTTATTCTATTACATAACACAGAAGAGCACAAAATCATGACAATCCTCATAGAATCTCAGGACTGGAAAGAAACCCAGAGGTAATCTAGATCAGCTCCCAACTCTTTGCCCAAATCCCAATAGCATCTATACCCTGCATCCCTGGAATTCCCCTAAATATATGGCATTCCTCTACATCTCCGTCACATGTTTTGTATCAGTTCTTTGTTTGAATGTTTCCAGCAATGAGGCACTCACTGCTTCTGGAAGCAGCACTTCAATTTGGTTCCCCTAATTACTAGGAAGGTCATCACCAAACTACCTCTTGGTCTCTTCCCACCACTAGTCCTCATTCAATCCTCTTGGGCCAAAGAACACAAGCAGAATCCCTCTTCTTCCTGTAAGCCTTTCAGATATGTCACAGGATTGGAGAATGTTAGGACTAAAAGGTTTCTTCCAATATCCTTCTATAGAGGAGGAATCAGAGGGACAGAGAATGGGGCATTGCATTGCCTAAGTTCATATGGAAAATTAATGGTAGTGTCAAGATGGGAACTCAGACTTCCATTTTTCTTCTCACTACATCAAAACCAATCTCCATGGAGTCATCTGGAACATATGTGTCTACCCAGGCCACCACACTCTTATTTTCCTCTGTGTTACCACCTACCAACCTTCCTCTTTTCCAGAGTCAATTCCTTCACTTAATATGCACAGGATATAGTTACTAGTATAGACCCCTCTTGATCTCTTTGCCCTGGACCTGCTCCATTTCCTCAACATCTCTATGAAAGCTGGTACCCAGAACTGATTGCAATACTTCAGATCTCTTCTGGTGAGCATGATTATTGAATTCATTACTTAAGCCATCATTTCTTCTATGGGCTAGGCACTAAGACTATCAGCTGTTCCTAATCAAAGGGACACTGGTCACATCCTGATAGAATGTGACTTGATCCCTGAAACCTCTGAATATTCTGACATCAATAAAACCTGCTTAGTCACCAACTGAATCCTGCTGTGAAGAAAAACATATCCTTTGGCCGTGAAGCAGGGGGAAAAGAAATACTAAAGAGAGATTATAATTTCCTTTCTGTGGAGATATTTTATCTAATTTTCTTCCATGACTGCATTGGCAAAAGCATGTTAAAGGGACATTGAACATAGAACATAGAATGTCAGAGCAGGAAGAGACCTCAGACTATTAGAATTGAAAGGGACATTAAAACAAGAAAAGAAAATGTCAGAGCTGGAAGAGGTCTCAGCATCTGAAATATTTCAACTGAAAGGTACCTTAGAAAATAGAACACAATATTAGAAATAGAAAGGACCTTGGAATATAACTTCTCCAGACTTGTACAGACTTTAGAACACAGAGCATAAAATTTTATATCTCGATGGAACATTAGAATACAGAAGATCAAATGTTAAAATTAGAAAGGACCTTAGAGCACAGAATTTTAGAGTTGAACAAATGTTATTTCATGGAAAAAATAATGGAGAATGTCAGAGCTGAAAGGAACCTTAATATAGAATAACCAGATCTGAAGGGACCTTACAACACTGGAAAAACTGCGAGAATGAGAAGGAAATTTAGGGACAATCTAAGCCCTTCATTTTACAAGGAAAGAAAATATAGCCCACTAAAATGAAGTGACTGGTACAAGGTCATACAGTGAATTAGGGGCAATGGCACTCAAACCTCCTAGTTCAAAGTCTAGGGTTCCTTTTCACCTTGCAAGCTGCTTTCCCTTGCTAGTGTATATTTAACTCTTCCTTTTATTAACTTGGTAAAATCCTGCATAACTCAAAAGACAAAGTAATTTCCATTGTCTCACAAGTCATCCGAGGAAACAGCTTCTGACTAAATTACTGCAAAGTCTTCATACAAGCTGAAATCAGCAAAATTTTTTATCTCCGTTGGAGGAAAAGCAAGCATTGGGAAAAGTTTAAATTTAATCATTTCTCTACCTGCCCTGGTCATCTGGCAGAATCCTAAGCATGCCTTCACTGCTTTCAATCACTCAATCAGCAAATATTTATTAAGCAGGACACAATGCTAGGCACTAGAAATGCAAGAACAATGAATAACAAAATTCTTACTAGCATTAAGTTTGCATTCAAATGGGAGAGACAGCAAAGTTCATAGGAAAACTACATAAAGCATGAATAGAAAATTCATAAATGCATATATATGCATACACAAAATAATGAATACAAGGTAGTTGGGAGGGGAAGGCACTAGCTGTTGCAGGATAAGGAAAGGTTTTATGCAAAAGATGGCACCTGAGTTGCATCTAATAGGAAGGGTCCAGTGCTTTACACTGTCAGTCAGACAAAACGTATTAAACGCTCACTAGATGCAGGGCAGCTCTGGTGGTGCAGAGGATAGGGCATTGTGCCTGGAGTCAGGAGGACTCATCTTCCTGAATTAAAATCTGGCACCAGACACTTAGCAGCTGTGTGACCCTGGGTAAGTCATTTGGCCCTGTTTGCCTCAGTTTCCTCGTCTGTAAAAATGAGCTGGAGAAGGAAATGACAAACCACGGCAGTATCTCTGTCAAGAAAACCCCAAATGGGATCACAAAAAGTCAGATGGGTCTGAAAATGACTGAACAACAATAACATTCCAAGGCACTGTCCTACATGTTGGCCATACAAAGAAAGACCACTGTAATTTATAAAGTACTCAGAGTAGTCCTGTGGGTTAAGTTGGGGTATGTAATTATTATTGTTTCTACCTTACAAAGGAAGAAACTGATACCCATAAAGATAAAGTCTTTGAATCATGGCATAGTGAAAAGAACATAGGACAAGAAATCACAAGACTTGTATTTGAGTCCCTGCTCTGCTCTTAACTAACTCTGCAACCTTAGGCAACTCATTTCCCATCCCTGAGCACTGAATTTCTCATCGTTGTAATGAAAAGGTTGGACTAGCCAGTGGCTAAAGGTCCCTTCCAGCTATGAAGTTCTAGATGCTGCGTAGAGCTGGTAGACGGAGCTCTAGCATTAACTCTGAACTAGATCTCCCGAGTCTGGGGTTCTTTCTTCTTTACCACACTGCCCCCTTGAGGTCTGTTATGGTGCCACTCTTCGTCAAGATGGCACCTTGTTTTCCCAACCAAGTCATTTATAACTTAAACGTCCTCACTAGAACAACAGAGTGTGACCCCAGAGAGCAGATGAAGTGACACCTCCTCCCCGCCAGGAGAAAGATGGAGATGATGGGTGAGGAAGGCGGCACGCGCCAACAGGTGAAGTCGCTTTGGCCACAGCTTTTGATGAATTATTCTTCCTTTTGTTTTGACGAAGGGATCCATGAAGGGGGCTATCAAGAGATGGGTCTGTTATTTTTTTATCTAAAAAAAGCAATAATGAAACATTTAAGTATGAGAATGGACAGATGGGTGCTGGCATCTTTTTGAATTAAAAAGTAATAATATTAAATATGGAGAAACGGGGTAGGAAGAGCATTGGACTCACACCTAGGAAAGCTGTACGTCGGTTCTGGCTCTCCAGTCCTTTGCCTTGTATCAGAATGTGAAGTCGGAGGAGCGGAAGGGACCGCTTCGGCCACTTACCATCTCTCTGGGCTTCAGCTTCCCCATCTGTGGCATGAGGTGAGTGTACTAGACCAGCCATGTCAAATTCAAATAGAAACAGGGGCTACTAAACCATACGTATCCCTGCAGCTGTGTTTTGACTTGTTACTATTGCTTTTTGGTCAGTTTTTAGTTGTTTCCGACTATTTGTGACTCCATTTTGGCAAAGATACTGGAGTGGTTTGCCATTTCCATCTACAGATGAGGAAACTGAGGCAATGGGGTTAAGTGACTTGCCCAGGGTCACACAGCTAATGTCTAAGGTTGGATTTGAACTCAGGGAGATGAACCCTGCTGACTTCAGGACTTAGCACTTGACTTAGAATACCACACATTGAGTGTTTGCCGCCTCTGCACTAGAGGACTCCTAAAAGCCTTGCAGCTCTAAATTCTATTTATCTATGACTCTGGGCAAGTTCCTTCATGTGTCTGAGGCTCAGTTCCCTAACCTGGAAATGGGGATCATAGACATACTTGTACTCACTGCCTCAAATGACGATTATGAACATTTTAAGTGCTATGTACATGCGAGTTGCTAATATCTGAACTTTTGGGTACGTAATCCTTGTTTTAACCCAAACAATTAGCTTTTGGAATAAAAGAGTAAACACAAAAATTAATTGGCAATTACTTTGCCATCTCATTTCATAGACTTCTGATGCATTTCCTCTTGTGAAATCAAAGCCAGAAACCCAAGTAAATGGGGTCAGGTGGGAAGTGGAGAACAGAGGACTGAATGAAGAGAAGAAAGAGATGATAAAAAAAAAAACACAATTCTCTGCCTTCATTCTCCTAGAGTTTGAAATAAGTTACTTAATATGGAAAATGAAATCTCTTAACATGTGGTCAGTTTTTCCACAGATTATTAATAAATTTTGATAGCATGTTAAAGAATCCAAAGCTCTTTACTCATGAGAACTCCATGAAGTAGAAATTATGATCCCCATTTTACAGATGAGGAAACCCAGGTTCCAGGCAGTCTAGGGGATTTACGGTAGCCACAGCTAGGTGATATAGTGCATAGAGTACTAGGTATGAAGTCAGGAAAAATCATCTTTCTGAGTTCAAAACCTGCCCCAGACACTTACTAGCTGTGTGACCCTGGGCAAGTCATTCAACCCTGTTTGCCTTAATGTCCTCATCTGTAAAAATGAACTGGAGAAGGAAATAGCTAACCACTCCAGTATCTTTTATAAGAAAACCCTAAACGGAGTCACTAAAAATGAGACACAACTGAAAAATGACTGAAAGAGTTTAAAAAAAAAGATTTGCAGAGTATGGCAAGGTTTCAAAGACCTAGTCCTCAATTCCAAAAGAGTAGCATATATTGCCTCACTTCCTGTGACTTACAAATTTGTCAGCCATCTTCTCCTTTATATTAATAATGAAACTACAAATTATTTTCAATTTACAGGAAGAGAACATAGAAGAGTCCTTGTTCACAGACTCTCCCTGTATCTATCTACTGGAATGATATTAGTCACAAAAGATAATTGTAAAGATATTTAGGCCCTGAAAGAAGAGATATAGGGAAACACTGAAAGATGAGAAGAACGCTAAAGTCAAAGGACATGAGTTCAAATCCTGCCTCTGAAACGTTCTGCTGGTGTGACCTTAGATATGTCATGTAACCTCACTAGTCTTCAGTTTGCTCACCTGTAAAAGGAGGGAGCTGGTCCCATTGGCCTCCAAGGTCCCTTTCAGGTACCTTGTTTTTGGTGTTTTAACACAAGCTGTTCAGGTAGTAATGGTAATACCTTCACATTTCTATTGCATTGTTCCACAACTAGAAAATGAAAGAGCCAGGACTCAAACTCGTGCCTTCTAGCTCCAGCACCTTGATTTCTCTCCATTACTCCAAGATAAGGGAGTGGATCTACCCGTCTGTTCTAGAGCAAGGGACCAGACTCTAACATAGATAACCATCCAACACAGATAACTACCAAACATATCCAAGCTGGCCCTTGTATAGCAGGGACTTGTGTTAGGATATATATGATCTGAGTCTGGGGATGCCCCGTTTCATATTTCCAAGGGAGTCTGCATTTTCCACCTCTGTGGGAAGCAGGAAGTTGGTCATGGTTAGGTAGTCACCTCCTGAGACTCCCTGATCTCAGAAAGGAGATATTTGGTTAAAATTATATTTATTTACTATACATCAGATGTTTGAAGTCTAGTCATACTATGTTCTTTTGAGGGGTTCAGGATAAAAGACAGTTTTCTTAGACCATCTGGATATGAAATAGTCTCACCCTAGATCAGAAAGATAACAGCTCAGACTTGGCCAGCTTAGCTGCCTCCCACCAAAAGCTTATTATACAAATGACAGTCATGGAAAAGGAGCAAACATATTTATTAAAGTAAGTAGTAAAACAGTAATTGGAAAAGTTATATGGATTAATTTAGAAGATGGACTACACATGAGGAAAGGAACATTTCCATTGGAGAGCAAGATTAAATCTCAGCTTAATCAAGAAAAGAATAATTTCACCTGAGAAATCCATACTTAGCAGTCTTTGGGGTTTTAGGCACTGGGAATCAAGGAAAACGGGGGAGGTGTGCAGCTGTCCCCTCCCATCCTCTGCTCTCCCCTTCTCCATTTCATCTCCACAGTCTCCTTACCTGCATGCAGCACCTAGTTATGGGGCTACCTCTTAAGGAAGCTCCCTAAACTCACCTGGGTGATAGAGGTGGGGAGATAAGGGATAAGGAAGTTTTGACATAATCAAGTCTCTAAATGGTGCTATGGAAAATTTAGAACTTCAAAGCATGGTTCCTGCCCTTGCAAGGGCTGTTTAGGGCAACAGGACCTAGACACATCAATAGCTAATAATGTTTTGCAGAATGTGCTGCCGGGGTAGTACAGACAGCTTGTACCAGGGTCACTGAGGGAAAAAAGATCTCACTGAGGCCTGAAATAATCTGGAAAGGCTTCTCTGAAGAAGTGGGCAGAGAATCTCACTAGGATGTAAGTAGAGAGAGGAGAGGGAGGAACCAAAGGGAAAAGCAGGGATTCTCAAGGTGTAAGACAAAATATCAAGCTACCAGTGAGGAGGTCCAATGAGTGAAGCAGAGGCTTTGTGGAAAAGATGGATGGAACAGCAATGAGAAGCCAAAAATCCCATTCTGATGACTTCTCTTTTCAGAATGAGATGAAGAAGGATTTCAGACACATAACAGATAGGACTGTCTTTTCTAAGCAGATCGGGTGAAAATAGCAATAAACAAACAGTCACCGTCATCTCCCTCCCACCTCTCTTTTATCACGACCCCCAACCCCACGCATAAACACACACACACACACACACACACACACACACACACACATCTGATTGACAGGCTTCTAGCCAGCACATTCAGATGTAATCTGCACCAATACCAGATGCCAGAATGATGAAAGTCACATTCACTGAGCATGCCTTAGTACATAAAGAGTAAGAAGAATCATAAGGAGAAGACAGCACATTATAGTGGAACAAGACACAAGGGTCAAAAAGAAAAAAGAAAACCTGGGTTCTAGTTTCCTGGAAAGCATCCAAACTTGATGCATGATCTTGGCCAAGTCTCTTCCAGATCTAAGATTCGATGCTCCTCATTCTTGTTCTCACAGCCCAGACTGCTCCCCTTTCTCAGCAGCATCACTCACCCCCGAGACAACTCCACCCTGTCTTTGCTGTCCTGATTGGTGGCTCCTTGGCAAGAACCACCATTTCTTGGAGATCCTTAGCCATACTGGAATTCATTTCTGGCTGCTCTCCCAACTGCTCCACTTCCTCAGGATTCTTGCCTCCCCCCTCTTCTAGAGCCCCTGTGTGTTTTGTCTCTACCTGTTAGAATGTAAACTACCTGAGAGCAGAGACCAAATTCTCATGCATTTGTATTTTGGTGCTTAGCACAGCACATGGCACATATTAAGTGATTAACAAATGCTCTCTGAATGGTGGTAGTTGGTTTGTTGGTGTTGGTTGGTGGTTGGGGGTTGGGGATTGGGGATTGGCCTTGGTGGTTGGTGTTGGTGTTGGTGTTAATGTTCAGTCAGTACAGTTATGTCTGGCTCCTTGTGACCCCTTTTGGAATTTTCTTGGCAAAGATACTGGAATGGTTTGCCATTTCCTTCTCCAGCTCATTTTACAGACAAGCAAACTGAGGCAAACCAGGTTAAGTGACTTGCCACAGTTCACAAAGCTAGTTTCTGAGGCTAAATCTGAACTCAGGAAGATGAGTTTTCCTGACTCCAGGTTCAGCACTATCTATTCTGTACTACCATTTACATAAATATATATGTATAACATATATTTTATTTATGTATGTATATATGTGTGTATATATATGCATATATGTGCACAGAGTTATGCATATATAAACCCTATGAAAGGGTTTTTATGTGAATTTATATGAATTTATGTGAATTATGTACACACATATATGTATGATTCTACACATATAAAGCTTTCCTTCTAGCAATGACCTTCTCTGTTTCCCAAATCCCTTCTAAGTCTGAAATTCTGTGTTATTTTCTAAGATCTCTTCTATTTCTAACATTCTGTATTCTAAGTCTAAGGCGTCTACTGATTCTAACATTCTATGGCCAAAAAGCCCCTTCTCACATAAATATGTTCTAAAGTCTTTTGTAACTCTGATTATCTTATGTTTCTAAGTCCTCTTAAAGGTTTGAAATTGTTTTATTTTCTAAGATTCTTCCAGCTTCTAATATTCTGTGTTATAAGGTCCGTTCAGCCCTAACATTCTGTATTCAAAGGGTCCTTCTAGCTCCAACAATCTGTTTTCTAAGGCATCTGACAATACTAACATTCCAGGTTCAAAGGTCCTTTTCTAGTTGCTACATTTTGCATTAAAAGGTTAAGGTCTCACATTTTATGTTGTGTTCTAAAACCCCTTCTAGTTCTAATATTCTGTGTTCAGATGAGATAATGAAATAAGATAAAATGAGATAATTGTACTTCAAATATGCTTGTTCCTCTCCCTTTTGAAAGTTTTTTTTCAGCTCTAACATTTGACTTTCTATCTGTAGTATCATCTGGTTCTGACGTTCATTGTTCTCTATGTTCAAAGGTCCCTTCCAACTCTCATAGTCCAAGTGTCTCTCAGATATTACCCAGGATATTAGCTGGCATGTCAAGGAGCCATGTTCTAAATCACATACTCATAACTTTGTGGAAATTAAACTTTCTCTGCCGCCATTTTTAATGCAGCTCTAGGGACAGTAGAGGAGGGAAACTTTTTTTTAGGAGTTGTGGAATGAAGACTTTATCAACATGTCAACCTTAACTTCCAATTTCCTGGGCTCCTGTCAAATTGTGTCCCTGCCTTAATGTCATCTTTACAATTTTATATGTAACTTTTAGTTCACCAATTGCTCTGCATGATAAGGTAGGAGTTGGCAATATTCATATGGAGCCTTCCATCACTGTCAGTGGGGTGGCTGTCTTTTTCCCTGGCTGCAGCCCTTTTTTGCTTTTTTTTTCCTTCTAAAGAGTCTGGTTCACTGAGCTCCCAGGGAATATAAAGGAAGGGGTAGTATATGCAACACCAAATCACAAATCATCTGAGGAAAACTCTGAAGGCTCTCAGGGCTAGCTACTTGGTGGCCTTTTTAAGTAGCCAAAAAAGGAAGACAATCAACCCAATCGAGCCCAAGTCATAGAGCTACTGGGAGGTTGTCAGAATTGGATGGAATCTTAGGACACAGGGCACAGGAATTGGACAGGGAAAAGGAAACAGAACAGTGTTGGGGTGAATGAAGACTTTGGAACAGAGAGCATCTCATCTGGGAGAGATCTTAGGCTACAGAGCATCAAATATGAGAACTGTAAAGGACCTTGGAATTTAGAATGTCTCCTGAGCTTGGCTGCACCTGCTGGGTTTCCTAGGTAATTGCTCTGACATGAACATGTCTGTTTCACAGACCACTGACCAGCAGCCAGCAATGCTTCTTCTCTGGGCATCCTGTGTGCTGTGGTAGCTCTTGGCACCTCCCCTGGTGACAGAGGGATAAGAGCAGAGCCTGTGATGAAAAGGCCACTCAGGCTGTAGCTCGGGTGTATCTCAGGTACTCTGGGCTGAGACTCAGCCTCCTGGCCATAAGGGTGGGTTTGAGACCTCAAATGTAACATGTCACTCCACAGAGATTTAACATTCTTCTTCCTTCCGGGGCCAGTTCTGTGTCCAGTTCTCATGTTGTTTGGTTCCTTTGCCTACCTCATCCTTTTGTATGGATTTCCTGCCTTCTGTCCTTCCCAATATCTTACAGGGGTGTCTTTCTTCCCTTTTTCTTTCTTCATCCCATACTCATCCCAGGAAGTAAAAAAAAATATACCAGCCTGAAAGAGGTGGGGCTCATCAACTTTGTTCCTTTCCATGAGATGGAGGACCACCAGACCTTATCACATACCCTGCCACTGACTCCTAAGCTTCTCCAGATTTACTATATACATGGTCTTCATGCCCTGCAGACTTTTGACCCTGTCATCTAGCCTACAGATATGTCCTAAGGGCACTTTGGCCATACCATTTCTGGCTCTTTTCTATACCCTTAGGGACCCTGAAGCTGAACTTTCTCTTATTTATGCTCAGCACTTACAACACTGAATGGCACAGAGTAGGCACTTAATAAATGCTTTTTGATTGATTGATATTGGTTTCCTTGGTCATAGTTGAGCTTCTTTCAAGCAAGGACCACCACACTCTGTCCCTAATACTTATCACAGTGCTTGATACATGGTAAATACTTAATTTTTTTTCATTCACATATTCATACCCAGGGAATTGACTTCATCCAGAAACCCGTGCTCAGCCCCAGCTTCAAGTCACGTCTCCCTGCCATTAATCATGCATCTCCCATTTGGCAATGGCAGAGTTTAGACACTGTAAGGAGATTAGAGTCTAGTTGGAGAGACCAGACCTGAAAACATAAGACAGAAGTATGAGCCAGGAAATATTCCTTCACATTCACTCAGTAAATTTTCATCAGGCAAAGGTGCCATCAAGAGATGGTCTTAGGATGTGGCAAATAATAGAACTGTGTAATAGTAAAGAGCTTCAAATGGTACCTACCCCAACCCATGTCTGATCAATAATCCTCTTTCAAAGTTCTCAGTCTTTACTTGAACACCTCTAATGATGGAGAACTTACTACCTAACAAGGTAGCCCATTTTATGTTTGGGCTCCTCTGATGATGAGGAAGCTTGTCCTTATGCTGAGCTGAAATCTGTCTATCTGAAAATTCCATCCATCCCTCACACTTCTCCTTAATGGAGCCAAGCAAAATATGCTAATTCCTCAAATGTGAACTCTGTCTCCCTTCCTCCAAGCTGAGCGTCACAAGTTCCTCTGATATATGTTTTTATTGCCTGGCCTCCATTCCCCACAAGATCTGTGAGACAAATTCAAAGCCTGCATTGCTATGGTTGAAAGTCCCCAGCACAGCCTGGGCAAAGCAATGTACCCTAAGCAGAAGAGGCCCTATGGATCCTTTCTTCATCTGGTCTTTTTCCCTGGGGTCTGAATGACTCTCATGCTTGGCTGCCTGTCTCTGAATTCTACAGTCCCGCTGGTTGCTCTGCCCTTTGCCTTCCTTCCTTTCTTGCTGCACTGTCTCTCCGAGATAAAATTCAATCAAGGTTTGCTATTGTTTTTCCCCTAGTTCTGTTTCCATGAAGGTGTGCATCAGTAAAACAAGCATCATTACAACAAGCAGCTTGGCCTGAGAGTCACCTCTTCCTTCATCACTCATATCTTATCACTTACAATGTCCTGATTTATAGAAGAAGCGAGGGACTTATCCAAGGTCATACAGCTATTGTGTGTCAGAAGAAAGATCTGAAGCTGGGTCTTCTGACTGCAAGCTTAACATTCTACCCATCATGCTATGCTGCTTCTCCCACTTCAGATCTTCTACAACAGCAATTGTAAATAATAATCGTATTATATAGCATTTTTGTTTGCAAAGCATTTTGCATAGTGTACCTTATTTAATCCTCAAAACAACCCCGTGAGGTAGGTACTATTATTCCCATTTCATAGATGAGTAAACTGAGTCTGAGAGAGATAAATAATTTATCAGGGTCACCTGTCTAGTAAGCCTGAGGCAGAATTTGAACTCAGAATATCCTGACTCTGAATCCTGTTCTCTATCCAGAGTTGAGTAATGCTTACTTGCTTGATTGACTAATAGGAGTGTCACAGAATTGGAAGGGAACTCACAAGTCATCGGTTCCAACTCCCTCATTTTGCAATTGTTCTGAACCAAAATTGGGGGCAGCTAAATGGTGTGGTGGATAGAGCACTTGGCCAGGAGTCAGGAGGTCCTGACTGCAAATCTGGCTTCAGATACTTAATAGCTGTGTGACCCTAGGCCAGTCATTTAACTCTATTTGCCTCAGTTTCCTTATATGTAAAATGAGCTGGAGAAGGAAATGGCAAACCACTCCAGCATCCTTGCCAAGGAAACCACAGATGGAGTCACGAAGAGTCATACATGACTGAAATTACTCAACAACAAAAGACTGGACCAAAAAGAAATTAATAACTACAACATCCCCTGACTTCCCAAGTGTTATATTGTGGGGATCAGAGAAAAGAAATGTGAAAGCACTTTGTAAATTCGTAAACAGTTGGATTGTAGCTTGCATTACTTGCAAAGGAAGGGGGAGTTAAGGAGCTGTCTAATGCTCCCTTACCTAATCCAGTGCCTTCCTTTTCTCTCATTAAAGCAGAGTCATTTAATGCATTGATCCACTAATGTTTGTACCACAGGGTTCCAGGAGCAGCTACCCACACAATTGGAGGGCCAGGGAGCACCTGGGTTACCATGGCAACAAAGTACGCCTTGGTATTGCTCTCTGAAAGTCACAGGTGTTCAAGCCTCTTCAAAAGTTGAAAATTATGAGGATTTTGATCTGCATCTTTATAGGAACTCCCAATAGCAGGAAAGAAAGTAATTATCTGGTCCTGGTGTCAAAAAAGAAAAATTGAAGATGCCCAACATAGGAACTAAGAGAACTTTCTTCGGTCATAGAATCCACTGTAGTCAGTTGAAAGATCTTACAACATCAAACACAGAACAACAGACCTGGAAGTGTCCTTGGAAAGCAGAACCCGGAGGTAGGACTTCCCTTTCCCCCTTGGCTACTACCATGAATCACTGCTCAGCCACCAGCCAAGCAAGGGCCTGTGTAGAAATGGCCAGCCTATTCAAGACCTTAGAGTGCTCCAGTCATGTGCCCTGACTTTCCCTCTCTGTGAACCTGTTGTCTCTTCTGTAAAAATGGGAAGGGTGAAAAGAAGTGATTGTCATGGATTTTTTAAACTTAAACAAATTATTTATTTTTAGTTTTCAACATTTACTTTTATGAGTTCTAAATTCCCCCACCACCACCACACCCCCTTCCCCAAGACAGGATGCAATCCAATATGGGCTATACATTTATGATCATGTTAAAAATATTTCTGTATTAGTCATACCATACCATGATTTTTAAATCATCAATGAAATATTAAAAATTAAAGTAAAATAAATAGAGAAGAGTAAGATTGAATGATCTCCAAGGTGCTTCTGTTTTTCACATTATTATGCAATACCCTAGGTGTTGATGGGAAGGGTCTAGAGTTAAATTATGTGCTGTAAGACTGGAAGAGACTTTGGATGCCTACTCTTTAGGATTGGCAGGGTTATTATGGAAGCAATATCCTGACCTAGGCCCTGGCCCTCATACAAGTTCAGCTAGTTTTCCTTTAAATTAAGGCAGTCTTTGAGACTTAATTGGGTCAGGACACTAAAGGATATTGATATCACGTGTGAATCACCCCGTGGCATAATAACTATGAGGAGCTCCAGGTTTCTCTGGTGCCTGGCTGGTATACCATTGTGGGAACTCAAAGATATGGACATTTTGATCAGTAGAAATAATTCTTAGTGTTCTCAATGCCTATCCTTGCTGAATTATCTTCCCCTGCTTTGATCAAGGAACTCTCCATTAGTTGAATGACCTATGAGTGCCTCATTTCATTCCAATATCAAGCTGAAACTACTACTTCCAAGTCGATTCTCCCCTGACACTCACAGACTCATAGGATTTAGATGGGCTCCACCTGAGGCCTACTAATGGTCTGGGAAGGTCTTATATCCCATAAGCATTACAGTGGGAGAGAGGATGGAGGGCGGGAATGGAAAATAAAAATAAAATAAAATTTAATAAAACCATCTCTATACAAGGAAAAGTCATTGATATCAAAGATAGTTTATATAGAGACAACTTAAGGATCATAGATGTCCCAGAGGAACACGACAAAGAGAAAAACCTGAATACCATGATGCAGGAAATGATAAAAGTGACCACAGTGTCTGACAGAAAACAACTCTCCGAATGAAAGAATCCACAGATTGCTTCTTGAAACAACAACAAACTGAACATATGCTTCAAGCTCCCAGATGCATAGTGGTTAAATTTAACAATTCTACTGACAAACAACACATCCTGCAAACAACCAGGAAAAAGACCTAGGAATATGAAGAGAAAAAAAATTTCAAATAACATAGGACTGTTCTAAACCCAACATAAACTACAGACGGGAACTAAATAGCATACTATGAGAAGCAAAGGTGCCTAAGATACAATCCCAAACAACATACCGGGCAAATTTGAGCCTACTTACATCAATGAGAAAAGATACATGTTTAATTAAATAAAAATATTTAAAGTGCTCCTGAAAGAAAAAGAAAATGTGTGAGTGATTTCAATTTGCTAACACCCAGAGAAAGAAAAGTAAATAAACGAAAAAGGTAAATAAATACAATTACCAAAGAAAGAATAAGTAATGAAATGAATTACTCCATTTCTTAACTGGAAGAGCTGTTAACACCTCATTTAGCCCAATTCCCACATTTTAAAGATTAGGATAGCAAGTTCTCAAGAGACCCAACAATATAATTCAAATATGACACACTCATTGGAGAACAGGAGTAGACCATATGTCTCCTTACCTCCAGTCCTGGGTTTCTCCCATGGTTTCAAATTGTAGATACCCTCTACCTTACTTTTGAAAATGAGCTTAAGAAAACCATTTGTTTAAAACAAGGTCAACTGGATGGTAGATGTAATGATCTAGATTCTAGCAGGAACTCCACTGGAGATTAAAACATGGCTCTGGATCATTTTGCATTGGTAGAAGGGATTTTGTCGTATTGTCTTGTGTCTCACCATTCTGCATATTTGTACAAAATGATGAATGCTGGTGCCCTGACTGAAAAAACCTGTGGTTTAGCATTCAAACCATTTCTTCTGTCCTGAAGCAAATATTTGAAGGTTTCAGTTATTAGTAGACTTGGTCATAGAAGGTTCAGCACTGGCAGCTTTAGGTTTGACTGCCTCAAAGTTGATGAGCTGGGCAGTCTTGGATATCAATAGATATAGACAACTTGGGTTCACTGATTTGTTGACCTTAGCAGCAGACAATGATTTGGGGGTTATCTTGTGTAAGTAAATTTGATGGGGTTGGTGACCTTAGGGTTAGTGGGTTTAATGGGGATTGGAGAAAAGTTCTTAATGTTTTTTGTGTCATGGACCCCTTTGGCAGTCTGGTGAAACTTTTCAAAATGATATTTTAATGAATAAAACATATATATGTACATATATATGTATATATATATATAATTACAAAGGAAGCCAACTGTATTGAAATCTCGCTATAAATTTTTTTTAAGAATTATGACCTCCTAGATTAGTGGTTTTGCCAATCTTAGAGGCATGAAAGTGGATCTTGACTCTGGGGCCAGTATACTTGATGAACTGGTGTGTCTGTCAGCAGAGTTAGGACTAGTGGACTTGGTGACCTTGGGCCTGAGGAGTTTAGACTTGGAAACCTTGGTGCTAAGGGCCTTGGTGGTCTCTGCTTGGGAACCGATTGACATTGGTGGCCTACCTCTTCTTCCATCCTTTCTTGGCAAGTTCATATGTCTTAGAAACTTGGGGTTAACCCCTTTTAGAAACTCATACCTCTAGGATCTGGGTTTCTTGATACCATTTCTATTCCATTTGAAGGTACAGTTATGGCCATAGACTTGGCTATCAGAATATTGCTGCCTATTTTGTGGGCATTCCATGAACAACCTTGAGCAAGCAAGAAAAATAGAGGAAGAATAAGTTAGCAGTGAGTGCTATGATGAAATCTTAGGTCCAGATCCTTTTTCTCTCCCTTCCCCTTCCCCCCTCCTCCCCAAAAAAGTCCTAACCCTGAGAAATTAAGAAGAATATCATTGGGAAGAAAATTTAAATTTAGTTGAACTGAAATTCCATACTACATGGGATCTGTGCCATAGACATTCTTAGCTCTTGTAATAAAACTATGGCATAAAACTTTCCATAATATTAATAATAATAATAGAAGTTTACAAGTTACTTCCCACAGCTTGGAAGTAAGCCTGGAATGCTCTTCCACCCAACCCAGACTTGGTTTGTTCCATTCCTATCCATCCTATGAGACCCGCCTCCAATTTCTCCACTTTCACAGGATCTCAGATTTAGAACTGGAAGGAGCTCTAGAGACTGTATCATCCAACTCTGATATTATGGATGAAGAAAGTGGCCCAGAAATGGTGTAGTGGTGGCTGAGGTCCCACAGGTATTGTGACAGAGCTATGCATTTGAACCATAGCCCTTTGACTCCAATACTCTTTCTACTTCTTGACCATGATGCTTTCCTATGACTCAGGGAAGGAAGAGAGCTCTTCCACCCCATCATTCTCATAACACTTGATTGAGACTTCTCCCATGGCACCTCGATGAGATAAGGAAGGACATTGAACCTTGAGTCAGAGGGCCTTAATTCCAGCCCTAAATCTGCCACTAGCTCACTATGTGTTTTTTGCTTCTCTAGGCTCCATCTATAGACTGTGGATAACAATATAAACCTCTACTTCTCTCACAGGAATGTAGTGAGGATCAAATGAGAGAAGACATATAAAGTATTCTAAACGTGCTACATAAATGCAAATTATTGCTAATGACATTCTATATTTGTCAGGGTTAAGTGACTTGCCCAGGGTCACACAGCTAATAAGTTTTTGAGATTGAATTGACCCATTCTGTATTATTTGATAATAATAACTCACCTTTCTGCATTGTTTCATAGTCTACAAAGCTCTTTTCTCTTAACCACTATGTGTGGTATGTAAAGAAAGGATCAGTATCCCCATTAAACAGGTGAGAAACTGAGGCCCAAGCAGATGGAGAGTGACACAACTCACACTGTAGAAGATGTCAGGGCAGGGGCACAAAGCCAAGCCTCCTGCATGACTGAGTCCTATTTTCTTTCAATTGTCTAAAACTGCCTCTGTTCTTTAGAAAGAGAAGTCTTCTTACATTAGTTAAAAAGGCCTCCTAAAGAGCAGTTTTCATCCTACCAAAGGGCTACTTTCCAATGTTATCAATTTTGGACATAAATATAAAATTAACTCAGAAGAGAAAACGTGCCCTAAGCAATACAGTACCAACCTTGGAGTCGGGAAGATACGAGTTCAAATCTTCTCCCTGAAACTTACTAGCTGTGTGACCCTTGGGCAAACTGCTGAACCTCTCTGCCCCTCCATTTTCAGTCCATAAAAATGGAGCTAACTAGAGCATTTCCCAACCCTGCATTGGTGGGACTATCAAATGATGTAACCTATGAAAAGCAAACACCTAGGTACTCTATAAAAGGCAGGTTGTCCTAACCATTGAACCAACCTGTCAGGGCAAAGGATTTAGAGCTAGAAGGGATCATAGGGATTGAATAAACCAGGGGTTCTTAACTGAGGTTGTATGAACTTGGTTTTTTGAGGGTTTTTTTATAATTGTATTTCAATAAAATTGATTCCACTTGTATATTTTTTTACGCATTAAAAAATTTCTTAAAAGGAGTCTATAGGCTAAGCGCCTATGTGCACACACATTAAGGACCTGAGATCTAGTCCAAATTGTTTTACATATAAGGACTGTGAAATTCAGAGAGGGGAACTTTTCCAAGGGTCACAACTATTCCTGCTGAACCTGTGTCTCCAACCCTGATTTCCTGATTCTTCTTGATTCCAGAATTCTTTCCTTTCTGACACAAGGAAAGGCTCGATGAGGGTAGGGGCCACGCCTTAACTCACCTCTATCTCCCCCAACACCAAACTCAAGGCTCTCCAGACTGTAGAATGGAAATACAGATTTTATATATGTATATGTATGTACATACATATACATAAATATATACATATGTGTGTGTCTGTGTCTTGTCTGTGACTGCATCTCTGTGTGTATTATCTGAGACAAAGAAAGGACTAAATTGAATCCACAGCCCTGCTTTAGCTACAGAACTAAAAATGTGAGATTAGCTTCAGGCAAAGTCCACTTGCTACATCTTATTTGCTCTGTGTTCTATCTTTAAGGAGGGCACTGGCTACTGTCACAAATTTGCCAAGACTTCTCCAGATTCTGAAGAAGAAGAGTGTCTGTGTGTATCTTCAATAATAATTCCTATTTCTAAAGCACTTTGTAATTTACAGAATGCTTTCCTGGTAGGGTTAGGTTGTGCAGTCCAAAATATTTTGGGGTTTTCTGGTCCCAGCTCTTCTTAACAGGCTGTCTCTACCCTAGATATCACTTCTCCCCTAAACTCTCTGTTTTCTGGAATTTTCTATGCTAGAAAACTTCCAGTTAGAACTCTCAGTGCCTCCAGCAGTTCTCATACTCCCTAATTGTCACCTCCCTACCTGTGATATTAGAAGTGTGAAACCTCAGATGTGTGAAATGGAATCCCTCTTTAACTCTCACCTGTGCTAACCCATTTCATGGGATAAGATCCAGTATTTGGGGATGGAGACTGGAGGTATGATGAGGCCAAAGCTTGGATTCTAGGTCTTCTAGACCTATGTTTCTCATAGCATCATTTACCCCCTTCTTCTGCTTTCTGAAAATCATCTTACTGGAGGTTTGCTGTTATCCCTCTGTAATGCCAATGTATAGCCATAGCAGCTGCTGTGAATATGCATATATATTTCCAGGGTTTGTTCACAAAATATAATAATATAATATAGAAATATAATAAAATGTATTATATATAATATAAATATAATAAACCTTTCTCCTACAAGACAAAACCAAAATATTTATTTGGGACATTGCAATTAGGATACCAAAGATTAAGGTTTAGTAAGATATTCATCACCAATCCAGGGACCGCTGCTGATATCAACATGGAAAATTTCTCCCTCTCTGTCAGGTGTGTCTCTCTTCCTACACCTCTCCCTCTAATCAATACTATATATATATATATAGTATTGATATATATGCTGCTTCCAATCTAAGACTTGGTTGGCTTATTGCTGAGAAGCTTGGAAATCAGCTCTTAATTGGAAAGTTGTGGGGATCCTTGTGGAACAGAACCTAATTAGTTCTGCTCAGGGCTCCATGTGAGGTCTATTAATGGGTGGGAAACATCTTATATCCCATTAACATTACAGACAGATGTGCTGCTGTTGTTCATCCTTCACTTTCAGAGAGGACCAGTGACATCACAGGTGATGTCTTGAATTGTGAGTGAATTGCATCTAAGTGAGGAAGAGTTGCACAAAGCCATCTGCCTCACTCTCTCCTCCAAAGTGACCAAAATCCAGTGGCAGCAATGGAAGGGACGGCTGACATGGCCAGCACAGTGTCAGGAACATGATAAGCACTTAAATGCATGTTGATTTGATTTGTTGGAGAACCAGTCCCTGGGCACCCCCGGCTGGAGCTTCACCAGGACAATATTCTAAGTGACCAAAACTATACAGTTTTGAGTTCAAGAACTGCTCACTAGTAGGTATTGTTATTTTCTGCGTGTGTATAATTTCTACCTTGTCTGTTTGCCTAATCTGAAAATAAACCTTTTCGATGCTTTGATTCCAGTATACCTGTGGGCTTGTATAGGGACGGGATTGTCAGATATTAAATCTCCTACAGTATCTGGGTAAAGATAATGAGCAGGAGAAGTCACAGTTCCCACAAAGTGTACCTGGGCGCTTCGTGTCAGGAAGGGAGTCTCTTAGAAAAGAGTTACAGCTGTGATGATTTATAATCATGAAATCAGTCATTATCTCATTCATTCTTCATGAAAGCTCAGGTAGGTCATTTGTGGTTATGATACAGTTATTTCTGTTGTGTCCAACTCTATGGTCCATTTCAGATTTTCTTGACCAAGATACTGAAGTGCTTTTCCATTTCCCTCTCCAGCATCTTCTACAGATGAGGAAACTGAAGCAAACAAGGTTAAGTGACTTGCCCAGGCTCACACAGCTAAGAGTCTGAGGTCAGGTTTGAACTCATCTTCCTGATTCCAAGGCTGGTTCTCTATCCACTGCACCACCTAGCTGCCCAGGTACGTTATTTGTCCAAGTCTTACTCTCTCAGTTTGACAGATGAGGAAATGAAGATGCAAATATTAAGTGACTTGCTCAAGGTAATAAAAATCAGTCAGGACTTGAGATAAGATTCTCTAACTCCAAGCCTGTGCTCATTGGAGTAGGTATTGTCTCCATCTGACATATGAAAATAAAAGTGATCTAGATTGGAAGGGTAGGTATGATTTCCACAGGCAAGAACATGGCAGCAGGGTGGAGAGGGATTGGCATTCCTGGCATAGAGAGCAGTGTGAGCAAAGACATGGAGACAATAAAACACAGGGCATGCTCATGGCAAAAGCTAGTCCTATTGGCAGGAATGCAGACTATCAGGGATGGGGTCCAGGAAGGTAAGCCTGGATGGATAGGTTAGATTCCAGTGGGGGAGGGCTTTGAAGGCCAGGCTGAGAAGTTGGGGTGTAATTCCATAGATAGAAATGAACAGAAGAGCAATTTGATCAGAGCTGTGCATTAGGAAGGTCCATCTGATCCAACAGATCTTCCTCATGAGTGAAGAAGTATGCATCAGAGCAGGAGAGAGCAGAGTGGGAACTGTTAGGAGGCTATTTCTTTCACCAGGCAGGTGATACAGAGGTCCTGCACTAGGGTGGTGGCCACACAAAAGAAAGAGGTCTTGTCTCCCAGCCAGAGTTTGAAAGGCTTTAAAATTGGATTTTTTTAAAAAATTATTTTGTAGTAGAGCAACCTGAAGCTCAGAGGAGTTAAGTGACTTTTCTAAGGTCGCACGGATAGTAAGGAATAAGGAAATGATTCAGGGCCAGTCCTTCTGACTGCAAATCAAGTGCATCCCCACAAACTGCTGTTGTTCAGCACTGAGCATTTTTCCAAGACATGACTGACCAGCCTCACAGGCCTTTGTCTATGCAAACCTCTTTATCATTCCTGTCCAGGCACAGAGAAGAGAAAGCAATCTCCCTGCACCACACTGCCCATAGCACAGAACAATTCATGCATTTCATTTCAATATTTCAGCAGCATCATGATTCAGCTGCACATATAAAACATGCACCAGAAAAGGCTGCTTGGAACATTTGAATTGATTGTGTCAGCGTAGGAGGAAACCTGAGTTCAGAGGGTGCTCACTGCAGGGCAGGGACTGGCTAGGCTTCTTTTCCAGATTATTATGGCTCAGCCTGGAATACAGCTAAACTGCTTGAGTATCTCAGCAGGCAATTCGGGGAATGGTAGAAGGAGGAGGGGAAGAGAGGGAAAGAAATCTCAAGTGGAAAGGGTGGAGAGGAGAGAGACTGAGGTAGAGAGAAAAAAGGGTGGAAGGAGAACATAGAGATGGAGAAAAAGAAAAACTGAGAAAGAAAGAAGGGGAGAGAAAGACCCTCCACCCTGCCCTATAATTTCCTGTTCCCCTCTTATAGACCTTATGATTTTTGCAGCTGGGGCAAAGTTGGGGATGTTAAGATCACAGGATTACAACCACTGGACTGAGAAAGCTACCTATTGCAAACCTTATGGTTTCTAGGCTGCTGGGGAGAGCAGGAGCAGGGAGAAAGGGTGTGGCTTCAGAGACAAGGGGTGCATCCAAGGACCATATTGGAGAGTCTAGGCTGCCAAAGGACTGGCTGCTGCTGGGGAGAGATAGGGGTGGGGCACTGGAGGCTGTAGATGTAGCCACTGGAAGAACAAATAAACTCTGGGACATTACCATCTTTCTAGATTGCTAAAAGGGGAGCCAGTACATACAAGGCAGAGACTATTACCCCTGGAGAAGGGCAAGGTAGGAAAGGAGATGCACATTCTGGGACAGTATTGTTGGAACCCTCTGAATTTCCCTATGTTGAGGCAAAGCCTTGATGGTTCTACCCTAGTTTCAACTCTTTTCATTCCCTAGAACATCTGTTGCAAATGTTTTATTTTCTCCTTATATGTGCATCTCTATCCCTGATTCACCAGGCATTACCAACACTCACACACACACACACACACACACACACACAGAGTGTAGGTGACCTAGCAACCTGTTTTACTGTACTGAGAAAGTTGAAGCTATCAAAACCAGTTCCCTTAGGTCCTCTTCATTCCTCAAAGAGTTTTCAGCATTATCAGTGTTCCTCCCTCCTTCACCCCAGTAAGAGATATTCTTGCTACTGTTTAAGGCTAGTTCTACCTATAACCTTGAAACAATTCTTGTCACCTCTATTGAAAAGCCTTCCAGCCTCTTCTTACTCAGGCTTCTTTGGCCCTTAGACAAATAGGCCCTCGTTATGTGTTTACATACACATCCATATCTCTACAATGAAGGATAAGGAGAAGGGGAAGAAGAAGAAGGAGAAGGAGAAGGAGGAGAAGGAGAAGGAGAAGGAGAAGGAGAAGGAGAAGGAGAAGGAGGAGAAGGAGAAGGAGAAGGAGGAGAAGGAGAAGGAGAAGGAGAAGGAGAAGGAGAAGGAGAAGGAGAAGGAGAAGGGGAAGGGGAAGGAGAAGGGGAAGGGGAAGGGGAAGGGGAAGGAGAAAAAGAAGGAGGAGGAAAGAAAAAAGGAAGAAAAGAAAGGAAGAAAGAAAGAAGGAGGGAAGGAAAAGAAAGAAAGATGTCCTTTGACTAAAGTTTAGTCTCTAAACCATCCACTTACAATCGTGGCTCTCTCTCTCTCCTTCACTGATAAATTTCTTGAAAAAGTTCCCTACGCTTCCATTTACTCCCTACCTCATGCTCCTCTGATATCTCAATTGTTCCTTCAAACAGAATCATGAAGACAAATCAGAAATTATTTCTATTTTTTTCCAATGAATAAACTGAGTCTCCTGGCAGAGGGAATTGTATGCTGATTGGCTCAAGGATATAGAACCGGTTCTCAGATCTATTGTTTCTACCTCTTCTTGAGTGTTTTTCCCCAACACTTCAATTGCCTAGACTAACTCTGCAGTGTCTTCTGTTGCCCCCTCCTGTGACATCAAATTAAATACAAGCCGGGAGTGACCTAGTCACTGTGAATTCAGTTCAATTGACAAATAATTACTCAGTGCAAGGTCCCAAGTGGAGTGTAACAGATACAAAGACTGACAGGGCCAGGCTCTATCTAACTAACCACAGAATGTGCTTCACATCTCTAACCTAGACATCTTGGGAAGTTCTGCTCTTTGTCCTGTCACTGTGAGTGACCTGTCCACAGTCCTTTCCCCCAGCCTCCATGCTACAACCTTCTCACTCCCTTCTTTTCCATCTCTGGTTTTGAGAGCAGTAATCAGATTTGCAGCAGTGTTGCCATTACTTGTGCAAAGGGTAAGGTAGTCACTGTGCTCTGGTTCCATCCACCATTTCTGTCATTCACCAGACTAACAGTCTCTGATCTGGCCCGCCATTTCCCTATTTGTTCTGTTCTCCCCCATTAGAATATAAATTCCTTCAGGTCAGGATCTGTTTTGCTTTTCTCTTTGTATCTCCAGGACAATGCCTGGCACACAGTAGGTGCTCCATAGACAATTATTCATTTATTTATTCATAGTCCTGTTCTCAAATGGCTTATAATCTAATGAAGTGATGTTATAGTCAGTAAAAGTAATTACACAAGAGGAGTGAAATATGTACAAAGCTATCACTTGGAACACAGGAGTCTTCATGGAAGATCTGGAATCAGAGGTGGTTGTTGAAGGAAAGGCCATGGATTCCAAGGTATGGAGTAAGCAAAAGAAAACACTTTGACGTGACTTGGGACCAACCCTAAGTGGTCCCAAACCCCACAGCATGAGTTCATTCTCTCTTGTGCACGCACATATATGTACACATACACACACATATGTATATACACACACACATACACAGAGTCAAGACCCATCCCTGCTACCCAGGACCCTCAATATCCTGGATTCCCTCTTCTTATTGTGAGATTCTTGAATATGGTCCCCATGAAAAATTAAATAAATGAGCTTGAAAGTCAAGAGTGCTCTAAGCAGTATTTTGCATTTTAATAATATCAGAAATTATAATAATTTTTAAAAGTTTAACCACTGATAACCTATTCAATGAAATTCAGAAGCTCAAACAAATTAGTGAAGTGAAACCACATTGCCCAGGAAAGATAAAGCCCACAGTCAATGGTCATGTTAATGATTATAAGAAATTGAAGTTTGGGTGAGTTGATTTCTCAAGTACTTTTCAGACCTTACCTTCTATGTCTTACGTTTGGTTTTTTTTTTGTTTGGTTGGTTTTTTGCTTTTTGGAGGGGGGAAGGCAGGGCAATAGGGATTAAGTGGCTTGCCCAAGGTCACATGGCTACTACATGTTAAATGTCTGAGGCCAAATTTGAACTCAGGTCCTCCTGACTCAAGGGCCAGTGCTCTATTCACTGAGAGACCTAGCTGCCCCTATGTCCTATGCTCTGAGGCCCCTAATGGCTCTGACATTCTATGTTATGTACCCCACATCCTTTCCAATTCTAACATTCCATGTTCTCTGTTTAAAGGTCCCTTCTAACTCTAATGTCCTAAAATCACTGTTTTAACTTTCTGAGATTCAGAAGCAGCACAGGTTGTAGGAGACAGAGTACAGGACAGGGTCCCAAGGCTGGAATTTGATCTCAGCTCTAATACAAGCTTGAATAACTCATTACAGCTCTCAATGGGCTCATTAGTTTGCCATCACTAAAGTGAGATTGGATGGACCCTAGAAAAGAAGTTAGGCAGGAGATTTCTGTTCAGGTCTGAGATGGAATAGATGTCTCTGGGGTCTCTAACAGCTCTAAGATTATGATGCTGAGGTGACTGGAAAAGGGGAAAGTTGTTGGAGTTGTTACTGTTGTTGTTCAGTCATGTCCAACTTTTGGTGACCCCATTTGAGGTTTTCTTCTCAAGGATATTAGATTGGTTTGCGATTTCCTTCTCCAGTTCATTTTACAGATGAGGAAACTGAGGCAAACACGGTTAAGTAACTTGTCCAGGGTTACACAGTTAGTATGTGTCTGAGACCAGATTTGAATTTAGGAAGATTAGAGTTAATGTTTGGCAAGTAATAGGTGTGCAGCTTAGTAAAGTCTAGAATGTTTTGGAAATGTAAGGCTAAATGGGGATTGAGCCCCACAGCCTAACAAATCTGGTTTGTTCTTAAAAGGTACCACCCTAGACAGGAGAATAAAGGTTTATAATGGAAAGAATCCTGGATTTATAGTCAGGACATAGGTTTTTTGGGGGGTGGTGGCTCTATTGCTGGGATCTAAAGAGGCTTCTTAGAAAAAATTGACAGACCATTCAGTGCTAAATACAATTTTTTTTTTTGCAATGAGTTTAAGGTAAGATCACAGAGTTAAAATGGAGCACCACAGAGGTAGAGGCAATAAGGGAAGTATATTAGGGCAGTATCCCCACCCAAATCTACAACAATGAAGTATAAGCTCTAGCTTACTGCCCAACTAGAAGAGGGTAGAGAATGAACATGTCTGTGAATTGTCCGAGGACCAACTAGCCAAGTATGGCAAGGCTCTTCACAGGATAAGCGATCTCAGGGATGATCTTTTTTTCCCTAACCATAGCATTTCATAAATTCCACAATTAATTAATTAAGGCCTGGAGGATCTGCAATCTGCATTGGTGGTAAGAAGAGCCCGCTAAGGACATCTTAGCTTCTGGAAGAATTGATGTCCCCTAGGATCTTGCATAATCGAAATCCCTCAGCCCACAGCAGATAAAAAGCAACAAATGAGAAAGGGGGGGCTGGGAACACATCAGCTTCTAAAACCAGACAAGCTTACAGCTGGAAGAAATAACAGCTGACAACCTTGACAGGGAGGGAAGATATCAAAAGAAGGTACAAGAACCACAAAAGCCCAGCCCAGACCCCAATCCCTTGGGAACATTACTGTATTACAGTCTTCCTAAGATAACAACTACCATCACAGATGAAAGCTCCAATTTTTATTAGTGTTTTCACATTTTAAAACATTTTTCCTTTAGATAATCCTGGGAGAATTAACATAGAGATATGACTTTGGAGTGAAGAAGACCTGTGTTCAAATCCCACTTCTGACACCTGCTAGCTGCTGTGTGACCTGTGTAAATCTCTCAGCATCCCCCTCCAACTCTCCCCACTTCCCCCCCCCCAGCCAACTCTGTAAGACAGTACATTCTAGAGAGGGTGCTGAGCCCCATTCGTAAAATGAGAAGGTGGAAGAATTCACAGCTAGGTCCTTCGACTCTAAATTTAAGCTGCTTTTTTGAAGGATTTCCAACCAGAATGGTTAAAATGGAAAAGAATGTCAAGACTTAGTAAGGTAAACAACCAGAACTCTTGAAAACCGTGCTATCCAGAATGCTTTGTTTCCTGAGGGCTCTGGAGGGCCAAGATGTTACTGCATTATTTCTTGGCTGGGAGAAGCCTGAAAAAAGAATGTATACAAAAGATCTAAGACGTTTCTGTAACAATCAAGAAGCTGACGGAGCAATGGGACCAGCAGCAGAGGCGAAGAGTCAGCAATAACATCACAAATTAATTTCCCAGTGAATAGAGGAAACACCGGGAGATATTTTAATTAAATGTGGCCCTGTGCCAGAAGCGCTTAGCTGGTGCCTTGTAGTAGAAGGGGAGAAGGGGAGGGACTCCAAATGGAACCAAATTCTGCTCTTCACTCCAGGCTGGGCCTCATAGATTTCAGCATAGAGTATAAAAGCTCTTATTTTCCATACATTAACAACTCTTAGGATCTTAGGAATTACATTAACATATGAATATCAACTCTAAGTACTAAAAAAAATGCCTTCAGCACATAGAACATAGTCAACAATGGAAGGGGTCTTAGAACATAGAACACAGAATATAGAATACCAGAGGTGAAAGGGACTTTGATCCAGAATGTTAGGGCTTGAAGAGGCCTTGGAGTCTACAGTACAATATAAGACCTGAGAGGGATCTTGTAAGATAGAACAGAAAATGTCAGGCTTGTAAAGGACATTAAAATATAAAATGTAAGGACATAGTAGGGAATCGGACCTCAGAGAAAGAAACTGACTTCTCCAAAGTCAGATAGCTACTAGAAAAGTGAAAAGAAGTTTGATTCAGAAGACTTGAGTTTGAAACTTCAGGATTTAGTGAACGTTTAAGTGTTTGCAAAATAAGGAAAATGAGTCCCTGATCCCATGCAAGTAGACAGGCTAACACAACATAGCATACAGAACAGATTTTATTTAACCTGATAGAAAATGGGTTCATAGCTGAGCCCATGGATAGTCAAGTTAATTCCCTTTCCCTTTCCAATGGGGCTTATACCTTCCCTAGGGAACTATGCCATTGTCCCAAAGTATAGTACTAACCAAGTGCCCATCTCCAAAGAAGAGAAAAAATTCAGGAGATGCTAGAGACTCAATTCTACAATCCACATGATTCACTACCAACCACAGGGATAGGCCTAGTTTATTCTTCCATGTCTCTCTTTCCGAGATGTCTCTCTTTCCCTTCATGTCCTGGCAATGGCTCCTTCTCTCCTATGTCTCTATATGTTGCTAACTTTTCTTCCCTCTCCTAATAGGCTACATGGTTCCTTGGAAGGACTATGGGGATGTACAAAGGTAAGCCTTTCCCCAAGGAAAAGAATCTCTGTCCATCTGTCTGATTTCCTCTCTCCTCAGCTCTTCCTTTGACCAAGTAGTCCTCTTTAAAAAAAAAGGTAGAAACAGGAGAACTCCATGGCTCCCACCATAACCACCTCAAATACCTTACAAAATATGACTCTAAACAAAATTTAGAACTCCAGAACTCATAAAATGACAAACCACTGAAGGCAGCCCAGCAGACAGATGGAAAGGGCTCATCATAGTGCACTGGGAGTGGAGCCCAGCCCCATGCAGTTTTAGCCCCAGGCCGTCCAGGAGAGCAGATAACTGGCAACTGTGGGAGTTTCCAGAATTAACAACCCATAAGAATGAAGGACAAAGGGAAAAGGTCAGTGGAACTTGGCTAAATTTGGGGGAGACGGTCCTGCCAACTGCCTCCAGAGCTAGAAGCAGTCTGAAGCAGCAACCCTGCATCTGCTTCCACATGCTGCTTCAGAAGCTCCTGGCCTGCAGCGTGCAGGG
>CM053601.1:138848873-138910721 GCA_028646575.1 Pseudocheirus occidentalis
AATACATACAGGGACAGGGGCAGGGAGGAGCTCCCTACCCTGCTATAAAGCTAGAGAGGCGTTGGAGGAGGGCATAAAAGGGGACAGATTGTGGGAGGGGTCTTACACTGGGATCAATGTTCTAGGCTGGGGGGTAGGGACAAAAAGGGGAGAAAATTTGTAACTCAAAACCTTGTGGAAATGAATGATGTAACCAAAAAATAAATTAAAATAAAAAAAAAAGATTCATTAAAATTTTTTAGCTGCAAATTTTCTCCCTCCTTCCCACTCTTCCATCCCTCATTGAGAATGCCAGTGATTTAATATCAGTTATACATGTCAAGTCATACAAAACATATTTCTATATTAGTCATGTTGCAAAAAAAGCAAGAAAAATAAAATAAAAAAAACATGCTTCAATCTGTTCTCAAGGTTCATCAGTTCTGTCTCTGAATGTGGGTAGCATTTTTCATCATGAATCCTTTGGAATTGTCTTGGATCCTTGTATTGCTGAGAATAGCCAAGTCATTCACAGTTGATCACTGTACAATATTGCTGTTACTGTGTTCACAGTTGAGGTTCTGCTGACTTCACTTTGCATCAGTTCACACACATTTTCTCAGTTGTTTCTGAAACCATTTTAGGAGCTTATATTCTAATGGGGGAAACAACATATAACATAAATCAAGTACATTTGAGACACTTAGAGAGTAGATGGAAGGTAGCTCTAGAGAGGAAAGCACCAGCAACTGTGAGGATAGGAAAAAACCTCCTGAAGTTGTGGCATTTGAGCTGAGTTTTATAAAAGTCAGATATTTTAAGAGGCAGAGATAAAGAAGAAGAGCATGGAATATAGGAGATTGGAGGTGCAGAAACTCTCTCTACTCATGCAGGTCAGCAGTTTCCCTGCAAGATATTGTCTTAGTTGTCTGGAGCATTGAGAGGGTAAGTGACTGGTCCAGGGTCACACAGTCAGTATATATCAGAGTCAAGCCTTAAATTTACATCTTCTTGGTTTCAAAACCAACACGTCCACAGGATGTGTTAATACAAAGAGAAGGTCCCTACTTTATAAGGCCGGGTTGGGTGGGAGACATTGAACTTAGACTGGGAGTCTCTCCTTCCTCCTAAAAACCTCCTTTCTTCCTCCCCCTGTTGTGACCCTGTCTCTAGAATACATTCAGTGGCATTTTACAGATGGAGCCTGAACCCCAGGAGCCATTGGCTATGCCCCTGTAACAAATCATTCTTTCTGCTTAGGATTAATCGCAAAAATGTGGAATTGATTTTAAGCAAAGTTTCTGCCTCATTACTCATTTTAAACTATCGATGGAGGAAATGTTTAATCATCGACCTGAAGTTGCAATTTTTCAGGAGCTAAAGAAAGAATCTTCTACCCCAGCTCCCTGGGAGCCTTCTAGAAGACTCTTCTCCAAGGAGGGCCAAGTTTACAGGGAACCATTGGTCCAGGATATTGGAAAAACCACACTGGAAGGGAAATTGGGAGTCATGGCTCCAATTCTTCACTCTATAAGTGTTTTTGAGAATTCATTTCTTTTAAGGTTCAGTTTTCTCCTCTATAAGATGAAAGGATCAGACAAAATCATCTTTTGTCTTTCTTGCCTTTTAAAAAAATAAATTAGATTTGATTTCCAGGAAATCTGACTTCTCTCCTATTGAGAAAGCAAGAAAAACAAAACCCCTGTTAAACATGTAAAAAAATCCAATTTTCAACTGAAAACTGAAAATTTTCTAACTTCTAACTTTAATGAGCTAATTAATTTGTGATATTTGTATCAGTAGCATCTAGCAACAGTATCTGTCATATTGTAGGTGCTTAAAGGCTTGCTTGATTGATGTAATGACTCAGGACACCTATTTGGAAGTTTCTTCTAGATATGAAGCCAAGAAGACCTGAGTTCAAATCCTCCCTCAGACACTAGCTGTGATGCAAGATAAGTCACTTAACTCCTCTGTCTCGTTTTGCTCTTCTCTAAAATGGGGTTAATAATAAGTATCTATCTCACAGCATTGTTGGAGCAAATGAGAATTTGTATATGTAATGTTGTTGTTCAGTCATTTTTCCGTCATGTCCAGCTCGTTGTGGCCACATTTGGGGTTTTCTTGGCAAAGATATTGGAGTGGTTTGCTATTTCCTTCTCCAGCCCATTTTTCCAGATGAGGAAACTGAGGCAAATAGGGTTAAGAGACTTTCCCAGAGTCACATAGCTAGTGCGTGTTTGAAACTGGATTTGAACTCAGGAAGATGAGTCTTCCTGCTCTAGGCCTGAGGCTTAATCCACTGCACTACTGTCTTATAAATGTAGTACATATAATGTAATATATACAATAATAAAATTATCATATATGATCTATGCACACACATATGCCCAAACATATATGATATGCATACACATATGTAATACATATATATGTATACCTATATATGTATATATGTGTTCATGTATATATATAAAATTTTGCAAACGTTAAAGTGCTCTACAAATGTCAGATATTATTATTAATTACCAGTACCTGGGGTAAAGGCCTGCCTCTATCATCAACTACCAGCTTACAAGGCACTGGGCCTTAATTTTCTCCTTTGTAAAACATATGATATCCAAGTACTTTCTAGCTCTAAAATTCAATAATCTGTTTTTTTATACAGCTCATAGGTCAGAGAGTTGGAAAACTCAGTGTGATCATCTCTAGGGACCAATGCACTGACTAAAACTGTACCAGCAGTGATTTGCTTTTTTGAGTTAAGGGTTCGTGTTTCAGGGAGATCCCAGGTACAAGACAAGCATGCTATTAGGGATAGCATAGTGAGATCCCTGTAAGCATCATCATCATCATCAAAGCTCACAGTTCCCTAGTGTTCTAAAGTTTGGAAAGCACTTTCCTTACTATCCTGAGAGGAAGGAAGCTGAGGACCCAGCTGAGATTCAGGAAGGTTTGAGTAAGTTGCTCCAGGTTATGTAGGTGTCAGACAGAGGGAGTGCTGGTTCCCTATTATCTTGAGTCCAGCTTCAGTGCCTTCCTCCAGTCCCTTAGATACCTCTAGTTTATGAGGTAATCTGTCACTCTGGGAAATAGAGACAGCAAGGTCCTGAGGCATAGGATCTAGATTGGGGGAATGTTGATGGGGAAGCACAGGGGGAGGCGCTGGGCCACCAAAGATCAGGTAAGGGGAAATGGTGAAGAAGGCAACTTTGGCCTGTTTCAGAGTTTGTCAAGAGTAAGTTTTGTCTCCAGAACTCTATTTGCCTCTCAGCCTGCTCCTTGCGGCCAGGTGAGGTCTGAACTACATTCGCTAGCACAGATTTCTCAGTTAATGCTGTTAAGTCCTGATATCTGTATCGGTGACAGGAAGACTGTGAGGATTATTAGATTACAGACGCCAATTTGAAAGGTCAACAGGTCTGGCATAAAATTTGTCTTGTTCAATTAGGGGTGATATTGATGTCCTGTCTTCCTGACCAATAAGACCGTCACTTCCTATATAAATGATGGAAAGGAATTGCTGTGAGTGACGTTGAAGGGAAGAATTTAAATACACCTGTCCCAGGGATAGAACAGGCTGGTAAGAAACTAGGGCCAATTGTGACTTGTCAGCAGGCAACAGGGCAGCCTTTGGCAAAATTGTGACATAAGACGAAGTTTGTCGTCAAAGCCTCCCTAACTAGTATCTTCTTTTTCCACCTTTCCTTCTGCAGTCCCCTCACCCACTCCACTACTTTGTCCCATACCTATTAAAGTTTTAAGAAATGATTATCTGTTAGCTGATCAAACCCAAGGTTTTAACCAGCAACCTAAAGCATTAGCTGATAGCAAAGGTATTAGGTGATCCCAAAGAGGGATACAGACCCTCATCAATGGGATGGGCAAAGTTGGGACCCACCCCTCTTTCATCTCAGATTCAGCAAGGCTGAAAGCATAGGCTCCCCTTCTGATCCTTTCTGGAGGCAGGTCAAATTTTGAAAGTCATTCCCACTATGGGAGATGATAAGACCTCAGAAATTCTGGAGAAGACTTCTCACAGACTTTTTTTTTGGAGGTTGGGTAGTGATGGTGAACAGCTGATTGGATTTGGGGTCTGGAGCATTAGGTTATAATTCTGGTTCTGCTGCTTACTATCTGTGTGACCTTATGCAAGTCATGCCTCTTTGGGTTCCAATTTCTTTTTCTGTGAAATTATGGAATTGCACTAAATTTTCTCTAAGGTTCTTCCCAGCTTTAAACTTTTATGATTTGCTATGATTTTTAATCTTATGTTATACTATAATGTTCTGTTGGTGTAAATATGGAACATTCTTCTAATGGCAATTCATTCATTTGCTATATGTTTATTGAGGTCCTACTATGTGTGAGGGCACATAAGTTAATCAGGAAGCATTTCTCTCTATTTTCTCTGTATTTAGAAAACCCCAATTTATATCCTGTACAGATTACTTCTTTTGGGTCAGTCCTGTTAGAATATAAAAGGACCCATCAAAATGTATTAGACATTCATACCTTAGTGTGAATTTGTTCATGAATTTAACCACATCTGGCTGACAGCAGCTTTTAATTAGAAGATAGTGGATAGGCCTATGGTACAACGGTATACTAAAGCCAGCTCTTAACCATATTGAGAAGCTGGTTGTTAAATTTTCAGCGAGCATTTACACCTCAGAAATCAGTAAAGCCACAAATCAGGCCCTGATCCATTATTTTGTTGATTGGCTAGATTTAAGAAACTGATGGAGAAAATGTTAATGGTGCAGGTTAAGTTTAAAAGTATATGTAGTTTTTCTTCTTTTTTTGACTAGCTGGTCATTAAACATTTACCAGTTTACCCCTGCCCATAAGGCCACTAGATGGTGGTGTAAGAAAGAGGGAAATAATTCATAAAGTGACCTTTTTCCACATTTGGCTCTGGGTTCTTCTGCAAAATGTGTGGGCTGGACTAGAAGATCATCTCTAAGGTCAGCTAGCCAGTTGGTCAACAGGCATTTATTAAGTGATTTCTGTCATTTAGACACTGTGCTAAGCCCCAGGGATACAGAGAAAGACAAAACCACAGCCCCTACCCTTAAAAAACTGACTTAACAGTAATAAACACACTGTTGCACATGTATACATACATAGAAATGAATGTTTGCATGAGCTATGTGTAAATAAAATCTAATCCCAGAGGGAAGCTCTGGCAGGGGAGGCCCCTTTCTTCTCAGAGATTTTATGTTAAGGTCCTTTCCAGCTCAGATGTTCTATGGTTTGTGTTCTGAGATTCTATGGTTCTTGCTAAGTTCCAATAAAATAGGTATTATAATAGCAAGAATTCATGAAAGCCCAACTTGACTTCCCCTTGGGTGTGGAAGTGACCATGGATTCTTAAAGGCTCTTCCTGCAGGCGAGTGTGATCTGGGGCATATCCTTCCAAAGGGAAACCAGATTTGAGCTCAGCCTTAAAGCATGAAGATTTGCTGAACACCAGCTTATCTGAGCGTCAGCAGCTTTATCAGCAAAGGGTTGGCCACTAGGGGATGGAACTTGTCAGTCATCATGTGGGGCTGTCATCCAGGTCAGTGGAGGGGGCACCCACCCTGAAGGAATCACTCAAACTCAAAGTCTCAAAGTGATTCAGTATCTGCTGGAAGCTGGGAGGCTGGAGGAGCTGCTTTCTTCAGGTCCTTCCAGTTCTCATGTCTGGGATTCTGTGAGACTAAGTGAAGGATGAGAGTCGGTGGGAGAGAGTGGAGCAGGGCAGGGAGCCATTGGCGTCTCATGCCTGCACCAGAGCACTGGCATTGATGGGAACCTAAGCACTCACACCCAGAGATTGGATCTGGGAGCTGTCCTTTAGCTGATTTGCTGCTTTTGTTGCCTGGCTAACAGATCGACCAACCTCAGCGGCAGATGGAAATCACCTGTTTATTATATCCCAGCCCTGGCCAAGAGAGGCACTTGGACAGCTCTCAAGTGGCTCTGAAGGGCTTCTGTTGAAGGATGGGACCTATTCCTGACAAGTAACTCACCAGGCTGTGAACTAACAGATGCCACTGTGGGCTGAGCGTGCTAGTGTTTTGGGAGACTGAAGCAGTGATGGGGTAGCATGGGGGCAAACAGTGCTGAACTTGGGAGCAGGACACATGGGTTTGAGTAACAACAACACGATGCATAATGACAGCTAAGATTTGTAGAGCGTTTACTGTATGCCATGCTCTGTACCCAACAATTATTATCACATATGATTCTCACAATAGCCCTGGGAGCTAAATGTTATATATCTATTTTACAGGTGAGGAAACTGAGGCAGACAGAGGTTAAGTGACTTGCCCAGGGTCATGTAGCTAGTAAGTGTCTGAGACTGGATTTGAACTCAGGTCTTCCTGACTCCGGGCTCTATTTATACGTGTATATGTGTATAGATGTATATATACACACACACACACATATGTATATGTGTGTATATATGTATACATGTGTATATTACTATACATGAACATACATATATGCATATACATATATGTGTCACAGTAGAGAGAGCACTGGACTTGGAGTTAAGAAGATGTGAGTTCAAATCCAGCCTTGGACACTTTGTAGCTATGTGACCCTGGGCAAGTCACTTAACTCTGCCTCAATTTCCTCATCTGTAAAATGAACTAGAAAAGGAAATGGAAAACCACTTCAATATCTTTGCCAAAGAATCCCCAAATGGGATCATGAAGAGTCAAACACTACTGAATACAGTTGAATAACATATTTATGGATACATAGATTGATTTATTGATAGATACACACATGTGCATTTGCAAAGGTGTGTGTTTATATTTAATTTATATGATGTATTCAAGGAGGACTAGCACCTCTGGTGGGAGGGCTTGCTGAGCCCATTTCAGGGCTGCTCATCCACCTTCTGTGTCTACCTTTCACCCAACTCTCACCTGTGGCTCCAAGAAGCTGCAGCTTGTACAATGGTCACACTCCAGTAAAACCATCTTAGCAGACGGGCTGAGCCAGGCTGAGGGTAACCGATGGGCCTCAGACTCATTGGTGAGTTAGAAGATGTCTACCCCAAGCATGTGAAGACTTCCTCCAATGGAATGGGCAGGTGAGAACAATTTGTTCCAGTGACCATGAAGATGACTGAAGCAGGTGCTGTGGAGCACTTAAATCTCCGTAAGAAATTGATGACACCAAGGCCATCCACTGCACCCTGGGTCATCAATCATCTTGACTTTTGTCCTGCCAATAGACTTTGAGGCCTCAGGAAGAGAGAGTGAGGCTCATGACATTGTTTAACCCTGCTCTAAATCCAATTCTCATGCAATTCAAGACATCACCTTATTTTGAAATTAAAATGGTGTCTGTGAGAGATTTGTATTTCCCCCAGCACATTTCTTTCTCTTTAAAGAGCAGAAATGTTTTTCCCTTTGAAAAAGGCACATATGACCTTAGAGAGGCACATATGACCTTAGCATTTTTCAACATGAAAAATGTTAATTGTCCATAAATATCTTTGAAGAGATGGATGGAATGATATTCTCTGTGAGAAGAAGGATATAATGAAAATACAAGAGCATTTCAGTGATTCTCAACAGCTTAGGCAACTTAAAACTATTGGTTAGTACAACATTAAATTGTTCTATATGATATGCTGTGGGTCTGTGAATTAAAATCCTTTTAGCAATACCAAGCCATTTGCTTACAGTGACAATCAAATAATTTCTTCTTAAAGGTAAAACAAAAAATAAAGACATCATCTCTGATGTCATTGGTCCCCTTCTACAATGAAAGATGAATAACAAGGTTTGCAAAATATTTTACCTACGTGGCTCTTTTGATTGTTGAATTCCAGTTCTGAACATGAGGCACTTAGCCTCATGAAAACTCAGTTTCCTCCTCTGTTCAGTGAGGGAATTTGACTAGAGGATATCCTTGGTCCTTTTCAGTTCTATGATATGACCTATGGTTTTAAGATCCTTCTAGCTCTCACATTCTGTGTTCTGAGTTCTGTGTTCTAGCTCAGGTGTTCTGATACTGAATCTATGAAATGAAATGAGGGTGTTAGATTCTATTCCCAGATGAAAGGGAGAACCTTTGATTTCCAGACTCCCTCTTCTCCACTCCCCTCCTCCCCATCCCATTCTTTCAGCCCACCACCCCCTTAGGAATGTCAATGTATAAGCATCTTCTGACTGATGGCTATTGATAAAAAATGTCACTTCTTCACTGAAGGAAGGGCAGACACTCCAGGACCGAAAAGGTCAAGTTCAGATGTTAAGATTTTTATGAAACCTTTTCTGACTGTCCTCCCCCAGTTCCCCAGGCCAATCTCTTGTCAAAGTGGTCTTTTCTCCCTTAGCATTTTGCTCGGACCTTTCTTACAGATCATCCATTGTCCCCTGTAGCTTTACTTTCCACATACTTCCCTTTCCCCTTTTAGGTTATAAATTTTCTGAGATCAGAGGCTGTACTTTATTGAATAGTATGCTGGACCTGGCTCATAATCAGCTTATAAGTCAATTGTTAAATTTTCAGTGTGAACATTTAGACCTCAAAAACTCAGGAAATGCTACAAATCAGGGCTTGATTTACTGTTTTGTTGATGGTCTAGATCTGAGAAAGTGATGAAAAAAAATGTTGATAATACAGATTTAACTTAAAATGTGTGTCATGGCTACATTTTTTTCTTTTAGATTGTGTAGACTTTAAAAAAAGTGATGGAGACTTAGAAGTGTTTCATGAATAATTTTTTTTTTTAGACAGAGAGCTTGTTGTTAAACATTTACCAACACCTCCCTGGTTGTTGTTTGTCCTTCATTCTTAAAGAGGACCATAATAACATCAGGAAGATAATGCCATGAATGTAAACCCATAATCGATGGGAAAACATTGAATATAATACATGCTTGTTGATTTCTTGGGGGAGGGGCTGGGGGGAATCTGTCTTGAAGGGAGGAGGGGCTTTGGGTGAAGTTCTCCAGGAATGACAAAGAGCAGGCTAAGAACTGACTCTTTTAACTTTCCCAGGCAAATGACCCTGAGTTCTGATGTTATTGAAGGATCAGAACTGTGCTCTGCAAACATGCCTGATTTCTCTGCATTTCTATCTTTTCCTCCTTTTCCAATTCAACAAATTCAATTCAATTCTGTTCAATTGACCTTTGTGGAATTCCCACTTTGTGCAGAATAGAATGATGTGAGATAAAGGCCTGATTCTGATATCTTCCATGGGCGTGACTTTATTTTATGGAGAAAATATACATCTCTCACAGTCACCATTTTAAGTTCTGGAACCTGAGTTCAAATTCTAGCTCTACCACATGCCACTGTTGATAGAGCACTGAACTTGAACTCAGGGTTCATAATGCCGTCTCTGACCTGTACTATCTGTGTGACCAGGGGCAAGTTGCAACCTCTCTGAGTCGAAATTCTCTCATCTACATAATGAAGGTATTGGACTAGATGAAACTTGAGACTTCTTTTTTAGTTTTAGATCTTACAATCCTAATTTTAAATATAATTTGGTTCTTGTCCTTCTGAAATGCTTAGTCAACTGCAGGGACACAAACATATAATACTGAGGAATGTGTGATAATTACATGGGAGAAAGTGTAAAATGAAAGGCTATGAGAAACCTTAGGAAATGCCATAGAGCCAGAATGGGTGTCCATCTCCGGCTCCTGGGTTTCCCTAAGACAAAAGTCCTTTTGAGAAATTCCTGTCATTTCTCGGCAGCAGGAAATGGAGAGAAGATTGACCTACTCCTACCTGAGTTAGGATGGACAATGTACTTCCAGGCTGGGTGAGGGGAACAGTAGCCACCAATTCCTGCATCCTACTTCTGGGATCCAGGTGTGAGCAGGTACAGCTGTTTCAGTAGAAGAATATGGAACCCAAAGGGAAAGGACATAGAAGATTCATCAAGACAACTGGGCATGATCCAGTTGGAGAAAAGAAGACATAGAGGAGATATCCAGGACTCACATCTGTATGGCTGTCACTTGGAAGAGTGGAAGAGATTTATTATGCTTGGTCACATAGAGTAGATCTTGAGCAAAAAAGTTATGGGAAGGAAGACATCAGTTCAATATTAGGAAAAATTTCCCAACAATTAGAGCTACCCCCAAATTGAATGGACTGTCTCAAAAGGTGTCATGGAAGACATTCTAGCATAGGCTGGATTACCACTTCTCAGGTATGGCACAGATGGGATTCCTGCTTCAGATAAGTGTTAGATCTGATGACCTTTGAGGTTCTGAGATTGGATCATTCTATGATTCGATGGCTTTAAGAGTCTTTGACTGGGTGATCATAATATTTGATAACTCTAAAACCGAAAGAGTTCTACCACATGAATCTAAAATCCTATGATTTTATGAGGACAAGAATGGCAAGTTTCCACAATTCTACAAGATTCTATAGATCTAAGATCCTATGATTGTGTAAATAAAAGATTCAAATATTGTGCTGTTCCAGAAGGCTAAGAATTCTCTGATCCTGTAAGCTGGACATCTCTGTAGATGGCAATCCTTCTCCACCTGAGGTTTTCCCTTAAACAGACTAGGACCATTTTCTCTCCCTGTTTTAGAAGGTCCCAATGCTCACCACTTTGGCGCTTCTACCTCTCATCTTTAGAGCCAAGCCTCTGAAATCCCAGCTTCTTTCTTTGCCACGAACCTGCTGTCATTCCCCCAGCTCCAGCTGCTGCGGGGCCTGACTCGGCTATCTTCCACGGGCGTGATTTTATTTTAAGGTGAATTTATCATATAGGAAGATGAAGGCTCCAATTTTCTCAGCAAGCTGTCAGGCAGTTCTTCTATTATTCTGTCATTTACACTTGAATAAAGATGTCTGTTCGAACTAATAATAAATCAACTTGCATCTTAATGAGCCCAGAAGCCTGGAGATGACTATGGGGGCTGCAAACTGAATAGGAGGTGATTTTCTGAGGGCCTTAATGAGTTAGCTTTCATCTCCAAGGTTCCTCCCTGTGTTTGAGCTAATTAGAATGGAAGAGCACGAGGCTGCATTAACACAGCATTAAGCCTCTGTGTTAAGTGCAGAGGTTTCTTTTTCACTATGCTTGGAAGGAGCCTTTTTGTGTGCTTTAGGAGGCATAGGTTTCCCCTCCCCCATTCAAGCTTGAATACACATGAGGTTCCTAAAGACACAGAATATCTGAACTGGAAGGAATCTTAGAACACAGACTATCTGCACTACCAGGACATAAAATGTCAGAGCTGGAAAGGATCTTTTAAAAATGAAATATTTTAGAAGTGGAATGACCTTAGAACATAATCTATCAGGAGTTTATAGAACTTAAAACATAGAAGGGCAGCTAGGTGATCCAGTGGATAGAGTCATACCTGGAGTCAGAAAGACCTGAGTTCAAATCCAGCCTCAGACACTTATTAGCTGTGTGACCCTAGGGAAGTCACTTAACCCTGTTTACCTCAGTTTTCTCATCTGTAAAATAATCTGGAGAAGGAAATGGCAAACTACTCCAGTATCTTTGCCAAGAAAAACCCATGTGGGATGATTAATAGTCAAACACAACTTAACAACAACAAAATGACATAGAATATCAAAGTTAGAAAGGGTTTTACAACTTATCTAGTCCAATACTCTTAGTTTACATATAAGCAAACTGAAGCATGAAGAGAGGGACTGATTTCTCCACTCCCAATTTTATTTCCCATTTCTTGCTGCAATGACTGCTCGGGGTAGATTCTATGGTGGTCAGTCTAGTGGTAGGGAAGAAACAGGTGAGTAAAGCTCAGTGGCCTCTCTTCTCTCTATGTCCCATGTGGCTCCTTTTGCTCCAGGAGTATGTAATATAGTAGGAAAAACACTCTGGATTCTGGAAGTCTGTGTTCAGGTCCTACCTTTGACACTGCATGGGTGGTGCTTATCCTCATTAGGACTCAGTGTCCTCAACCATAAAAACAAAGGTCCCTCAAGTCCAGATCTCTGATCCTTAGGTAATCCTTAGTATCACAGGATGTTCCTTATTCCAGATTCTATCCCAAAGAATCTCAGAATTCAATGAGGCCCCAAAGTCCATTAAGTCCAATGTCAGCAAGCAGCAGGACCTTCTCCCATAGCAGATACAGCAAGTGTCTGTCCAATCTCAGTTTGTAGATCTGTAGTGACAAGACCTTTGGGGAACAAATTCATCCCCTCTCTAAGCAGCCTATTCCATTTCTGGGCTCAAAACAAAGTCTTTGCTTTTTAAATTCAGGCCTTTGTGTAGCACCACACTAGTATAATTCCTATTCCTGCCTTAAGGCACCACCTCTCTCTGAGGTCTCTGTGTCTGTGTATATCTGTATTTGTTTCCCTATGTCTGTCTGCATCTGTCTATCTTTCTTTCCACCTGTTGTTGGGGATCCACTAAAGGGGATTTCTGGTCAGATAGCAGCTGGAATAAATGCCTTCTGAAGTCCCTTCCAGATCTTACATTCCATGTTTCTTTGATTCTAGACCACTTTGTATATAGATAGCATAGGGACTCTAGAGCTGATATGGATTTTTGCAAACTACTCTATAAACCAGCCCTTAAAATAATGATAAAATTATTATTATTATTAATAATAATAATAATAGCAGCATTTACATGGTTTACAAATATTTTTCTTTATCTTCAAAACAACCCTGGAAGATAGGTACTATTATAACCTCCACTTTACAGAAAAGGAAACTGAGGTAGGAAGCAGTTAAGTGATTTATTCAGAGTCATGCAGGTAGCAACCCCCTGAGGCCAGATTTGAATTCAGGTCTATCCTGAGGCCTGGATTTGCATGGTTCAGCCTCTATGTTCAGCCCTCTATGCATGGTGCTATCTAGCTGACTCCATACACATAATATTCTTTTTAATTAGAAATATGTTTGGAATTCCAAATAGTCATCTTATGAAGAGACTTTTGGAATGTGACTTGTTTCCATGTTGAGGGATGGCCTGAACAAGAGAGAACAAATGAATTCAACTTACCTTTGGTTTATTGCCTGATTTTTTGTTTTCTGGGCATTCTGATTTTTCTAAGACCTTTGGTTTCAGATAGATGGGTCTACATTTTCTTACTTTTGTCACAGTGTAATTACCCAAGTTTGGTCCAATTTCTATTGAATTAAGTTTAATTTAACAAAAATTTATCAATGCCTACCATATGCCGAGTACTATGGGGTGCAAAGACAGTACCTGCTCAATAATCCCTTGGTACCACGTATATTTTGGTGCTCTAGAAAGATTGGTGCAAAAAAAAATCTTGGGCACAGAATGATTACCTCTTTGAAAAAATGAATAAATACCTGGGAACATTTAATAATGAATTTAGTGATTAACACAGGTTGGAAACTAATTAGGAAATGAAATAGCATTCATCTTGTAGAAAAGAATGCGATCCTTCAAATTGATTTCACATTTTGTCAGCATCAATCCTGCAAGGCAGTCCGGTGTAGTGGACAGCACAGATCTATTCTTGAATTCTTGCTCATTACTTGCTATGGGACTTTGGGCAACCACTTTTTTTGCCTTTTTAAACCTCATTTTCCTTTTCTTTAAAAGGAGGGGTTTGGACTAGAGAGACTCCAAGTTTCCTTCTGGCTTTTATAGCAGATAGCATTTGTGAGTTATAAGCGGATGGGGAAAATTAAAGCCATGGAAGTCAATACAATTGCGACCATGCTTCTTTTCTCAGTGTCATCTGTAAAACGGGGATAAAACATGTGTCTTGTCTCCTTCCCAGGACTCCTCTGAGAAGAAATGAGATAATGGAGGATTTGAAGTCATTTTATAAAATGTAAAGTGACATCCTGCAGAATATAAGGTTTCATTATGGACATTATCAGTCTAAGACCATACTCTATTAAAGGAGATTGTTGTAATATCTTCATTTTCTCCCTCTGCTTCCCATCCCCCTACTATACACATTCACACTACTCTTTCCTAGATCTGGTCATGCTATCCTTTCTGTCCTTTTCTACCTAGCATTCCCCTAGTCAAATTCTCTTGTTTCCTTGGCAGACAGGACACCATAAGACACCATAAGAGCTAGATGATGCAGGCTACAATCTTCATTTTGGAAGGCATCTCAGAGAGTATATAGGTCAACTTCTACCTGAAACACCAATCCTTACAACATCTACAGTTGACCTCTGTTTGAATACCTCCCTTGATGAGGAATTGTCTACCCTCCAAGAGAACTCTTTTCATTGCTGGACAGTTCTAATTGTTGGGAAATTCCTCATGATATAGACCAAACTCCTACCTTCCCATAGCTTCCAATTCTTCAGCTTGGGGCTGAGCACAACAAAGCTAATCTCTCCTATATGTGACAGCCGTTCAAGTACTTAAATATATCTATTACATTTCCCAAAGATCTTTTCTTCTCTGGGCTCAATATTTCTAGGTCCTTTAAAGGAGTCTCATGTGGAATTGTCTTTAATCTCCTCCCTATAAATATACATATGTATATGTATATATTTACATATATATATAGTGTGTGTATATATATAAATATATACGTGTGTGTGTGTATATATATATATATATATGTATCTTCTCCAATTTTGTACTTATGCAAGTTAATGTTTTTTTTAATCCAAGTACAGAATTTTGGAAAACTGGGCAGTGATTTAAATATTTCAAAACTTCAGTCCAGTACAAAGACCCATCTTTTTTAGCTTTCCTGGTGGATGTTCTGTGGGGATGAATCTCAAAACACCAAAATCTCCAAGGAAACAAAATGTCTCATGACCCAAAAAGCAATGAAGAGATGAGAGATGTGTGTGGTGGGCACCAAGTCAATTGTAGCACATTTCCAACAATGATCTACACTCAAAAAAGTGGCACAAGGAGAGCACTAAGGAAATGTGGGATTGTAATAGTTGATGGGCAAATTATGGTGTATCAGTACAGTAGAATGCTTTACAATAACTCCAGGATGTGACGAAAAAGGACATGAAAGTGAAGTGAAAATGTTATTATGTACTTATAGTGATCAATCTTGACCCTGGCTGAGGAAATGCACTGCTCTCCTTTTCTTTCTTTCTGGGTGTAGAATGTCTCAGATAGATAGATAGATAGATAGATAGATAGATAGATAGATAGATATGTGTATGTATGCATATATGTATGTGTATATACACACATATACATACATGTATACATCCATACACACATATATGGTCATTGCATCCACTGGTTTTGCTTAATTGTTTTTCTTTGGTTTAAGGGAAGGTCAACTGGACAGGAGCTGGTGGGGATTGGTGGGTAGGGGGTGGTAAATCAGGAAATAACTGTGATATGAAAACAAAAAACATAAAAAAGGTTAACTTAATTTTTAGAAATGATATATGGTAGTTTTATCACAAGACTGAGGGATAAGAGATGGATGGTGAGATTGTTTCTTTGGTACCTACAAAATGGAAAAATCCTTGAGGAAGACCTCCATTATGATAGTTGTAAGCTCTGTGGAAGATCTCTGGAATAAGATGGACAAGAGAGGGCTTAGATGTATTACAATCTGCACAGATAGATTGAGGGGGTTCTAGGATGAGATCCTAGAGTCATTATTCAACATGTTAAAATATGAATTTGGAATTTTACATTCTTCACTCCCTTCTATTACATTTCATGTAGGAATTTCATAAGCTACATCTCTCATCCCTCCAGCCATATGTCACTATATAAGTTTATGAGATTCTTAAGCATGAATTATCATTACTATTAGCCTTCTATCATCCCATTTAAGAGACATTAATCAGCCTCATATCACTCAGAAGCCATGTCAGAACCACATTATTTGAGACTTAGACACTCTGGTCCATAGTTGATAGAAGAAGCTCATTTTCACTCCTATTTCAGGGACTGCTTAACCTTCAGGAGGGTAGTTCTGAGCCCAAGATCCCTGGCGAAGCTCTCATATGTCCTTTGGGTTTTGTAGGGTCAATTCAGGAGCCAAAGGCAGCACAAAATCATTGCCAATCCCAAGCAGAAACTAAATAAATACTTATCTTCTATTCTTCTGATTCATCCCATCTGTGTGATGGGGGTGGGGAATGGGGGGAAGAAGAACTGGAAAGCTTTTGTTTCTATCCATTTATACTCTGAAATGAGGGAATTTGTTTAAGCCTGGTTAGGGGGTGGGGTGGGGAATGGCACTGCCCCCTCTCTCAGCCCTAGCAGAATCCTTCCTTTGCTAACTGTTGCTTCCCTCCTCAACAGAACAACTGTAAATGAGAAGCAATGAAGTGAAATGGGAGAGCTCTAAATTAGGAATCTGCAGACCTGGGCACCAGCTCTGACTTTGCCACTTACAGGTTGTAAAGGTTCCTTAATATCTCCAATCCTGCTTCCTTATTTGTAAAACAGAGTTAATAATTTTTGCTTTACTTACTTGATTGACAAGATTTTTGTGAAGCAGGAAGGAAGGAAGAAAGGAAGGAAAGAAGGAAGGAAGGAAGGAAGGAAGGAAGCAAAGGAAGGCTGAAAGGAAAGAAGGAAGAAAAAGGAAGGGAAGAAAGAATAAAGGAAAGAAAGAAAGACGGAAAAGAAGGAATGAAGGAAGAATTCATTTAGTTTGCATCTACTATGTGTCAGGCACAGTGCTAAGCACTTTACAAATAAGTCCTCATTTGACCCTCACAACTGTGGGATGTAAGTGTGATATATGATAATTCATGTAAAATGCTTTGTAACAGGGAATTGCTACATAGAATTTAGTCACATAAGTAAATATAACTTGCATTTAAATACACGACATTTTCAATAACCCTTTGTAATTGTGTTGTACTTTTATATTCATATATGGTCCCTCCTTCTGAGTCCCTTTCCAGTGCTTTTCTTTGTCCATTCACATCTGTATTTGTGTCAATATTATTCTTTTCCTTTACTCAAATCCTCCCCAAATGTCTTCATGTTTTGGGGGGATCACTTTGGGTTTTAGGAGATTATGCTATAAACTTTGGTTGATCTTACCAAGCTGAAATGTTGGTGACTTGCCATCCATTTAGCCAGTAGCAGAGCCCAAACTTGAACCCAGCTACTATTTTTTTTCTATATCATATCTCTAGTATGATGTGGTAATAATATCTTAGTCTTGCTCAAGGAATGAGGAGTTCTGGTTTTTAATCCTGGCTTGGTGTTTAATGTAACTCAGTGGTTCTCAACCTTCCTAATGCCGCGACCCTTTAGTACTTGGGCATATCTGCATGTGGGTGGACCCGTCTGGAGATGGATAGAGGAGCAGTGAGTGTCTTGGTTCCTAAGACCATCAGAAATATGTGTTTTCCAATGGTTTTAGGAGACCCCTGTGAAAGGGTCGTTCAGTCCCCAAAGGGGTTGCGACCCACAGGTTGAGAATTGCTGATGTAACTAGTGATCCATGAGTTGTGAACATGACTATACAATGTGCTAAATTTGGAGGATTTATCAGAAACCAGTCACGGGCTTTACATCAGACTGGAAATTGAGAAATGATTAAAGTGAAAGAGAAAAAGAAATTTTTAAAGTGAAAGAGAAAGAATCCAATGGTTCCCTTGCAATGGTGATCCTCCCTTGTTGCCCCAGATGCTAGATTTATGACTTTCAGGATGAAGCTGAATAGGTATATCCTACATATAGACCTTGATCTTGTAGGGACAAACCAAAACTGATCAGAGTTTTAGATCTGGAGTGAGCAGTGAGTGCAAACAAGTCACACTGAGCCAGGCTGGCTAGAGGGAAGACAGATTAGGCACCACAGCATGTTTTGAAGGTCAAGATCAGTATGAACTGAGCTGTGTTGTGTAGATGCTATGTCTTCTATGGTAAAGGGCAAAGGGAGTCTCCTGAGCCCCAGATACCTTCACCTCTCAGACCCTTGCATAGGGGTGGGACCAGTGGGAGATTAAGGCAAAAACAGATAATTGAGAGGTGATGATGGACTTCATGGATACTTCTGTTTTACTGTGTTTCGATTATTTCTATTAAACATTTATTCCAACTAGGTATGGAGGCTTGCATAATTAAGACAAACAATAAAGAAAGAGGAAAAATGATTTCATTCCATTCTAGGAAATAGAACTTGTATTTAAATATCTGACATTTCAACAACTCTTTGTAATTGCATAGTGTTTTCATATTCAGATATGCTTCCTCCACCTTTTCCAATGCTTTTGTTTGTCCATTCTTATCTGTATTTGTGTAAATATTCATTAAGTTATATTTCCTAGAGTAGAATGAAGGTCAGAACCATAAGTTCTGATCAGTTAATATGTATATGCATATTCTATACACATATGCATGCATGTAAAATATTCATGCCAAAGAGACATGACCATATCACCCAAAAAGTTAAAAAGAAGTGGAACCAAGAGAAGAATGATAGTCAGCTTTCTGACAGAGAGAGCTTAAAGATTACCTAGAGTATACTCTGGTGTGTAAGATAGCAAGCATGACAGATGGGAAGGAGCCTTTGTTTGACAACACCTAGTAATTACTACTGAGAAGGGTTGGGCAGCAGAGTGTTCTCTGGTTCCTATAGTGATACAGAATGTGACTATGGGCAAAGTCATTGTAGTGCCAATCTGATATTCACAGTATGACAATGACTATGAATATACTAGCATAATTCTGAATTGCAAAATATAACAGACTCGCCATATAGAAGACAGAAGCAAGATATTTACTCAAACACCAGAAAGGCAAATCCCCACAACAGAAAATTGAATCCATCATAGCAACAAAGAAATCTATACATACTAACACTGCAGAGGGTGACAGCATCCCAAAGTTTCCCCCCAAACATTCACAACCCTAGCTGTCTCCTTGACTGAATCTACTCCTCCCTCCATTCTAACTGCTCTGACTTTCAGCTTCCTCTGGGCTCTGCTCCACACATTCAGCAAACTCCTCCCACCACATGTTCAATGTCATTACATTCAGCCTGTTAGGGGGCAGGGAAGATCTTCAAATTCAGTTATGTGGTAAACATATCCTCTGTTGATCAATCACAAAAGGAACATTCATTAAATCCTTGCTGTATTTGGGACACTGTGATAAGTGCTGGTGATATATAGGAAGGCAAAAATATAGTCCTGTCCTTAAGGACTTCACATTCTAATGGGGGAGTCAACATGCAAACCATGAGGTAACCTCTGAGGGAAGACTCCAAATGTTGGAGGAGACTCAGGAAAGGTAGAATTTGTAGAAGGTAGAATTTGAGCTTAGTCTTGAAGAAGTCAGGGTATCCAGGAAGTAGAGGTGAGGAGGGAGAACATTGCACACATAAGGGAACAGCCAATGAAAGGCACAGAGGGAAAGGGAATATTCTGTGGGAAGAACATCAAGAAAACTAGTGTTACATGATTATAGACTATATAGAGTGGAAAACAGTCTTAAGAAGACTAAGAAAGTAGAAAGGGCCAGGGTGCAAATGACCATCAGTACCAAAGAGAAGATTTTCTATTTTTAAAAGGTAATAATAAGGCCACTATAGGTTATTGAGCTGGGAGTTGATGTGATCAGACATGCTTTAAGAAAATCACTTAGGTAGCTCAATGGAGGATGGATTGGAAAAATGAGATGCTCAAGGCAGAAGAGTCAACCAGAAGACTATTGCAGTGGTCCAGTTGTGAGGTGATTCCCTTGTAGACTCACACTGTGGCTTGGGAGGCTCAGCTCCTCCTGAGCGCCCTGGGGCCTGGCCACATTTCGGTTTCAGGTTGGGCTGGCCTCGGCTCTGGGCCTGCTGAATGAGCCCCTCCTGCTGAGCTGCCTTCAGCAAGAGATGTGTTTTCTGTATTTTTGTGAGTTTGAGAGCCTTAGAATTTGTTTAGGGTCATATTTTATGGGTATTTAGGGTGGCTGTGTGGGAGCTGCAGAAACTTGCTGCTCCTACACCACCATCCTCTAGCATTTCTGGAGTATATTCTTCTTGACCTACAGAGTTTCTGTTCCTCTGCTAGTCTTCCTCACGTTGATATTAGCATTGGTATCAAGATAAAGACTAGGTGTCATTGTTTAGAAGAAATGCAGTTTGAGACTGGAAAAAAAGTCATTTCTGACATCAACCCTTACTAGTAAGACTTTGTTCTCCAGGTGGTCCTGAAGACAAAAAAGTCATTTCTGACATCAATCCTTACCAGTAAGACTTTGTTTTCCAGGTGGTCCTGAAGACTTAAGAGCACTAGTTGACCAGATGGCACATGCCTAAGCTCTCGGACAATCTTCTCCATACTCATAATTGTTTTTTGAGACAACTTGATCATGGCAAATATTCAATATTCTTAGGCATATAAACCACTTATACGGGGGGGGGAATCTATAATTGGATAGTTCTCACAATTAACCAAAACTGATATATAGTTACCAACATTGGGAGGTGGTGTTAATCACAGGATGGATAGTCTACCCAGTTTAGATCCTATTAAATACCATTAGGATGACCTTGGCAAAAGCTAGTGATATCCTAGAGTTGGGGAAAGGGTTGGTAGAAAGTATTTTGCTGAAGTTAAAAGAAAAAATACTTTAAATTTTTGACAAAACAATGAGAGTACATTATGCTTCAAAAATCAATATGAGTTCTTAAAAAGGAAACAAAAGAATTACAATAAACTATGTTTAATGGATATATTTTCTTTGTTCATGAAAGGAATCTCTGCAAAAGTGGATTACTCTTATTTCTCTCAGCAATCAGTGCTGATGACAACTTTAACAAGGCAGTAAGATGCTTGCTTATTCCTTCACTTTATCACCCTTCTATAGGTAGAAGCTCATAAATCAGGGGAGCTACAAACTTTTTGGTGGATTACAGCAGTTATAAGAAAGTATTGATCAGTGATAAAAGAAAACCACCCTGGACCCTCTTTCACTGAATTGAGAAGAAAGTGCTTTGTAATCCGAGATGTGAGTTTTAGTTGTTAGAATTCTCATTATCACTACCATGGAACTGGAATTCAAAATGGCAGACTACTCCAAAATCCATAGCTAAGGCCAATTTGTCCTCTACAGCACAATGGCTTAGAACCAAAAAGTACTTTAGAGGTCATGCTGATGGTGACCTGAAATCAGGAACACCCCTTTATAGACCAAAAATTTGTGATAATCTTCCCCAGTAGCAAATTGTGATGGCATTAACCAGCTCTGAGTATTCTCTGCTCCTTGAAAGCAGAGATTGTCTTTTGCTTCTTTTTGTAACTCTAGCACTTAGCACAGTGCCTCCCACACACCCAATAAAGGCTTATTGATTGATTATCAATTGCTTCTAAAAGAAGACAGAGGATGTGATCTGAGAATAAATCATTCCCATTTGTAAGATGCAACATTACAAAAGCTTTAGAGCCTAAATAGTCATTATTCTTAGTTTCTTCTTCTGTATAGTTAGAATCACTTGATCTAGCATTAAACATATGCATGTGCACACACGTGTATATGTATATACATGCATGTGTGTATGTATACATATATACACATTTATACATGCACATATTATGCACGATATTTTTTACATTACATCCCTTTCCTTTCCCTCAGGGCAGCTAGGTGGTGCAACAGATTCCAGGGCTGGAATCAGGAAGACTCATTTTTTCTAAGTTCAGATTTGACTTCAGACAATTAGTAGCTATGTGATTCTGAGCAAATGTATTATTAATAGAATGGGAAGATGTTTCTTGCCCATTAATAGGCCTATAACCTGCTTTGAGCCTAAATCACATGGAAGCCTGAGTCCTATGGAGCCTGTGGTAGGAAGAGCTTGCTGAGAGGTGGAGAAAGAATGGATGAAGCAGGAAGTGGGAGAGTGAGGTAGAGCTGGGAGAGAGAGGAGGTAGAGACAGGCAGAGCAGCTAGTGTGAGAGAAAGCGGGAGGAGTTTTGCCTAAGGGAGCTTGTTTGTGGGGAGTCCTAACTGAGGGAAGGCTTGGGAATGGCGGTACTCCCTGGATTGATTTGTATAAGCTTCTTTGTTGCCTTGGTAGAATTGACTTTCTGGCATCTGAATAAATATCTTGGTTTTGTCTTTGAAGAAGTTTATTATATTTTGTGACTCAAACCTGGAAATACACCTGCATATTCTTAGCAGTTGCTGCGGGTATCACATTGGTGATATAGCAAGTCACTTAACCCTGTTTGCCTCAGTTTCCTCATCTGTAAAATGAGCTGGAGAAGGAAATGACAAACTGCTCTAGTATTTCTGCCATGAAAACCCCAAATGGGTTCACAAAGAGTTGGCCATGAATGAAAAACAATAAATATGCCCTGTTCCTCTCCCTTTCCCAGCAAACTTTTTCTTGTAACAGATTGAAGAAAAAAGTTTAATAAAACAAAAACATAATAATAATAATTTAAAAAATTATTTAATAAAATAAAAATATGTATGTGTATAAGTATTTATTAATAAAAAAGTTTAAAATAGAACTTGATCAATAAAACACACTGACCACATGTGACACATATGATCATATCTCTCTGACCCTCGCTTTCTTCATCTGTAAAATGGGAGGTAGAAATTGATGACCTCTAAGGTTCCTTCCATCTATACATCCTTTCCAGTGAAAGAAGAGGTTGGTTTTTTTTCCCAATCTTCTCTTGGGTTGATCATTTTAATTGCAGAGAATACAATTTCATTTTATTGTATTTTCTTGTTTACATTGAGATAGTTACTCTATAGGGTTTTGTTTTTGTGGGTTTTTTTCCTAGTTCCTCCTATTTCTGCTTGAATCAATTCATGTAAGTCTTCCCATGTTTGTCTGAATTCTTGATATTTTTCTTATTTTTTAATAAGGACATTTCATGCCACCCAATTTGTTTCCATGAACCTCGATTTTTATCTCCAGTTATCTGAAGTCACAAAATTGTGAAGCAGCAACAATTTGAAGGACAAAAATGGAGGTCCCCAGCGCCAAATTTTATTCCACTCTGCCTCAGAACCAAATTTTGTAGCATTTAGGTCTTTGTATTCTGGCTCTCCAGACATCCTTTGTTAAAATATGTATTTTGGAATACAGAACACAGAATATGAGAGTAAGAAAGAACTTTAGAACTAAGAAAATTAGAATTGAAAGAGATCTCAGAATACAGAACATTAGAAGTGATACAGATATTAGAAGTGAAAGGACTATAGAATATTAAGAATAGAATGGAATGGCAGGTCTGGAAGAAGCCCTAGAGCTTGTGTGTCTTAGAGCCCTTTGGCAGTTTGGTGAAACCTAAGTACTCCTTAGAATAATGTTTTAAAATGCATAAAATAAAAACCATAAGATTACAAAGAAAAACATATATTAAAATAAAGATGTATTTCTGTTCCTTCCAAGTTTACAGATCCCCTGAAAATCATTCCTAGACCTGTTAGAGGCCCATGCACCCCAAATTAAGAAGCCTTCCCTTTAAGAACATAGAATATATGTTATATTCTATTTTATTTATATATATATCCAATGTTATTATATATCCTGTGTTATTATATATACATACACACATATAGATGTACATGTATGTGTATGTGTATATGTATGTGTATAGGTATAGGTATACGTATGGGTATGGGTATGGGTATAAGTATAGGTATAGATGGGTCTTAGTTTCCTTCTATCTAAGACCCAAGGAGAAGTGACTTACTCAAAGTCACAGAGCTAGTTAGAGCCTCCTGATTCCCACTTTACCTTCTGGTAGGTGCTCAATGAATACTTGTTGATGGATTAATTGGTTCCTTTCTGCCAACTATGGTGCTCTTGAAATGTCACTTCCGAGAATTGCAAGGGGCCATTCTCCAGATTCAGACAGGTGGGGAGGGAGCCCAGACTTTTTCAGAGGCCTCCTGGGTTAAGTAAACACAGTTGCTCTGTGCTTCCTGTGCAGGGGGCCCAGTTCAGCCTTCATTATTATAGGACCCAGCCCCGGGGTGCGAAGGCTGAAAAAAGCCTTGGGTAAAGTTTGTTTTCTCCCGTCTTTAATACCATCTGTCAGTCGTGTGAAATTGTGTGTTTTCATTGTCAGTCCTCACTCACACTGAACCATGTGTGTGTTTTAATTTAGATTTGTCATCACATTCCCGTGATGGGTTTATGTGGTTTTTTTTTTGGTTGTTTATGAAACTCCTTTGGAAAAAATGTGTGCTCCTCCCTCCACCCACCCACCCCAAATTGCTTTGTAAGCAAGTATTTCTTATGAAGCCTAGGCAAGAGGATCTAGGGATACGTGAAAAAAAAAAACCAAACCTTGAGACCAGATGTCAGGAGCCATGACTTTGTACTAGCTGTGGGACCATAAACCCATTACATAAACTCTCTGGCCATCAGATATCCCATCAATCAAATGGGGATCATAAATGAGGCCCTTTGCAAACTAGAACAGTCAGGGATGTCAGATACAGGAGCTCAGGATGGAAAAGGGATGTTAGCGGCCATTTCATCTACCCCTCTCATTTTATGGAGAAAGCAGGATTGGAGAGGTTAAGGCCCTTCCCTATCCATAGTTATGGGGACAGTAGGAAGTACAAGTGGGGTGCAGGAGAGTGACTGGGGAGCCCTGGGTTCCAGTCTTCTATCTGTCATTAACTATATGGGGTGCCCTCTTCCTCTGTAGTTTCAGTAGGCTTCTTTGAGTGTTCTCAGGGAGGACTAGCCTCTATCATGCAAACTGGGTTGATCAGTGGTCCAGTGCTGAGCACCAGAGGCTGCAGAGGGCTGATGGAGACCTCTGTCAATCCAGAACTACATCACCGACTGATGGAGGTGCCAGAAACAGGGAAAGGCCTTAGGGCTGTATATAAGATGTCAATGAAAGCTCCTTTCTGAGAAGGTGGGGAAATCAGGTTGCTGCCATTTGTGGAGGCTTGTTAGACTAATATTATGCTGCAGCCCTGCTTTAAGACACCCCCTTAGCTCCATTTTCAGCATCCCATTGTCATGGTGAACATGTTTTTGTTGTTGTGATAGAGTTGTTTCAGCTTTATCTGACTTTTTGTGACCCCATTTGGGGTTTTCTGGAGAGAGATACTGGAGTGGTTTGTCTTTCCTTCTTCAGCTCATTTTACAGATGGAGAAATTGAGGCAAATAAGATCAAGTGACTTGCCTAGGGTCACAAGCTACTAAGTGACTGAAGCTGGATTTGAACTCACATATTACTGACTTCAGGCTTGGCAATCTATCCATTGCACCACCAGTGAATACATTACAAAATATTAATTAGCTGTGTAATCTTGGGCAAATTTTATAACTTCTCAGGGCTTCTGTTTTCTTGTCGGTAAAAGGAAGGGGTGTGAGGATCTGAAAAACCACTTTCAGTTCTAATATTCGTTTTTATGTTCTAGTATTTTGAGTTTGAAGGGCCCTTCCTGCTCTGAAATTCTAAATTCTAGGTTTTAAGGTCCTTCTCAGTTTTGGTATTCTATGTTCTAGGTAAAGTCCTTCCTAGCTCTAATATTCTGTATGCTAAGGTCCTTTCCAGTTCTGAAACTCATTTTATGTTCTTTATATTCTAAATTCTCTTCTTGCTTCAATGTTTTTTTAAATTAATTTTTTATTTATTTGTTTGTTTACTTTTAGTTTGCAAGATTCAGTTCCACAATCCCTTGAGTTTCAAATTTTCTCACCTCCCTCTCTCCCCCCACCCCCCGACCATGGCAGCATGCAATCAAGTAAAAGATCTGCAAATACTTTCAGACTGGACATTAGTCTTGTTGTATAGAAAGGTTGTAACCTATGGAGTGAACAGTGGGAAAGAAGAAACAAAACCAAATATGGAAAAGAAAGATCTGCTCCCATGTTCTAAATTCTATATCCAAGGGTCCCTTCCAGTCCCTAGCATTCTGTTTTTTCCCAATCTCAGACTGAAATTTTCTTCTAGCTCTAAAACTCTATGTTCCATTTTGTAACATTCTGGGTTCTAAAGTCTCTCACAGCTCTGTGAGTCTTTGAATCAATACTGAGTTGCTGTATTTAACCTGCTGATTAACAAGGAGATGTTCATTAAAATCTGGCATTAGTTCTCCTATACCTATCTGGTATTTAAAGCACAGCCTGGTTGGAGTAATCTTTCACTCTTACAAGCCTTCCTGATTGTGAAACATGAATCCTCTTTTGAGCTATCCAGGTTTCCATTTCTCTTCTAATTAGTTCCCTTCTTACTGACTACATTTCCTTCTCCAGAACGATGGGGTCAGGCAATAAATGTCCATCTCTCTTCATGGCTATAACTTGGGACACTTGGCTGTTCAGGATGAGAAGTTTTGCCCAGCCCAGAATTCTGCATATAGTAGGGGGCTCAATAAATACTTTTTGGGTGAATATGCTTTAAAAATGAGTTAGTTTAGATTATTGAGCTGGGAAAAGAAACATGAATCACAGATAATAAGTTTCTGGTTCCCTGTGGTTATGAGGCTAATTCCGTACTGAGGCTAAGGGTTGTAATAATGACAGTATCCTTCTGAGACAAGAAGACTGAGCTGACCAACATCTGGGAATCTTCTAAGGAGTCACATTGTGCAAGACTTGATCTAGTCAAAATGCTCTAGAGGATGGTTCTATCCATTCTCCATCCCTCCTAAGAGCTAATATTTACATAGCAACCTGAGGTTTGCAAAATGCTTTTCATATCTTATCTCATCTGATCCTCGAAACAATCTTATGAGGCAGGTGCTATTATATTCTCCATTTTACAGATGAGGAAACTGAGGCTGAAAGTTTGTGATTTGCCTAGGGTCACACAGCTCTTAAGTGTCTTCAGTCTTAGGTCTTCCTGACTCCAAGTCCAGCATTATCTATGCACCATGACTCTTAATTGCATGGTTTCCATTCTGTCCTTGGTCCTGTATCTAATGCTCATAAAGTTCATACTCTTTCCCCCACCGGGAAGCCCTCCTCTTTCCTGCTCTCTTGCCTACATCCTACCCATCCTTGTATGCCTAGTTCAAGATCTCCCTCATATAGGATTTCTTTTCTGATGGAAGCAATCTTTCCCTCCTCTGAACTTCTGAGGCATCATTCACTTGACAATGATCACATTTTGCCTCATAATAACTATTTACTTTACCTCCATCGCCTCAACAAGAGTGCAAGTGCTCTGAGAGCAAGAATTGTTTCCTTTCTTCTGTTCATATCCTCTGCCCCCCATCAAAAAAGGGCTTACCCAAGAGATACACAGAAGGAATTCAGTGAAGGTAGTCCAAACCAAGGAAAAACCTGTCACTTTTCACAGAACCAGAAAATCTCAGAATTGGAAAAGAGCTCAGAGGGCATCCATGACAACCTAGACCCGAAACAGGGATGCCTTCTGTAACATTTTTGACAAGGGGTCAACCTGCCTCTGCTTGAAGACATCTAGGGAGGAGGAACTTATGGCAGTTAGGTGGCATAGTGAGTATGCTGTGTTGAACCTGCTAATTAGCAAGGAGACTTGGGGTCAGTAAGAACTGAGTTCAAATCCTGCCTCTGACATTTATTAGCTATATGACCTTGGCAAGTCATAACCTCTTGGTCTCAATTTCTTTTTTTTTTTTTATTAAATTAATTTGTTTATTTACTTATAGTTTACAAGATTCAGTTCCACAATCCCTTGAGTTTCAAATTTTCTCCCCTCCCTCTTCCCCCCCCCCAACCTCTCCCACTCCCACCATGGCGTCATGCAATCAAGTAAAGGATCTGCAAATATTTTCACACTGGACATTAGTCTGGTTGTATAGAAGGTTTGTAACCGATGGAATGAACAATGGGAAAGAGGAAACAAAACCAAATATGGAAAAGAAAGAGAGCAGGTAGTTTGCTTCAATCTGCATTCAAACTCTGTTCTTCCTAGATATTTCTCTGAATGTTGACATCTCCTTCCATCCTGAGTCAGTCCAAATTTCTTAATTTATAAAACGAGAATAGTATTGAGTTATCATAAAGACTGAATGAGATAGTCTATGAAGCATTTTGTAAACTTTAAAGTGCTATATAAATACTTCTTGTGGATTTTGTTCTTTTTCTTGTTCTTGTTCCTCCTCTTCCTCTTCCTCTTCTTCCTCCTCCTCCTTTCCCTCCTTCTCCTCCTCCTCCACCTTCCCTTCCTTATTATACTATTCCTTCCTAAGACATCTCATTCCTCTTTTGGATAGCTTATATTAGTAGAAAATTTTCTTTATAGAGCTATAGCATAAGGTTTCTCAATATGACTTGCAAGGAAACAAGAATAGACATCTCTAGCATCTCCTACCATTATCCATCTCTAAGAGGTCTACCAGGAGGGGAAGGAAGGAGGCTAGGGCCAGAGTCTTACCATAGTGTTATATATATTTTCTCCCTTAAATATTACTAGCATAGGGATGTCATTATTAGTTTCAAACTAAATTTCTAATTGTTATTCATTAATAGGGAAAGGGGCCCCAAATTTCATATCTGAAACTTGATTCCCTACCCATCAGTTCCACATTAAACACAAATAGCAAATAAATCTATTTATCAATTTAGTTGATAGCAAAGTGGACATGAGAAAAGGTAAACATAGAATAGATACTAAACAATACAGAGGGAAGGAGCTCTTCTATTAAGAGGGAGGTAACTTAGTTCAACCAAGAGAAAGGGTTCTAGGTCTCACCCAAGGAGAAATGCCTCAAAGTCTCTAGTGTAACAAGCTGAGAATAAAGACATGATCAAAGCTCCACATATTGGCTTCTTCCAGGAGTGTTTTTTTTCCTTTCCTGACCCTGAAGAGGGGTGTCAAATCCTGCATACTTTCTCTCTTGGTGGAGGCTAGAAGAACTGTCAGAAGCCATAAGAACCTGAAAAGACTATGGAGACAAGGTCTCTCTTCTTTCCTGCTCTTGCTACCTCTATCCACCCCTCCATGTTAGGTGATCTGGCTATGCTCAGACAAGCCTCCTTACATATATCAAAAATATCTGATGGATCAGTCAAATAATCAATAATAATTTTAAGGACCAGTACTATGTGCCAGCTCTACTGCTAAAAACTGGGTATGAAAATGAGGCAAAAGTCCCTCCCTGCCCTCAGAGAGTTCATATTCTTTTTGGGAAGACAAATATGTGTATCATTTCATTCACTACCTAATGAATGACCAATCCTTGATGCCTCGGATAATTTTAGTATATTGAAATTCCTAAAAATCCCTCAGTTATGGGGATCAGACACAGACACAGGGCTAGAGAAAGAGATTCACAGAGATAGAGACACAGGAGAGGAAGGGAGAGGAAGAAGGGGATGGGGAGGAGAAGAGAGGAGAGGCCAGTGTTGAAAATGGAGTTGGACAAAGGTCTCACCAATCCTGTGATTAATATGAGATCTGGCCCATGAGTAATAGTAATTCTTGTACTTCCAGTTTAAACAAGATCTTGGGCAAGGAAGGTTGTATGTATGTATGTATGAATGTGTGTGTATGCACACACATAAAACATATACTTATTTGTATGTGTGTATGTATGTATTATATATATCCATATATCTCCATATCTATATCTACATCTATATCTATTATCTATCTGTCTATCTATCTATCTGTCTGTCTATCCAATTGGGATAAAACTGAGTTAATAAGGAATCAAATGAGACAATGGATATGAAAGTGCTTTAAAAATTGTAAATCACCTTGGAAATTCAGAATAGTTTTTTCCTTGTAAATCTATTGTTCTATAGGGTAATCTTCTATGTTCTTATCTTGTCACTGATGGCCTTTTTTATCCTGATGAATTTCTGAGTACTTCTCCCTGCTTCACCTCTTACTCACTGTGTGCCCTTGGGATTTTGAGTCTCCATGTCAACATCTGTAAAATGGGGATAATAATGTTATCACTGTCTACCTCATAGGATTCTTGCAAGAGAAAGGGCTTAGTAGACTAACGAGAGTTATAAAAACATGAATTGTTTTTATTAGAACAATAGGAGATAGATGTCCATGATCAAACAATTTTTCAAGCCTGAAATGACTTTGGCTGCTTCTCCCCTTGGTCTTGAGCATCCCAAAATGCTGATTCAGAGCTAATTCCCTCAGAGCACTTAAGGTCTCAGGCATGTTTCTGTAATGTGTGCAGCAATCTTTGAGAAGAGGTACAACATTGTTAATTAACCAAAATGTCATTAGGTCAGCAAGACATGGAATATGATGCTTGAATGGATCCACTAATGTCCCTAAAGCAATGTCAGGTTGTGACAACAGCAGCAGATATGGGAGGGGGGGGGAGGAAGGGAATAGCTTGAGATCATAGCCAGCAATGACAACAGATGATTTGACCAGTGCTTCAAGATCTCTGTTTTAGCCTCCAATGTGAATCTTAGAGTCACTGAATGTTAGTGATTACAAAGTACCTGAGGACAAAGTATCAGAGGAAGAAAGGAGTTTAAAATATAGAAGGTCAGAAGTGGAAGTGACTTTACCACTAGACCATACAAATCAGAGGACCAACATGGCCTCCAGGGGAAGAGCACTGGGTTGAAGTCAAAGGATTTGGGTTTCGATTTTAGATCTTCTGCTTTCTGCCTATGGGATATCGAACATATCATTTCACCTAGTTCCCCTTAGTTTTCTTTTAAATGAAGGATTTGGACTAGACCATTATGCAGGTCCTTTCCAGTTCTAAATTCTGTGAAGTGATATCAGAACTGGAATGTATCTTAGAACATAGCCTTCTGAACATGGAAAGATCATAGGATCATGGATTTAGAGTTAGAAGGGAATGCTGTGACTATCAAGTTCAACTCCATTTTTCAGAGGAGTTGACTACAAGAGAGGTTAAATGACTTGCATCTAAAAATCACTCAGCTAGTTAGCAGAGATGGATTTGGATGCAAGCCATTTAACTCCAAATCCAATCCCCTTTTCCCTTGTACCATGCTATATTTTAGATATGATTTGGGGAGGGGCCACTTATTCAGCATTTGGGACAAGTTACTGGCCCTAGATCTAAATCGATAATCCTAGGAAATGTAGAATAATAAAGCAAGAAAAAAAGCTTTAGAAATTGCCTAGTTCAGCTTCCTCATTTTATAGAGAAGGGAACTGAGATTTTGTCAAGGACAATTGATTTGTTCACCAAATTGCATTATCTTGAACTCAGGTCTTCTGATGTCAAATTCAACATATATTCCCTGATTATTTTATAATAACTATCATATAATAGTATAGATATTTTATTTTATTGTTACTTATGTTATTCCTTACAATTTCAGTTTTTCCCTAAATCTTAACAAAGAATCACCCATAGACACTTCTGGGGGCAAAGTCAAAATGGTGGGATAGAGAAGCATTCACCTGAACTCTCTCAGCATTCCCCTCCAAACAGCTTTAAAATATTGTCTTAAATTGAATTCTGGAGTGGCAAAATCCACAAAATGTCAGAGGGAGAGATTCTTCTAGACCAAGGCAACATAGGTTGGAAAAAGATATCCATGCAGACAGATCACAGCTTACCAGAGTTCACACCATATGTCAGATTTTTGGAGTAGGGGAAACTTAATGACCAAAGAAGAGTTGGAAAGCATTATAAAATGCAATATGGATAATGCTGATTACATTAAATTGAAAAGTTTCTGTACAAACAAAGCCAATGTAACCAAAATTAAAAGGGAAGTGGGAAATTGGGAATGAATTTTTACAACTATGTAATGGAATACTATTGTGCTATAAGAAATAGGAAAGAGATGGACTTCATACTTACCTAGAGAGGCTTATATGAATTGATGCTAAGGGAGAAGAGCAGAACCAGCAAAAATTTGTATACAGTCATAGATGCATCATATGTGTGACAACCAACCTTGAAAAACTGGACTCTTCTCAGCAACACACAGTTAAAAGACAACTCTAAAAGTCTCAGAATGAAAGGAGATACCTACACTCAGAGAAAGATCTAGAAAGACCAGAGTTTAAATGGAGACTGAAGCAACACATACTATTGCTCTTTTCCATGTTTGGTTTTGTTTCATTTGTTTCTTTTTTTTTTCACATTATTCACTCCATTGATTACAACACTTCTATACAAACAGACTATTGTACAATGTTAAAGTGTTTGCAGATCTCATATATGATTGTACGCCACCATGGGCGGGGGGGGGGGAAGGGAGAGGAGAAAATCTGAAACTCAAGTGATTCTGTAAATGAATCTTGTAAACTAAAAGTAAATAAACAAGTCAATAAAAAATTTAAAAATTTAAAAAAAGAATTTTTACAACTAGTATATCTGATAAAGGCCTCATTTTTAAAATACACAGGGAATTAAGTAAACTCTATAAGAATACAAGTCATTTCCCAATTGATAAAGGGTCAAATGGTATGAACAGGCAATTTTCAGAGGAAGAACTTAAAGGTATCTATGAGCATATGAAAAATGCTCTAAACCACTATTGATTTGAGAAATGCAAATCAAAACAACTTTGAGGTACCACATGTCACCAGCCAGATTGGCTAAGATGACAAAACAGGAAACTGACAAGTGCTGGAGAGGATGTGGAAAAAATTGGAACACTAATGCATTGTTAGTGGAGCTGTGAACTGATACAACTATTCTGGAGAGCAATCTGGAACTATGTCAAAAGGGCTATAAATAATTGCATATCCTTGGACCCAGTAATACCACTTCTGGGGCTGTATCCCAAAGAGATCATAGAAGTGGAAGGAAGACCCATATGTACAAACATATTTATTGAAGCTCTCTTTGTGGTGGCAGGAGGAGATGGTCTTCATATTCACCTGGAGAGGCTTATACAAACTGATGCTAAGTGAGAAGAGCAGAACCAGGAAAAAATTTGTACACAGTTACAGACACATCATATGTGTGACCACCAACTTTGAAAAACTAGACTCTTCTCCACAATGCACAGATATAAGACACTGAAACAGTTCTGAAAACAGCAATGCAGAAAAGGCTAAACTTTGAGACAAGGCTGCTTTGTACTGCCACACCCCACCCTGGGAATAAATCCTAATATTAATATAAAGTTCCAAATCAAAAAAAAGGGCGGAAATATGAGCAAACAACAAGAGCAAAAAGAATCTGACCATAAAAAACCACTATAGTGACAGGAAGAATCAAGACACAGAGTCAGAAGACATTTACAAAGTTGAAATATTTATAAACAAAGCCTCAACTAAAAGCATGAATTGGACACAAGCCCAACAAGAATTCCTGGAAATGCTAAACTATTATTTAAAAAATCAAATAAGAATGGTTGAAGAAAAAATAGGTAAACATGAAAGCAAAGGGGAAACTATGAAAAGATAATTAATAGCTTGGCAAAAGAAGGACAAAAAATAGTGAAAAAATTACACATTTGAAAACAAAATTTGCCAAATTGAAAAAAGGTACAAAAATTCACTGAGGAAAAGCTCCTTAAAAAGTAAATGGTCAAATGGGGAAAAAGAGGTATAAAAGATCATGAAAGAAAATAATTTCTTAACAATTAGAATTAGGCAAGTAGAAATGATTGACTCCATAAGACAGCAAGAAACAATTTAAAAAGTCAAAAGAAAGAAAAAAATCAAATAAAATGTAAAATATCTCACTAGAAAAACATCTGATCTGGAAAATAGATTGAGGAAAAGTAATTTTAAAATTACTGGATTACCTGAGCCAAGATCAAAGAAAGATCCTAGCCATGATTAAAAAAATATTAAGGAAAATTGCCTCTATATCCTGGAACCAAAGGATAAAATAGAAATGTAAAGAATCCACCAATCACCACTTTAAAGACATCCCCAAATGAAAACTTCTAGGACTGTTATAGCCAAATTCCATAGCTCCCAAATTAAAGAGAAAATTAAAGTAGCCAGAAAGAAATCTTTTAAATACCATGGAGCCACAGTCAGGAACACACAAGATTTAGCAAGTACCACATAAAAGGAGTAGAGGGCTTGGAATATGATAATTCAGAAGATAAAAAATCAGGATTACAAAAGAATAATCCACCCATAAAACTCAGTATAATTCTCCAAGGGGGAAAATAGTTATTTAATGAAATAGAGGATTTTCAAGCATTCCTGACAAAAGAATAGAGTTGAATAGAAAATTTGACTTTTACATATAGGACTCAAGAAAAGCATAAAAAGGCATATGTGAAAGAGAAATTAAAAAGGACTCAATTAGTTCAAACTGGGTACCTTTCTATTTGGGAAGATGATACATGTGTCTTAGAAGAACTTTATTACTATTGGGCAGTTGGAAGGATTTTACATAGAAAATGCAATAAAGATTACGTTAAATAAAGGACCATAGAAACAATGATTAAAAAGTAATTGGAAACTAAACAATCTAATCCTAAAGAATGAGTGGGTCAAAGAACATATCATAGAAATAATCAATTATTTCATTAAAGAGAACGACAATAATGAGACAACATTCCAAAATTTGTGGGATGAAGCCAAAGCAGTACTTAGGGAAAATTTATGTCTCATCAATAAGAGAGAAAGATCAGATCAATAAATTGGATAGATAAAATAACACCCAAAGAAGAACAAATTAAAAATCCCCAATTAAATCCTAACTGAAATGGAATTCCTGTAAATAAAATGAGAGATTAATAAAATTAAAAGTTAAATACAACTGAACAAATAAACAAAACTAGGAACTGTTTTTATGAAACAACAACAACAATACAATAGATAAACCATTAGTTAATTTGATTAAAAAATAAAGTTGAAAACCAAATTACTAGTATCAAAACTAAAATTGGTGAATACCTCACCAATGAAGATAAACTTAACAGCAAATCATAGATACTATTTTGCCCAATTATATGCCAGTAAAACTGGCTGAGTCTAAGTAAAATGAATGAATACTTGCAAACATATAAACTGTACAAATTAACAGAAGAGGAAATATAATACTAAAACTACCCTCATTAGAAAAAGAAATTGAACAAGCATAGAAAAAGTCCCCAGAACCAGATGGATTCACAAACGAATTCTACCAAATAGTTAAGGAACTTTTAATCTCAATAGGATAAACTGTCTTTCTTTTTTATTATTTCTTTTGTCTATGTTTTCTTTTGCAAAGTGACTAATGATGGGTGGCTTCTAGTGTCCTGAAGGAATTTACTCAGACAGTCTCCTATTTATTGGGGTGATGCACCCAAGCGGGCCCCGCTTTCATGTGGGAAGGACAGATCATAGGTGATGGGCCCTGCTCCCCTAAGGGATGCAGAGCAATTGGCCAGGTTAAAGTCTGGTTTAAATACCATTTTACAGAATGGGGGAAGGGGGACAAGAGAATGGGAGGAGAGGCAAGCATAGCTCCGGAATGCCTTAGAATATTACATAGTCCAGAGGTACCTTTGTCATATAGATAAGCAAGGAGAACAGGAAAGGGAGAAGGGGGGCACTGCTCTGGAGTTCATACAGATAAGCAAAGGGAACAGGAAAGGGGAGGGGGAAGAGTTGTTCTAGAATGTCAGGGAATTGGGGGGTGCCTTGTGAAAGCATACAGCTAAGGCTGTGGTGGGGGGCTTTAATGCATACGTAGTCTTCTTTGATCACTTTCCTGGCTGGTCATATCCTGTGTCTTATCTCATATCTCACTCCCTGCATTCTGTTTGCTCCATCTGCCTTGCACACTCCTTTCTATCTCATCAACTGATATGAAAATATGTTTGGCACGACTTCACATGTATAATCCAAATCAAAGTGCTTGCCTTTTCAAGATGGTGTGAGAGGGAAGAAGAGAATTAGAACTTAAATTATAAAAAACAATTATTAAAAATTCTATTACATGTAATTGAGAAATATTTAACAAAACAAAAGGATCACCCATTTGGTGGTCAATCGTTGACCCAGAGCAATGAGGTCATTTACTTATGATTTGGTAGTGAGCCCATGTCTTCCTAAGGGAAATATTTCAATCATTTTGGCGTTCAAAGGTATTATTTGCAGAGCTGCAGTTAACTGGTCAGAGTCAGAAATTAAATATCAAGAGAATCTAAAGATAAAGAGGGTATCGGACTATATTTTTTTTAAATAGAATTTTATGATTACACTTGCTGCTGGCTGTAGCTGCTAGTACTACTACTAAATATAAATCTATTTTTATAGCACTTAAACATTTACAAAGCATTTTCCATGATGCAATGATATTAAAACTAGACTTGGAGTGAGGATGGTTTACTTCTTGGCTCTGAATATTTCCCCCCATTCTACAGATGGAAAAACTGAGGGTTGAAGAGAAGTGGCAACCTGGTAGCCAGAGTTAAAGATGCAAAGATCGAGGTCCCCAGGGATGATACATGATAGGTGCTTAACAAGTATTTTGTTAAATCTTGTTGAAATGACTTGTCCAAGGTCACAAAGCAATAAAATAGAACTAGGTCTCTTCTAAATTACTAGCTGTATGTAATATCTAGTCTAGCTTATATAGTTAAATTACTAGCTAGGTTGCTATGTGACCTAACTTAAGTCTGTCCCCTATCAGTCAACAACTGAGCTTCCAGAACCTTTAATAATAGGACTCTACCCTTGTGGAGCACCATTGAAGTCCTCAATGAAAACACAAACATTCTGTGGGACAAAAGGACCCTTAAAGCCTTTGTCAACCAGTTAACACCTAGACTTCAATTAGTTTATCAGAGTGGCAACAAAAAAGAACAATTCAATTTAAGTAAGCTGCCATTCATTGGGATCTGCTATATAAGGAAGAATTGTTTGGAAACTTTCCAAACAGACAAGTTTGGAAAGTGTGAAAAGAGAAAGGTCATTGTTAGGAGAAAGGCAGTGTTAGTAGGCTGAGTTCTCCTACTACTACACTCCATTAAGTGACCTTGGGCAAGTCACTTTCCTCTGCAGGACTCAGTCTCTTCATCTGGTTTTTCTAGGGATAACAGCCATGATGACAAGAATAGTAATACTACCTAGCATATATGTAGGACCCACTACCCACCAGGCATTCTGCTAAGAGCTTTACAGTTATCATTTGATCCTCACAGCAACATTGGGAGGTAAACACTATTATTTTTCCCCATTTTACTGATGAGTTAACTGAGACCAACAGAGGTGAAGTACCTTGTTCATGTAAGTGTCTGAGGCTGGATTTGCACTCAGGTCTTCCTGACTCCAAGGCCAATGCTCTATTCACTTTATTCCTTAATTGCCCCCATAATAATCCCTGCCTTGCAGTCCTTACAGGAAACAGGAGAAAGGAAAGATTAAAAATGGAGGAGGGAATAACATACTTTGCTCCCATTACAGTTTGGGCAAAAGCTATGAGCCAGTCCTATGCTTTACCTGTTCCCAGGGACAGTGTCTATCTTGGCACCAAAGATGTGACCATGGACAAATTCTTTCTCAGTGTTTGTTTTGTTGTTGTTGATGTTATTGTTTAAATCTGAAAGATATCACAATGATATTTTCATTGCCAATCTAAAACCTATGCCAGTGCATAGCATACAGTAGGTGCTTAATAAATGTTTGTTATTTGTTGATACCTTTTTCACAGGGTTGCTATAAGGAAACATTTGCCAACTTTAAAGGGCATAAATGTGACTCTACCTGTTTCTCCCTTTTGTTTAAAAAGGCTTCACCTTCTCCTGCTTGTCCCTGTCTCTTTTCTCTTCCCCTTTTTCTCCCTCTCTTCATCATCCTTCTCCTTTCCCCTCTCCTCCTCTTATTCTTCCTCTTTTCTCTTTTGCTTCTCTATCTTCTCCAGTTTCTTTTCCTTTTCATCTTCTTCCTCTCCTCCACCGCCTTTCTTGTCTTCCCCTTTCGCCTCCTCCTTTGTCTTCTTCCTCCTTCTGAAGGATGCCTTTTGTAAACCTGAGAGCTTCTAGAAAATGTCAGCTATGATATGATGAGGGTTGTCATCACTCCCACCCTTCCTGAACAGGGAACAGAACAATGCAAGGGAAGTTTGAGCCCTCCAAAGACAACTTCAGTAGTCTCACACTTGCCAGGGAGCTGGTCTCAGCCTGTCATGGAGAGATTCTGCAAGGATAGTACTCAAGAAAGAAAGCCCAGACTTAATTGTGTGTTTGTCACAATAAGGAAACTGGCTGGTACTTTGGTAGGGAATCATTTCTGAGATAATAGAATTTGAATATTGCTAAGCACCCAGAGCTCTTGATGAGAAAAGGTTTATTATTCTCTTTGATAAAGGACCTTGCTTTCACATGGAACCAGATAATCACAGAATTAACATAAAAGACAACTGCTCTCCACTGTCTCTGCCTGATAGAAATCTACCCATCCTTTAGGCAAATATTATTCTCCTTGTTTTATAGATGAAGAGACTCAAGTTCAAACAGGGGAGTGACTTGCCCACCAGCACACACCTAGGAAGTGTCTGAATGAGGAACTAAACCCAGGTCTCATTGGATCAGAGCATCTCAGAGTTGGAAGAGTTCTCAGAGGCCATGAAGTCCATCCTTTGCCTTCACAACATCCCAGACAAGTTGGTCATACAGCTTCCAAAACAGAAACTTCATCCATGATGTACTTGCTATGTCCTAGGGCAGCTCATCTGATCCATGAGCCCCAATCTAGTGCCCCTGGGAGCTCTGAAACATTAGAGGAGGGATGTGGGTTTTCATCATACTCTACTAGAAAGAATTAGTTCTCAAGCTAGGAAAGCTGAGGGATGGTACTATGGCAAGTTTCTAGATGTGTGAACTCATCTCTCTCACCTTTAATGTCATCTCGGAAGTCAGAATACTAATGCTCCTCCTCAATCTCTCTCCTCTCCCCTGCGCCTGCCCCAGGTTGTTGCGAGGATGAAATATGGTCATGGACATTAAGTACTTTGTAACCATAAAATAATATCTAAATGTGAGCTATTATTGTTTTCCAGAAATGAAGTAGTAAGTTCACTGAGTACCTGCTAAATAGCCACCCTAGTATGGAGCACTGTGTGAGGGAAACAAAGCAAGTAAAGGATAAAGGCCTGAGTGGCAACAACCCAGCTATAAAGACATATAATTAATGTTGTAGGAGATGTGGGAAAATTGGGACACTAATGCATTGTTGGTGGAGTTGTGAACTGATCTAACCATTCTGGAGAGCAATTTGGAACTATGCCCGAAGGGCTATAAACCACACTCTTTGATCCATTACTAGGTACACCTGGGGCCATCTCCAGTTGTACTGAGCTTTATCTTACCACTGAATCCAGATGACTCTAGAACAGTGGTTCTCAACCTTCCTAATGCCATGACCCTTTAATATAGTTCCTCATGTTGCAGTGACTCCCACCCATAAAATTATTTTCGTTGCTACTTCATAACTATAATTTTGCTACTGTTATCAATCTATCTGATATGCAGGATGTATTTTCATTGTTACAAATTGAACAAAACCCACAGGATGAGAACTGCTATTCTAGAGGGAAGAGTGAGGCTGGTAACTCTGCACAATCTTTCCTCACTTATAGCTAATTCACTTGTAAGTCATGGCATCACCTTCCTGATGTCATGTTTTTTTTTTTAGAACAAAGGACAAACAACCATAACTCAGTACACATCACAGAGATCATAAAAAAGGGAAAAGGACCTACATGCACAAAAAAATATTCATAGCAGCTCTTTTTTGGGGTGACAGAGAATTGGAAATTGAGGTGATGCCCATCAACTTTGGAATGGCTGAACAAGTTGTGGTATATGGTTGTGATGGAATATTATCGTATTATAAGAAATGATGACCAGGTAGATTTCAGAAAAACCTTGAAAGACTTAACATGAACTGAGGATGAGTGAGGTGAACAGAACCAAGAAAACATTGTACACAGTAACAGCAACATTGTGCGATGATCAACATGATTGGCTTAGCTATACTCAGCAATACAATGATCCAAGACAATTCCAAAAGACTCATGATGAAGAATGCTGTTCACATCTAGAGGAAAGAATTTATGGAGTCTGAATGAAGATCAAAGCATACTATTTTCATTTCTTTGTTTCTTATATATTTTTTTCTTTTGGTCTGTTTCTTCTTTCACAACATGACCAGTATGATAATATGTTTTTACATGATTGTACATATATATACAACCTATATCAAATTGTTTACTATCTTAGGGAGAAAGGGAGAGAGGGAGAAAATTTGCAGCTCAAATTTTTCTTTAAATGAATGTTAAAAATTGTCTTCACATGTAGTTAGAAATAATAAAATACTATTTGAAAGGGAAAAAAGAGACACATATCTAAGCAAAGGACTCCAACCCACCTATAAAGACACATATCTGAGATGTAGGATTCTAACCCAGTTATGAAGTCAAATACCTGAGACATAGGATTCTGACCCAGTTGTAAAGCCACACAGAATTCTGAGCTGGAAGGAACCTGTAAGGTGACCTTACAGGTCACCTAATCATGCCCTCTCATTTTATTCTTTTAAAAAAGTTTTGTGGGGCGGCTAGGTGGTACAGTGAATAGAGCACCCGCCCTGAAGTCGGGAGGACCTAAGTTCAAATACAGCCTCAGACACTTAACACTTACTAGCCATGTGACCTTGGGCAAGTCACTTAACCCAAATTGCCCTGCCCTCCCCCTTACAAAAAGCAAAAATTAACAAAAATAAAAGTTCTTTAAAAAAGTTTATGTGTTCCTTTACTTTTATACAGAGGCATTTCTAGAAATTCTCTTCTCTTCCTAGTCTGTTCTCTAGTCCCCTGGGAGAGAACCCTGACTTATATTAAAGAAAAATATACACTACAAGGAAACCATAGTAAAAAATTTCAATTAGTTCCAAACCCTTTATTTTGCAGATAATGAAACTGGACCCTAAGGAAGTTAAGTGACTTGTCTGAGGTCAACTGCGATTTGATCCCATATCTTCTGACCACAAATCCTCTCTCTCAAGTTGTAGAATTAAAGTATGTGAATAAGTCTCTATTTTTGTTATTCTCATTTAACAAAAAAAATGTTTTCTCCCCTTCTTTCTCCCCTTCCACCACCCCATATTGGGGAAAAAGAAAAACAAATCCCTTATGACAAATCTGTATAGTCAAAATGAATCCCCAAATTGACCACAGTCACATTATTTGTTCTGCATTATTTGTCTCATTCTTCATCTTGAGTCCATCACTTCTTTATCAGGTTATCGTTACTTGTTTGGTCATTTTTCAGTCATGTCCAACTCTTTGTGACCCCATTTGCCATTTTCTTTTCCAGCTCATTTTACAGATGAGGAACTGGAGCAAACTAGGTTAAGTGACTTGCCCAGGGACACACAGCTAATAGATGTCTGAATCCAGATTTAAACTCAGAAAAATGATTCTTCCTGACTCTCTCTAGACGCAGCACTCTATCTGCTGCATCAACTAGACCTTGATCAGTGTTCTTTGTTTTTATAATATTGTTATTATTGTGTCAATTGTTCTGGTTCTGCTCATTTCACTCTGCATCAGTTTATGCAAGTTTTTCTTCTTGCCCTTTTCATTTAAATTATTCTGTCTTATGAAAGAGTGTATAATGAGCTGTCAGATTCTGTCACAGTCATGATAGGGCACCTAAGAAATCAGAGGTTCTCTGGAACATGTAGGGAAGGCAAGGCTACCCAGAAGAGATCAATCTGAAAGAAAAGGGAGGAACTGTACTGGGAAAGGTTATTTTAATAATATTGGGAGGTTATTCCCCCTCCTCTACTCTCTCCATGGAAGAAATTTGTCTCCTCTGCACAAAGCAGGTGTGGAAGCAGCAGCAGCGTCAGAATTTCTCTAATGAGTCTGGGGTATAATGGATCTCAATCTAGCAGCAATAAGAGGGTTATTCTGTCCTTTTTATTCAAGCAAACTTGACTTCATACTTTAAAAAACTTTATTTTGTGTGTGTGTGTATGTGTGTGTGTGTAGATCTGTGTTTTCTTTTACAACATGACTAATATGGACATATGTTTTGCATGGATTCTCATGGATAACCTATATCAAACTGCTTGCCTTCTCAGTGAGAGAGGAATTAAAGGAAGGAGGGAGAGAATTTGGAACTCAAATTTTTTTAAATGATAGTTTAAAATTGTTTTTTATATAATTGGAAAAAATATATAAAATACTGAAGTGACTTCATGGCCCAGCTTTACTTTCAGTTAGAGTAGCTCAAAATAATCAGGTGATTTGGGGTTACAAAAGAATACCAAATAGAATGTAAATTCTTTGAAGGCAGGGGCTATTTAATTTTTGTCTTCATATGCCTAATGCTTGGCACATTCTGGATCTCCTCATTTTACATATGGAGAAACTGAGGCCCAGATTGGTTAAAGAACTTCCCCAAGGACACAAAAATACCAGTAGTAGAGCCAGGATTCTTGCCCATGTGCTCAGTTTTGTTTTCACCACACACATGATATCATTTCAGTCTCACAACAGCCCTGTGGGTGAAAACAAGTAATTAATTTGTTCCTATTTCTATTTTCATATAATAAAATTGAGGTTCAGAAAGTTGAAACAAATTATTCATGGTCATACAGCAAATAGAAAAGCTTTGACTTGAACCCAAGCATTATGACCTCAAATGGAGTGATATTACCAGGATGCTGCCATTTTAGTCAATTGGGTTCTAATTACAAAGGGTGTAGTGGAAAGATATTGGACTTAGAATAAATATGGAGTCCTGTGTTGAAATCCTTGCTCTTATACTTACTAACTGTGTGACTTTGAACAACTTAAATTCCCTTTTCTAAGCTTCAATCTCCTCTGTAAAATGGAGGAAATAATCTGCAAGGTTGTGAAGCATAAATTTGAATTATTACTATTATAACTATTATGTTATCATTAGGAACCATCCTTCTTGAAGATTCTAGTCTGTTGCCTCTCTATGGAATAGATTTGACCCTTGGCTCTTCAAGTCTATTCTAGCAAAGCATAAACTCTGGCAACCTCTCCTTAACTGGAAAAGCTTTATATAAGGAGCTGGCAATGGACCACGAATTTGTAATTTGAAGACCAGCCTAGGTATAAACTAGGAGGAGCACATCATTCATCCAGGGTGATGAATATTTGACTCTCCTGAAAACGAGCTACTGGGGCATAAGCAGGGATTGCAGTCTTTGATGCAGTGGGAGTAACCACACCTGTGAATAAATAAATTAACCTATGACAGATAGACTGATGTAAGTATCAAGGTCCCTCAGCCAAGTTTTGGGATTTCCCAACATTTTGAGTTACTTCAGATTGTTCCAGAGACTCTATAAAGTCAGGACAGTTTAGTTCATTTGACTTGGGCCAGTTTCCAGCGTTCACAAGACTAGACTAAGTACCATCCTGGAAACAGAAATCTTGGGCATGAAGCCAAAGCAAGTTTCCACTGCAATTAAGTTGTGAATTATCAGTGCCCTTCTTCACTTGTGAGAATGGACTCAATAGCACCACACAAAGTAATGAGATAGGTTTTTTTTAAGAATCAGAACAGAACTTTCAATATTTTGTGGTCTTTAAAGCATTTTCCTCTCCCAAACCCTGAGAGGTTGGCTGACCACTTGTTAGGGATACTGTAAATTTTGGGGGTTTTTTGGGGGGTGTTTGACCAGGTACCGGCTAGATTAAGTGGTCTTGGTCTCCAATGTTCCTTGTAATCCCAAGATTCCTTGTAAGAGAGGTAAAAAGTAGCCAGGGAATGTATTATTCCCATTTTATAGATCAGGAAATTAAAGAGAGTAGCAATGACTTGCTCTGAGTAATAATGATGGCTTCCATTCATACAGTCTTACACGGAACAGAGGCTCTCAGAGCCAGAAGGGTATTCAGAAGGCTCAAGTCCAAACTCTACCTTAATAGAAGCACCATGCACCAGATCCTTGACAGGAGGTCAGCCAGATTTTACTTGAAGACATTTTCAATTGATGAAGTATATCTATAGTGAGCAAACTCAGATCTATGCCCAGAGAAATAGTTTGCTCTCTCAAACAAAGGATGAATTTTCTATACAGAGAGAGAGAGTGTAGTTCAAGGGAAAGAGCATTATATTTGGAACCCTGGGACTTGGGTTCAAATCTAAGTTATGCTACTTACTACATGGGTGACTTTGAATAAGTCACTTCATATCAACAAATTTTAACTTCCTAATCCAAGAAATGAGGAAGCTAGATATGATGATTTCTGAAGAGATATCCCTCCCCCTAAATCTTTGATCCTATGAAAGTTTGATTTCCTTGGACAAAGCGTGAGTTCTCTTGCCAATGGGAAAATTCTCCCTGTTTAGGGCACTCATGGCCACATTGATGTGGTATTTTAGGGGAAGTCAAGAGCTAATAACTGAGCTAACAGTGAAAAGATAATTAGAATTTACACTCTTGAGCTGGTCTGAGACCCAATTATACTCAGGAGAAATATAGACTTGAACTGAGAGAGGCATTTACAGATGTCAGGACCTACGGAGGGGCTTGCATATTCAGTAAGCCATCCATGCTCACCTAGGGTATCAGTGTCAGATGGAAGGAGAAATGAATTCTTAACCAAAGAGGAAGGAGGGCACTTTCACCAACAGGCTGCACCATCTGCACAGTCCAAAAAGAGAGTGATTGGCATGTCAGTGAATCGTGTGCCCCAAAGAGTACCCTGGACCTAGTTCTTCTTTAGTATCCTGAGTTACATAGACTGTATAAGTCCAGAGTAATCGTTGGACCTACTGGAAGAAGGGTCATGTGACATCTTCTGGAAGCTGGGCAAAGAATTTTCCTTCCTTTGGAGAGGCTTAGGTAGCCTGTTCTGCATTCTTTGTTGTTGTCATTGGGTTAAATAAAATCTCTTCTCTATCTGATATCTTGTTAGCCAAAATTCTTGTAGGGAGCTGAGAGCACTTTTGGGGAGAGATATGAGCCACGTGCTGATGTTTTCAGGAAAATCCTGGATGGAGGTAAAAAGAGAAACATATTCTGTTGTGGTTGTTCAGTCGTTTCAGTCATGTCTGACTCCCTGTGACCCCTTGTGTGGTTTTCTTGGCAAAGAACTGGAGTGGTTTGTCATTTCCTTCTTTAATTCATTTTACAGATAAGGAAACTGAGGCAAACAGGGTTAAGTGACATGCTTAGGGTCACAAAACTAGGAAGTGTCTGAGGTCAGATTTGAACTCCACACTTTCCATTGTGCCACCTAGCTTCCCTTATAGATATTTATTTTGTTGCTATTTGGACCATGTATTTGAGTTTTAGAGCAATCCAGCATCTGTTTTTAAATAGGTGACCCCCATTTTGTCGGGGAGGAAGATAAGGGTCAGAGAGGGAAATAATAATAATAATCACTAGTATTATCAATGATATAATATTACTAATTAATTAGTTATTAATCATAAGTCTTTCTGACTCTAGATCCAACAGTTTACCCACTATGCCACCTAGCTACCACGCCCACACGGTGACCTAAGTGGGGGAGTTGGAACCCCAAATGAATACAAGTCCAGGACCCTTTCCAATATACTAAATTGCTTTTAATATATAGTTAAGCAATTAAAATAAGACTGAACAGGCATGGTGCTAATAAACCTTTTTATCCCCCTGCTCAAAATGCAAAACCCTGGAAAGGACATTTCATTAGGAGAAGAGGAAACAAGGAGACAAGCTTCTGCAAATAATGGTGGTGGGTTGGCACAGGGATGTGTCTCCTAAGCCATCAGCCCAGTGCCTTCAGTGTTTTGTTTTTCAAACCTTGGCTGGATTTCAAGCCTAGGAAATGATAGAGTGAGTAGGAGAGAATTTGAATTTTCCTGGAAGAGTCACTTGGCTATTTTGCTTAAGAGGAGACAGGTCAAGGAAGCAAGGTCATTTTATTTGCAGAATCATTTGTAAATAAGGGGTTAGACACCTATTCTGTAATGTGATATTCAATAAAGAGAAAAATTGTATTGTTTTCCCCCTACATGAGCCTAAATTACATCCCCTGATGGATTCACTCAGATTAGATAAAGGATAACAAAAGCAGCAGGAGGATTCAGGCTTTGAAAGCAAACCCTTCAGTTCATCTACCAATTCAAATGAATATTAATAAACCCAGGAGACCTTTTTTTTTTCTCAAAGATTCATTTTGTTCTTAGAGACCCACTAGTTAAAGAGGTATAAATTAAATCAAACACGGAGGATATTATGAAAGGGATGCTTCAGTGGGTATCTCTTTGAGTGTTATATCAGATGGAGCAAAAGTTAGATAGTTTCTTCAAATATATTCCTATTAAACACATTTTCACATTAGTCATGTTGCATAGAAGAATTATAACAGATGGGGAGAACCATGAGAAAGAAAAACAAAATAAAAAAAAAAGTTATATAAGTTCTTACCTGACTGGATGCAGGAATTAGGTACTGATGGAGCCCTGGAAATTGTGCTGAGATATATTCCAGTGAAGGTGGTCAAGGTAATTCTGTCCGCCTCTTTTCCACCAATGTCACCGCCCGACCAGTCAATAATCAGTCAGTTGTTAATTTCATTTATAGAATCTCTCTCACAATCTTCTCTCTGAGAGAGAGAATCTGTACATACAGATTCTATGTACATAGAATACTATGTACATAGTATTCTTCCTTATTAAGTTGATGTTTTATACTTTTGTATATACCTGTCTCCTGTATGTAAGTTCACAGTGAATGGGGATAGTTTCATTCTTTACACTCATATCCCCAGGGCCTAACATAATAGGCACTCAATAAACTGGATGATTGATTGATTGACCTCAGAGATCACCTAGTCTGTTTTGTAGCTTAGCATGAATCACCTCTAAAACCTCCCTGACAAGTGATTATCCACTCAGCTCTACCCATTGAACCACTTAACTGCCTCAACAGATACCTGAACAAAAATCCCCTCAATAGCACCTCTAACAAGAAGCCTTCTACCTCTTTATTTCTCACCAGGCTATACTTCTGGTATCTCCATCATGCCCCAGAAACCTCTTCATCCTGAAAGATAACTTCAGCAATGGAATACATACCTTGTATTTATTCTCTGCTTCTGAGGACCCTCCCAATAATTTGATGGCTTCTCCTGGAGCATTCATTTAAGGAGGAACAGCCATCTCTTCATTTTTCCCCAACCTGCATTCCTGACATAGCCAACATGCCCCACACTGATTACCTTACCGCTCCCCCTTTTCAGCTTCCTTTTATGTGTGGATTCTCCCCATTAGAATGGAAACTCCTTGAGGGTAGAGACTGTCTTTCTGCTTAGATTTCTATTTCTAGTGTTAGCAGAATACTGGCTTCACAGTACTAAGGTAAATGCTTATTGACTTTCTTGAAGACCTCCAAGAGTAAGCCCTCCCAAAAGACCTCCCAAAGCAGCCCATTCCACTTATGTATACTATTAATTATTAGGATTTTTTTTTTCTTAACATCAAGCCCAAATTTGCTTCTTTGCAACATCTACCCATTATTCCCCATTCTGCCCTCTGGGACAATGAAAAAAATTGAACCCCTCTTCTCTGTCACAAGCCTTTAGAAAACCGTGATCATGCCCCATTTCGAATCTTCTCTTCTACATCCCTTCAACTGATCCCCATGCAGTATGGATGTAAGGCCATTTACCATCTTGCTTGCCCTACTCTTAAATCTTCCTAAGCTAAACCAAGGCACGTAGGTAGGAACATTAATGCTCTGGGTGAGGCTGCCTCTCTTAACTCAGACTGGGATCATATTATCTATTTTGGTCTCCATATCCCACTGTTGATTCACTTGTTTTTAACCTATACTCTGCTGAAATCCCAAAATCCTTTAAAGAACTAGCTAAACATGCCTCTCCAGGCTTGTTCTTGTGAGATCGTTTTTTAAAACCCAATTATAAGGCATTTTACATTTATCCCTATTAAATTTCCTCTTCTTAGATTCAGAATGCCTTTGCTTGGGGGATGTGAAACCCTCTTATCTATAATTTCTTAAGAACCCTAAGCCTGTTGCCCAGATAGTTGTCATCTACTTGCTATAACCTTGTTTAATTTTTTTTTTTTGGTCTCGTTTTTATAACAGAGAGGGCTCCCTCACCAACTTAGGTCTGTGAATAATAAATGATAGGAAAGTAAATAGTATTATGTAAGCACACAGAAAGAAACGTTGCATAATAAATAATCAATATAAATTTAGGCATTCTAATTTGAATGTAAAAGATTTTCCATTATCTGGTTGATTTCATGCTAGGCAGTTGATATCGGTAAATAATTATAAGCATCATTTTTCAGCATAAAAGTAGATTGAGATGATGGGGAGCACTTCCTTCTCCTACTTTGTTGTTTTACAGATTAGTCGGTGCAATTTGGATTGTGTGTGTGTGTGTGTGTGTGTGTGTGTGTGTGTGTATGTGTGGTATTAGGATTTGTCTTGTTGACTCTTTTTCACTATTTTGTCCAGGCTGGAAGTGCAATGACCATTCACAAGAACTGATCAAAATACTCATTGACACAGAAGCTTTTTTCAGTCTGGGTTGGTTTACCCTTCCTTTAACAGCCTGATGGCTCTCTGCTTCCAGGGGCCGACCATATTAGTGCTGGACTTGGTGGAGACACCAGATCAGGTTTAGCCCCAGTGCAGCTCAAAACTACCAAACTTGAGTGATCTCCCTCAGCTTTCTTTTTCTTCTTCTTTTTGGAGGGGGGAAAATAGAGCTTAAGGGCTTAACTGGGGTTAAGTGACTTGCCCAAGACCACACAGCTAGTTGTTATGTTAAGTGTCTGAGGCTGGATTTGAACTCAGGTCCTCCCGACTCCAGGAGAGTTGTTCTATTCACTGCACCACCTAGCCCGCTCAGCTTTCTTTAATAGCAGAGAGTATAGGTGTTTGCTACCATGACCCATTGGGATAAGGGGGGGAAATGTTAGCTAATACCACATATACAGGCATACAGCTGGTAAGAGAAAGTGTACAAAGGCCTCACATGAAATGTGCAGCCTTTTCTAGGCATATGTATGCTCTTTGTAATAGTAAGCAGTTTTAACTTGTCTACATTCACCCAAGGAAAGATGGCACTGGTGGTTGCTAAAATGACAAATATATTCTTTGTATATCATCATATGGATTGTAGTAGTGGGCTAGAAATGGTCCCCAAAACAGGGACCTATATGGGGGACTAGTAGTTAACAGTCACAATGACGTAGAAATCCTTCAAGTATCTGCCATTGTTAAGGAGTGAGGAATCTTCCCATAAGTGAATTTTTCAGGTAATAACGAAGGCTTATTCCTTTAATGCCCAAATGGTATTTCAATTGAACCACTCTTCGTGGAAAGTTAGAATATAAGAGCTGGAAGGGGCCTTGGAACATAGAATATTGGAATTGGAAAAGACCTTACATAGTATGTCTGAGTCAGAAGAGACCTTAGAACGAACGTTGGGTATTTGGGTTCAATGAGGATTCAAAGGTCACATCATCAGCATCCTCACCATAGTACTAATACCAATTTATTTTATATTTTACAGTAAAACTCACTTTCCACATACTACATCTCACAACAAAATTTTGAGGTGAGTAGTACAATTATTATCCCAATTTTACTAGTAGCGCAATATCCGTTTAAATCCAGACCTTAGAACTACAAATTCAGTGTTCAATCTATTTCTCTACAACTCATGAGCTCATCTTCCATCCCACTCACTTTCAGATGAGGCCCACAGAGGTAACATAACTAGTTCAGGGTTACCTCTGTGGTCAATGCCAGGACTAGAGCTAGAACTCAAGTACCCTGGTTCTCAGTTTTGTGTTCTTTTCCAGTGTTCCATGCTGCCTCTCTCCATCCTTATCCCATTCTAGGGCCTACTGAACACCATTTAAAAAAAACAGAAAAGGAGAAGATATAAAAAGGTGGGCGTCCCTCCTCTGGTACTTATGACAACGATTTTTAAAAAATTTAAGTGTATGGATGTATCCATATGAAATTTCATTTTATTAGATTCATGCTAATTCTTTGGCTTGTCAAGGTCTTTTTGGATCTTGACTCGGTCATCAATGATATTAGCTATCCCTCTCGTCATTTTATCATCTGCAAATTTGATATGGATGCTATCATATAAATTTTATATATGATATATGATATGTAAATATATAAATATATAAATATTTTATATAAATATTATATAAATCACTGATATAAATGTTAAATGGCAGTCGACCAATAGAAGATCCTTGTGATACTCCACTGGAAACCTCCTTCCAACTTGATAATGGACCATTAATGACTATTCTTGGACGTTAGAACTTAACCAGATCTCAAAACACAGCTGTATTGATATTTAGCCAGTAAAGATAGCCATCTATTCCATAAGCATTTCAGGAAATGCTACTAATGTTTATGCAAACTCTATCTACAACATCACTCTTGCCTGCCCAGGCTATAGTTTAGTGGCCCTGTCAAAAGGAAAAATGCTTAGTAGTTTTGTGTCATATGATCTTGCTGAAGCCATGATGCTTTTTTGTGATCTTCCTTCTCTGTTTTAAATATTCATTACCCATTGCTAATGATAGGTTGGCAAATTTTCCTAGGAATTGAAGTCAAGTCCACTGGCCTATTGCTTACAGATTCCATTCTTTCTCCTTTCTTAGAAATTAGAGCAGGATTTGCCCTTTTCCAGTCCTGTAGTATCTCTACCATTCTCTATGACCTTTCAAAGATCACTACTAGTATCTCTGAAATCTTATCCATCATACTTTTCAATAACCAAGGGTGGAGTTCATCCAAGCCTGGTGATTTGAATCCATTGAAGGAAGCTAGGTGCTCTCTTCCTCTCTATTTAATTATCTTGGGTATCAATTTCCTATTTGCCATTTTTTGTAGTCCTTTTTAGCCCAAAGGTCACACCATTCCCCCTTCAAACCTCAACCTCCTCTGTTGAAATTCCTTCCTACATTTCAATTCCTGGCCCAAGTGGACCTCCTCTGCCTTTCCTGATCCCCCTTCCCCACTTCTCTTTCCATTACCCTCTTGTCTCTGCATGCCCCAAAGGGCCTTATGCATAGTAGGTACTTAGGGATCATTTGATTGATTGATGGATTGATTTATGGCAAGAGTGATTTACAGCTATTTAAAATGGCACAGAAATAAGCCAATGGAAAAAAAAAGAAAATAATATCTCAGCAATTTAGAAAAAATAGAACACATTGGTGATTAATAGTCTTAAAATATGAAAACCATAAATCAGGATGATTAATGAGTTAGCTTCTTGAAGACTGCAAAAATATTAGTTATTTTTAGAGCAACACTATCATGGTGGAGAAAATATGTCCCATAAACCAGTATAGTCTGGGTGTGAAGGAGCTATTCTCTTCCCTAGGTCTTAATTCCCAAGAATGGAGAAAAGGGAAGCCTCATTTATTCTTTTATCAAACATTTATTATGTATCCATATCAGGCCCTGTGCTAGACGAAGATGGCTCTACCCAGATAAGTAAGACATGGCTCCAACCTTCAGGGAGTTTATAGTCTAGGTAAAGAAATGAGGCACGAACTCAGAAATATAGCCTTAGACATGTTCAACTAGCAGAGTCTGTGGTTGAGTTCCTTTGCTATCTCATGCCCTTCCTGATCAAAACAGTCCATCTCAGGCTGGTTTGTTGGTGCCTTGCATCTTCCAGTTGGCACAGGAGGCTCCCTAATTCTGTGGGTTCTATTAATGCCACCCCTGGAAGACATGTGGCCAGCACAGAACTTGCCCCAGGATCACCAAAGCTGGTTGCTGCCAAACTAGAGATCACTAGCACAAGTTTTCTTTCTTTCCTTGGCTCTTAAATGCTGGTTGTTAATTGGTTGCATCTGCAGGGGAGTGATTGATGAGAATACCAACTGGGCTGTCGGTATGTTCACTGCTCTATCTACTCACTATCTTGTCCTGATAGATGCTCCATCTCCACCCTGCCACCCTCACCCCATGCCCATGATCACTGATCACAGGGGTAGGCATGACTTTTGCTAATTATAGAAAGTTTTGTTTATTTTTCCTCCTGATGTCTATATTTTTCCTGACCTTGACACTGAGAAATTCATCACTCAATTAAGACAAAACACATGGACTTCAGTAAAATTGGATCAAATTGGGAAAGACTGGGAAATCAATCAAATTGGACCAAACTGGGGAACACAACATGGTGTGACCTGTGCTTGTTAGAAAGTGAGGCCAGCAATCAGTAACTCAGTATGACCCCCATCAATAGTTCCTAGCTTTTTCCTTGAGGGATTTAGCCTCTGACTTCCTTGTCAGTCAATGATTTCCTTTCTTAGCTGTGTTCTCAATGATACCTTTTCTTCTGACTTGGGGAAAGAAAGCTAGAGGGGAAGCAGATATGGCTCTTCCCTTCCTGGCTTGTATTCTATTCCCCAGAGTCCAAATAGCTCAGGTGGATTAGACACATGTCTTTTCATGTGATTCAATAGCCCAACACAAGACAGTACAGTCTTAAAAATATGAAATTTTAGAGCTTAAAGAGACCTTAGAACACAGTTTGTAGAATGTTAGATTTAGAACAATAGTAACAATATTAATAACAACAATAATGCTTTTTTGTTTACTCATTTTTCCAGTCATGTATAATGCTTTGTGGCCCCCTTTTGGGGGTTTTCTAGGCAAAGATGTTGGAGTGGTTTGCCATTTCCTTCTCCAGATCATTTTACAGATGAAGAAACTGAGGCAAACAGGGGTAAGTGATTTGGCCAGGATCACACAGCTAGTAAGTGTCTGAGGTCAGATCTGAACTCAGGAAGAAGAGTCTTCCTAACTCTTGGTCTGACACTTGATCCACTGCACCATCTAGCTCTTGCCAATAACAATGGCTGGCAAGCCTTTACGGCTCTAAGGTTTATGAAGTGCTTTACATGGGTAATACTTGTCTGATTCTCAGAACAACCCTTCGAGGTACGTGCTATTATCATCACACCCATTTTTCAGATAAGGAAACTGAGGCACAGAGAAGTCAAGTGTCTTTCTCAGAGTCACCATGCTGTTAAACGTCTGGGGCAGTATTCAATTTCAGGATTTCCTGAATTCAAGTCTCAAACTCTATCCACTGTGCCCCCTATTTGGAAGGGTCTTTCTATCATAGAAAATGAATTTGTATGCAGGTTAGAGGTTATATCATCCACTCTTCCCTTGCCTCCCATGATGATACAAGTCACAGATACATTGACATCTGGGGCCACCTCCAGTTGCCCTGATCTAAATCTTGCCACTGGATGCAGATGTCTGCTGAGGAGACAGTGAGGCTGGTGACTTTATACAGCCCTGCCTCTTAAAGCCAATTCACTTGCAAATCACAGCATCACCTCCCTGATGTCATGGTGATCTTTGAGAATGAAAGGCAAACAACCACAACAACATTTACTTCTGGAACATAGCAGAGAGATTGTTCATTCAGATCCCTCAGTAAGCAGGTAAAGCCACTGAGGCCCAGAAAGTGGACACTGAGTTGTCCAATGCCACAGAGCCAGGAAACGGCAATATGGAGATTAAAAATCCAGCTTCTTCCTTCTCAGTCCAGCGTTCCTTCTGCCTCCATACACTGTCTCCTTTCCCCCAACAGAATGTCAGCTCCTTGAAGTTGAGGGCTGTTTTTCAGTTTTATCTTTATAATGACAGCACCGAGCACAGGGCCTCATGCCAAAGAAAAGCTGGGAAATATTTGCTGCACTTAATTTAATTTAATTAATTTCTGGGTATGTGATTATTTCATGTATCTGAACCTCAGTCTCTTAATTTGCTAAATGGCAATGCATCGTCTCCCTTTGAGGTGTGTCATGATGATCATACCAGATAATTTCCGTGACAGACTTTGTAACTGGAAAGCATTGTAGAGAGAAATGTGAGCATCTGGACTGGAAATGATTTCCTTCAACTGTTTTAGAATCGATTATGTTAATAGATCAGATTAAAAAAACAAAACCTTTAATAGATCTGTGATCTCATCCTTGCAGGTATTTCAATCAGTTATCAAGAATTCTTTGTTCCTTGGGGTGGCTAGGTGGCTCAGTGAATACAGAACTGGCCTTGGAGTTAGGAGGACCCAAGTTCAAATCCAGCCTCAGACACTTAACACTTACTAGCCTTGTGACCTTGGGCAAGTCACTTAACCCTAACTGCCCTGCCTTCCTCGCTCCAGAAAACAACAACAAAAAAAGAATTCTTTTTTTCCTCGACTCTCTGGACTTTCTCTATAGTATAGAGCTCACTACATCCCCTGAGCTCCTCAGATTTGAAATACTCTCCCACCCTATGGCCTCTTTCTCTTATTGGCTGCCTCCTCCCAGAACCTTTATTTTATGGAGACCAACCAAGCCAGCTCTCTCTCCAGGCTACATGACAGATTTTTCTCCTCAACTTTCTCTACAATGTTTCTTCATTGGATAGTGAGACTGTAGTGAAAAGTGCCCTGGAATAAGTGTCATAAAACATGGAGTTTCTCTAATCCTGGCTCTTCCACTAACTGGTATAGAGACCTGGACCTGGAGTCAGATAGACTTGTGTTCAAATCCTGACTTAGATGTTAACTAGCTGTATTATGAGCAATATCATAATTACCTGTGGGTATGCTGACCTCAAGAGTATAATTTTTATTTTGTAGAATATTTTGGAGTTTGGGGTTTAGATTTTTTTCTATAAGCTGGGTATGAGCCCAAACTGAGACCTTTGACCCTCTCCCCAAAACAATTTGGACCCCATTTGTCTATGGGCCTTTGAAAACCCCATCTTGAGCTCTCCTTGAATTTGCCCACTACATCTGATACTCGTCTGAGGTTCTAAGCCTTTCATTATTGCTATGCCCAATTCTCTGTTACCCTTAACTTAGCCTAGCCTTCCATTGTCTGTTATGTCCCAATCAATGCTTGGCTACTTCCCACCCTTGATCCTAGCTAAACCCCATTCTCTTGGTTCCTGGTTTCTAACCTCTAGTCACCCCAGTCTACTGGCCACTCCCATCAAGACCCTCCCTAGACCCCTCCAGACTATTTGGCCAACCCTAGATCCCTCCCACAATCTTTCTGTACATATAATTGATCTTGTTTCCATGAAAGTGCTTGGACTCCTTAAGCGTCTAACCAATGCTGAGATTCCTTAAGAGTCTGACCAATAAGGCAAATTTTTATAAACTTTGTTTTTCTTTGGCTTAAAGAAGGCTTGGATCAAATTAATTCTTACAGGACCTATGTGTAGCTATTTATGGGTCCCAGCACCCCTAAACCTCAACACTGGAACAATATACTATTTGTCTTGTCCTGCTTCAGTGTATTTTCTCTGGACCAGTTCATTGTGCTTCAAGTAGAGCTACTTAGCTACAACTTTAAACCCAAATGACTTTGGCTTTCATTGAATAACCAATAATAGCCTCAGCCCAAGCCTTTGTGACTCATTGTTTAGGTTAGAATGAGAGTAAACAACAATTATTTTCTGTTCTATCAAGAAAATTTGAGGGTCTTTCCTTCCTAGACTGATATTTTTCTGATGGCAAAGTCAGCCATATTTTGTCTCAGTTCTTGCCTAGCCTTTAAGTCATCTAATGAGCATTGCCTCTGGCAAATGGAGGCCTGGGAAATGACCTTGATTTAGAAAGGCCAAGGTCATCCCTGAATTCTGGACTATGGCCAGTTGTCTTGATTTTTGTCTTGCCACTGGACTTGAATGACTCTGGAAAAGAGAGCGAGACTGATGATTTTGTGCAACTCTGCCTCACTTAAATCCAATTTACACACAAGTCAAGACATCACTCTCTTGATGTCATTAGTCCTCTTCAAAAACAGAGTAAAAACAACAACTGGGCAAAACTTGAAAAAACTTGAACAAACTTTAACAAAAGCTTCTTCATAAAATGAGAATAATAGTGATAATAAATGTAGCACTTACGTCACAGGGTTCTTGTAAGGATAAGTATGTGTGTCCCTTTCTAGGGATGTACGCATTGATAATGAAGTTGACATGCACATTGCCAGAGCTATCTCAGTGTTTGGGAGGCTCTGAAGGAAAGTATGGGAGGGAAGAGGTATTAGACTTACTACTAAACTGAAGTCATTGTACTGACCTCATTGTTGTATGACTGTGAAATCTGGACAGTCTACCAACGCTATGTCCAGAAACTGAATCTCTTTCACTTGAATTGTCTTAGGAAGATTCTGAAGATCACCTGGTAGGTTAAGACACCAGACATTAAACTGCTAAGTATTCAAACGCTACCTCAAGAGACTGTAACTCTGATGGGCTGACCACATTGTTTTAATGCAAAATGTATGCTTTCCAAAAACATTATTTTATGGAGAACTCATACAGGGCAATCATTCACATGTGGTCAGAAGAAGTGATACAAGGATACTCTCACGGTCTTTCTCGAGAACTTTGGAACTGATTGTTGGACACAAGATACATTGGCACAGGACCACTCAGCAAGGCATGCCCAAATCTGAGAAGATGCTATGTTCAATGAACAAAGCAGACTTGAAACAGCTGAAAGGAAATGCAGGATGCCCAAATTTAGAGTATCCATCCCAAATGTTCACATGGACTGTTTGTGCCTGACCTGTGGTAGAGCATTCTGAGCTTGTATTGTTCTGATCAGCCACAGTCAGCCACATTGAAACTTGACTTTAGCATAGTGATATTATTTTGGTCCTCTTCAAGAATAAAGGACAACCACCACCACTACCATGTAGTATGAAATAATTTTAAAAATGTGAAGGGTTATACAGGGTGTCCCAAAAGTCTTAGTGCAGCTAAAAGTTATTAAGGCTAAAAACTGTCCTAAGATTTTTGGGCTGCTCTGTATGCCAACTGAGTATGTTTATGACTATAATTATTATTATCACCATTGTATTATTATGATCTATAAATAATAGTAATAGTTGAAGCATAAGAATAGTAGTAATATTCCCCTTTCAGACCCCTAATGTTTTAAATGAGAAAGTTATGCTCAATGATCTCTAAAGCAATTTCCAGGTAGAATACTGTTGGTTCAGTGTCTAAAGATCCATGTATCTGCGCAATCAGGAATGTGGGGAAGTTGATTTGGGGGACAAGGAGACAGCAGCAGTTTCTGTTAATATCCTTAATGATGGCAATAGCTTCTCACCCCCTCTATGGCTGCCTCTAGGTGACAAAAAAGGGGGAAACCAGAAACTGGCCCCATATTATGACTTAGAGTTTGTAGTATTGGAAGTAGAAACAATAGAAAGGGATTAAAATATTGTTGGATGATCAGTATGATTCTGGAGAGAGTCTGGTGGCTTTCTGTGTGTGTGTGTGTGTGTGTGTACACATGTTCATCCGCCTCTCTGTGGCCCCTCTATTGTGTGTTCCTTGGGTAGTCATGTGTGCCAGACCATGCATCAAGCTGCCTTGAGGCTTTGGGGCACAGAAAACACAAAGGATTTAAGTAGTAAACATACACTGTCTTTGATTCAGTGATAGCTGCTTCCTTGCCAACACTATGCCATTCCATTGGGCAGATTTGGGTCAGGAATTGCTGGATTCTGCAAGTCAGAGGTTGCCTGACCCCACCACTTTGATGCCCTCATGTTTTCTTGATCAGATATGTTCCTTTGACAGTACTTCTCAAATCGGTTGATACGTTGTATAAATCTTTGTACTTCATCCTTTTGTTTCTAGCATTTTAGAGTTTTCTAAATATCCAGAGAGATCTCTTTTCTCCCAGAAAATGATCTGATCCATTCAACCACAATAATTTAGATTTTCAAATATCTCCAACATGTATTTATCCAATTCTGTTAAAAACGTAGAAGAGAATGACATAATACCATGACCACCATAGGCTGTCAATTTTTAAAAGATTGTGGTGATCTATTCTTTCCAATACATTTTTCCACTTAATGAAGCTTTCAACATAACGCTAGACCTGTGCTTAATCTATTAGTGCCCCATCTCCCAGACCAATCTCAAATGTTGAATTTCATTAAATGTGGGGAAGTGTCTTTGTACTCCTAGGAAGACTTGAACTTCTGAGACATAGTCAAATAGAGGAGGCCAAGCCATCATGACAGTCTCATGTCTTTCATAAATCCCTGAGATAGTGCTGCAATATCCAACACTATTTTGACAAAATCCACAGCTATCTTGCGATCCCTGCTACCTGGTCACCTTTCCTTTCTCTATTGATATAGTAAATATAGCACTGTATTCAAGACTTAATAGGCTGGCTTCTCAGTACTAGGCTGGACTCTGAAACTTAATTTACTATGTCTAGAAGAAGTGGAAAGGTCAGGGATGTTAGACCGGATAATCTCTGAGTTCTATTCTAGAACTGATCAATTGATCAATCAATCAAGTATTTATTAAACATCTATCATTTGCTAGCCACTGTGTATTCTAGTACAAAGAATGAAATAATCCTTATATGTTAAAAACTTATATTTGAATGGAGGAGACAAATTGTAATATTAAGGGAATTTGAAGATATTCCCTGCCCGTTAATAGGCACATAGAGCCCTGGCCCAGAGCTAATCAGGTTCTGGGCTATGAAGAATTTCCAATTAAGTGCTGGGTCATGGGGATTTTCAAACTCCTGGGCACAAAGCCAATCAGATGAGGAGTCTTTGTGATATATTCTGGGAGGTCAGTGTTTTGCTTTGGAGGTTAAGGACCTTGTAATTGCCTGGTTGTAATTCCTCTGAGTAGACATATGTCCAGGACACCCCCTCCCCTGACTGCTCAGATGTAAAGGCTCTCTCAATCCAGTAATCTATGTGAACTGTATAGTAATATTGTTTTGATTCAGGCAGTCAGAGCCCTGTCTGTTGGTCTTCATGCTAATTTCTGTTTGTATTTTCTGTCTGTCTGTTCTCTGCTTGTATTTTCTCTGATGTTCAGGGTGTCAGCTTTTCCCCTGAACTAGTGAATGTAGTTAAAGAAGATTGCTGACCCCTTAAAAGTTGCTTCCCTTTTACAAAAGCAGATTCAAGGATCTGGGTGTGCCAGGGTGTTTGCTGTTATACAAGTAGGCATAAATACAAGCAGTATAAATATAAAGTCAGTAAATATAGATATGTACAAGATAGTTCAATACCACATAATCAGGGGGGTGGAGTGAATTAGAAATTTGAGGGAATTAGAGAAAGGCTTCATGCAGAAGACAGTGCTTGAGATGCATCTTAAAAGGAGAGAGAAACTTTAAGAGATAGACGCAAGGAGGAAATGAATCCTGGGCACGTGGGACAGCTGAGATAGAGTGAATGTCATGTGTGAGGAAGAGATTGTATGCTATGGGAGAGGGAGTAATATCCAGTGAGAATAGAGAGATAGATTGGAGTCAGGTTGTACAGGGCTTTAAAAGCTAAATAGACGAGTTTCAATTTTATCCTAAAGGCAATAGTAATAAGGCTCTGTGATCTCTATTCTAATGTCACTCCCAGTTCTGAGATTTATATTCTGTGTTTTAAGGTTCCTTCCAGTGATAACATTTGGTGTTTCTCCCCTCCCCGCAAGATCTTTTATTCTCCACAAAAGTCACGCTCCAATGTTTATCATAAAGTAGAGACAGCTCAGGTTTCTTCAAAACCCAGAATTGGAGAGGAGAAAAGCAAGCCGGATTGCACTTAGGAAGCCATGTGTATCTTCTTGACAAAGGAACATATCTTTCAAAAATCAGTATTCTTGTGGGATGCCACAATCTTTAAAGAATGAAAATTGTAGGTGATAAAAGAACCATAAAAAAGACAGGTTACACAGAAAATAAATAGGCTATATATAGCGTAACCTATGATGACCTCTGGGCAAGAAGTGTTAAAAAAGATACTACCAAGGAATGTATGATCCGAAAAGGAGAGAGTCAGGAATGTTACAAGAGAAAGGAATAACAAACCCAAATGGTGATCTGAGTGTTGTTGCCCTGTATGGTCGGAGCAATATCTTAACCCTTGCACCCATATGAGTTAGGCTGTATTCCTTAAAAAGTATTGAGATTATCCTTGATTCTTGGTTAGCTCAATGAAATGAACTATTGACATCACTACTTTACTGTTTGAGTACAAAGCAACCATGAGGAGCCCCAGGGGCCTCTGATGATTGATGGGTGGATCACAATGGTCAACTCAGAGGCGTCAGTCTCACTCAGCTAAATCAACTACAGGTTTCTTCAATGCCTATCTTTGTTGAATATCCTTCTCTTGCTGTGGCTAAGTAAATCTCTTTTTGTTAGCTATTTGAAAGACCTACAAGTGTCTCATTTTGTTCCAGTATCAAACCTAAACTACTCAGATTTGAATCAGATCATGGGGATGTTTTCTAGATGTTCGATCTTATTCCAGAAAAAAAATCACACCAATCAAACTTATAATGGACACAAAGCTTACAGGGACAAACTACTGCAGTATGTACTACTTTGGGGTTCTAAAAAGAAATTTGTAGACTTTGGAAGTGGAAGAATTGGAACAAATAAAAAAAGACCAAATTTAATAGAGTTATATCTAAAGTCCTTTACATGGGTTGGAAAAACTAACTTCACATTAAAGAACTGAGGAAATACAACTAGGTTATTGTTCATGAGAAAAAAATATCTGGGGTTTTAGTGAATGGTAACTCAATATGAATTCACAGTATGACAGGGTAGCCACAAAAGCTAATGTGATTTTTATGATACAGAAAAATAAAACAAAATTTTGGGTTTACCAGGCTAGCCTTTCTCAGTACAATGAATTTTCTGTTCTCTAGCTATACCCTTCCTCTTGTATCATGCCACCTTCCCTCTGCCCTATTTCTTATATGGAATCCTCCATGGCTAGAATCTTTTATTCCAGATGAGAAACTTCCAGCTTCCTAGCTTATTGGTGTCATATTGTCTATGATGTATTGTCTCCCCTGATACAATGTAAGCTCCTTGGGGGCAGAGACTATTTCAAACCCAGCACCTAGCCCATCATGGGCACTTAATTGTGGGTTGATTGACCAGGATCTCAAGGATGGAAAACCAAACAGGTCCGCCTAAAGGGGAATCTTCCTCTTCCTATGAAACATTTGGAGGCACTCTAACCCTTGAGCAACCCTGACCTGTGGCTAAGCTGCTCTGTTCTAAGAGCCATCCTAATCTTGGGTCTCTGGATTCAAGTATTCCAGCAAGAGCTTGTTCTAACCATGTGCCATGTCCTAGGAACAGCTTCCAACAGGGCCATCATGATCTCATTCCTCCTGCCACAAGGCCTAAAGGCCATCATGATTCAACTTTCTGGCAAGGTCCCTGGTTGCATCCTTTCCCAGTTCCCATGAAGTGTCCATTTTAGCCTTAATGCTGGAGTTTGGTGGGCTGCCCTATTCTGGCAGTGGCAATTCTTGTCCCAGTGTGGAGGCTCAGGTCATTGCCCTTCCCTAATCTCCCTGCTTCCCACTCATACTTCCCTTGCATACCTTCAGTTAAGGATCAAATGAGTTAATATACAGAAATGCATTATATGTATGCGCCAAGATCAAATAAGTTAATCTCTGAAAAGCACTAAAATGTTTTATTCCTTCAACAGGATGGTAACAACTGAGCATTTAGCACCTAGTTAGCAAGAATAATCCTCTAAAATTCATGAGAAAAAAATATCTTGCCTTTTCTTCTTCCACCCTACTCTTCCCTCAAAGAGTATATACCCCAAGGGAGTGCCTCACTGGTCTTGTTCCACCCTGTAACTTACATTTCCCCAAACTGAATTTGTGACACTTGTCCTAGAAGCCACAGTTGTTTGCTCTGACTCTAGAATCATGTGAGGGGGACAGCAGTGAGCATTTTAGAAACTTTGAGGAGATATAAGCAGACTATGGACTGGGATGGTGAGGGAAGGTTTCAATGAAGTGATATTGTAAAATGAAGTTTATTTTAAGGTTACAATAAACCATTTATATCACGTTTTATAATTTGTAAAACACAGCTTGGTGCATAAAAAAGAGTTTGGGTTTAGATGCAGAAGAATTGACTTCAAATTGAGATCATCCACTTTCTACTTCTGTGACCATTGGAAAGCCACATAACATCTTTGGAATTCATATTAACATGAGAGGATTTGATTAGATGAGCTCTAAATCCCTCCTCAGCTCAGATTTAATCCTATGGCCTTCCTGTCCATTATAACATTTGGTCCCTCTTCCCT